>CM062808.1:717926316-719137983 GCA_031772625.1 Pinus tabuliformis
TTCAATAACACCAATGTTTTGTCTTTGAGAAGTGTTCTTCTCTTGTCACAAACAGCTGTTCGTTAAAAGTTGGGCCGACGGGAAGACAAGTACCGCGTAAGACCCCTTAAAATAACGAGAAGACTAGTATCGTTAAACATTAGATTAGCAAGGTGACGAGTAGCTGGGAACACCCAAAGAAGAGCAGAAGTGGGGGAGAAGAGGGGCAGCCTCGAAATTCTATCCTATACCTGGGGGCATGCAAACCTTTTGGAGTGTAAGCTAGGGGCGGTTATTTATCTGGTTTTAAGATTAACCGTTTTCCGAACTTACATAAAGGAAGGATGAGTTGGAGCATAGCTTTGGTAAGGCGCAAGCTCTATAAAAAATGGAACCTTAGAGGAGGCATTCTTATTTTATGACTGGTATTTCGAGCAGTTTTAGCACATGGTTCATGCTCGTTAAAAAATAAACGCAAGATCCGAGCAGTTTTAACGCGGTCTTCATGCTCGTTAAAAAATAAATAAACGCAGTGAGCAATGTTCCCTCCAGAGTTTAAGCTCATTTTTATCTAAAAAAAGAACCTATCCCGGTAAATAACCTTCTGAGATCGTAAATTCATCAGCCATAAAAGCCTTGGTCGTGTTTGTGCACCGTCACCTCCACCGTCATTTGGCCGATCATTCACTTCCATTTGTGTGTTTACCCATTTTGAGGAACATCTGCGAAGAGTGATTTCACCTAGCCATCCTTGTGACACTGCCGTGATTGGAAAATTCCAATTTGTACCTGGAATCAGTTGCTATCCCTGTTTATCACTCGTTCCTCAAAAGACGAGTCATCTTTGAGCTCTTTTCTGACTCGTAAAATATGAAAAGTTTGCCGAGTTCTGGCCTTCCAGCTCGTTAAAGGGACCGGAAGAGCTATCCCTCTTTTAGACTTTAATCTTTTTGGACCTGAGGGATTATTACACAAAAAGATCGAGCGCTTGTCTTGTTCGGCTCGTTAAAAGTACCGAACACCCATCCCTTCTGTATTGTTTTATACTTTTTCGGACTTAAGGGATTAGATGACGAAAAAGGAATTATGGAGTTAACTTTCTGTACCTTTTCAGACTCTCTAAAAATGAAAAGGACCGAGTTTTCCTTGTCGTTAGACTCGTTAAAATGATTAAATAGCGACAAACTTGTCTTTAGACGAGAACGAGTTTCCCTATCGCTAAGCTCGTTAAATCATAGCGATGGGCTTGCCCGAAGGGCAGGTTATAGAACAAGCATATGTTATCCTCCTCAAGCTTGACAAAAATAAAGAGGTACTGGTCAGAAATGACTGGGGAAAAATTGGGAGAACATCAAAGCTTAATGGTAGCAAGTCGCTCTTGAACATGACACTTTTCTTCCGTACCACATCGGGTTGGGTTGTTTCATTCACCGGTCTCATCACCATGGTCTTCGCCAAACCATCCACATTTTGGGGTAATGCTACCGATCCATCGCATCAGTGTCGTTATATGTTCAAGAGAGGTCATTCTGAAAGTGTCAACCGTGTCCCATCCACTGCCATACATTATCCTTCATCCATTCATGATCGCCACCCTGAATCATATGTCACAGTTTGTTTTCACCTCCACTAAAATCATTAGCTCCGTTCCGTGTCATTGATGTGGGATTCATTAAGGCCCTCCTTTGACGGATCGCTTCTTGTCGACTTCAGCTCATTATCTAAGAAGTTGATCTAGGAACAACCCCATCAGTACTTTGAAGCTTGCATGCCTCAATGGCAAGTTTCTCACTTCCGGCGACAGGTATACATCAATGACCTTCGACCAGAAGATTTTGCGTGGCGTTCGATGCCAAGTCCTTTATTCACGCCACGTGAATTGTACTACAGTACCTTGAGGGTCATTATCATTATCGGTGATTCCTCTCGCGCTTGTTAACGGTTTTCATCATTGACCGGTAATCAAGCGATGTCTTTCCATGTTCGACTTCAGTGAAATTCTCACATGGATCGACTTGTACTTAGAGTGAAGATCGAACGAGTTTGAAGACTCCGGATCTAGTTTCATCCATCCGGGCTGCGATACATATTCAGGAAATATAAAAGCATTTGTCATGTACATCATTGCAGCAGATGATCATCCTACTCAAAGGATGATAATTTCAGCAGAGAATTATCAGTCTACCATCAGACGATCGTCTGTTCTATGTACCAAAATGTATTTATAAAGCTGAGCATGGGAATGCCCGCCTCAGCTAGATCATGAAAACAGAATGAAAAATAATGTATTGTATTGTATTGTATTACAGGGCACCTCTTAGCACTTGAATGAACTTCGGACCCTCTGGATAAAGCATTTCACCCGATAAACGGCCTCATACTTTAGGGGGCAACTGTTATAGACATTTTTGTGCCTCGCAGCATGGAGCATGAAATGTCAATAATTACAGGGATCCTCAGTCCCTAAACATGTTGTTCTTACCCCTAGAGGAACAAGGTCAGCAAACCACAGCACTTCCTATCAGTTCTCCACCTGAAAACACTCAAAAACAGGCTATTTTTGGATCATGTCAGCTGCTCCACTGAGCATCTGCGCTGAATGTCAACTGCTCCTCCTTGTACCTGCGCTGAAAGTCAAAACCAATGAAGGCTACCTGCGCTGGGCGAGATTGGCCAAGTGGCACAGTCATTCTGCAAGGTGTCAACTGCCCAGGAAGCTTCCAAACTGACACTTGGTTCAAGGAATTCGCCCTATGATGAGTAAGAGGTACTTGATCTCCATGTGGAAGCAAGGATCTCCAAGTGGACTCAAGAACTGAAGTTTAACTGAAGAGGGAGAGGACACAAGGCAGCTTTAGGTCAGTCTCAAGCTGACTCATCCTTTCTCCAAATCTTCTATATATAGAGCTCTTCTATGAGGTCTAGGGAGGCGGGAATTTTGTGCAAAGCAAGGAAGTGCTGTTGGTTTACAGTTAGAGCTATTGGGTGATTGCTTTTATAGAGGAGAAGAGGAGATTTCTTGCTGCTGGGGAGGTGCTGCTGGATTGGAGCCATTTATGGTTGTAACCTTCTCAGAACCTTTTTCTTCTATCAATAAAGCTTTTGATGTTCTCCTATATACTTGTATTGCAATGATGTATTGTTTTTATCTGTATATTTGATCCATTCTAATCCATGCATCAGTTATGAGTACATGTTTCTTGTAGTTTCCCCCTCTTGTTTTTGCAGGATCTTCGTGTACCTGGGCCGGCAAAGGGAGCAAGGGGTTGGGAACAAGAGGCAAAGAGAGAAGACAGGATCGACAAAAGCGAAAGACATCGGTTGGTCAATCTTTTCTTCCTTCTCTGTACTTTCATAAAGGAAAAATATCAAAGCTTTACTTTCAGTTGTTGCTAAGGAACTATCACCCTTAGAGTAGGGATAGGGTCATTCCGAGTCGGATACTTTTCCCCACAACAACAGGCCACCTTCAGAGCTCTTGTCCCACAATGCCAGCCCAAAAGAAGAAAGCCAATGCTAAGCAGAAATCCAAAAGTTGGAAGCCACATGATCCTCCTCCTATGGACGACTTCAGCTCCGATGAAGAGGGAGAGATTAAGGAAGATGTGGCAGCAGCATCAGAACCGGATCCGTTCGCGGCAGGTCCGACGGTTTCGTCAGTCATACCAGTCTCTCAGAAAAGGAACCATGAATCCTCCACCTCGGATTCAGAAAAGGAGACCTCTCCGTCGGATCATCTAAGTTTGCAAGTCATAACAGCTCAGCAAAATCCTCCTGAGTGGGTCAAAGTTGGGAAAAAAAAAGGGAAAAAATGCAGAACAGTGGATTCAGCACATGCAGGGTAGAATCCTCTGCTCAGTTCTTGCTCCTCTTGTGTCTTCTTGCTCTTTTGTTCATCGTGTGTTCCACTCTTTCTCTCTTAGGAGCCGAGGTGGACTACCATTCCTTTCCGGCTGCCTATGTTCTTGATTCTCTTGCTTGTAACCATGCATTGTACCATATGTTCTCCTAATAGATTTAGTTTTTTACCGATAAAAAAAAAATGTTAAAATATGAAAAATTTAAAGAATTTGTACATTGTGTAATAAGGTGATATTTTTTTATTGAGCGGAAAGGCTTATTCTACAACCTAGTATGAACAACCAAGTATGAGGAGATGTGTAAGTTTGTCCATCGGTCCGTACCCTTTTAAAATAAAAATAAAAATAAAAATGTAAAATTATGTCCTAAATAGAAAAATAATATGGACTATAATTAAAAAAAATGAATACGCTGTAAAGTAATTAAGATTACGAAAATGTGAGCCCCACGGGGGTAGGCGAGTTGGTAATCACAATGCGATGAAGTTCCTTAGAAAGGTGGGCTCCGTACTGAAGGTCACGAGTTCAAATCCCTCAGACTGTATAGAGGGGCGGGTGCAGCTCCCAGTGGTTATAGAGGTAGCGGTCAGAATCGACCCCGTGTAACGCCAGTTGCGAGTAGTCGCGAGGATGCCCCTGTTGCCGATTCCACTAAAAAAAAAAAAGAAAAGAAGAAAAGAAAAGAAAAGAAGATTAAAAAAGAAAAGAAAAGATTAGTTGGGATACTCCTTTCTTCCACTTGGGGATCTCACCGTTTTGACTTTAGCTATACCTTGGTTATTCTCCCTCACTTTTACCTCTTATGAAGTTTACCTCCCCATACTCTTTTGTGTCTAAAGGTATGTTGATGCTTTATATTACATGGTGTGATTACATAATACGATGTTGGGTTCATAATCCCTTGCACATAATTTCTCTAATCATAATCTCACAAGCATTGTGGCATCAAAATACGTAACATAGGTAAGTAGGCCCTCAACAAACATATTTACATGGACATGCAAGTTCGATAAAAATTGGTTTGCCAGTCTAATCAAAATGTGTACAATACCATATTATAATAGGTTAGGGATATTACAAAAAATAACCATAGCCATGGAACATTTTTCACTTGAATGCGAGTTTCTTATATTCCATTGGTTGAAGGTCCTTTTAATTATCCATAGTTAATTGAATTCCTTTCAAAAAAGCATTTTCTAGATCCACTTAAACATAGTTACAGGAAGAAGCAAACATTCTTCTCCTTAGCTTAAAATTTATCAATATAGTCACCAAGGGTATTTCTAATGCAACAAATTGACTCTTTGCTCCAACAATGCAATAGAAGACATGGTAAGTAATGTAAAATAGGCTCAATAGATGGTACATCATTATTTGGATTGAAATTTGGAGTTAACATAATTAAGTACATACCCTTGGAGTTGAAAAAGTAGGTCCATTTCTAAACATAAAGTCTGAGTCTTCCTTAAATTTGAAGAGTGTTAAAATTGGCAACCAGGGAAAAACTTCATGTGGGTCATCTTATTCATGGCTGATAATATTTTATTAGATTCCTCTTGTCGAGAGGTGTAGGATTGATATAAAGATCATCCAATTCCGATAAGTATTCATGGAGATATGAATTTATTTTGATTATGGAATTATTATCAAGCCGACCTACAACTCATGTAGGCTCAGAAGCCCAACAGTCGCATCTATTCACCCACCAACATTGTGTATAAATATAAGAGGACTTTTCCTCATTTGGAATCACTCATCTCATCACATCTCTCTCTCTCTACTGCGCAGATATGAGTCTCTTCTCTACTGCGCTGAAATGGGTCTCTCTCTCTCACACATGTGAAGCCGAAAGCTGTTGAATTTGAAGCTACAACTGCAGAAGCAAAGATTGAATTGCGTGGCCTAGAAGATCTCCTCTTTGGAACTGCACTGTAGGTTCATCTGAACCTCCTCTGAAAGCCGCAACTTTTGGTGGTGGAATGAAGTCAATCCGACGAACGGTTTGCAAGATATCGACTGCCCTAGTTTGAAGTCGGAAACTGCTGAAACTGAAGCTACAACTGCAGAAGTAAAGATTGAATTGCGTGGCCTAGAAGATCTCCTCATTTGAACTGCGCTGTAGGTTCATCTGAACCTCCTCTGGAAGCCGAAACTTTTGGTGGTGGAATGAAGTCAATCCGACGGTCGGTTTGTGAGATATCGTCTGCCCTAGTTTGATAATGAAACCGCTAATGCTGATGCTACTGATCTAGGGTTTGCTACTACTGATATGAATCCAATTTATTGTACTATTTCTCTCTGCTGAATTATTGAAGATAAAAGAAGATTTGATCAAAGGGTTTCCCCACACATTGTGGGGTTTGTCCATGGCTAGCCGCCACATCTTGTGTCTCTTGTCTTGGCTTGTTTTCTGTCGATCGTTTAATGTTCTATCTGCACTTTACTTTATGTACATGTGATTGCTAATCGGTGGAATATAATAAGAAAAAGAAGTAAACTGTTATAAGCATAGAACATACCATAACTTAACAAAGAGAAATGCATAAAACCCCCATCCATAGAAATAGTGGGATAAATTGCCTTTTATAAGAGCTTGCTAGTTCTTTTGTACCTAGATAGCCATGACCTTTTGGGAAAGCCAAAAGTTCAATCAACCATATTTTTCTAATAATGATGCCATATGATGAGATGTAGATGAAAGAAGAGGAACTTTAGGGATTTGATCTAGTGTATTGACATATGTTGAAGGTAAGGGTTTAACTAATTTGCTCAAAGAAAAGGTAATGGCATGAATTATTATAGATCAAGAGTCTAGAGGAGGTGAATGACACATCTAGTGACCAATTCCATGGCCAGAGACAACACACTATACTGACTTATATCCATGGGGGATTCACTCAGTGAACCTCTAACATGTCACATGTGTTCGTGGCATATTAAACAATACCCTTAATTTGACTACATATTGGAAAATGCCTCTAAAAATCACATTATTTAACCCTTACCAATATTAACCCAGTACAACCTCCCAATTTAAAAAACCCCTACTTTCACTAGATATTGCAGGTATCCATTTTTTCATTAACATTTTTTATACCCCTTTATATTTTCTCATTAAATTTAAGCTCCATTTTTTATATTTTCCAATATAAAAACTAGTTACCCCCTATATATCCCCCAATATATTATGTCATTTTTTCCTCAATATATATCCTCCAATATGAACCCACGTCATATGATATTTCTCCCCCAGTGAAGCCCCCGTTCTTATATCAAAACCAAAAATTCAAGGGAGGCAAACATTCAAACTCTGTATGAGTACCAATATTACTAGTAAGACCAAAATTAAAAATTATACTCATTAAGAACTTAACATGTCACTTGGAATCAAACCTAGGTGAGATGGGTAACATTCGTCTCTCTTGAATACCCAAAACTAAACCCATTTGACTTAATGCATCTAATACTATACGATGCAGCATGCTGATGTGAAATATGTACACTAAAAAACATGAAATATAACGAAAAGTGTTTGTTTAAATTGTGAACCACCATAGTAATGTGTCTTTTGGGTATGTAGAACACTTGTGCATAACTATATTATATACACTTTTGAATACTTGAATTTAATCTAACTATAAATCATTGGGGCTTCATTCAATGAATCTCTGACATATCATTTGCATTTGTGACATACTAAATAATAGCCTTATTTTAACTACATATTGGAAAATACCTCTAAAAATCACATTATTTAATCCCTTACCAATATGAACCCAATACACATTTCCAATTAAAAAAAGCCCTACTTTCACTAGATATTGTAGGTATCCATTTTTTCATTAACATTTGTATACCCCTTTATATTTTTCCATTAGCTTTGAGCTCCATTTTTTATACTTTCCAATATAAGAATCCTTTACCCCTGATTATATGCTCAATATATTATGTCATTTCTTCTTCAATATATATCTCCCAATATGAATGCACTTGGCATGATATTCCCCCCAATGAAACCCCGTATAATAAATTCACATCATAAAAAATTCCAACCATAAAATCAACCATTAACTTTATATTTTGACCCTTTTAAAAATTAAATTTATAATCAAAGTCAAATTAAAGATGTTTTTTTTATTTTTCTTTTACCACAATAATTTAAAAACACTTTTAAACATTATTTTCCTACAGTCTTTTCAAATGGATATCCACATAAAAATACAATACACTTAGCATAAGAACCTAATCAAACTATGTCACTGGTGGGCACTATTCAGGATCTAGGATTTTGTTAAAGGTCATACATGAATTTTCCCTAGATGCCTAGATACCCAGATATATCCCATTCTACCTCCAAGTTCCACTGCGTATATTTTTTTCATTTGACTTCCAACATCTCAAATTGTTAGATCCACATCCACTTAACTAGGAATTGGATAATCGTGGCAATGGGAATCATTAAGTATTATCCTCTTAACCCAAAGTTGGTTCAATTGATGTAATAATCAACTAATATATCTCCAGTTTAATGTCCTACTACTTATCTTAACCAACCATCGTGCCATTAAGCATTCTTAGTGTGTAACCTTTCAACTTGATTCATTTTCGATGGATGGAACAATCAATTAATGGACCTTGCTTCTTTGTAGATTTTTTTTTTGTCCACTAACCACTAGTTACTATAATACAAAACATGTATTGCCCATGAATTGATCTTATTTGGTTTATGGATCATCAACTGACAAAATCCATTTTTCAATCGCTAAATCTTTTAACTACGAATCAAGCCACTAACATTATAACACACCTTCTTTTGAATTAATCTGGTTAAGTCCTCCATGCACAAGTCCCACTTTGTTTAAGCTCTCGATCATGGCTACCGACCCATGTGACCAGGGGTTGGGGCTAATACTACCATTCCCCAAATTCCTGTCATTCAATCCCCGCATTTTTCAAGGAAGAATCCTAAGATTCATAGGTTTGTTCTACCGACTGCTCTAGACTAGATTATGCTTGACGAGATCAAAGTTATCTAGTAAACCACTAATAGTGTAGACATCCTCACTTTCCTATGGCAAACATGCTTCTACAATCTATAACTAGAGAATCTTATCAATGAATTCCCAAGGGAATCTTGAATATTAACTCTCCAATTTGGATTAACTAAAGGATTTTCCTTTCCATAGCAATAGTTTCACAAATCTAAGATTTAAATTCCTCATATCACTACAAATAGGGAGGAAAAATCCTTGGCTTGCTTCTTAGAGAACCTCATGGATCCAATTATGATTTAGCTATTAGATCTATCCATATCTTAACACAAAAAATTCATGTGTTAAGGTTCTCATTGAACGTTAATCATTGGTCAGCCTAAGCCTTCATGATCGAGTTCAGCTAAGACATTTACCTCACCCATCCTAGGCGTCCTTTAGGAAAATCCTACAAGTTCCTTTATGTCATAAAAGGAAAAATATAGATATACAATTTCATATCCATTCTAACAAAAAGTCTTCCCAATTCCATCCCCAATTGGAGACTCCTCAACCACATTCACTATAAATAAGTTCCCCATCTAGAATTTCACTTGTTATGCAACATCAATATGCTCATAGTAGTTTTACTTGCAAGTATGTCCTACACAATTATATGATAATATGTAAATACATGAATAATTCCAACATTCAATTAATAATCATAGGTGACATATATAGCTTTGTTAATAATAATTCACAACAAACATGCATAATAGGAACATATCAAAAAGTATGCAAAATTCACTCATTATTCATATCATTTGGGAAATATTTTCTCTTTGAAATAACACCAATTTCGTATGGGTCTTTGACGCCCCAATAGCCATATACCACATTTATCTAGGACTCTCATCAGTGAGTCACCCCGGAGTTGGGGCATTAGCTCCATAAGGGAAAAAATATCTCCTTGATACAATTACAAACACATAGTCTCTCTATACCATTTAGATACGAGGCCTCACACTGGTATACTAGGTCCAACAATTTATCCCCTTTAAGCTCCACCCCATCTAAATATGAGAAAGGAGATTTAATTATATAACTTATTGGGTAGCCCAATCAAATTCCATTCCATGTTATGACTTTACCAGGATGAACAAGAGAAAATTGTTCTATACTATTCCACCATGGAAACTATGACATCTCATTAAATCACAAGGTTCAAGACTATAAGATTCCCTTATCAACTATTTGAAGTCAATTTCACTAGTAGTACATGGGATTGGCTCCCCTGTCTAGGTATTATCATCTTGGTTCTTGTCTTCTCCAATATAATCTCCTCAACTTTGTGAAGAATCCTTGAATGAGAGATACATCATTTTTCATATGCATGGGTAATTTTTTCCAAGTGTCAGTTGGGTTACTCCTTTCTTCCACTTGGGGATCTCACCTTTTTTTACTTTAGCTATACCATGGTTACTCTCCCAAATTATCAGAGCTAGATAATTGTAGAAAAAGTTTCTACATGGTATCAGAGCAGCTTGATTTGTAGAAGAGATTTTTACAGGATATCAAGCGAGGGTTGATCAGAAGCAGTTGAGTTGGTTGCTGGTGGAATTCAAATTTGCAGCAGTGTTTTCTTGGTGACAACGCAACAATGTCTTTCAACGGATTGCGATTGGAGTATGCTCTTGAGGGCAGCTCAAACTATATTGCATGGAAGGACAGGATGGAGGCAGTATTGGATGATAACGGGCTGAAGGAATTCATAGATACGGATATCCCAAAGCCTACTGATGCTACTCAAGCTGATGCTTGGCAAAAGAAGATCGCAAAATGTCGAAGAATTCTGTTGGAGGGCGTGAAGGATCACATTGTGTCCAGCCTCCATGGAAAGGCTACTCCATATTTGATGTGGAAATCATTAACAGAACTATTCCAAAGCAAGAGCGATCAGAGGAAGCTGGCGCTCAAAGATAAACTCAGAAACATCAAATGCGAGAAGGGAGACAGTATTCCCAAGTATCTCACGAAGTTCACTCAGTGTCGAGATGAGCTGGGAAGTGTGGGGGTTACTGTCGATGATGAGGACTTGGTGAGCTTGGCTCTCCTTGGTCTTCCGAAGAGTTGGCATTCCTATCAGGACTCTGTCAATGGTCGGGAGAAGTTGCCAGGATGGGAAAGACTATGGTCAGATCTTGTGCAGGAGGAGATCAGGCGGAGTACCAGGGACGGATCTTTGTCAAAGGGAGCTGATGAAGAGAATTGTGCTTTGGCTGCCAAAGCAAAGAAAGGGAAGAGCAAGAAAGCTTCTCAGTCTGGTGCGAAAGGCAAGAAGCAGGATATGTCCAAGGTGAAGTGTTTTCACTGTCACCAGCATGGACACTATGCCACAAATTGTCCGCAGAAGAAGAAGAACAAGCAAGCTGCTGGATCTGCAGGGGGAGAGGCTTTAGCTTCTTAGTTTGAGCTTGATTTTTCATTGATCGCATGCTTGGTTTCAAGTGTGATGGGATTAGTGTGGTTTCTGGACAGTGGTGCGTCTTTTCACATGACGGGAGATAGAGATTTGTTCTCTGATCTGGAGGACAAAGATCTTGGAGTGCACATCGAGATGGGCGATGATGGTAGATACAGTGCGACCGGTATCGGTACCATTTCCTTTGAGAGGGAGTCTGGTAAACCCTTTGTATTGAAGGAAGTCATGCATGTTCCAGGATTGAAGAAGAATCTCATCTCAGTGGCGATGTTAGAAGACAAGGGGTATGATGTTGTTTTCAGCGAGGGAAAGGCCTTCCTGCGCAGCAAGACAACTGGTGAGACCCGGAAGATAGGGGTTCGAGTGAGGAACCTTTATCAGTTGCATGTAGATGGATGCGCAGCAATGGCAGGCAAGGCAGAAGGATTGGTGAGCCGGGATGATGGTGAGTTGTGGCACAGGAGATTGGGTCACCTTCACCATGGAGCCTTGAAGATACTGCAGCAGATCACTACAGGGCTTCCTAAAGGCACACTTGCGCAGTCAGATCAGTGCAAGGGGTGTACTTTGGGGAAGTTTGTGAAAGCCACCTTTCACGAGAAGGATAGTCGCGCCATGACGATCCTTGAGAGAATTCACACAGACGTGTGTGGACCTTTCTCAGTTGCTTCGACAGCAAAACACAGGTATTATGTGATTTTTGTTGATGATTTCTCTCGTAAGTGCTGGATCTTCTTCATGCAGAAGAAGAGCGAGACATATTCAAAGTTCTGTGAATTCAAAGCACTGGTCGAGAAGGAGTCGGGGAAGAAGGTGAAGGCTCTTAGGAGCGATAATGGTGGTGAATACATCTCGGATGAGTTCAAGGATTTCTGCAAGGCAGAAGGGATTCGTAGAGAGCTCATAGCTCCCCATAACCCACAGCAGAACGGGGTAGCTGAGCGGAAGAACAGAACGATTGTGGGTGTTGCACGGGCAATGTTGCATGATCAGGGCCTACCCCTTCACTTGTGGGCGGAAGCATGCAATACAACAGTTTATGTGCAGAACCGTTGTCCTCATAGGATACTTGGCATGAGTACACCCGAGGAGGCTTATTCTGGTAAGAAGCCTGATCTTTCTCATTTGAGGATTTTTGGTGCTAACGTTTACATGCATGTGACGAAGGATGCCAGAAAGAAGTTGGAACCGACTGCAGAGGTTGGGATATTTGTGGGGTACACTGATACGCCCCACAACTATCGTGTGTATTTGCCAGATAGTGGTAAAACTGTTGTGCGACGGGATATAAAATTTCAGGAGGAGAAAGCCATGAAGTGTTCGCTTGAGAGGGAGCTACACTTGCATGCAGATGAGGAGCTATTAGTTCCTAAGGATGAGCTTCAGGACGTGGATCAGCCACAGGACGAGGTTCATGGAGTGGAAGAGACCACTCATGCAGCGCCAACCATCAGAGGGCGAAAGCGCTTGACAGAAGCTGAGCGACTGGCTCAAGATGCAGAGAAAGTTGTAGGACCACCTACAGCCCAACGCAGGCAGAGACAGTCACCTGATCGGTACACTGGATACATGGCTCTTATGAGCAAGTGTGTTGTGACTGAGCCATCCTCTTTCGAGGAAGCTGTGGAGGATCCCGCATGGGTAGACGCCATGGTGGAAGAGTATGATTCTATTGTCAGAAACGGTGCATGGGAGATTGTTCCTAGACCGGAAGGGAAATCAGTGGTAGGTTCGAGATGGATCTACAAAGTTAAGCAGGCAGCTGACGGGAGTGTGGAGAAGTACAAGGCAAGATTTGTTGCCCGAGGCTTTTCACAGATTGAGGGGATCGATTATGAGGAGACCTTTGCACCTGTCGCAAGGTATTCTTCCATACGGACGATTCTTGCTCTCTCAGCGCAGATGGGATGGCACATTCATCAGATGGATGTGAAGACTGCGTTCCTCAACGGAGTCATTGAGGAGGAGGTGTACATTGAGCAACCCGAAGGCTTTGAAGTCTTCAGCAGCGAGTCGCATGTGTGCAGGCTCAAGAGAGCGCTGTATGGGTTGAAGCAAGCACCACGTGCTTGGTACACACGGATAGACAGTTATTTCACAGGACTTGGATTCTCCAAGAGCGAGGCGGATCCGAACCTATACCAGATTGTGGTGGAGGGTAAGTTACTTATCATTGTACTGTATGTTGATGATTTGATTCTAACGGGTGATGAGCTGTTGATACTGTCATGCAAGAAGGATCTTGCTACAGAGTTTGAGATGAAGGATTTGGGCCTTCTTCACTATTTCCTAGGATTGGAAATATGGCAGCGCAGTGGTGGACTGTTTGTTTCTCAGGGCAAGTATGCTCGGGAGATACTGGAGAAGTTCAACATGCATGGCAGCAAGCCTGTTGATACTCCTCTTCCTAGAGGTTGGAGGAAGGAGGATGCCACTTCGGGAGAAGAAGTGGATGCCACTGTTTATCGACAGTTGGTGGGGTCGCTGATGTATTTGGTCAATACACGACCTGATATATACTATGCAGTTAACCAGCTTTCACAAGCTATGGTTAAGCCTACCAAGCTCTTCTGGAAGGCGGGCAAGCATGTATTGCGCTACTTGAGAGGCACATCGGGATATGGTTTGTGGTACAGACAGGAGGATGAGGTGAAGCTATGTGGCTTCACGGATGCAGATTGGGCAGGGAGCCCAATAGACAGAAAGAGCACATCAGGAGGGGTCTTCAGTATCGGATCGACAGCAGTTTCTTGGTACAGCAGGAAACAGAGATCCGTGGCACTCAGTTCAGCGGAGGCCAAGTATATGGCAGCAAGTTTGGCTGCATGCGAGGCTATATGGATGAGGAAGATCCTGGTTGGTTTGTTTGGTTCTCATTTGGATCTTACTGTGATTTACTGTGATAACCAGAGTTGCATTAAACTCTCGGCTAATCCTGTATTTCATGATAGATCTAAACATATTGACATCAGGTACCATCATATCAGAGATTGTGTGCAGCGGAGGATCATGTTACTTTCGTACATTCCAACGGAGGATCAGGATGCTGATATTCTAACGAAGGCTCTCACCAGGAGCAAATTCGAGTACCACCGAGGCAGGATAGGGGTTGCTGATAATCCATATCTTGTCGAGAGGGAGTGTTGAGATTGCAACAAGATGATGGAGCTTAGTGAAAAGAGTCGCCTTCACTAAGTGGGCCCGCAGGCTATTTTTGGCGCAAGTCTATTTTTAGACTATGTCTATTTTTAGACATATGGATCATGTCTATGTTTATGGATGATTGATCAAGTTGGGAAAAATAGATGGACTTCTATTTTTGATGAAAGTGTGAGTGATCACAGTGTGAGTGATCAAGTCTATTTTTAGACTGGCTGTCAAAAATAGAAAAGTCAAATATTATTATCTCACAATAATATTTGGACTATAAACTTAATCTTATTCTCTTGGAGCACTTCAGTTTGACCTACGGAAGTGGCACATGCAGTTGTCAGAAGGAAATTCGTTTTTCTTATGAGTCAGTTGAGTTGTTGCATGCATGACTTCAGTTAGAACTCAAGTGAGTTGAGTTTAGTGGACTGGAGGTACAGTTGATGGAGTTGTGTTCAGTTTAACTTAGTTAAACTGGTTGTAGTTAGTCTAACTGCAGATAGACTAATGATGAGTTGTTAAACTAATTATTACCTCATAATACAACTAAAGAATACATCAGTTAACTCAGTTGCATGTCAGTGCATGTTCAGTTCAACAGGGACAGGTGGTAGAGAATCAGATTGCTATCAGTTGTGACTATAGTTGTGCACCAGATCTTGCACAATCAAGGGATTGAGTATGCCAATGAGTTTGCTCACGTATTTGGCCCGCATTTTAGCCTTTGCTCACGTCCACAAAGAGTGAGTGACTATTTTGCAGGTGAAAATCGAGTTTGGGAAGCAATTCTCATCAGTTCTTGAGCAGGTATTGAGCAGTGGAGGCAGGCAAGCAGTGGAAGAGATTTGGAGATCAGATCTGAGATGTATTGTGTGTAACAGAGGTGGAGATACTTGTGAGAAGTATTGTACTTTATAATGTTACATGATTCAATCAATATAATATACAGATAGTGTGGGGTTTTTAGAGAGATGCTTTCCCCGGGATACATACTGTGTTTATGAGTTTGATTGATGCTTCTATGTGTGCCTGTGGATGTTTCTGCTTCTGTAAATTGATGATCAACGTAGAGGAGATTATGTATTATACATGTTCCGCTTAAATTGTATGATCAGGATAATCTCTGTTGAATATGTGTTAAATTATTCAAAATTTCTACATTATCATCTTGGTTCTTGTCTTCTCCAATATAATCTCCTCAACTTTGTGAAGAATCCTTGAATGAGAGATACATCATTTTTCATATGCATGGGTAATTTTTTCCAAGTGTCAGTTGGGTTACTCCTTTCTTCCACTTGGGGATCTCACCTTTTTTTACTTTAGCTATACCATGGTTACTCTCCCAAATTTTTACCTCTTATGAAGTTTACCTCCCCATACTCTTTTATGTATGAAGGTTTGCAACTATGATGCTTTATATTACATGGTGTGATTACATAATACGATGTTAGATTCATAGTCCCTTGCACATAAATTCTCTGATCATAACGTCACAAGCATTATGGCCTCAAAATACGTAATGTAGGTAAGTAGGTCTTGGACAAACATATTTACATGGACATGCAAGTTTGATAAACCTTGGTTCACCAGTCTAATCAAAATGTGTACAATACCATACTAAAAGAGGCTGGGGATATTACAAAAAAAAACCATAGTCATGGGACATTTTTCACTTGCATGGGGGTTTCTTATAATCCATTGGCTCAGGGTACTTCTAATTACCCATGGTTAATTGAATTCCTTTCAAAAAATAATTTTCTAGATCCACTTCAACATAGTTACAGGAAGAAGAAAACATTCTTTCCCTTGGCTCAAAATTTATCAATATGGTCACCAAGGGTATTTCCAATGCAACACAATGACTCTTTGTTCGAACAATGCAATAGAAGACATTGTAAGTAACCTCAAATAGGCTCAATAGATGGTACATCATTTTTTGGATTGACATTTGGAATTCACTAATTAAGTACATACCCTTGAAGTGGAAAAAGTAGGGTACATTTCTAAACATAAAGTCAGAGCCTTCTTTAGATTTCAGAAAGGCATAAAACCCCCATCCATTGAAATAATAGGCTAACTTTCCTTTTATAAGAGATTTCTGGTTCTAATTAAGTACATACCCTTGAAGTGGAAAAAGTAGGGTACATTTCTAAACATAAAGTCAGAGCCTTCTTTAGATTTCAGAAAGGCATAAAACCCCCATCCATTGAAATAATAGGCTAACTTTCCTTTTATAAGAGATTTCTGGTTCTTTTGTACCTAGATAACCATGACTCATGGGGAAAGCCATAAGTTTAATCAACCATATTTTTTCTAATATCGATGCCATATGATGAGACGTAGATAAAAGAAGAGGAACTTTAGGGATTTGATCCAACATATTGACATATGTTGAAGGTAAGGGTTTAACCAATTTGCTCAAAGAGAAGATAAGGGCGTGAATTATGAGTCTAGAGGGGGTGAATGACACCTCTAGTGACCAATTCCATTGCCGAAGCCAACACACCCTAGACTGACTTATATCAAAACCAAAAATTCAAGGGAGGCAAACATTCAAGCTTTATATGAGTACCAATATTACTAGTAAGACCAAAATTAAAAAAATATACTCGTTAAGAACTTAACATGTCACTTGGAATTTAACTTGGGTGAGATGGGTAACATTCATCTCTCCTGACCACCAAAAAATAAATCCATTTGACTTAATGCATCCAATACTATACGATGCACCATGCTAATGTGAAATATGTACACTACAAAACATGAAATATAATGACAACTGTTTGTTTAAATTGTGAACCACCATAGTAATATGTCATTTGGGTATGTAGAACACTTGTGCATAACTATATTATATACACTATTACATACTTGAATTTAATCTAATTATAAATAACAGGGGCTTCATTCAATGAACCTTGACATATCATGTGCATTCGTGGCATACTAAATAATATCCCTATTTTGACTACACGTTGGAAAATACCTCTAAAAATTACATAATTTAACCCCTTACCAATATGGACCCAACACACCTTGCCAATTTAAAAAACCTCTACTTTCACTAGATATTGTAGGTATCCATTTTTCATTAACATTTTTATACCCGTTTATATGTTTTCATTAACTTTGAGCTCAATTTTTTATACCTGCGAATATAAGAACCGTTTACCCCCTATTATATGCTCAATATATGATGCCATTTTTTCCTCAATATATATCCCCAATATGAATACACGTATTATAAATTCAGATGTAAAAAATTCCAACCATAAAATCACCATTTAGACCCTTTTAAAAGCTATATTTATAATCAAAATCAAATTAAAAATGTAGATGTTTTTTTTTTTTTGATTTTACCACACGCATTTAAAAACACTTTTAAACATTATTTTCCTACCGCCTTTTCCAATGAATATCCACATAAAAATAAAATATACTTAGGATAAGAACTTAATCAAGCTATGTCACTGGTGGGATGGTGGGCACTGTGGGATGGAGTCCTGCCCTATCCGTTGGTCATAGGCAAGCTGTTGGATGATAATTGGATATACGAGTTGAATACTTTCATTACAATTATTTATTATGAAGTGATCATAGCAAGCTGTTGGATGATAATTGGATATACGAGTTGAATACTTTCATTACAATTATTTATGATGAAGTGATCACAGTGTTTTCCTCTTTGGAAAGCTGAAGTAACGAAGAAAGCCAGTATAATTTTAATAGCAATATTTTATTAATCATTTGCATAAATTTTGCAAATTTGTGTCCTTGTAAGACAACACCAAACAAAAATTCCTCATGCCATCTCGTGTGGTTTAGGTTAGATATAAACGTGTGGGTTAGGTTAGATATAAACGTGGGGAGAATTAGATAAATCTGCAAAGGTAGGACGGTTTGGTCTTTTAATATATGTTAGAGGCTATATGGAATTATATAGATATATCGAGTTTGAATTTTTCAAATTGAAATGGATAAATCTACAATAGGATAGTTCGGATTTTATATATATATTAAAAACCTTATGAACTATATATATGAAATGATTCATATATATATATATATCAAATGTGTGAATCATTCATTCAAATTGAAAGCATAAATAAAACATTAATAACTGGTATAAAATTGGAAAAATATATTGAAAGGTTACAGAAATAATGTTCATATATATGAAAAAAAGTCAATATAATTGTGGGATTAATAAATTCATATATAAAATGTGTCAATCATTTGATATATATATATCAAATGTGTGAATCATTCAAATTGAAAGCATAAACAAGACATTAATAACTGGTATAAAATTGAAAAAATATATTTTAATAATCATGAGAAAGGTTACAGAAATAATGTTCATATATATAAAATAAAAAGTCAATATAAATGTGGGATTAATAAATTCATATATAAAATGTGTGAATCATTTGATATATATATATATCAAATGTGTGAATCATTCAAATTGAAAGCATAAGCAAGACATTAATAACTGGTATAAAATTGAAAAAATATATTTTAATAATCATGAGAAAGGTTACAGAAATAATGTTCATATATATGAAAAAGAGAAAGTAGAAAGTCAATATAAATGTGGGATTAATAAATTCATATATATATAAAGTAAGTATAATTGGATATTTTAGATATGACTATGTATGAATTTTCATTGCTATATATTTATATCAAACTTTTAACGTGAATTATTCACAATCAGTAACATGTTTATACGTTTATGATACAAATAAATTTTATTGATTATTTTCAAATTAAAATATAAGAAAAAGCACAAAGTAAATATGAATGTGGGATTAATGAATTCATATATGTGAAGTATGTATAATTAGATATTTTAGACATGATTATGAATTTTCATTGCCATATTTTATAGTGAAATATTTACAATTAATAGTATGTTTAAGATAAAAGTAACTTTTTATTTATTGATGGCTAATGTTAAAATATGAAAAATTTATGAACAACCTAGTATGAGGAGATGTGTAAGTTTGTCTATGTAAGTTTGTCCATGGGTCCGTACCCTTTTAAAATAAAAATAAAAATAAAAATGTAAAATTATGTCTTAAATAGAAAAATAATATGGGTTATAATTAAAAAAAATGAATAAGCTGTAAAGTAATTAAGATTAAAAAAATGTGTAAATCAGATGTTTAAATCTTATACTTTTCAAAAATATTTCAACAAAAGATTTAAATAAACTATTTGAAGATCTATGTTAACTAAAGTTTTTATGGTTAAATTTTTATTTGGTCCTCTCTATATATATATATATATATATATGCTATTTAGCATTCAAAAATACAATTTAAACAATGAAAAATAACACATTGTATTTTGCACTCCTAAAAAGTTTGAACTTGAAGAAATTTGATCCCTCTCGGCTCATGTTAGATCCGTACTTATATGGATCTATGCTGGTTTATTTAGGTGAAATTGGATGACATGATGTTTTGGTGAGATCGTGATATTATTTAATTTAAATTGCATTTTTGGATATTGAAATAGATTCAACCGTAAGCAATTTATATTGGGGGAACTCCGGTGATGCAAACTTTACAACTTAAAATTAATTTTTTCCAATTTCTGTCCCAATTTTAAGTAAGACTGACTAAAAAATCTAATTGAAAAAATATTGAGAACATAGCGTAACTATTCTATATACTTTTTTGAAACAATTTTTTTTTAAATTACATTTTTAAATACATAAATATAGTATCTTTAAAAAAAATTCTTAAAATACTAAAATTAAATAAATAAACTAACTATTCCAACCCATAAAAACACTAAAATTACTAGAATTAAACACATTCCAACCAATAAAAACACTAGAATTAAACACATAAACTAACTATTCCCACCCATAAAAAAATATACCTAGAAAACAAACAAAATAAGATGTATTTATGTCATCACTACAAGTTTTAATTTTATTTTTATATACATGATGATGTACCGAAGTAGTTGATAATCCCAATAGTATTTGAACAACAATTTCCTTTTTCTAACTGATCCAAATAAGTACAAAATGTGAACTCCGAAAACTTTGTAAAGCCAAGTGTATTACAGGCCCATGTTCATATGTTCTAATTTTATTTTATTTTATTATATATATATGTTGGCCCATGTTCATATGTTCTAATTTTATTTTATTTTATTATATATATATTGGCCCATGTTCATATGTTCTAATTTTATTTTATTTTATTTTATATATATATGTTGGAGTGTGGAGGAAATAATACTGAACTACTCAAAAATTTATTCAAAAATTTATTTCTTTTCCTATAACGTATACAAATGGGAAGAAAGTATTTCAATATATTTGTGGAATTTTATATAAATTAAAAAGGGGAGTAGAAAATTGTTGATGAGAATCCACCAACTAGATTCTAGAACAGCTGCAGTTTTACTTGTCCAGAATGATATAGCCAATCTAGACAAGCAAACAACCGGGGCATCTGCTGGTCAGTGGCCAACCCTTTTATTGGTTAGACGAACTCACTTTTCTCTTACATGCCATTTTATCAATGTCTGATCCCCATGGCATAATACATCAACTCCCTCCATTGGTAAAATCAAGAACCCTAACCATGCAAGTAATTGGGTAGCAGAGCCATTTTGGGTTTGCGTATTTGACCCAACTGTATATTTCGTGACGCAAATCTTCACCAAACCTTGATAAAATACTACCCAATTCATCCCTTTAGCTAAACAACTCTCCTACGGGCAACCCAAGAGGTCTAACATTACAGAGAACGATCACTCCAAAGAAGAGTATGGGAATGGGAAGAAGATAAAGAGAGGAGGATGCTAGTGCCATTTAATATCACCTGCTCAAATCCTTCCTTCAGCAGAGCCCTCCAGTAATCAAATCTTAGCTACCATTTTCCTGTGAGTCAGTGTAATGTGCAGACCTGAGCAAGAATTCATTGCTCTATCAGCTTAATGCGCAGGCCTGAGCAAGAATTAAGTATGTTGCTAATTTTTTTTATTCAAATCCTGTAACATTGTGTTGATATTGGAGTAACTATTATATGTTTTAGAATTGATATTAGAATTGTCTAGCAAATATATGTTTTGGAATAATTCTTTCATTGCAAATTTCTTGGATTGTGGACACCTTTAATTCTTGTTGCTTACCAGGTTTATTCCCAAGAGAGTATATGCATTTGAATGATCTGAAATTTAATAGGGCAGGTAGACCGTAGGACTAACCCAATGTGCAAGAGGCTACATGATCTTGTGAGACAGGGCAGGGCCAAACGTGTCACATAACTGGTGCATAGATTTTATAAATTTATTACAAATGTCAATATTCCTTGGATTGAGACCCAAAATGTTGACAACTGTGCAAATTTATCTCTATTGGAAATCCAAGAGGCTGACTTCCATTGTACCGAAATTCACATGGACAGTGGCCCTGCCAAGGCTATCCTTGGATTGTGTACTGTCTGACTTTCATGTGTTTGAAAATTGCACACCAAATGCTTTCATGCATTTTCTTTTGGGTTGGATTCTGTAAATGGGTCAGACACATTTAGAGATTTGGTTTTACATAATAGGATTCATTAATGAGACTTGACTTTGCCTGCAGCAGATCGAATTGGGGGCAGTTAATTAGTCCGAGGAAGCTGAATTTAAGCATCTGCAGAGAAGTTCTTGAGTACTTTGCCTATTTTATCCTTTCCATTTATTGAATTGCATCCAAGTCGGGCAAATGGAAGGATTGTCACAGACAGAAAACAGCAGTGCAGTAAGCATGAAATTGAAAGTAACGAGGCATGAACCCACGCTGGTTACTCCAGCTGAGGCTACAGAGAATCATGTCTATTTTCTTTCAAATCTTGATCAGAACATTGCTGTCACAGTCCAGACAGTGTACTGTTTCAAGGCCAGTGCGGAGATGGGGACTGAGAGGCCGAGTGAGGTGATCCGAGAGGCTCTGAGCAAGGTTTTAGTTGCTTATTATCCTCTTGCAGGAAGAATTGGCATCAACGCAGAAGGGAAGCTGAACGTTCATTGTACTGGTGAGGGGGTTGTGTTTGTGGAAGCTGATGCAGACTGTGTAATCGAGGACATTGGAGATATGACGAAGCCTGATCCTTCTAAGCTGGAATGCCTGGTTTACAATATTCCCGGTGCCAAGAATATATTAGAAATACCTCCCCTTGTTGTCCAGGTATGTGAACTTTGGTTAGGTTATCATTTTCCTTCTTTCTCCATTGGGATTCAAAGGTGGGGCAGATTTATTTGGTTATGTAATCCTTGTGGCCTGGACCAAGAGTTTATTTTTGGCTTTGGAGTCTTTTTGTTTGTCTTTTTGTTTTTGAATAGGCCGTGTTTATTTATTCATTTGGAGTTTTTTTGTTTTTGAATAGGGTACATTCCACATAAATATCATTGAAATAAATATCATAAATATCCAATATCATTGAAATAAATATCATAAATATCATTGAATAGGTTATATTCCACATAAATACTATGACAAAATTGCTACATTGCAACTCAAAAACTCTGATCCCAAATCTATCTACAAGACTCAAATTTACCCAAATCACCTTAACAATTTTTCACAATGTCTTATTTATGTAAATGCATTTTTAACCATATTTGAATATGGTTCGGCTATGAAATAACTTGTCAGAATTTTATAACCTTCACCAAATTCTCTTCTCTGTAACTTTCATCAAATCTCCTTACCTAACTTGAAACAGATTCAAGATATTTTCATGACTTCTGACAGCTTTTCATGACATATTGTTTTTGTCCACGAGGATTCTCATTCCCACTGTTGCTGGTGGCCATCTTCACATTTTTTCGGCCTTGTCACTTAAATATGTCCTGCATCCAGTTTGAAATTTATTTTCTTGGACAACAACTCATGACTTTTATTGACAGAGATTCATGGGTTTTTCTCAACTTTCATCTTTGTCCTGACAGCCTTTCCTCTTATTCTTCTGAGAAAGATTCATCGTCTTTCTGGATTCATGGACCATCTTCATATTTTCTTGGCAGGATCACTGAAATATGCTCTTCTTCCTGTTTGAAGATGGCTTCCTTCCACGCCAATCTATAGCTTTTATCGACAAAGAATCAGGGTTTGTCATTGGATTCTCGTCATGATGATGACAGCCTTTCCTCTTATTCTTTTGTCCGCGAATCTCCTTATTCCCACCATTGGTCGTTGCCATCTTCACATTTCCTCCACTTTTCTCCATCTTGTTTGAATATGGTTTTCAGGCAAGATAACCTGTAATTTATAATCTCATCATTATCATGACAGTTTTTGCATTTATTGCAGAAAGATTCATGGTTTTTCTTGAATTCTCATCATTATCATGGTACAAAGATTCAAGAAGTTTTCTTGAATTCTTGTCATGATGATGACAGCTTTTTCTTTTTATTGTCATGTAGTCATTTTCACCCTAGGTTGTGCCAATCTTCACATTTTTAGGATTGATAGTGATTCCTGAGTTTTTATTTTGATTATCATAATATGTTGTTGAGAGTTGTTGCACTTATTGCAGAAAGCTTCAAATAGCTTTTCTTGAATTCTCATCATTTTCATGGAACAAAGATTTAAGAAGTTTTCTTGAATTCTTGTCATGATAATGACAGCTTTTCATAACCCAAAGTCATTTTCTACCATACTTTGGGGCAATCTTCATATTTTCCAAACCTTATTTTTTAAGTATCTTCTCCATCCAATTTTGATTCTGTATATATATTTTTTATTTTTTATTTCTCCACAATGACCTGTACCCTCTGACTTTCCCACCATTGGTTATGGCCATAATCTTCACATCTTTTTCTCTTATGCTTTATCTATTAATCTCGTCTTTCCCACTATGGGTTAGCTCTTCACAGTTTGTACATTTCTATATTGGTTATCTCTTCACAGTTTGTACATTTCTTTATTAGTTTTCTCTTCACAGTTTGCACATCTTTTTTTCCAATTATATGGTGGTGTTTAGGTATAATATCAATTTTAATATTGAATGGATAAATAATCTTCTCACAAATGAGATGTTAGTAAGATTGTGTGACATAAATGCTAAACACTTGTAATATTTTATTTCCCTGAGATATAATTCTCACCCTCTACTTTTAATCTATGACTTTTATAAAAAATGTTTTCTCCTATTCAGGAAAAATTTCCATAATCTCAACCCAATTAAAATCTTAACCCAATTAAAGTTAAGAAAATTTCCTTTTAATTATTTTTATTAAACAAATATTTTCCTTATATTATAAGAAATAAAATATATTTATTTTCCTTATATTATAAGAAATAAAATATATTTATTTTCCTTATATTATTTTGTAAAATAGGCGCCATGACATATTTAATGCACGGTCTGATTTGATTTAAGAAAATTCGATATATACAGGTCACGACATTCAAATGTGGAGGGTTCGTGTTGGGCCTGGGGATGAACCACTGCATGTTCGATGGAATCGGGGCCATGGAATTCGTGAACTCCTGGGCTGAAACAGCACGCGGCGTGCCACTGTCGGTACCGCCATTCATGGACCGATCGTTGCTGAAGGCCAGGTCTCCTCCAAAAATAGAATGCCCCCACCTGGAATTCGCAGAGATCAAGGAAGTCTCCAGCGACTCTACCGAGCAGCTCCAGAGCGAAGAAATCGTGTACAGATCCTTCTGCTTCACACCAGAGAAGCTAGACGAACTCAAGAAGCAAGCCATGGAGGACGGGGTTCTCACCAGGTGCTCTACCTTCGAAGCCCTCGCCGCACTGGTCTGGAAGTGCCGCAGCAAGGCCCTCAACATGGCGCCCAACCAAGAAGCCAAGCTGCTCTTCGCAGTCGACGGGAGGGCCAAATTCGAGCCCCCGCTGCCCAAGGGCTACTTCGGGAACGGAATAGTCATCACTTCGGCCATAGGCCGGGCCGGAGAATTGCGGGAAAAGCCCTTATCCTTCGGAGTGGGGCTAATTCAGAAGGCCATAGGGATGATTACAGACAAATTCATGAGATCCGCCATTGATTATTTTGAAGTAACTCGTTCCAGGCCCTCGCTCACTGCGACTCTGCTTCTTACTACCTGGTCTCGGCTCTCGTTCCACACTACAGATTTTGGGTGGGGAGAACCAGTCCAGTCTGTGCCTGTTACTCTGCCTGCCAGGGAAGTGGTTCTGTTTCTGTCCCATGGAAAACAGAGGAAGAACATTAATATTCTCCTCGGCCTTCCCGAAAGCGCCATGGACCGTTTCGAAGGATTTCTACAAATGTAGCAGTCCTCAGTCTCATCATAATCAGTCATGACTAGTCACATCGTACCTGTAATTGGGCGTAGTTATTCTTGTTAGATTTTTAGCTCCAAAAAAAAACGCAGATTCAATGAATTATTGTTGTTCTAGTGTTTGGATAAACAGCCCCATTTGCTGTTCCCTCAACCATTATTGTAGTGCTACCGAATACCATTGCTCGCCCTGTTATTTTCCATAGTTAATTTTACCTTTTCTGGTTGCTGTGTCAATAATTATTTGGATGTAATTATCCTTGGGTAGTTGGAGCTTGGCTAGAAAGCCAGTGACATGTCTCAGTTACTCAAATTAATTCTATGAACCACAATTAGTTTGTGTTATTATTTTGGTTAGTTAAATAAATGCATAACTGAGTACCTTTGTGTTTCAAAATGAAATTAGAGTACAGCCCACTTGAATGATTAAAAGTGGTTTTTATACTATTTTTTCTAAATTCTAATTTAAATTTTACAATTTTAATAAATTTCTATTTAATTTTAAATTAAATTTAAAAATATATATAAAAGCCTATAACCTAACAATTTTACAAACATCTATCCTAACCATTTTACTACACTCTTGAAAGTTACCTTGAATCACGAAAATATTGTTATCTACTCATTCTAACAAACCGATTTTTTTTAATCTCTTCCAATCAATATATATGAATATGACGATACATATTCGAAAACCAATGACAATGAACAAAAATACAAAAATATATTCGAAAACCAATGACAATGAATAAAAATAAGAAAATAAAACTGTAAGAAGTCAACTTTCAACTCTGGTAGCTCAACTATATAAATATGATGATACATATTCGAAAACCAATGACAATGAATAAAAATACAAAAATATATTCGAAAACCAATGACCAGGAATAAAAATAAGAAAATAAAATTGTGAGAAGTCAACTTTCAACTCTGGTAGCTCAACTTTTGGTGTGGAATAGGGTGTTACTTAAAAGGAGTTGTTTTTAATTTGATTATTTAAATTTTCTGCTGTCAAAATTTAGTGGAAAAATTTGAGATAAAATTTTGATTTGTGTTATTTAAATTAGTTTTTTGATTGTATATATGGATTCAACACCCTGGAAAATTTCTAGAGCATGAGATTACCCATCAAATTTATGATTTCAATAAACTCTTGTCAAATTTTAGAAAAATTAAATTAAAAAAATCTACCGTAAAAACTCCAAAAAAAAAACACACTAAAAACAAATCCTTTCATTCTAGTTTATTTTTAATATAAATTGAGTAAAAAATGGGTTTAAAATTGGACGGAATCAGAACTTCCTCGGAGTCTGACTTTTGTCGACCCAGTACCTTATCTTTGGGTTTGGTACATTCTGAAACCGTCCAACACCTTAAAAACTCATAATAATGATGGGATAATGCAAAACTTTTATTTTTATGATTGTGACGACGAGATGAATAACAAATAGGTTTTTAAGAAGGGTTAAACTAGCATTTGCACCAGATGTTGCAAAGGAAACACTGTAAGGCATAAATTGAAGAACACAAATACAACACAAGATTATTTTGATAAATAATAAAAATATATTGACCACTCAATCAATGCCCCATTAACTGGAACCACTTAGTAGACATATCTATCAACATTAGGATTATACACAATGATCAAGAAATTTCCCATATACAAACAACACCTTCCACAACAACCTTTTGTCACGTCCACATTTTAAAAAATGCCTTGGAACATGATTGGAATCTCCCATATTGTCTTTTTCATTATGCAGATAAATCTTCCCTATTGCTATTTTCATCATGAATATTGTTAGTTCATTGTCGTAAAGTGTTAGTGTGTTAAAATATACAAACAACACCTTCCACAACAACCTTTTGTCACATCCACATTTTAAAAAATGCCTTGGAACGTGATTGGAATCTCCCATATTGCCTTTTTCAATATGCAGAAAAATCTTCCATATTGCTATTTTCATCATGAATATTGTTAGTTCATTGTTGTAAAGTGTTAGTGTGATAAATTCAATACCATAAGTTCAACAAGTGAAAAACATTCCTCAATTAGCATAATATGTATTTTTCTCTCACCGTGTATTCTTCAGTCATGCATTACAAAACTTCCATCAAAGAGCACAAGTAACAGATTAACTGATTTTTTTCGAGATCATAAACTGGAAAAGCCCTGAAACTTTTTGAGTTCCATACCTAAACCAAAAAAATGAACCACCCTAAGAAACCCTAAACCAAGAAAATGAAAAACCCTAAGAAACTCTAAACCAAGAAACATTTCACGCTGGTCAGCGTTGTTGATATATTCATGACTGATCATCTCTGATGGGTGTGCCTTCTGCGGATAACTTGAAACTATCAAGCAATGCATTCCTTCCACTCAAAATAACATGAAAGAAGTCATTAACCTGTTTAGAGAGAGGATCTAACCCCTGGGCAAGCAATTGTGCACTTTGTTGTAATCCCTGTATAGCAATTCTGATATGTTCCACTTTCTCTGTTCCATCGACAATGTCAGACTACACCCTTATTCATCTATTCTTTTTACCTGACCTTTGATGATGATAAGCAATGTTGAATTGGAAATGTGTATCACAACATTGCCAAAAGTGGCTCAATATTTGCTAGATGTTTTATAGGTGATAGAGTAAGGCATTGTTTAGTACAAGTTTTAGAGGTGATAGAGCAAGGCACTGTTTGGTATATGTTTTAGAGCTGATAGAGCAAATCACTGTTTGGTAGATGTTTTAGAGGTGATAGAGCAAGGCATTACATATAAGCTACTTTAAGAGGAGTTTTTCAATATGAAATACAGCTCCATTTTGTTATGAAATGCATTGTTAGATGGACATTTAAGATCAACAAGTATACTGTCATTAACTCTTAGGGCTTAGTAAACCAATACAAAACCATCTTTATGTTTATAGGATTTTCAATGCGTGGAAGCAACCTTAGTCCTTAATGCACTTACTTTTTTTGTTGCTTCTTTCATTGTCTTTGGTGGTATCTTGCTAGAAAATCCTTACATAAATTCCAATATATGTTCTCTAAAACAATATAAAATTCTCTCAAACGCAAGACATGAGCTTGGATACCACTTGGAGAAAAAACACATCACAAAAGACACATTGTACATTGAACGCACAAACAATAAGTTCCTTTCTTCCAATTTTTGACATTTTGCATTAAAGTAAACAATATCCAAGCCACTAAGTAGATAACTCTGTTCTTTTTCCTGTCTATGGGTGCACTGAGGCAAAGATTTTTGTTTTATGAGGAAACTAAAAAAATAACTGTCCATAAATATCTAATTGATAAAGACTATTTAGTAATGATTTTTAACTTATCACAAAAAGAACACTCATTTTTATGCCATCACTAAGAATTGAAGGTATGCTTTTGTATGAAAGTTAGACATGGATGGAAGGAGTTTGACTATATTTTGTGGTTCTAGATGTCTACTAATACGACCTAATTTGACCTTGAATGATGCAAGTTCTGGTTTCTTGAGTTTTTTATAAAGACACTGTTGAATTAAGATTTTGAGCTTTTTCTGATCTTGAGTAGAGTTTAGAGGATGTTTCCTTCATTACCAATACAAGTTTGGATCCATCCCATAACATAGTTGAATTAACCTGAATGGATTTTTCTCCAATATTGTTTTTTCCAAGCCATTATGTTCCTTAGTTAGCTCAAGTCATCTACAGACACAACAAGGACCTTGAAAATCCAGCCATTAATCTGAAAGGATATATGGTAAGACCCTATACTGTCATTATGAATGTATGGGCATTAAAATATAACGAGCAACACTTGAAATGGACGACAGATGGCAATAAATCATTTGTTCTAAATAGGATCATATAGAATGAAAAGGGGCGATTATATTTCTATATTGTGTTTTAACATCCGGAAAATCATGGTTCTTGCAGGTGGGCAATGCACTTACAGACGATTTCCATGATCTTGTAGGGATTTTTGAATTTATGTGGTCTCATGGTTTGATATCAGACAACACCTACCGGTTGCCCAATATTCACTGTGACTTTTCATCTCTTGTGCATCCATCAGCTCTATGTAATATGGTATTAGATCGTGCCGATGTGGAAATGGGGAATATTGATCCATACAGTATCTACACCCGTCCTTGTTTGAATAGTACTGGAACATATAGAAAACAACAGAGAAAAAGATATGTAAGTATATTATATACATTAAGCATTGTATATGCCAGCAGATCAGTTTGAAGGTATGCTTAAAGTCCAATTTCGTATCTTTTGCATTTGGTAGTCTCTTTCCCATTGACATGGTAAACTGTAAAATAAAGACCAGAGAAAAAGATGTGTAAGAATATTAGATACATTAAGCACTCTATATGCCAGCTTATCAGTTTGAAGGTATGCTTAAAGTCCAATGCTATATCTTTTGCATTTGGTAGTCTCTTCCCCATTGACATGGTAAACTGTAAAATAAAGACCAGACTAGATGATTGAGGTCATTTTTTCTCAAATTAAACACATTCTTGCGTGCCATTGAGGTCCACAATTTGTTGCATGGTGAATTTAAATGACTGGTATCCATCACCTCTAGATGGGGATAATCAGATCAGCTATAAGAGCACTACTGCATTCTCTTTCTCATAGAGGCATTTTGTTGTAGCCATGGAGGCATCTGTTTGTGGAGTATGATCCTTGCACTGAAAAGCATTCCGAAATTTATTTCAATCTACATGAAGTACAAAAGGCTCTTCATGCCAATGTTACATGAATTCCTTATAATTGGACTACTTGCAGGTCTGTGGTTTTATTATTAAAATGGTAACTTTTTTTTATCTGGTGCTGCTTCTTTTGCATTTATAAAGGACCTTCATTCATCAATCTAGTCTGTTTGCTTTATTATGTGATGAAGTTTCTGCTCACTGGGGAGACTCCCCTAGATCTATGTTGCCAATTTACCTAGAGCTCATAAACGTTGGACTACGCATTTGGATGTTCAGGTCACAACTCACCGTGCATATCATTTCTTTTAATCAGAACATGGCACTTAGAACAATGAGAATGTTTCTGATTGGACTTTTGCTATTATCTTCCATCATAAAATCTACTACAGAAAATTCGATATTGTTTTGTTGGTATGCAGTGGAGATACAGATTCACTGATTCCAGTCGTAGAAAAAACAGGGATTCAAGGGCCTTACCCCACGATTTATGATCGACAATCTATTGGATATTGCGAGAAAGATATAGAAGGAGTTGTGCACAGACATGGCCTTTATACATCACGATTTCAGAAAGAGTGCTTTCCCTTATATGGTTGAGTGGTCCAGGAAATATGATACTGTCACAAGTAATTTTTATGGCATATGCTGCTTATGGATTATTGGTTTATTTATTTGTTGCAATTATAGATTTGAAATTCAATTACTTTTTGTAGGTGAGAAGTTTGTGATCTGATTTGGTTACGAACTGAGAATTGTTCTGACCTGATGCAGAATTGATCCGGCAATTTCTATCTTCCAAGCACGTGAATTACTGTGGAAAGTCTCCTCTGGACCAGAAAATGTTGTTTGTTGTGGTTGGGAGAAGTGTGTTTGTTGTTAATGGTGAACAATGGTCTTACCAACACCGAATGTTTGCGCCTGCCTTTAATATGGAGAAGCTCTCAAAGCTCAAGGTGAATATGGAAAGTAAAGATGGTAGAAATAACTTTCGGGTTAATCTCATTGAAGAAATTTAATGGTTATGGGCATTGCTTTTCTGTTTTATATGCTGTTAATATACTTAATATATAATCCTGTTTGTTTTTATTTTACTTTATTTTTTATCATAGCCACACTAAAATAGTACTACATATTCATGCAAAAGTAAATGCAGCATACCTGGCTGAGTAACAGTCGCCTTCTTCCAGTCATAGCTCCACACATACTTCGAGATTCACAAATACTTCGAGATTCAGTCTTGCCACGGAAGAGCTTGTCGTTAGACCAAACGCCATCTGAAAAGTCCAGCAAATGCAAAGCATAATGAACAAGAAGCTGGAAATATTCAAGCTTTGAAATTTCGACATTTAATGCAAGGCAAATGTCTAAAAGCTTTACAGTGTCATCCAGGTATTCGTCCATCCATTTCTCATCCCAGCTTTGAAATTTCGACATCTAATGCAAGGCAAATGTCTAAAAGCTTTACAGTGTCATCCAGGTATTCGTCCATCCATTTCTCATCCCAGCTTTGAAATTTCGACATCTAATGCAAGGAAAATGTCTAAAAGCTTTACAGTGTCATCCAGGTATTCGTCCATCCATTTCTCATCCCATTCTGCTGTAGGAAATTGGAGATCTGTAATAAGGGACTTGAGGTCCGCGTGTGTAGCAGATAAAACCGCCATGGCTTGCTGCATCCACAACAGATTTATCGTGTTCTTCAATAACACACTGGCACCCTAAGCATTTTATGGTAAAACAAAACACATAATTTCAGTCAAACAAAGATGGTTACAAAGTTCTCAATGATCAAGGATTTTCTGATCAAATTGTTTTCTGTCGCTTTCTCTCTATCTGCCCCATGAAAACAATCAAGCCCATTAACTGGAGTCCAGTTTAGAGCTGACAGAACCCTACTCGAGTCTGTAGGGTGCCATGGGGATGCTTTTCTTGTGCACTACAGACAGGGAAACAGGGTAGGGTCATTTTTAGTGTCATTTGTTGTCAATGGATTCCTTGGATATGCCTCCTATGATGGAAGACTGTCTATGGGACGTCTCAAATGTCAGGGGTTTGTCCTTGCCAAATGCCTATAATGGGATTCTGTTAAAAAAATGTTTTTTAATCAACCACTGGTTAACATGAGCAAGATTTTCTTGATTGTGAGGTTATTAGTGGTGTATTTATTCGGACAGAGTTTTGAAGGATTTGCAGGTCTTACTATTTTTTGTAAGCATAAGCACACATATCAGTATGGATATGTTATTGGAGAAGCTTAAACTCTGGTGGAAGGAAGCCATCATTAAAATGCTTATTATTTTAACTTATATTTTACTTGAAGCCACCTTTTCCCATTAAAAGACCTCACTCTCCCAAATCCCTTAAAGCATAGAAACAAAAGTCATAACATTTAATGGAGTGGCTTATAATTGCCCCCAGTCATCCCCTGCATTTTTTCCCTTGAAACTTTGGTGAATAGAGGCATGATGAAGCATCGAGTCCCATTTCTTTGGTTGATGTTTGATTAGAAATTGTTATACAGGTCGTAGGCTAACAAGGTGACTTTTTAGTCTTTTTTTCGTGTAGATATTCTAGTAGATTTTTCTTAAAATCCTGTCAGAAATCTCAAAAAAATGTAGTTTTATGTTGTTGAGTCTACACAACATATGTTTTCTAAAGACTTTTTACGGTGCTAAATCCACTTTTGCATTTAAAATTACAATTTAAATGACATAATATTGTGGTCTCACCAAGAATTGTATTACTAGATTCCGGTGAAAAGGACCAAAAAAATATTCGCATTAGATTACATCCTTATTCATCTATTCTTTTTACCTGGCCTTTGATGATGATAAGCAATGTTGAATTGGAAATGTGTATCACAACATTACCAAAAGTGGCTCAATATTTGCTGATAGAGCAAGGCATTGTTTGGTATATGTTTTAGAGCTGATAGAGCAAATCACTGTTTGGTAGATGTTTTAGAGGTGATAGAGCAAGGCATTACATACAAGCTACTTTAAGAAGAGTTTTTCAATATGAAATACAGCTCCATTTTGTTATGAAATGCATTGTTAGGTGGACATTTAAAATCAACAAGTATACTGTCATTAACTCTTAGGGCTTAGTAAACCAGTACAAAACCATCTTTATGTTTGTAGGATTTTCCATGCGTGGAAGCAACCTTAGTCCTTAATGCACTTACTTTTTTTTCTGCTTCCTTCATTGTCTTTGGTGGTATCTTGCTAGAAAATCCTTACATAAATTCCAATATATGTTCTCTAAAGCAATATAAAATTCTCTCAAACACAAGACATGAGCTTGGATACCACTTGGAGCAAAACCACATCACAAAAAACACATTGTACATTGAACGCACAAACAATAAGTTGCTTTCTTCCAATTTTTTACATTTTGCATTAAAGTAAACAATATCCAAGCCACTAAGTAGATAACTCTGCTCTTTTTCCTGTCTACGAGTGCATTGAGGCAAAGATTTTTGTTTTCTGAGGAAACTAAAAAAATAATTGTCCATAAATATCTAATTGATAAAGACTATTTAGTAATGATTTTTAACTTATCACAAATATATGACCACACACATTAGCCTATAATATAGGATGTATTTGATTCTTTATTGTTGCTTGCAGCCAACAAAATGCTCTCCAACAGGTCCAATTCTTTGTACAATGCTTCCTTTCTTAGATGCAAGTTGATTTGACTTTCTTGGATTTAAATATTCTTCATCTGCGTTGCCATCTTCACCATCGACTTCCTTATCCTCATTGTTTTCTTCATCTGAATGTCCTCTAATTCATCTAGCTGGGAAGCTTCTCCAGTAAAGCCCTGACACATCAAGTGGAATTAATTTAAAGTCCTAACATAAACTAATGGCAGATGTGCTCCTTTCCTTTTCCCTTGTGTGCACCCCATTTCCCCCAGGAATTGTTCTGCTTCTCTTTGAGTAACTTTGCTCAACTGAGAGTCTATCAAAATGTAGACGTAAACACAAGAAGAAAGACTTCGTTTCTGCAGTCGACAAATACATATTAGAGACATTCAAAGAAGCACACATTATCAATGAACATACTTCTAAAAAAGCAGATATTGATGGGATTCTTCAAACACCTATCCTTCCTAACTTTTGTAGCTCAAATATGAAAAGTTTAAATTTCAAAGTTTTTTTGAAACACCAATAAAGAAACAAAATTACATAAAAATTTAAGTTCATTTTTCTATGCTACTCTTTCCTATGCTACTGCCTTACAATGTTTCCTTTGCGACATGTGATGCAATTGCTAGTATAATTCCATCGTAACAAATATGAACTCAACATGACACATAAAGAGATAAAACTGAAATAGAGAAAACAACAACATTTCGTCGATTTATCTTAACTAAAACCCAATTCACAACAAAAATTTAATTACACCCTTTATTGAATTAATTTCCAATCTTTATAATCTTTAAATGAAACAGAAAAATCCCATTGCTAAATTTAAATCTTTGAAATACTCATAAAAAAAAAGCATCTATAATATAATTCCAACCCTAGCTAAACCCAATTAACAACAAAGATTTAGCTACACCCTATCTTCAATTCATTTCCAAACTTTATAATCTTTAACGGCAACAGAAAAATGCCATTGTTTAGTTTAACGCTTTGAAATACTCATAAAGATGCAAGGATGCCTTCTATAATATAATTCCATGGTAACAATAAGTCTAACAGAATATGGTAGGTAATTAAGCTATAGTAAGTAAATAAGGATATATATTTTCACTCTATTCAGGTTAATTATGGTTGCTAACATAGACATGGGGATAAAATTAGTAAGGGTGGGGAACACCAAAAAATCCTAAAAATCGGAAAAATCAGGTAAAAATGGACAAACATCGGTAAAATCAAGATACCATCAAAATATCTGTAAAAATCCAAAAACATCAGCTAGGCCAAAAAATCGTGATTTCAAGATAAAATCTAGATGCTTAGAACACTGATGTTAATTCTAGTTTTACTATCAGTCAACTGGGGTGTCATGGATTATTTTTTGTCCAAATTCTCATTCGTGAGATGATGATGAGATATAATGCCTTGATAAATATTGACTTTAAATCTTGTAAACGTGTAATTGATTTTAAATATACTTGTGAATTCACCTATTACCAACAACAACCATAAAAATTCCAACACCACTATCAATACCGCTGCCCTGATCAATTCCAGGTTTACTTCTAAGACCGATGCCTTTGCATATAAAAATTGGAAGTACAATTTATAAATGTCTGCCCAGCGTAACTCAATCTAACAACTCTTGCTAAGTGGCAATATGAAATTGTTAAAGAAAAATACAATAGGTTGAAAGCACTAATTAGTCCCCCCTCCTCACAAAGAGGGTTATGCTTTACGTAGAATACATCACAATTGTTCAACTCGGGAATCCTTTATTAGTTTCATCTATTAATTTTGGAGTTGTAGAGGAACAAATGCATATTTATGCATACAAGATAGCGTCACAGGATGGAACTTGGCACCAATGTACAGAAAATAAACACACTATGGAAATTTGGCCTCGCATCTTTGCCTCATTTTTCACATTGCCAAACTCAGCCATGGTGAACAGAGGAAATACCTATATCATATGAAGATACAGGATTTCCACAATCAACAAAAAAATCCTAATAAACATAGTTGTCGAAGAGGCTCATTCAACTCAACCTCTTCTCAAGATAAAGTGTCAACCAGTTGTTCAAGATACTTTCTGCCACAATGTGGAAGACTTGTACATTTTTAAGTGTATGTGAACTCTTTGGGAGACTAGGTCCAACATTAGGATCCTAAAGCTCTTCCTCCCAAAGTGACCTTTCTCTTTTGATGGTAATGGCTATCACCTGTGATAGCTTTACAGAACTTCAATTGCAAAACTAGAGAGCCACACCAAATGCATGGGCATGTTTGTAACCGGACGACTCTGTCTATCCTAGCTACCCTAGCACTTCTGCGCAAAAATTTTAACGCTCTTCACATTATTCTTCTTTACAATCCTGTAGTTATCATTGTTTTTTTATTTATTGAAACTATTGTATGCAAGGTACAGTTACATTTACGTCTCGCTCTAAACTCAAGACTTAGAAAGACAAACCCCATTGCAATGTTTGTTTCTGTGACTAGAATATTCATTAGCAAGCAAGATCCTCCCCTCAAGAACATACAGATTCATATAGAAATTAATAAGGTGTTCCTCATCGATATCTACACAAGAAGCTGAACTCTATATACATTATTTATGTTGGCTGCATTTGGGGCCATTGCAGTCAAATAGAAGGGTAGAAAATCATTCGTTTTTCTTCTCTGTATGAAGTAGCGTCTCCAGAATAGAGAAGACAAATAAGGGACCAAACAGGGGAGGCATAGGCGGCTTACTAAAGGCCGCAGCTAGCTGCCCTAAGCTTTGCTTCTCAGATATACTGGCTTCCTTTCCGTTCACATGCGGTTCTTTCACATGATATTTTGAACTGGGTTTGAAATACACCTTTGTCGGCTGGTTCTGCTGAACGAGCCATTCTGCAATACAGACATGCAATATGAATGTAGTCAGGTTCCTAAATTTTGGAAGATATTAACTCCACAACTGGGAAATCTAATTTGACATTTTCAAGAACCACAAGGCTTTAATTTCATTGTACCAGCTTTTCTTGGATAGAACCTTTTCAGGATATTCTTACAAAGAAACTCCGCAGTTATCCACATACTCCAGGGCTTCAGTTCAGAACACAAAAATGAGACTTTTCTTTTTTGGTTAACAACCAATGAATATCTCCAATGACCTACAATCCAAGTCTACAAATTGTTTAGTATGTGTTCTTGCTTGCACATTGCACATAGAAATTTTGCCATTAATTCTATCTTATGAAGTTTACAGCATTTGTTTAGGAAAATCCCAATACGTCAGTTTGAACCGATCATGATCCACTGCATAATTCTCACTATATTCGCACTTAGAAATTCAAATACACAAACTAAAACCCCAAGACATATTTGCAAGTTTAGACAGAAGACAGTACCTAGAACAAATTTGGTTTCTCAGGAAAGATATAACCAGGAGCAAAGAACTCTCATACTATCAAGGAGTGGCAGCTACTCTATAGAGTGGACCTATCAATTAAGATCATGTGTTCTGTCCTTTGAGAACAAATTTGGTTTCTCAGGAAAGATATAACCAGGAGCAAAGAACTCTCATACTATCAAGGAGTGGCAGCTACTCTATAAAGTGGACCTATCAATTAAGATCATGTGTTCTGTCCTTTGAAAACAAATTTGGTTTCTCAGGAAAGATATAACCAGGAGCAAAGAAATCTCATACTATCAAGGAGTGGCAACTACTCTGTAGAGAGGACCTATCAGTTAAGAACATGTGTTCTGTCTTTCGAGATCACAAGTTTGAGTCTAGTGGGGGAGGTTATGTAAACCAACATAGACTCAAATTATCACTGTGCATAGGTGATAGGGATTTCATCCATTAATTTGGTGTCTGACTAGGTCAATTTGAGTCTAGCGAGGGTAAAGTATGTACACCTGCATAGACTATGTAGTCAAATCATCACTGCACAGAGATCATCTCTTGTCCCATAAACAAAGGGATTTCATCTGTTAATTCGGCCTCTGACTAGGCCTTGGCCTTAAAATTATATCATTCCTATAATTATTCAAATAATTGATATCTGAATAGGCCTTGACCTTAAAATTATATTATTATGATAATTTAATTTGGAGATTTATAGTGTCTTTAAAGAATAGAAAACTAGACTAAGATTGGGCTTATTGCTCTGTTCCAGAATCAACAGGACTAAAACTGGAACTCTTGAGCACCTGTCTCAATATACAAGACAAGTTTAGCCTCTCTCTGTAAAGAGAAGAACAGAGGAAACAAAATCGGTACTTTACAGCAAAGTTTCCACAATACATACAGAGTCTATAACTTGTATGCAGTGCCGAACCCTCTAAAGTGAAGTAGTTCAAATGAATAGTCATCACCAATCCAGTGGACATCACTGAAAAATATGCATCTCCAGGTAATCCAAATGAAATCCCCATTGTGGCACATGTAGATCTGCAGCTCCAGAATAAACGCCAGATGGTCTCAACTGGACTGTGCAATGAGGGAAAGCCTCATCCTTGACTCCGTCGGTAACAACCACTCTTTAGAATTAAGCTATAGTAAGTAAATAAGGATATATATTTTCACTCTATTCAGGTTAATTATGGTTGCTAACATAGACATGGGGATAAAATTAGTAAGGGTGGGGAACACCAAAAAATCCTAAAAATCAGGTAAAAATGGACAAACATCGGTAAAATCAAGATACCATCAAAATATCTGTAAAAATCCGAAAACATCAGCTAGGCCAAAAAATCGTGATTTCAAGATAAAATCTAGATGCTTAGAACACTGATGTTAATTCTAGTTTTACTATCAGTCAACTGGGGTGTCATGGATTATTTTTTGTCCAAATTCTCATTTGTGAGATGATGATGAGATATAATGCCTTGATAAATATTGACTTTAAATCTTGTAAACGTGTAATTGATTTTAAATATACTTGTGAATTCACCTATTACCAACAACAACCATAAAAATTCCAGCACCACTATCAATACCGCTGCCCTGATCAATTCCAGGTTTACTACTAAGACCGATGCCTTTGCATATAAAAATTGGAAGTACAATTTATAAATGTCTGCCCAGCGTAACTCAATCTAACAACTCTTGCTAAGTGGCAATATGAAATTGTTAAAGAAAAATACAATAGGTTGAAAGCACTAATTAGTCCCCCCTCCTCACAAAGAGGGTTAGGCTTTACGTAGAATACAACACAACTGTTCAACTCGGGAATCCTTTATTAGTTTCATCTATTAATTTTGGAGTTGTAGAGGAACAAATGCATATTTATGCATACAGGACAGCGTCACAGGATGGAACTTGGCGCCAATGTACAGAAAATAAAGACACTATGGAAATTTGGCCTCGCATCTTTGCCTCATTTTTCACATTGCCAAACTCAGCCATGGTGAACAGAGGAAATACCTATATCATATGAAGATACAGGATTTCCACAATCAACAAAAAAATCCTAATAAACATAGTTGTCGAAGAGGCTCATTCAACTCAACCTCTTCTCAAGATAAAGTGTCAACCAGTTGTTCAAGATACTTTCTGCCACGATGTCGAAGACTTGTACATTTTTAAGTGTATGTGAACTCTTTGGGAGACTAGGTCCAGCATTAGGATCCTAAAGCTCTTCCTCCCAAAGTGACCTTTCTCTTTTGATGGTAATGGCTATCACCTGTGATAGCTTTACAGAACTTCAATTGCAAAACTAGAGAGCCACACCAAATGCATGGGCATGTTTGTAACCGGACGACTCTGTCTATCCTAGCTACCCTAGCACTTTTGCGTTAAAATTTTAACGCTCTTCACATTATTCTTCTTTACAATCCTGTAGTTATCATTATTTTTTTATTTATTGAAACTATTGTATGCAAGGTACAGTTACATTTACGTCTCGCTCTAAACTCAAGACTTAGAAAGACAAACCCCATTGCAATGTTTGTTTCTGTGACTAGAATATTCATTAGCAAGCAAGATCCTCCCCTCAAGAACATACAGATTCATATAGAAATTAATAAGGTGTTCCTCATCGATATCTACGCAAGAAGCTGAACTCTATATACATTATTTATGTTGGCTGCATTTGGGGCCATTGCAGTCAAATAGAAGGGTAGAAAATCATTCGTTTTTCTTCTCTGTATGAAGTAGCGTCTCCAGAATAGAGAAGACAAATAAGGGACCAAACAGGGGAGGCATAGACGACTTACTAAAGGCCGCAGCCAGCTGCCCTGAGCTTTGCTTCTCAGATATACTGGCTTCCTTTCCATTCACATGCGGTTCTTTCACATGATATTTTGAACTGGGTTTGAAATACACCTTTGTCGGCTAGTTTTGCTGAATGAGCCATTCTGCAATACAGACATGCAATATGAATGTAGTTAGGTTCCTAAATTTTGGAAGATATTAACTCCACAACTGGGAAATCTAATTTGACATTTTCAAGAACCACAAGGCTTTAATTTCATTGTACCAGCTTTTCTTGGATAGAACTTTTTCAGGATATTCTTACAAAGAAACTCCGCAGTTATCCACATACTCCAGGGCTTCAGTTCAGAACACAAAAATGAGACTTTTCTTTTTTGGTTAACAACCAATGAATATCTCCAATGACCTGCAATCCAAGTCTAGAAATTGTTTAGTATGTGTTCTTGCTTGCACATTGCACATAGAAATTTTGCCATTAATTCTATCTTATGAAGTTTACAGCATTTGTTTAGGAAAGTCCCAATACGTCAGTTTGAACCGATCATGATCCACTACATAATTCTCACTATATTCGCACTTAGAAATTCAAATACACAAACTAAAACCCCAAGACATATTTGCAAGTTTAGACAGAAGACAGTACCTAGAACAAATTTGGTTTCTCAGGAAAGATATAACCAGGAGCAAAGAACTCTCATACTATCAAGGAGTGGCAGCTACTCTATAGAGTGGACCTATCAATTAAGATCATGTGTTCTGTCCTTTGAGAACAAATTTGGTTTCTCAGGAAAGATATAACCAGGAGAAAAGAACTCTCATACTATCAAGGAGTGGCAGCTACTCTATAAAGTGGACTTATCAATTAAGATCATGTGTTCTGTCCTTTGAAAACAAATTTGGTTTCTCAGGAAAGATATAACCAGGAGCAAAGAAATCTCATACTATCAAGGAGTGGCAACTACTCTGTAGAGAGGACCTACCAGTTAAGAACATGTGTTCTGTCTTTCGAGATCACAAGTTTGAGTCTAGTGGGGGAGGTTATGTAAACCAGCATAGACTCAAATTATCACTGTGCATAGGTGATAGGGATTTCATCCATTAATTTGGTGTCTGACTAGGTCAATTTGAGTCTAGCGAGGGTAAAGTATGTACACCTGCATAGACTATGTAGTCAAATCATCACTGCACAGAGATCATCTCTTGTCCCATAAACAAAGGGATTTCATCTGTTAATTCGACCTCTGACTAGGCCTTGGCCTTAAAATTATATCATTCCTATAATTATTCAAATAATTGATATCTAAATAGGCCTTGACCTTAAAATTATATTATTATGATAATTTAATTTGGAGATTTATAGTGTCTTTAAAGAATAGAAAACTAGAGTAAGATTGGGCTTATTGCTCTGTTCCAGAATCAACAGGACTAAAACTGGAACTCTTGAGCACTTGTCTCAATATACAAGACAAGTTTAGCCTCTCTCTGTAAAGAGAAGAATGGAGGAAACAAAATCGGTACTTTACAGCAAAGTTTCCACAATACATACAGAGTCTATAACATGTATGCAGTGCCGAACCCTCTAAAGTGAAGTAGTTCAAATGAATAGTCATCACCAATCCAGTGGACATCACTGAAAAATATGCATCTCCAGGTAATCCAAATGAAATCCCCATTGTGGCACATGTAGATCTGCAGCTCCAGAATAAACGCCAGATGGTCTCAACCGGACTGTGCAATGAGTGAAAGCCTCATCTGTGACTCCGTCGGTAACAACCACTCTTTAGAAGGTAGGCCCCGATATAAATACCAACATTTTGAAAGAGAGTCTAAAATCCTGAAAGGCTCTAAAGGATCATAGTGTACAACGGTGATTTCCCCACAAAGATTAGTCTTGCACATTACACAAGACTTGATCGAGAAGATGATCCTCAATGTTTCTATCGAAAGCAAACATAATTGAAGGTGGTTTTTCAATCATTGACAAACATAACATAGCACAAAAAGTGCAAACTATTCAGGATATCCAGGATTCCTTAAAAACGGGGCACCTTAACTGGTTCATTTTGTACATGACTCTACCAAATAAAGGCAGGGTCCAGAAAACAGATTAACAAACCCTAATATTGCAGCTATTGTGGGAACTTAACGCATGTTGGGCATGTTTTTTGGAGGCGCATCCTTCATAAGAATATCTGGTCATGGATACGAAATCTGTTTACAAGTATCTTTACTTCACAAATCTACTGGCATTTAGCAAGTAATACTGATGGTCACTCTCTTATAAATGTTTGTTTTAGATTCTCCAACTACTCAGTGTTAGCATATTGGATTGCCTCAAGAGATTGAAATAAGCCAGATATAAGAACAAGAGCTCATGCAATGTTGGCATATCTGATTGATTGCCTTGACAAGGGATTGTAATAAGCTAGATGTAAGAGCAAGGGCTCATGCAAGATTGGCATGTCGGATTGCCCTGAAAGAAGATTGTAATGAGCTACAAACTAGATCAAGATCTCATGCACAATACCCCAATTGCAGGTGTAGGTAAGGGGTAGGAAATTTGGGTATACTGATGGCCAAGCACAATCTTAGGTTCTCAGAAATGAGATCCATGTTCAAACCCCTTAGAGGACATAATCAAGTGGAAAACCTCTTTTGTTTTGTTTAATGATTTGCCAATATCTATTGCAGTACATTCATAAATTCCTAAACAAAATGTCCAAGTACGTGGTACAGTCCGAGTATGTGGTTCAGAGCCACACCAAATGCATGGGCATGTTTGTAACCGGACGACTCTCTTGCACAGCAGCCACATTCTTCAACGCCATCGTTTTCCTTCTCTCTTGCACAACAACCACATTCTTCAGCGCCCCTACAGCCATGGCCTGTGTAGCTGAGGTTCCCGATTTGCAAATATGAACCAGAACTGAAACCCCACCATTAGCCTCAATTCCCCAAGCATTTTCTGCATTGCTCGTTAGCCCTCCAATGGCCGCCGTAGCCTTTTCTTTACACAACGAGCTCCGGGATTCCAAGAGCCGAACCAATGGACCTAAATCGCCCTACGTTTTTTTAAGGGTTTTTAATGTTTTAATTTAATAAGAAAAATTAGACGGCTGATTTTTGTTCAATCGTCTAACAAAAGATCTAATGGCTACGATTAAGACAGAAAAGCATTTGGGGGAGTTCATTTCAGAGGGGAACGCCTTACGACGTAATAATTAAAATATTAATAAATGTTAAAAAAAATTAAATTTAATATTTTTATTAAAGTAAAATATTAACTCATAGAATAAAAGGAATGGAAGCTAATGATATATTAGAAATGACATAAAAGAGTTGAAGTTAATGTTGTATTAGGATGATCTTGAATAAATGAAATGAACTTTTTCATGTGAGAAGAACAATGTAACACAATCCCAATAAATTGAGGTAGTGAAAGAATTTTCCTAAGTGACATATCAAGATTGTAAGTTAAATGATGTATTAAGATGATAGATAAAGGAAAGGAACTTGTATATGTGTGAAGAATAGTCTAACAAAATAAGGTAACCAAAAAATTATATGGAAGATGTTGATATTACATTACAATGAATTTAATCAAAATTTGGTTTATATATAATCCCTATATCAGGATGGGATTGGGATATGAGAGTGGGAAAGGGATACAAGGAAAAATACATTATTAATATTGTTTTAGATAAAGGAAATGATTTTTTTGATATGTTAACAGAAATGTAACATAAAATCAACAAAATGAGGAAACAAAAGAATTATAGGAAATATGTTAAAGAAAATGTACATATGTTACTTATTCTCTTATTAATATTGTTGTAGACAAAGGAAATGAACCTCTCAATTTATGAAGAGCGACAAAATAAGGAAATGATAGAATAGTAGAATAATAAGAAAAATGTTGAAGGAAGTGTGTATATGATGCTTTCTTTTTAATAACTAATTGTATTAGGTAATGAAAATAATGAAATAAAGTTTAATTTATATATGTTTTTAATAAATAATTTCATTGTAATGGAGATAATCAAATGAAATTTGGTTTATTTATGTACATAACAAAATATAAATTTGGAATAAGGGGAAGTTTGAATAAGTGTAATGTATGAATCATTTGATATTAAATAGTGAAAGTGAAGGGAAAAAACAAATGTTACATGCTATTAAAATAATAAAGTTTTGTTTTTGAGAGTAGGGTGTGTTGTGGGCGGGGAGTTTATCTTCTTAGTGTGAATTTTGTATGTGATGAATAGTGATATGAAATTCATTTCAATAGTTCTTTACCTTTTGAGCATCACTTGATGTGCTTAAGTAAAATGGAATATTCAAATTCATTAGATATCAACCATTCTTATTTAAATTCTCATGAGACATCATCGGTAATGTATTGATGACTTACACTATGTAGATAATGCCCAAAATGATATGTTATATGTTAAAATATGAAAGAACTCCAAAAATCTTAAACAAAAGAGTTAAGCGGTATACATATGAATAGTTCATAAGGCACAATACTTGTTAAGGATTTGTAAATAGGGTAGCAAGCTAAGTAGGCTTGCATGTTGATGGAAACCATGGTTAAGTGTGCTTGAGTTGGAACAGTCTTGGGATGAGTGACCTTACTAGGGATTCTTGATTAGTAGGAGGTGATATGATAATTGATAATTTCACCAGTGTGAATCCCACTTCTTCACTCCTATGAGCATCAACCAATGCAATGAGCACTAAGTATTATGTTTTCACTCCTACCCCACCCTATCCCACCCTTAAACTATTGGGGGGGAATACGAGAGAAAACATGAGTGCTAAGTATTATGTTTTCTCTCATATTCCCCCCCACTCCCACCCTAGCCAATCCTTAAAATTTTGGGGGGAAATATGAGATAAAACATAATATGTTTTCCCTCATATTTCATGCCACCCCAGACCCCCACCCTTAGACTATTCAAACTCATCTGATTTTTAATGACACACCATGGATCATATTAATGAATTAATTTTGTAGATAATCTAAAAAATAATATCTTAGGGAAATGTTGATTATTAATGATTAATTAATTTCATTAATATAAAATAATCAGATAAAAAAGAAATGGCACACACACACATCTTAATATTTAAATAACACTAAAAGCGGTACAAGCGACAGTCACTGTGGGCTACCACTTAAGAAACTAGGACCACAACAATGACTAACTCTCATAGTTTTATTCTCAAAACATTTCTTTGAGTGTTAAAAAAATATATAGAAATTGACATAATGGTTTGCCTCTCTTACGGAAAAATAGATAAAACATAAAACTGGTTATTGAGGAGGTAATTGGCATTCCTCATGCTTACAAAAACCAAATAGACATAGTTATTTAAATTGGGTGACCATCTTCCTATTTCTAATAGAAACATTTAGGGCTTTGCTTCTTTGCATGCTTATTTGTCTTGATGGGATTTTTAAGGTTCTTTCTGATGATTGGAAGTGATCATTGCTCTTCATGAAATGTCTAGGTGATTGCTCCTTATTGTTGATGATTATATCAATATAGACTATCTCTATATAAAGATCCATCAAATTTTTGACCCATGATGCTTAGCTTATGCAAGATGAATTCTTCTTGTTTGGGATTTCTTTCAACTGCTTTGGAAATGAATGCTTTGTTCATCCAATATAGATAACGAGCCAAAAAATATTGGTGCCTCTACTCCTTGAAATACCTAAGTCAAGAACCCATTGTTTAAATTCTACTTATAGTTGTTCTTTAGTGACCTTTATGCCTTTCTTCTTCACAACATTCTCCATTCTATCCATCTCTTATTTATAATTTCCTCCTAAAAATGATAGTGGAAATTAGAGGCCACCTTTATAGCGCCTAGTTGAGCTTAGGTTAGCTATTGAGAAGCATGAGTAGGACATCAAAGGTGCCTCTACTAGTACCCCTCTTGTTGTTAGATGTGGTGGGATTTTGCTTTTAGCATTCTTGGAGAAAGATAGTTTTGATATTGGTTCTATGGGATGCTAAAAGGAAGAAACAACTAACATATTATGTTGAGTGAAATGGTGATACTAGGATAACCAAGGTAGTAGAAAATTATAGAAGGAGAGGGCCACAAAAGTGATGACACCCAAAATTGAGGCAAGGGATATACCTTTGGAAAATAGGGTAATTAAGCACCTTCATGATTCATCTTATCTGTGCATCACATTTAGGAGGAAAAAGTCACCCCTGGTAGTGAAATATAGGAATATTTCCCTCATTGCCTTCAGCCTTGCAATATGGGTATTCTCTTCCCCAAATTCACTCCAATTTTTTGACTAAGGGCCAAGGTGGACAACAAATCAAACACACAAGGGAAAATGATAGGGATAGAAGAGAGTTATGGGGGGGGGGAGAAATATGTAGGAATCACTAGAGTAAATCATTCAACCTTGACCCTTAAACAAAAAAATCATCTTTCATTGATAAACCACCTTTCAAAATGCATATGAGTGCTCGTACAAAGATGATGGTTGAAATAGTAGCAACAGGGTGTGAAGGAATGTGCATAGACATGAAATTTTCATATTGTTGAAAAAGAACATGCATTCCTAATCCTATAGCCTCCATGCTCACCAAATTTCCACACACACTTGCCAACTAGGATTTTTAAGGAATACATATGCATTCCTATGTTGAGCATGCACATGTCAAGAAGTTTTTACACATTCCTATACTTAGCATGTGCATTCTTAGGAACATGTACATGTTCTTAAGTAGAAGTGTGTGCATGTTCTTAAAGATTTTTAAACCTTTGGAAAAGGGAGGGATTTTTAAGGAATACATATGCATTCCTATGTTGAGCATGCACATTTCAAGAAGTTTTTGCACATTCCTATACTCAGCATGTGCATTCTTAGGAACATGTACATGTTATTAAGTAGAAGTGTGTGAGACAAGGGAGCTAGAGATAGTGGGAGAGAGGTAAGGAGTGAGAGAGGGGGAAAGGGAGAGTCGGGTGGAGAGAGAGAGAGAGGGAAAGAGGGAGAGATGAACACAATGATATGGGGGGTGAGAGGGGCATAAAGAGAGAAAGTGAGAGTGTGATTAAGAGTAAGGAGAGAGTAAGAGAGGGTAAGATTTGGGAGAGAGGGGGGGAGAAAGAAAGGTGGCCCTTTAGAGGGAGAGATGGAGGGGAGAGGAATTACATGAGAGATAATGGAAAATAAGGGTTAGAGATAGAGGGAGAGAGGGATAGAAATAGATAGAGGGAGAGATAGAGTGAGAGTTGGAGAGTGAAGGGGATAGATATTGAGAGAGAAGGTGGTAGAGAGAGATACACGATGATATTTGGGGCAAATGAGTGAACAAGTGTGCACATGAGAGAGAGAGAGAGAGAGAGAGAGAGAGAGAGAGAGTAAAAATTATTATGAATGCATGCCAACTCCAAAAAATGCTCACACACTCCGTGAACACATCTAAATTCATGATAATGTGCACATGATCCAAGAACATGCATGCATGTTGTTTTCAATTCAAATATTTTAGGCAAGAGTTATAACTCTCTTGTACATGTTTACGGAGTTGTTTTCCTTAGATATAGGTTAAGAAGGACAAATTTGGTTGTTTGGGTTGCAAATACATTAGAACTTGCATTTTTATAATTACATATCAATATATCTATTTTTTTTTGTTATTTTTGTTAAGAATGTTGGAATTTGTTGTCATCGACACCAAAATCTAGTAATTGATGTCAAGTGATGACAATTTCAAGGGGATATTTTTGAGTCTTTATGCATGATGCTTATTGATATGAGTTGTGTTTGTTGATTGCTATATGTGTAACATAGTAGCCTATATTTGAAGGCATTTTGTATAAAGGTAACTTGTTCAAAAGAACATGACAAGTGCTTGGTTGTATAGCCCTCTCAGAGAGCTTTCTAGTGGTATATGACACATGGTCAAACTCCTAGGGAATAAGGAGAACAATCCTTTTCAAGTGATGCAATCGAGGCATGGTTTTGACTAGTCATGGTTTTGAATGATCACTAGATATCCGACCATCTAGGGGGTCAAGCTGGGTGGATGTTGTTTAATATACCAAATGGGAGGATAACATGAGTGGTCCAGGCTCTCAGTGTTTATACATGCATCTGGGGTGCATAAGGCACAATAACACACACAACAAATGAAGCATGATACCAAATTTCCCAATGCCAAACCAAATGTGGTCCCCAAATGAAATGGCAACGTGATTTGGAAACCAGGTGGTAGAACGATCACATGGTAGTTGGAGGTGGTGACATGTGGCACTCATTTTCAACATTTTTGGGTGGCAAAATGGACATGTGGCAGATGGCATGTGGCAAGCACAAGACATCCTTGTACATGTGGCAAATCTAAGTTGGTTGGCACAGATGCCATGGAAGCTAAGTTGGGATGATGATATGGAAAGGAAGTGGGCCATGGGAGGAGGTATTTGGGTATCTGGGACTTCTAGCATGAAGACGATATGCCAATTTATGAATGAACTAGATTTGGATTGATCAAAAAATTTGACCAAGTCTAGGAGGAATGAGTCAAGGTTCCACCTGGTCAAATATCTAGGCCCCCAAGCCATCCAAGATGTTCATAGTTATCTAGACATCTGGGAGTTGATCGATGTAGGTGGTTTTATAGTTGAAGAAATTTCCAAATGCTAGATTTGTTATATCGGGAGCCTCAAAGTGAATTTTGTCTATAAATCTACTAGGGGGCCTCAAAAGGTGTTGGTGGTTTAACCATTGAGTGGTCGGTAGTGGTCCAAAGCTAATTTCCTTTGGGGGTTAAGCCTTTAGTTCAGGTCCATGGTCACATGCACATGGGAGCTAACCACTAGGGGCTATAAGATGGAAATTTGGAATTTGTGCACCAAAATTTGGTTAAAGAATTAAAGTCCATTATGGACAAAATAAAAGGTGTTGTTTCTATAAAAGACACAATAAACGATATGATGCAGTGCATTTCCCATGCAAATATAATGAACATATAGAAGAGTGTGCGTTCATAAATAAAAATAAGAGGGGAGCTATGTTACAAAAGATGAACTGGTGATGAGTGAATATTGATGGATAATTGAAATATAACTAAAAAGAAGTGTAATGCAAAGGATAGACGTGAAGATTAACCAAGATATGGAGAAAATGTGAGTTTGAAGAACACAAATTTGAAGTATTAACATTTGATATGTATAAAATAAACTACATCAAGGAGTAGATTAGTGGAGAAGAAGTTTAATTGAATCAGAAAATCAGAGAAAGACAAGTGGCTATAGAGCAAGGAGAAGCATATTTGAGATTTCACAATTGTGTCAACGATAGCTTTAATTAAGAAGCTTTAGATATGAGTACGAAAATTAGATGAAAGAGGGATCTGATAGGCTGATAAAGTAGGTTCTTTCTCATTAGGGGGATTGAATTCTCCTTCATGTTAGTTCATATAAAGAATAGGGAGTTGGTGCTTCCAAAAAGTTGATGCTTGCAAAGAAAAGGGGAGTTGGAGCCTCCAATAGGTTGGCACCTACATAATTTGATGTAATTTGGATTTGGTTATTACATTTACATCATAATAAAAAAGAATTTGTGGTTTTCTCCCATATGGGTCTCCAAGTTAACTTTTGGTGTTCAAATTTCATGTGATTGGTGCATTGTTATATTGCGGAATGTGAATTGTTAAGCTAAGAGACTCTTTACAACTCAATATGAAGGAGATGTTTTCAAGTAACATTACATTTACGAATTATAAAAATAATACTTACATTGGAAAATTAAAAAATACTAATAACAAAAAAAATCAATGTCAACCATAAATAAAATACTTCATTTTTCACCTTGAGGGAGACCTTGTCACATAATGTTATATTTAAAAAATAACAAAATAATACTTTGACAAATTAAGAACTACTAATAACAAAAAAAATCATGTCCTCCATAAATAAAATAGTTCAATTTTCACCTTTATTTTACATCAAACTTTATATAGAGAGACAAAGTAATTGAAAGAGAAAAAAATTAAATTACTTAATATGGAGTTGACAAATAGCACAAAAAAATAATATTATTAATACTACATGATATTTAATTCATTCTACATTCATTTGATATGTAACATTTAAAACAAAAATATATCAAAAACAAAAAAATTAATTTTACTATCACTTATAAATAATATAATTTTATATCAACTCTATATATAGAAAAATAAAATAATTTAAATTAAAAAAATTCTTATATTTTCACTTTCCATTCCGAGGGAGATGTGCAATTTATTCTTAATATGGAGTTCATATATAGTATTTAAAAAAATAACAATAAAAAAAGTTTGATGTGGGTTGTAAATCAAATATTTAAATGTGCATGTTGAATAAAAAATTTAATATAAAAGAGAAAGATATAGCATTAAAAAAATATTAATAACAAAAATAATTCTATATATTATACAAAAGGGAGAAAATTAAAAATTTCTTATACTTAAAACATTTTATTATTGTCTTGTTTAAAATTAGCATAATCCATTTTAAGTCTAAATCTACCAAAGAGGAATCAAATCTTTAGAGGTGCAAACCTTTCTTAAGTTTTTCACTCAAGAAGTGGTTTGCATCTTGAGAGATTTGATCCCTCCCCATTCTTGGTAGATCATGAGTTATGCTGGTTTCCAACAATGTTTTAATAGGCTAGGCAAATCTATTGTTGATGAAACTACAAACATATATAGAATTTGATATCTCTCTCTCTCTCTCTCTCTCTCTCTCTCTCTCTCTCTCTCTCTATATATATATATATATATATATGCTTGCATCTTGAAAGATTTGATCTCTCTTAGCTCTTGGAAAATCCAAAGTTAAGATGGATCTATGTTGGTTTCCAACAAATTTTTTATATGCTAGACAAATCTATTGTTGATGAAACTACAAACATATATAGAGTTGGCTATATATACATATATATATATATATATATATATATATATATATATATATATATATATATATACATATATATATATATATACATATATATATATATACATATATATATATATATACATATATATATATATATACATATATGCTTGCATATTGAGAGATTTGATCTCTCTCAGCTCTTGGAAAATCCAGAGTTAAGATGGATCTATGTTGCTTTCCAACAAATTTTTATATGCTAGACAAATCTATTGTTGATGAAACTACAAACATATATAGAGTTGACTATGTAAATTCTGCATATATATATATATATATATATATATATATATATATATATATATATATATATATATATATATATAATTAATTAATTAATTTTAATATATTTTTAGACATAAATCAAAATAGTATAATACATCTTTTATTTCTGTTATAATTTTTTTTTCCTTTAACCATTTTTAAAATAAGTGATATGTTGTATAGTATAGATAGGGATATAAATCTTTAAAATAAATAATAATAATTATTTCATAATATTAATTCTTTTATTAGCATTAGCAAAAGGCTTTGTAATTTCAAGTATATAATACCGTTTATAATTTAAAACTTATAAAATTGATTTTATAAATATCGATAAAATAGTTATGCACAAGAACAATGTGTTATATATAATTCTATAATTTTTCTAAAGGAAATTCCATCAATAGGTATTAAAAATTAGCACTAATGTAAACATATACATTATATTTTTTATGAAAAATAATATATTTTTTCATATAATGGTTACGAAAGCTGAAATTTCACATAGTCAAACAAAATCTTTATAAATAAAAATTATATATATTCAAAAAGCTAATCCATTTTCCTACATTTCGACTTCTTATATCACATTCAAATAGTATCTCGAATAATCCTCCAAGTTAATAGATTGTTTCTTATCCATGTTTGTATTGCCATTAATACATCATGATATATCATCATTAGTGTGTACCCACCTAGATAACATCACAGTACCAATAAACATAAAAGACCGAAATAGGAGAACCAAGGTTATCACCTTCCACTAACTGTTCCTTATTCGTGACTTGAATTTGATAAACCTTGAGTTGGCTAATTAGCCCACTTCCATCAGTATGACTACTTGTTGACACTTCAAATTGGTTATAATCTTGCAAAACCCAATTATTCTCATATTTCCCATCCTATCACCATTATGAAATCATCAAACCCAGGAATCAATTTCTAGATGACATCAATGATATTGACATTATATATAGGATGATACTTCTTTATGTTAAAGGCCGAAATATGTACTTAGATTAGTTTATATTATGATAATTAAGCATTAATTTTGACATTCCTATCACCATTATGAAATCATCAAACCCAGGAATCAATTTCTAGATGACATCAATGATATTGACATTATATATAGGATGATACTTCTTTATGTTAAATGCCGAAATATGTACTTAGACTAGTTTATATTATGATAATTAAGCATTAATTTTGACATTATATATAGAACGATAAATCAAATTTTACAAAATCTTGAGGATTTATTAACATTGGGCTCAAGGCTGTTATAACAACATACTCATTAAGAACTAAACGAATCATTTCCAATTTCTAATTAAAGTTGAGACAACCTAAAGGCTCAATATTGTTACAACAATATACTTATTAAGAACTCAACAAATCATTTGCAAATTTTAACTGAATTTGAGTGAGGAGGGTAACATTACGTTTTTTAACCATCCAAACTGTCAAGATTGTTACAACAATATACTAATTAAGAACTCAATAAATAACTTGCAATCTCTAATTAAATTTGAGTGAGAAGGGTAACATTACTCTTTTTAACCACCTAAATTTAATCCAATTGAATAGATAAAAACTCTTTATATTAAAACTCTTTTACTTATAACAAATTAATTTAATCAATCATATTTAATATTTATAGAACACATATTGATTAATTGTTGAAGTTTTATCATTTCATTTTTCCCCTTAACAAAAGTAGTTCATATAATATGATAATGTTTCAAACTGTCAATGGTTTTCAACCAATTGTATAGGAATTCAAGTAGACAACATGTTTAAAGCATCAAAATGTAGTAAGGATGGAAGATTCCATGCTTAAGTTACTTTTGATGGGGTTCCTTCATTCATGATGTTGCAACAAACATACATGATGTAGCATGATGAAGGGAATGATTAAGAAACCTTAAGAACATTTGTCTTTTTTCATTTACTTTAGGTGTTAATGACCTTGGGAACACGAATGGATTAGGGAAGTTAATGTTTGGGAAATATAGATGCAACATTATTCATCCAATAAGTGTATGAGTGATATTATCAAAATTCTTGAATGATATACAATAATGTGGCGCTGACCATTGTATAGTTGACCCATAAATGGTGTATATAAAAAATGACATAAGTACACTACTGGATAGAAAATGGAGAGATCAAACTATCTATTGAGACATGTATGGAGTCAATATAAAAATGATTTGATTGAGAGATCAGATAGGTTGGTTAACTCATAAAGGGTGCACATTGAAAAATGGCATAGGCACATTGCCAGATATAGTGAGGATAGATCAAACTACTAATTGAAATTTAGATTGAGTAAAGAAAAAATTAAACTAAATAAGGAATTGAAAGTGGATGCTCTATATATCCCTTAACAAATAAGATAAAGAAAATTCAATTTCAAAATAACACCCCCATTAGAGTTGTTCTAAATTTCCCTTTTTTCTGAAGAAGATAAGGACATGGTCTGACCATGAAATAGAGGTTCCCTTACAAGCTCATGAAATACAAGTAGGTACAAGGACAATCAGATTAATATTAAAATCATGAACTAAGGAAATGAACCTAAAACTAGTCACATGACCACATGCTCAAAATCACATTGCTATATAAGATAAGTAACTTATAAATTTTGGAGAGTGAGGGAACCCAAGAACAAAAAATAGAATATAAATAAATAAATAGAAAAGTAATTTGATCTGAGATTATGGGTGGTTATAAAGACATTGTTATAGCACTTAAGCACAACCCATTATGATAAAAAAATGCATATCAATCATTCTTCTTCATTGTTTAATGTGGCCCATCGGGTCCTTTATTTGTAGTGTTCAAATCTAAGCAAATTCCTTGAATTGTGGAATATTTGGTCCACAAATGAATGTTGATAGTTTCAACCATCTCCTTGGAATCCATGTTGTTTCATCAACTATTCAATTATTTTATTTGACCTAATTCTCATTGAATTTTTAAGTTCCTGAGTTGATTTGATTGTCAAGTTAGTTCCTTTGACCACTTTGTAGACTGCTTTGATAAATGACTATTTGATTGAATATTTGGTAGTTGCCCACTTGACCAAATTGTTGACCACATATTTGTCTGCTCTGCTAGTTTACGACTGAACTAACTATCTCATGTTAGTCAATCCTTCCACTGAATATATCTAGAAGTTCCAAAGGTAAGATTAAATAACATAACTTTAGCCCCCCCCATAATTATAACTTCCTGAATCCCTAGCATATCATGTGACTTAACTAACTTGCCTTTGGAAAATGGATTTGTAAATATATTAGCATATAATCATCAAATTTTCAATAGAAAATAATGATAATCTTCTATTGATCCAAATATCTTAAGTAATAAACATGCAACTCAACATGTTTCATCTAACTATGTGCATCAAGATTGTCAACAACATTAATTGCACTCTAATTGTCACAATAATTAGTAGTTGAGGCTTCAATAGGAAACACAAGCTCTCCCAAGAGTTAACAAATATAATTTAACTTTTTCCATATTCTCATTAATAGTGCCACCATATCGGGCTTCCATAGTTAGTGAGTTGGTATTTACTATAGAAGGTTGCTCAAAAGAGGTTATGGTTTCAATTAGAGATGATCAACTACTAGTGGACTCGGGAATAATGACTGATTGAGCGGTCGAAATACTAAAAGAGCTAATAGTCTATCCATTTTCTAGGAAAATATCAAACATATTATTATGTAAAAGTCAAAAGGAAGAGTTCAACAACTTAACACCAAAAAATTTTGAATTAAAAATTACATTTATCCACATAAGGATTTTCTATTTGATAGAATCAAATAGTTGATAGGATTTTGACTCTTCAAAGTATCCCATCATGATGCAAGAATCACTCTTTGCATCCAATTTATTCTGCAATATTTAGAAATATGCACCTAGGAAATAGATCTAAAAATTCTCAGGTTCTTGAATAACTGATTAATACCACACCATCTCTTGACTGCAGTCATATAATTTATGGATTTAGTCAGAACAAGATTTAGGAGAAAGTTGGCACAATGAACAACTTTAGCCCATAAATTAGTTAGCAAATTGTTGGCCTATAAGAGATTTCAAGCCATATTGACTAGAATTTCATTCTCACATTCTATCACACCATTCTATTGAGGAGTATGAGGGGAAAAACTCTACCAAAATATACTTGACTTGGCAAAGTATCTTTAAAATATTGATTCAATACTCTCCCACATGATCAAATCACAAGCATTAAATGTGTCTGTTGACACCTAATCCTCTGCGATTGGGTGAATTTGGAATGTGAACAGTCATCAAGAAGATGAACTGATCAGTCACATTCATGTATATAACAATAGCTACCTAATGAAATAAACAAATCAGTTTTTTTGCCAAGTCTGGAGTTACTGCTGGCCTGACATGGTATCAGAGCCAGTTCTTAAAATAGTTGTAACTCCCTTCATTTCTGCTGTTGTCCTCTGTCGTTCTGACCTGAGCTCTGTCCTCAAACGCCTCTGTCATTCTGCCACACCTGTGCTACCCTGAATTCACTTAGAATCCAAAACCGTTCGAGCGCCTCTGGGCTCTGTCCATTAACGCATCTGTCCACTGAGCTTTCGATGCCAAAGATATTTTGTGGCGGTTGAAGGGAAAGTGACTGCTGTTTGAGGGGACTCGAAAAGATGGTACCATGATAGAGCCATTGTAACCTGGAAGCCATTGTTATCACTGTATTGCCTGTATTGACAGTGAGTGCGGCATACTGTAGTGTAAAGAATCGCTCCAAAGATTTAAAAATTGCTGTTGAAAAATACTTCTGGCGTAGTGGGGGAACAGTAAACGTTGGAAGTTGATATTTGATTTGCTATCTGCTAACCCCTGCATTGTTTGAATCAAGCATTTTTCTAGTTCTTCGAACCGCGGCATACTGTCCACCTCTCAAAACTACTTGCCATCATTAAGTTTAGGTGATTCCGTTCCGCAGACGTTTGGGCAGCATTTAACATAAAGCGCTCAATTGTTTATGTATATGATGTGATATATATTACAGTAGTAGCGTTTAACACAAGTGCTAAATTTTTATGTGATATATATATGCTGTGATATATGGTACGGTGATAGCGTTCAACACAGTGCTCATATTTTACAGTGGCAGCGTTTAACATAAGCACTCAAATTGTTTATGCGGTGATATATATGTGGTGATATATGTTACAGTGGTAGCATGTTATCAACATTCGTTTCAATAGTCAATAATATATAAATGGCGTAGCAGAATCAGAATCATTCTTTTGGCAGCAATTTTTTTTTTTTTCTCCACAAAAGCACATTCTTTTTGCCATTAGAAGTATTATTCTAACAGCAGAAGTTATTTTTTTTCACAGAATGCATTCAATCATCTCTATGGTAGGAATAGTTCTCACTGGCAAGGAGAACTATCCTGAATGTTCCCGGATGATAAAACACACCCTCATCTTCAATGAGTTGTGGAAAGGAGTGTGTGCCGGAGAAGGAGGCAATGACCCAGTGCAGCCTACATTAGACAAAGAGCTCGCCATTTGGGAAAACAAGAACAGCAAAGCTTATGCATTAATCGCAGCATCTGTAAATAAAGAGGTGAGTCACCACATTTCATCATATTCAACTGCCTTTGAAGCTTTACAAAAGCTGAAAGAACTCTATGACTCACATTCTGCACTTGAGGTAGTCCAACTCATGATTAAACTCTTCACTTTTGAATTGCAAAATAATGATCCTCTTGCTCTTGCATCTGAAGTAAAGTCTATAATGCATGATATAAAATCCACTAAGGTTGAGCTGGATATCCCTCTTATTGCTTTTCTCAAGGCACTCTATCCTACTTACTCCAATTATCTTGAGTCTTTACAAGCAAATGGAAATCTTAAAGATATAACCTTTGACTCTCTTGTGAAAAAATTTGCTGAAAGAGAGAAAGCCTTTGGAAAGAAGACAGTCCCTAAATCTTTTGAAGAGACTGTTTGCCTTGCTCATAAAGAAAAGCATCCTGCTCAAGATTCTACAAGAGGAAGAGGTGGACGAAGAGGAAGAGGAAGATACTTCAGAGGCAGGGGGGGCAGACATTCTCAAGCAGAAAAAGCATATCTGCATTGCATTCACTGCAAACGAAATGGATCACATGATGCTTCTACATGCAAGCTACCATGGGACAAAATTGAGCAGAAAAGAAACCAGCAGAAAGGTAAAACTGATGATACAGACAAAGGTAAAGCACCTGAATCCACTCACTATATTGAGGCACAATGTAACATTGGAGTAAATGAAGATTTGTTTAATGCTTCACTTGCTTCTTCGAAAAATGATTGGTTACTTGATTCAGGAGCAAATTGTCATATGACTCATAGGAAAGATTTTTTTGAAGATTTCACTGACAATGTTGATGGAGCAGTATACTTTGCAGATTAGTCAAAAATCAAGCCATCAGGGCTTGGCACAATCAGGATTAAACTACCTGGTCTTCCAAACTTTCTTCTGGATCATGTTCTATATCTCCCACAGCTCAATAGAAACTTGCTGTCCTTGGTCCACATCCGCCAGCAAGGTCACTCCATTCATATGTTTGATGGCAAGCTTGAGGTAAGAAAAGCTTCTAACCACTCACTTGTCATGAGGGGAATAGAAGAAGAAAGGCTTCTCAAACTGCAAGGAATCTCTGCTCATGCACAACATTTCTCATATATTTCTCATCATGAAGAAGGTACACTTCCATCAAGTTTATTATGGCATGCTAGATTTGGACATTTAAACTATGACAGTCTCCGCTTATTGAAGAAAAATGGTGTTGCTGGTTTGCCTACAATTCCTAGGAAACATAAGCAATGTGATGCTTGCATTCTAGCAAAGCATAGCAAACAGTCTTTTCATGATTCACATTCAAGAGCACATAGGAAGTTTGAACTCATTCATTCAGATTTATGTGGTCCAATGCCTGTTCCTTCTGCAAATGGAAATAAATATATCATGACATTTATTGATGATTACACCAGAATGTGTTGGGTTTATTTATTGAAGAACAAATCTGATGCTTTTCAAACATTCAAGAATTTTCATAAATGCATTGAAAATGATGCACAATCTCATATTGGGTCTATTCGCACTGATAATGGAAAAGAATATACATCAAATGAATTTGAACACTATCTTCGCCAACATGGGATCAAACATCAAACAACTGTGCCTTATAATCCCCAACAGAATGGTGTAGCTGAAAGAATGAATAGAACAATCTTGAATATGGTACGATCCATGCTTTTCTTCAAAAATGTAAAGATAATGTTTTGGGCTGATGCTGTTCTATGTGCTGCATATATAAAGAATAGATGTCCATCTAATGCTATAAGAAACAAGACTCCTTATGAATTGTGGTATGGACATGTTCCTTTGGTAAAACATCTCAGGATCTTTGGTTCCACCTGATATGCTTTGATACCAAAGGTACATAGAAACAAACTTGGTGCTAGAAGTCGTAAGTGTATCTTCCTGGGGTATTCAAACACCTCTAAAGCATACCGCCTCTATGATGAAGTAAATAAAAAGTTTGTTGTATCTAGAGATGTCATTTTTCTGTAATCATCCAAATCTGACAATGTTGTTGAGCGGCAACTTGATCGTTTGGATAGATTCGCAAAAACAAAATCATTTCAAGAATTTGATAATCAGATTCCACATCTTGAAGGGGGGATTCCTATACTAGATCAACATGTGGAATCTTCTTCTGAAGAACAATCTCCCCTGCATGAAACTACAACAACGGATGATGCTTTAAGTGATGTAATTGATAGAATTGGGAGACTCAATCTTGATTCAGTACCAACTCAATCAACAGAGCAGCCTGGACCATCTCAGAAAGGTCCCCCAAAGTGGCTGACAAAGACACTTGAGAGTGTTCATCCTGATGAAATTGGAAAAACAGGAACCAGAAATTCAAACCGACAAAATGGAGGTGATGTAGATGACTCTAATTCACCTGTTGATATGGATGTTACTTATGATTGTGAATTGAACTTGTCTACAGACTTTGAATCAACTTCCTTCAAAGAAGCTGCTTCTCATGATGAATGGAAAGAAGCGATGAAAAAGGAGTATGATTCCCTCATAAAGAATGGCACTTGGAAGCTGGTTGATCCTCCATTTGGAACCAAACCAATTGGCTGCAAGTGGGTCTACAAGAACAAATACAAAGCTGATGGCTCACTTGACAAGCACAAAGCTAGGCTTGTGGCAAAAGGCTTTGCACAGAAGGAAGGGGTCGATTATGAGGAAACTTTTGCCCCCACAGCAAAATGGGCCACCATCCGGACACTCTTTGCACTGGCTGCTCAGAACGGTTGGAAAGTCCATCAAATGGATGTAAAAACTGCATTCTTGAATGGAGATCTAAAAGAAAATGTTTTTATGTCCCAGCCTGAAGGATTTGCTGTGAAAGGACATGAACATAAAGTATGCAAACTTGTGAAGTCCTTGTATGGCCTCAAACAAGCACCACGAGCCTGGTATGAAAAACTAACTGAGCATCTTCTGAAACTCAACTTCAATCATTTTGATCTTGATGATGCAACTTTATTTGTCAAGAAAGTTGGCAAAACAGTTGCATATCTTGTGGTATATGTAGATGATCTTTTAATGACAGGGAACAATGAAAGCTATATTGCATCCATAAAGAAAGAATTAGGAAAAAGTTTTGAAATGACTGATTTGGGCTTTGTTCATTACTATCTTGGCATTGAAGTAACCCAACATCCAAAATCCATATTTCTTTCTCAAAAGAAATACATTGGAGATTTGTTAAACAGATTTGGCATGACAGAGTGCAATCCTCTTTCTACTCCAATGGAACAAAACTTAAAGCTCACATCTATTGAAGGAAAGGAATTTGAGGATGCAACAAAGTATAGACAGCTTGTAGGAAGTCTCATCTACCTCACTACTACCAGACCAGACATTTCATTTACTGTTGGAATCCTCTCCAGGTTCATGCAAAAGCCTTGTGAGGGACATTGGTTTGCTGCAAAAAGAGTTCTAAGGTACTTGAAGGGAACTCAAGACCTTGGAATCCAGTATACACAGGTGGACAACTTCAGCTTGATTGGATACTCTGATTCAGACTTCGATGGAGACAAAGAAACTGGAGTATCTACTTCAGGATATGCTATGAGTCTTGGATCAGGAGCTGTCTCTTGGAGATCACGCAAACAATCAGTTCCAGCAGATTTCACAACAGAAGCAGAATACGTGGCAGCAGCTGAAGCAATGAAAGAAATTGTGTGGGTCAGGAAAATTCTTGAAGATTTGTAGGTAAAACAAGTACAATCAACTCCACTCATGATTGACAACACCTCTGCAATAAAGTTGGCCAAGAACCCAAAGTTCCATGATCGTACAAAGCACATCAATACTAAATATCATCTGATTCGACATCATGTTGAGGCCAAAACAATCCATCTCCGTCATTGTTCCAAAACTGAGCAAATTGCAGACATCTTCACCAAAGCGCTTGGAAGAGAAAAGCTTGAAAGATTCAGAACGATGCTTGGACTCACCAACATCCCTTCAGATTAAGGGGGGGAATGTTGACACCTAATCCTCTGCGATTGGGTGAATTTGGAATGTGAACAGTCATCAAGAAGATGAACTGATCAGTCACATTCATGTATATAACAATAGCTACCTAATGAAATAAACGAATCAGTTTTTCTGCCAAGTCTGGAGTTACTGCTAGCCTGACAGTGTCAAATACATTATTTTTCAACCAATTCCCTAAATTCCTTGAAGTATAAAAAACATGACTCTTATTTCTCAAGAAAGAAACCTAATAAAATATTGAGAAATAATTAATAAAGGTTAAAATATACTTCACAACTAGAAATGAAGGCTTATTATGCAACAAATATAACTGTGAACAAGCTCCAATTATTTCTATACATCCCATGCTTTGCTAGAGTTGAAAGGTGCCTAATGATGCTTTCCTAGCACACACCCTCTAAAAATCCATTAGGTGGAAGGACCTTTCGTAAGCTAGAATCTATGTTCCATGTTTCAATTATATTTAGACTTTATAAATTTAGATGTCATAGTTTCTCACTCCAGATTTTGCTATGATCATTTGTCTGTGGAATGAGAGAAGCCAATTCAGTATCTAGTCAAGACAAGTCATGTAATTATCCTTCAAGTTGATAATTCCTTCATGTATTACTGAATTTTGTTTCCTTATCTCATTAACAAAGAAATAATTCATGTAAAATTTGATGATTTTATTGAATGTGTTGGCATATTGTTGAGTATGTGTTGTCATTAATGTCAAGTTCAAAGGGATATTGTTGAATATGCTATCATTGGTAGCTTCGATTTTATTATCCTATCTTTGTAGGTAAATTGAATATAGTTTCTTAGTCCATTTAAATATGAAACATGGTTGGTTAGATGGCTATTTCAAAGATCTTTCCGATTGCCAATGGAACTTTGTCTAACTTCCACAAAAGAAGTAGAAAATGCATTTTAAGTGTAGTAAGCTAGTAGGTGGATGCTAGACACAGTTGGAAAGTTGAAAGGGTTGGACAGATGACGTGGAATTAGATGGAAGGGACATGTGTTAGCCACGGTCAGTGGACTAAGTAGGTAGTCCGAGTAGTAAAAGATTACGCTGCTTAGGTATATCTACGATAAGAGGGTCCCAGGATTATTTGAAAGTTAACAGGGAGGTACCCCTCATGGTGGAACCATCATGGTTTACTACCAACTATGTGGTATCCTATGATTGGTTGTGACTCCCATCCCCCTCGTGATACCAGTGGTTTCATATAAAAACATTATACGTGTAACCTAAGCGTCATGGATAACAGGTGGCGAGGACATGACACAAATGTGATAGTGATAATGACATGGTTGAAGAAGTTGGTGTGGAAACCTCAAGGGAGTGACACGTGGCATGTGAATTTGGAAATTTTGTTAGGAAAGGTTGACATTTGGAAAGTGACATGTGGCATGAACACATTAGCTGGAGGACACGTGGAAATTTATTATTGGCTACATCAAATGACATGCATGCATGATGTGGAAGATGAGATGGGACATAGGTCCATCACCGAAGTTCCTAGTTTGAAGGTGTTGTAAACAACAATGAATGCATCCAATGAGTGGTGATGGGAAATGTTCAACTACATGTAATGATAGATAGGTTTAACACAAAGTAACATTGAACTGCATGATTTGAAGTTGTTGTAAACACTAGTGAATGTGACTAACGAGCAATGAGTGGTATATGGAGAAATTATTGTCAGATGCAACAAGAAGAAATATCATCGTTAAGTGATGTGTTCATCTATTGGACCACCTCATTGAATAGTGTTGTAACCACCAACAAACTTGGTCGATGAGTGGTGGGTTGATAGAGGGAGAATGTAACATGCCCCCTTACCACCCATAGACCACACTGAGTAGAAGGAGGCAATTACAATGCTAACCCAAACTCCAAATTTTAGATATGGAAACAAGGTCTAAATATTTTTACATTCTTTAAAATTTTCAAATCTTAGAATAAACAATTCCATTATGTTTGTCTCGTCGAGATATTTCAAGTGATATAAAATTTACCTCAACACAACTCCTGGATCAAGAGATATGGTCGTTTAAAGATCCAACCATTAAACTTTTCCATGTCACCATGCATTGCCACATGGCACCAATGTGGACCCCATGTGGCACTTCACCCTAGTGCCATGTCACCTAAAATTGAAGCCACAACATCCTTCTAGTTATGTAGTAGGCCCATGTGGCACATGCCATGTCATTAGGAGTAGTCTCCACCGAACCCCTCCATAACATGTAAAATTCCTAATTCTCATTGTAATTACAATTTCCTTCCTCTTTCGATTTATCTGCCTGAGTGCCTTGACACCACTTATAGTTAGACTTCAGGTTGGTTAGTCCAAAACACACCTTAACTCTTCTAAAAACCCTGACCCCAATGCGGTTCAAGTCCCACTTGGTTCAATTGGGCCCTTCCTGTTGATTTTTACATGGTCTTCTTAATTGAAAATTATTTTTGATGATCATGAATTTCACATTCTCATTCTTTAATTACATCATTCAATAATTACATAGAAGACATCAACCATAAGTAGAATTGAAAAAAGATAATCACACAAATACCACAAAGTTTTTTCCCTAGGAAAACCCTTCATGGGGAAAAATATAGCCAACATTTTCCTTATAGAATCAATGCAACAAGAGATACATCAAATTCAACTAGCCAACAAGATGACCAACCTCCAAATACCAAGTCAGTCCTCCACCAATATGTTAAGAAAGCTCTACAACAAGGTCAAAATATAGTCCTTCAAATATACTTCTTGAGCTTGCACTGTGCCATTGAGATCAACCTATTTCCTTAGATATTATCCACATGATTATTAGCCCATTGCTTAGAAACATAACTTAGGGTTCTCAACCCATTTCCACAGAGACAAAATTCAAGGTTCTTGGCCCCTTTCCATAGAGATAACCTCATGGTTTTCGGGCCCTTTCCATAGATTCAAACCTCAGGATTCTTAGCCTTTTTCCTCATAAAGTTACCTCAAGGTCTTAGCTCTCTACCCTAGAAAGTTGCCTCAGGGTCTTGACCTTCTACCTTAGAAAGATACCCTAGGGTCTCGCCCCTCTGCCTCAAAAATCTACCTTAGGATGCGAGCTTCCTTGTCCCAGATCAACAAGCCTCAGATCAGTTCCAAACTATATATTTTGGAGAGAAAATACGCTATATTTATAGTTGTTTGTCCATGCGAAGGGTCGTGCATTTTTGGTAGGCTGACTTGTTATTTTTTCAGGGTCGACCTGGTATTTGAGGATGTAAATTTGAAATTTACAAATTTCGTTTTCCCACTCTTTGATGAGCTTTACAAAATTTCTTTGTGAATAAAAAATAAATCTCTTTTTCTTACAAGCATGAAGTACATGCTTCATATAATTTTTCTTTTACATAATATAATTTATTTTTCCAATATTACAAGTACAAATGAATAATGACCATAGCTACAAAATTTAACACTTCCTGTAATGACATGCGGTTGTGTTTCGACCTACCAACACCTAGCGAGTAGGTTTTTCCCACTCATGACATCATCCCGATGTTACCTAGCCCACGCGACTTATACCAAGGTGACACATATCATCGATTTTTAGGCCATTTAACCCCACCAAAAGGATGATTTCAGGTGCCATGTGTCATGCCCAATGGCAACATATCACCCTTTGGTCTATTTCATGTACCACCTAGGCTTGGTCCCACCAGGGCTCATCCCTTGCAAACTGGAGTTTCTTAGTTATAGGTGATTTGGCTAAATTCAACCCATTTTGTTGATTCACACATACTTAGCCATTTTTTGTCCATGACCCTTTTTCCTCTGCGGAACGATCCAATGGTTTTCATGCCACGTCAGTTCCAATGGTGGAGACTAAAACATGGACCCCCTCCCTTTGCTGACTAGTTAAGGGGGGTCTGCAATCATGGTTCCCTCACATGGTTACACTGCAATTTACTAACAATATAGATTCACCCTTGACCTCTGATGACCATGATCAAAATGCGGGCCCCCCTCTCCTTGTTAACTTGACAGGGGAGGTCCATTATTGAATCCTTGCCATCCATTCCTCAATAGACTCTGTCATCGATCTGCGCATATGCACCATTGGCCCCTATGCTTAGTCATAACACCTAGCCATATATGGTTATGCCTAACCCTCGATGCTTTACATATATGTTTGTTTATGTATAGTTGCGACCCCTTTAGGACTTGTCTCTCGTTGCTGCTCCTGGATGCAACACACACACACACACACACACACACACACATATATCAGTGCACATACATATGGTTGGTTATTCCATCAACTCTCGACCATAAAACCTATCCCTTTGAGATTTAAGGCCCTCAGATGACCTGTACATATATATGTCTTTTGTATGGGTAGGGACACCCACGAATCCCATCCATCTAACTTATCTCTCTTGAGCTTATTAAGGCATCGACCTAGGCCAACTTATAACTCACATATGTATAAATTCTATCCTTTTTGATCTTAAATGATCTCATCCCAACCTGACTATATATATATATATATATATACATATATATTAGGGCTATCCTTTGTGAGATTTACAATTTATAAACTAAGACCAATGGCCAAATTAGTTATTAATGCAAAAATTCAAGCATTTTCATAGAGATTTTCCTATCTCTTTCATAATTAGACAATTTAGGCCAAGTATGTGCTTAGAAACGTCATGGGTAAAATCCCATTCCTAATAAATTTCTTAGAGAGCCAACACCTCACTTTCACATAGGAATAATGGCATCCTTTTCTATTAATCTAAACAATTTATCAACACTATGGCCAGTATGAAAAATTGACCAGCAAGGAGCATGAAAAACATTAACTCATCAAACATACAAGAATTGTCCATTCCTCATCAATTGTATAGGGATTAGCTTTACCCATTCACACATAAATCAACATTACTCAACATGAACACAAGCAATAAATTAACATAATTGACATATACATAACAATTACATGCAACATAATAAAATTCCAGGGATTAAGCTCACAACCACATGCATCGACATTCTACAACCATGCAATATTTCTTAGAGCTATACAACTAAATTCCCAAGTACAACCTTCAATTTTACAATGATTACAATAAATAAAATGACGATACTAAAGGTGGCACTCTGATTTTCCACCCAACCTTAGACATACTGTAGCAAAAATCACTTGTAGTAGTGATCCGAAATTTTTTGTTAGTATTTACTTAAACAAAAATCTTCACTACAGGACTTTTAGCTAACTCGATTTCACATGTGAACATGAGAAACACATCCTTTAAATAATATTTTACTATCACATCAACATTATTCAAAGAAGCAAACATCAAAGAAATAAGAAACACAAATAACATGATAATAGATTTCACCTTGGGGGAAGGAGCTACATTTCCGGATTCACTTTAAACTATGAATCACTTGATTGATATCGAGTTAATCTACTTCTTACAAAAATGGCTGAAACATCTCACCATATGTGGATGCTCCATAAGGAGTTGCCTTCTCACAAAAGGGATAAAGGCACTCACATAAAAGAGATTTCACAACACCAAGAGGCTACATTTTCCCTCAATACAAGCTCCAAGATCCAAACTCCAAGATATTACAAATCTCCTCAACAGGATCCCTCAACAAATCCCCCATCAAAATCTCACACAAGGATTTAAATAATTTTCATGACTCTATAATTTTCGAAGACCAAATCCAAAGAAGGATGATCTACAAGTTTTTTTTTAAGAAAGGGAAAGCTCCTCCAAATTAGGATCTACAACAAATCAAGAGTTAAAAATGAAAGACAATCCCAACCATGTCCATGAGATTCTCAATTTATCCCTTAGACTAGGAAACTAATTGTGAGGTGGACTAGGAAACTAATTGTGAGGTGGATTCTCACACATAATTAATTCCCCTTTTAAAAAATCAATGAGAAATGTATGAGCACTTTAAGCTCACATAAAGTATTATCATTTACATTTAAATCATTTCCTCTTTTTTCCAAAGTTTGTAAAGATAATAGTTTCTCAAGTGGGGATCCCCCTCAATCATTCCTCCCCACTGAGAAGCTATTGGTCCTCCAAAATCACAAATAGGATTTGCAATTTGATGTGTTCCCCCATTGCATGATATGCATCATATACGCGTTTGACATTCCACACTTTCAATGCTTCACCTTTGTACTTCAGAATCAGAATGATGATCGACACCTGTATCCATAGAAAAAATGTATAACATGCAAGATCCCCAAACTTGCAAAAATAATAGGCCTAGGATAATGCTTCTCACTAAATAGTGGCTTCAAGACCTTTTAAAAATTTCAACAAGTTTCAAGGCCACATAGCATCAAAGTATATTTCCCCAATATTCACTAGGTTTGGAATCCGATGGTTTATAAGCCCCACTACAAAAGTGTGCAACACATGCAAAATTCACACTCCCAATATTGGCACCCTAGTATGAAAAATAATAAACTATAATAATGCGCATCATGGCATAATAATGTGGTCAAACAGTGAGTTAACCGTACAAAAATAAACCTTAACCAAAGATTCACCAAAAAATTTCGATGCAGATTGCACTCAACATGTAAAATCAAACACAGGTTTGACGCTTTGACTCACCATAGAATGCATCCCCTACATTCATCATGGATCATGTTTGGCTATATATGACGTTGTCTGGTAAGAACACAAGCACATTGAGAGAGCTTATCATCCTCATCAAACTGCACCGCTTGTACATGGGCTCCATCTAGATACAGAGAAGTCAAATCAGATTTATAGAACTCGATGGAATTCTCAAGATGACCCAACATGGCATACATATCACCCAGCTGCATACACCCTACAAATATGGCAAGAGCATGCTCCAACCCTTCCTGAACAAGCAAGCTCCACAACCTTTTTTAACATGAGCCTCAATTTCTGCTTTTCCTCCTTTGCATCTTGTATAATCCTTCTAAGCTCCGCATTCTCTACTTGAATGCATTGGTTAATTTATTCCAACTCTTGAAGCCTTGCTCGCTTCAATCCCTTTCCCATGATGACATTCACAATCCCTGAAAAAATGGTCATACCACCTTGATACCATTTGATTCAAAATTTTTTGTTAGTATTTACTTAAACAAAAGTATTCATTGCAAGACCTTTAGCTGACACAATTTCTCATGTGAACATGAGAAACACATTCTTTAAATAATATTTTACCATCACATCAACATTATTCAAAGAAAAAAAATCAAAGAAACAAGCAATACAAATAGCTTGATAATAGAGTTCACCCTGTGGGAAGGTGATACGTCTCCATATTCACTTTAAAATACGAATCACTTTATTGATATTGAGGTATTCTCCTGCTTATAAAAATGGATGAAACATCTCACCATATTTGGATCATGCTCCATAAGGAGCTTCCTTCTCACAAAAGGGCCAAAGGCACTCACATTATATATATTTGGATCATGCTCCAAGTTCCAAACTCCAAGCTATTACAAAGCTCCTCAATAGGCTCACTAAAAGGATCCTCAAAAAATCCCCCCTCAAAAGCTCACACAAGGATTTAAATAATCTTCATGACTCCATAATTCTAGGATACTAGATCCAAAGAAATAGGATCTACAAGAGTTTTTTAAGAAAAGACAAGATCCTCCAAATTAGGATCTACAACCACTCAAGGGTTAACAATAAAGACAATCCCAACCATGTCCATGAGATTTTCAATTTCTCCTTAAGACTAGGAAACTGATTGTGCGGTCTGTTCTCACACACAATTAATTTCCTTTTCACAAAATTAATGAAAAATACATAGAGCACTTTAAGCTGACATAAAATATTAACATTTACATTTAAATCATTTCCACATTTTTCCAAAGTTTGCAAAGATAATAATTTCTCAAGTGGGGATCCCCTTGGATCAAATAGTCACTCCCAATCTAGATCCATGATCTGAGTGGAATCTTCTTTAGTTTTTTCAGTAGGAGGCCATACCAAACTCAAAAAAGATAAGAACAACTTATATATTTGGGTGCTTTTTCAGCGAGGAAAGAACCTTGAGTGTTTTCTAAGCCAATTCTTAACAAACACTCATTCCCATTTCCTTTGAATTTTCTTGAGCTCCTCCAGGCCATAATTTAGCTTCCCATGGAATTTTATTCCCTCCACTTTGTGAGCCTTTCCATTCCTCCTCATGCACCCCCCCAAGAAGAAATCCAACACCTGCATTGTTGTGCAATTCCATTTTTATTTTTCTTATGTGTGTCTCTTCATGCTCCGCTTGGACTCTTTATGCTCCTCTTGGAAGCTTCCTCTATTTTTTCTTGATAACTACCCATAAATTAAACAATGGAGCCAGATGGCTCCACATAAGATTATTTTTCCTCTTCCTCCTTATTTCATGGATATGTGGTCCCACTCTTCAGGCCATTACCTAAGAATATATTTATTTATAATTCATAGTGTCATTACATTACAAAAATTAGGGGAAGTCCACCAGGGGTGTCACAAACCCCACCCCCTTAAAGGGAACATCATACTTGATGTTCTTATTAGGGAAGGAGAAAACAAAACTAAGCTTCACACACAACTATTACATCCACTTATTCAACTGTAAACAAAAGATGGGTACAACACCTTTATTTTCTCATCCATTTCCATAGGTGGCTTCATTGGGCCCAAAGTGCTTCCATTACACCTTTACCTATTCTATTGCTCGTTTCCAGAGCATGATTCACCTCCAATATCCAACCATGCCTTCCATTGTGTTCAATATTACTTCAAAGAACAATTTTCAGCTCATTTCTTCCCAGTACATACCCAATGTACCTTTGATCCCAATCATCATCACTATGGATCTCTACAACCAATTCATTTCCAAGTTCCAACATCCCCTTCTCTACTTCCTAGTCCCTCGGGTGATCTGATTCCTCTTTTTGTGTAGTCACTCACCTTCCAAGTTTAGGAATCCCCCCTCTATGATTCCTAGTCCCTTAGGTGACCCATCCCTTAGAAAGGCTTCTTCACCCTGGAAAAGGTCTTTATAAATGAGGCATCTCTCTGCCTTAACACACTCATATTATTCATGGCATATTGCATGGAAATCAATGTATACATCTAAGTTGTAGTGTCACCACAATGACCCTATTCCGGAAGTCTTCAATTTCAACGTGCTACTATGCATTTTGATATCACCAAGCTGTTTCTATTTTTACTTGTAATCAACCTCATATTATTATACTAGAAAAATCGATATTTCACCTACATCACAAACTTACATGTCATAAGAGATAATCATCAAGTTTTTAAATCAATTTAGAAGATATCATTATAATATTAAAACATAACTCAAGTCATTGCGAATCATAAATTTAAACCAAATTAAAGCACAATCTATATTTTTTTTTCTTTAAACTAATAATATATACTTATCATTGTAGCTTTCTCTTCACTCTTGCACTGAGTGGTTTATCAGTCGAAGCAAGCACTTAATGTTGTGTATGCTCCACACAGTCTTCAACATGCTCTGTCTTTATATCTCTCTTATTGAGTAGTTTATCAGCCCTAGGAAGATAAACAATAGCGTATGTGCCTCATTATTTGACCAAGGAATCCATTTAGTTGTTAGAGTATTCATTGATACCACAATCAACATTTCCTTCAATCACATACATACATAGTATAAAAATGTCACATAATTTATCATAATAATAAGTAACAACAAGGAATCACACTTTCTCAATGGATCCCTTACATGACAGGGGATCTCATTGGATAACCTCATCATGCTATTCCAAACACACCATTCATATATTCACCATATTTTTATGAGAATAGACAATCCTCTTTCCACAAGATTTCTGACAATAAATTTTTCAAGTAAAATGGCATGACATACATTCCTTTCATCATTCACATATTCATAAAATATAGCACATTCACATGCCAGAGAATATTTAAGGTTTAGAAAAACTCCTAGAATTCATGCATAGCATGTATTAATTTGAAATAAAAGTTTCAAAACTTAGCCAAATGAATTCTCACCCAATTCATTTATTTTACCTTGCTTCCATTATCAATTCTATTGATTGATATTTTTGTTGTTGGAATATTTAGTCATGCATTCAACTTAACATGTTCTCATCCATGTTGTTCACATGCTATTAAGTTTCAACCCTTTTCATTTTCAATCAAGCTCACCACCATTATCAGGAGCATAAATATAACATAAATATTAAAAATGGGCCATTTCCTTTTTTTCCCAAAAGTGTTTCATGCAACTTGGAACCCATTAAATAACTTTGTTGCATTACCCAATTATGTCAAATACAAACTTTGTTTTCATACCATTCACACAGTTGTTTTATTACTGGTGGTTCATCAACTATGGAAAGAACTCTGAGAGTGGTTTATCAGCCTCCTCGACAAGCACCCCATAGAAACTCCATGTAATATTTTCATTATAGGTGGTTTTTCATCTATGGAAAACACTCTAAGAGTGGTTTATCAACCTGGAAAACAAGCACCTTGGGTGGTTTATCCTCCTCCTTGGCAAGCAGCCCATGGTAATTTCACACAATGTTCTGATTACAGGTGTTTTATCAATTGTTTCAAGCACTCTAACAATAGTTTATCAACCCGACAATAAGCACCTATTGTGGTTGATCAACCTCATCAACAAGCACCCCGTGGCAATTCCATGCAATATTTTCATTACATGTAGTTTATCAGTTGTGGCAAGCACTCTAAGAGTGACATCAACCCGATAATAAGCACCTTGGGTGGTTTATCAACCTCCTTGGTAAGCACTCGGTGTTCCCAACTCCATCATGCCACTTGTGTCACAAAATTTTAATTTATGCCATGAGATATACTCAAAATTTCAAACCAAAAGTTTTAATTTCCCAACCCTTGCTTCATCTAAAATCTTGATCTCATAACTATGAGACTTTTAATCATATTGTTGGGATATTTTGTAGGAAGTTTTAATCTGTCATGGTGGCTTTTATTTCCAACACTTTTTCTGGAACCCAACCAAAGGTTCATTTTTTCACCACTAGATATGCTTTTACTTCTTCTTGCAATTGAGTGTTCTTATTTTTTGTCACACACACCCAACTACTAGTTATATCAACCTAAATCAATCAATTGTTACATTGCCATGCTAATACCAAGCATGTTGATCTGCAACAATTCACACATATTTGATTCATGTCAATCACATGTTCCAAGGATCAAGAAAATAAAATGAACATGTCTATAAGCTTTTGAAATCAATATTTTACCAAACTATCATCTCAAATTAAAAAAAATCAGTTTTTTACCAAGACTAGCATTATAAAATTAAAAAAATAGTCTTTTACTAAGATTAGCAACCATGACATAATTTGAAGCAGCTCATAGTTATCAACCATAGTGATAAAACTAGCACTCACTTGCACAAGCAAGCCATATATATATATATATATATATATATATATATATATATATATATATATATATATATATATATATATATATATATATATATATATATATATATATATAACCAATAACTACGGTGCTACAACAAACACCCACCTATATAAATAAGAATCATCAATACCCATCACTCTCAAATAGAGTCATAAGTCCGTTATCTCCATGGTCTAACGTAAGCAAGTATTGAGCATGGATTCCCTTTCTCATGTTGAGATAACAATAATTACAGGCTTCAATTAACCATTCCCATAAGCTACACATGATTCCTTGAACCAGGAAGGTATTAACCACTTATGACAAGCATCCATAAAGGAAACAAATTATAACCAAAACTAGCATATAGAAATTGTCAATACGCCATCGAGGCTCTTGCCACATAACATCCAGACAATGGGATTCTCACATCCCAATTGGTACACACGCGCACACACACACACACACATACATATATACATATATATATACATATACAAACACACACACACACACATTCAATCACAAGAAATCCATGATATGCATTACCCCCTCATATCACATAAACAATCTCATATACACCTGTTCCAAGTGTGTAATCCTTCACAACTTTACTAATAGTGTTGGTGCACTGTAATCAATCATGCACAAAACCATGTAGGTACCTTTCCAAAAATGTAAAGAATGTGATAATTAACGAATATAGAAACAATAAGTTGTATAGAACTTTAAGATACAAGATAGTAATCACATGGATTGCCAATGCATTCCACAAGGAAACATGTTAGAAACATTCTTGCATTCATCATGCAATTCCACAATTAGTGCAACAAGTTGCACATAACCATATTCACATTAAGTTATTACACTTGGAGCTAGAGCTCTGAGTCATATCCAAAGATCCAAGCATCAAACCTACTGCTCTATTAATTTTGTAACAGGGAACCCATTTTATTCCCAAAGGTCCAGAGTTGAACCTTTGTTCTCCATTTCATTTGTGATAGAGCCCATCCATTTCTAGTGTTGAACCCGAAGGCTTTAATACCACTTTGTGACATACCACCTTACCACCCATATACCACACTAAGAGTATAAGGAGGAAATTACTATGCTAACCAAACCTCCAAAGTTTAGTTATAGAAATGTGGTCTAATTTTTTTAACCTTCAAAATTTTCAAAGCTTAGAATGAACAACGCCAAAATTTTCAAAGCTTAGAATGAACAACGCCATTGAATTCGTCTCACTGAGACCTTTATGGTGACATAAAATTTACCTCAATATGACTCTCAAATCAAGAGATATGTTTGTTTAAATATCCAACCATTAAACTCTTCCATGTCACCATGGATCCCACATGGCACTTCACCCTCATGCCATGTCGCTTAAGAGAAAAGCGACATCATCCTTCTAGTTGGGTAGCAAGTCCATTTGGAACATGCCATGTCATCAGGAGTAGTCTCCATTGGACCCATCCATAACATGTAAAGTGCCTAATTCTTGTTATAATTACAATTTATTCCCTTTTTCCATTTGTCTTCCTGAGTGCCCCAACCTCGATTCTAGTCAGAGGTCGGGCTGGTTGGGCCTAAACATGCCTCAACTCTTCTATAACCCCTGCCCTCAACTTGGTCCAGGTCCTACTTGTTTTAGTCAAGCCCTTCCCGTTGGGACTTGGGCTTGTGCCCTAACCTTCCAACTCCCGATCTATACATTTTCCAACTCATTGAAGAAATTAGGTTGTAGATTTGCAACTACTTATGAAGTTTTAATCAAAATCACATGACACAAACCTACTCTACTACTTTTGGACATTAATTCACAATTTATAATAAAAATATCAGAAATGAAAGAAGAAATAACACACATGCAACAAGTATTTTTATTCGGGGAAAGAAATATGCTAAAAACCCCAATTCTTGCTTGCATTAATCAAATGAATAAAGATGTATTGCAATTTCTTTTCTTAACTAAGCTCACCCTGCAAGTGCACAACCTATCTCTCTACTCACTGAAGGCTTATGACCCATACTTAGTCAAAATTTTCCTTGTCTTGAGCTCCTATTTCCTTGCACTATTCCTTGAGGAATTATCCCCTATTATTTAGGAAATTCCTCTAATTGATTTGTGCAATTCCTTAGGCTGATAATTTGACTGAATGCAACACCTGTGAACTCAAGACTAGTATGCAACTGATGTTACAGTACCTTGGAATATCCACCTCATCTAGGTATCTTGAATTATCTGCATGCACTAGCTATTTCAGGCTAATTGATCAATTAACTGGATGACCACTGATTTTGACAGAAGTCCCATTGATTAACTAACCTTCCACTAGTTCCTCCAAAAGTTGACACTAGTTTAACTGAAAACAACTTGAGATAACTGACCTTTATTGCTACAAATTAGAAATCACACATGTAGAACTGAAGTCTAACTCCTCCAACTCGAATTTACTAAGTAAATTGGTTGACACAAGCCATGCCACACAAGTTAACATCATCCAAGTTTTCCGCTGATGTGGAAATTCAAATTTTCTCAATTTAATCAAGGCAAAATCAATTGAGAATTTCTTGTTGCATTTTTCAACACTCTTGACATCACCTTGATGTCACCTAGCCCATGTGGCTTCTTTCGAGGTGCCACATGTCATCAATTTTTAGGCTATTTGAGCCACCAAAGGGATGATATTGAGTTCCATGTGTCACACTTGAGGGTTCCAAATCAACCTTTGGTTCACGTCCTGTACCACTTGGCCTAGTCCCACTAGGGCTAGACCCTTGTAAAGTGGAGTTTCTCTATTATAAGTGATTTTGGAAAAATTTAACCCATTTCATCATTTCACATATACTTAGCCATTTGGAATCCACGGTCCCTTTTCCTCCATGGAATAATCCAACAATTTTCATGTTGCGATAGTTCCAATGATGGATATTAAAATGTGGACCCCCCCTTCCCTTGCTGAAATAGTAGGGGGGTTCCGCTATCATGGTTCCCTCGCATGGTTCCATTGCCCTTTTCTAATGGTCCATATTCACCCTCAGCCTCTAATGACCATGATCAAAATCTAAACCCTCCCTCCTTGTTGACTTGGCAGTGGGGTGGGCTCTGCTATTGAATCCCTGCCATCCATTCCTCGATAAACTTGAATCATCGATCTATGCATATGTGCCATGAGCCACAATAATTGGTCATATTTCTTGTCCATATAGGGTTCTTCCTAACCCTCAGTACTATACATATATGTTTGTATATGTATAGTTGTGGCCCCTTCAAAACTTTTCTCTCATCATTGCTCCTACATGTAATACACACACACACGCACACACACATTGGTTCACATATGTTTGGTTGGGGATACCCTTAGATCCCGATCATATAGCCTATCCATTATGATATTTAATACCCTCGGCTAACTTGCGCAAATATACATCTCTTTTGTATGGGAAAGGACACCCACGACTCCCATTCATCTAGCTTATCTCTCTTGATCTTATTAAGGTATCATCCCAGGCTAACCAATAACTCACACATAGACACACACAGACACACACATATAATATTTTCTAAGATCTACAATTTATAAACTAAGTCTGATGGCCAAATTAGTTATTAATTCAAACGTTCAAGTGTTTTCGTATAGATCCATTTAGGTCACGTACTCGCTCAAAAAGGTTGCGGGAACAAGCCCATTCCTGAAAAATTTCTCAGAGAGACAACACCTCACATTCACATAGCAATAATGACATCCCTTGTTGTTAATCTAAACAATTTATTAATAATGTGGATAGTATACAAAATTCAGTAGCAAGGAGCATGAGAAAACTTTAACTCATCAAACATACATGAATTTTCAATTCCTCATGAATTGTATAGAGATCAACTTTAACCATTTACACAAAAATAAACATTCCTCAACATGAACATAGACATAAATATATTGGACATATACATAACATTCAAATGAAACATAATCATAATCTAGGCATTTAGCTTACAACTGCATGCACAAACATTCTACATCCATGCAATATTTCTTAGAGCCATACAATTATATTCCACAAGTACATGCTTCAATTTCACAGTTCTCACCTCAATGCACTTGATTACAACAAAAAATGACCATAATGAAGGTATGGCTCTAATTTTCTACCCAACATTAGACATACTACAACCAAAATCACTTGAAGTAGTCACCCCTGAGCCAAATCCACGATCTAAGGGGAATCTTCTTTAGTTATTATAGAATGAGGCTATACATAACTCAAAGGAGATAGGTGTTAGAAAATTATATATTATAGAGCAATGAAACACAAAATATTTTAGACAGATAAACACATAAAACAAGAGAGACACAAATATACATGGTTCACCCAATTTGGGCTACGTCCACGGAGAAACAACTAGTCCTTCCTTTTATATTATCCAGCAAAATGAAGAGATACAACCTACAACAGATCCGCTGTAGTTCTGTCTTCACTCTCACACAATCTCCTCTCCCTTTCTTGTTCAGTAAAGATCTACATAGACACAATACAATTCCCTCATATATAGTGAGGGGTTGCCTTCTATGGCAAAAAACCCTAAATTAAACATAACTTCTATGATCAAATCTCCGCCTAATGAAAAACCTAGATTGACTATGAAATTACAACATTTTACAAGGCAATTTTACATCTATTTTTAGCTTCGGGGGCGCTGCCCCCAATCCCCGCTGGGGGGGGGGGGGGGGTGCTCCAAATAATCACCATCACCCCCCCTGGACCCCCCTGGTGGCATACATTTTATGGGCGGCGTTGCTGCCACATTACGAACTGTGGTCCAATGCATTGATACCTCTGAATAAAGAAGATAACCAAGCTCCACACCCAACAATAGGAATCACTTATATATTTGGGTGGTTTATGAGCTAGGCAACCACCTTGAGTGGTTTCTCGACCAATTCTTGGAAAACACTCATTCCCATTTCCTTTGAATTTTCTTGAGCTCCTCTAGGCCACAATTTATCTTCTTAGGGAATTTCATTCCCTCCACTTTGCAGACCTTTCCAGTGCTCCTCATGCTCCCCCCCAAGAAGAAGTCCAACACTTGCATTTCTATGAAATTATATTTTTATTTTTCTTATGGGTGTCTCTTCGTGCTCCTCTTGGAAGCTTCCTCTAAATTTTCTTGATAACTGCCCATAAATTAAACATTGGAGCCAACTGGCTCCACACAAGATTATTTTTCCTCTTCCTCCTTAGATCATGGATATGTGGTCCCAATATTTAGGCCATTACATAAGAATATATTTATTTATAATTCATAGTGTCATTACATTACAAAAATCAGGGTAAAGTCCACTAGGGGTGTCACAAATAACGTGCTATCATCTACAAAAAATAGGTTCAACATCAAGTGACATATCTGTCTATTGGACCATTTAGTGTGATATGTCAACAAACGTAGAAAATGCAGTGATTCAACAAACGTAGAAAATGCCTTTAAGATTAAGCCATTGGTTCTATCCCTTAGTCATGTGAATCAAGGGACTTAGAATTCAAGTGCTGAGCTCAATAATGTGGTGGATGTGAATGCCAAAATTGGACAAAACTATGAAATCAAGTATGAATGGGTGAAGTCGAGTTCTTTCTATAAATGGAAACAAAAATGACATGTGATTAAGTTTTTCACATGTAAATTAATGGTGGAACTGATATGGATGATATATCACTAAGGTAATGTTTAGGTCAACTCACGATACCATTGGTAAAAACAATGAATCACTACCCATGGTAATCAATTTAGTAAAATATAAATACAAATAAATGAGTAAGAGCTCGATGCACATGTAAAGGCACAATTGTTTGAATCAATAAAATCATAGATAAAATCTATGAAGAAGTGATGGATATATTATGTGCCAATTTCTATAATTCTAAGTGCCAAGTTTGAAACTAGAGCTATGTAGAGGATGCTATATTAGATTGGTTGAAAACTAAAGCTATTATGTAAACAATTAGTGCATAGCTAAATTGCTATTGTTGTAAGAGTGATTTATAATTGTGGTTCCATATATTTGAGTTTGAAAATATATGAAATAGGGATTTGAGTGGATGAAGAACGTCAATGCTTGCAGAAAAGGGGATTGAAGCCTCCTCTAGTTTGGTTCTTGTAAAGATTAGGGTGTTCATTACTGGAAATAAGTGGGAGTTGGTGCTTCTAGCAAGTGGATGCTTGCAAAGAAAAGGGGGTTGGTGCCTATAAAATATAATGTAAAATGAAGTTGGTGCTTACATTTACATTGAAATCAAAAGAATATTTGTGGTGTTCTCTTGTATGGGTTTCCATGTAAATATCCCGTGTTCAATAATTTATGTGATTAATCCACTATTATGTGATTGAATGTGTTTAATTGGATAAATAGTTGTTAAAATTTATATAAAATATTGAGTCACCCCCCTCTTATTATTTTATTATCTTCTAGCAATTGGTATCAGAGGTGGTTCTTTAAAAAAAAATCTAACAATTGGAAGGCATATTTATATCTAAAACATGACCAACCAAGATGAAAATTTCACTAACAAATCTCATACGTTCACTAGAATGAATTATGCATTTTGGAAGGTAAGAATGAGGACTTATCTAATGTTGCTTGGTGTAGATGTTTCAGATGTAGTGTTGAATGGCGTAGTAATCCCAGGTTTGGGATATGCAATAAAGCCTAGAGAGTGGGTCTTGGTTTAGGGCCTAGTGATTTAGGTTTGGATTGCGGTAAATGCTGAGAGACTAGGAGACAAGAAAATTCCTCACAATATAGGTGGATAAATTCGGTGGCGTCCATGCTTGTTTGGCCTAGTGACTAGGTGGAGATCACAATAAAGCCTGTTATGATGTGTTCATTGCATTGGCCTAGTGATCTGGGATGGATTACGGTAAAGCCTGGTTTCTATTGATGAGGGCAAGATGGTTTAGCCTCGATATGTCCTGGTTGGTTATTTTTGTTTGAGTTCCAAATTCATGCTTGGAATATGGCAGAAGGGTGAATGGATGAAGAAATATTTGGGTCAACCATTCTATGGCCAAGTGGAATGTGGTAGTCCCATCTTTGGTTGGTCTATTGCATTCATTAATGAGAAATTCATTCCCTTTATTTTCGTGTGTAAATGTACTGATGTATATGTGGATTTCATGGCTGCTATGCTTATGATATTTCTATCACTATTATGTTTGTTAAATGTATGTTTTATGACAACAACTATGTATGTCTCTCAACATGTTTTAACTTGTAAATGAATGGATAATGTATCTATGGTATAATAGATGATAATGCAACAAATGACATGAGGGAACAATGGTTCATAGTGATTCTCAGATAAGTATGAGATCCCTACACTTAATTATGTTGTTTACACCTGTAGGTTACATGTTGATGATATGTTTGATGAAATCCCTGGAATTTATAGTAGGGGTTTGATTAAGGTCTTGTTAAACTTATCTATTTTGCATCATTGTTTCCTTGTATTTTTACTGATTCTAAGCTATCACTCCATTCTGGGCAGTGAATTGGGCTCTGGGCTTGAAAAAGTTTCTTAAATCTAGAGGTCACTGGCACAAAAATGGAAATTTTGATCTTTGGTCACTGGCAGGCAATCCTGTGAGAGAGGCTTTGGGTTTTTGGTAGATTCCTTGCCCATAGAATGAGAGTGACTATGTCTTAAGAGATCCAGAATAATAGTGGGACCTAGGGATAGACTGTGTGAGTGGCTGACATGTTAACTGAGGATCCTAAAGCTGGTGTTGGATGACTGTGTGTGATGTTTCCGTCGATTGCAATTCCTTAAGGTCACATAGGAGGTCCAATCTGATCATAGTAGCCTCTCGTCTCATGTTTACCCCAGTTGGCATGGTTACTTGGGTAGATGTGGGAGGAGGGTGTTATAGAGTGGTATCATAGTGTGGTTGCACTCTCCTTGGGTTGTGTATTGGTCATGCATGCATGTCAGTTGCATGTGTGTCTCTTACACTTGCATTCCATGTGCTTGTTGCATTGCATAATGATTGATCATGATTGTAGTAAGGCCGTCAAGAGGAACTTGATGTTGATTTTGTGGGATGAATCGTCAAAAGTATATGACTGGTTATATGATTATATGCAACTTGATTACATCTTTGTATGTTAGCTTGCATTCTTGGTTATTTGATTACATGTATCAGTCTTGTAGCTTGGTTACAAGAAATGATCTCTTATGCTCGACTACATGCATTCATGTGTATGTGTAGTTGATTAGGCATTGCTTATGCATGTTGATGGTTGCATGTGGAAATGTTTACAATGGAGTAATGATTGTTGTCATGCATGAGGTCATGGTTTGTGTGGTTGATATGGTAATGCATTAATGAATGGACTCTAGCTAGAAGGATGTGTATATGGCTTTGTACTCATGTGTTATATGTCTATATGCTGTTGTTATGCATGTATGGTCTTGGTTATAGTTATGCATGAATAGTAGGTAAAACATGCCTTGTGAAGTCATGGTATGAAATTTAGGTCATCATGGTGCTATTGGTCTGTTATGATGCTAATGTGTTGAATGAGGTAAAACAGGAGATGCAAATCATCAAATTGAAGTTACAACATTAGACCTCAAGGAAAGAGCATGTCGGCTTACAAGTTTGTATGTTGGGCATGTAGGTATGTAGGTTAAGGATTGCTATATGCATTAGGGTTATATACATTATGTTTATGTACATGTCTTTGATGTTATGGTTACATACATGATAGATCATAGTTGATTAACATAGTCATATGCACATGAGTCAAATAGTCAAGAATGATGGTAACTTGTGGTTGTATGCATTGCTATTGTTGTTTTATATTAGATAACCTGATGATTATGTTATATGTTGTTCATGAGTATGATAGGTTAACTTGTTGTTAATATATGCTAGTAACTTGATGGTTAGGGTTATTACATTAAGATCTTGATGTTATATGTATCTTGCTAAATTAGATTGGCCTATGAAGATGGTTAGAGTTATGACATTCAGGTATGAGCCGACATATTTGTGATATGGTGTTGTACTAATCTAGATTGACTTTGCATATGTGTGAATGGTAATTGTTTATGAGTTATGATGTAAACATGCTAGCTAGTGAATATTTGGATATCATGATCTTATTTATGTATGGGTTAATATATTGTGAATATATCTCGTGCTAATATGGATTGATTGTGCAGACATGATTGCCTCCCGTGAGATACATTAAGGTATGAGTTTGCTTACGTCATATACTTGGTGCTTGACCATTTGATTATGTCATCTATTCAATGTGTGAGTGTTTGGTGTCTATTACGCCATATAGTTGATTATTTAACATGGTATGGTTGCAAGTTGGTGGAATGTTTGATGAATTGCATAATATTAGCATGTGTTCAAATGATCTTGTTTTGAGATGATTGTACTAATACATATGTGTTGAGACAGTTGATATGTACTTGAGTATAGTAGGTGAAAATTGTAGCATTATGTCTAATGACTATGAGCTGACTATGTTCCTTGTAAATTTTGATTTCAAATTGATAGATATGATTGTTTTGATAGTTGGAACATGTAGTTGACATGTCTGAGCAATTGCAGGGAAACATGCTTGTTATTAGCATGACAAGGTAACAGTTGATGTGCTTATATAACTAATAGTTGGGTGGAAAAGAGGGCTCGTCGAGCGATGGAGCTTCGGAGCCTGCATGAAAAAGGTTAGGGTTTCTACAATGATGCCTGCTCCATACCTGCAGCGACTCACCTTGACCCCGCTACCTGATATCGTGACAGTCATCGTAACACGATCCACATCTTTGTTACAGCCTAGGTTTTTACCTCAGCCCCGTGAATTATTTTACTGACTTACCTGCCTATTCTACCTGACTGATGGTTACACTCTTTTCGAAGGCAGTTGACGAAGATTTTCTTTGGAACAGACATGGACTTGGATATCGTTGACTAGTCGAAGGACCCATTGGAAGGTGTCAACATCTGGTCGACTCCACATTCAACCTCGGAAGGAATGCTCCCCTACTGCTATGATCTTATAGACACCATTACAGGACTGCCCTTGATTTTAGGGCCCTCCAGTTCGACGGTGACCTTCCCTGAGCCCCCCCCCCCCCAATCTGGCTGACGCCCTCCTCCCCTCCCCCGTCTCCTTCCACACTTAACTTTGTGACTGACTGCATTAACCCTAACCCTGCGATTGTTACCTCGAGTTATCCTCCTCCCCCTCCGTCTGTCGGTTCCCTTAACCCTCTTCCTGGAAACCCCTCGATTACAGTACAGGGGTATCCCCTGGCACATATTACTACTGCTCCACCCTCTGGATGCTACGTTGACGTCCCTCCTCTCTCAGAAACATTTCCGTTGGGCTCAAACCATAACCCTGGAAACCCTCATTCAAACCTTTCTCTGCGTGGGGGTCAGCTAGACTCCTCTGAAGCTGCATCAAGGCTAAGCAAAAAATAGAAGTGCTTTAAATACAAAGTCAAGGATGTCATAATTAGAATTGGGGAAGACATTCAGTCGGGAGACTCCATGGACACATCTGATCAAGTCCTATTTGGTAGGATCCGAGGAAGGAGTTATACAATGACTCGATTGAAGCTATGGAAATCAGAGGTGTGGGGACAACACCTAACCTATTTTCCCCTTGTTCAAACTTTCATTAGAGTCTGGTTCGCTCTACGATTTTCCAGATCCGAGCACACAAATTGGGTCCTGTTCTCATTCTGGCATTTTGAGCAGGCCCCAGTCCTTCTGCAATAATGGAATCCACTCTTTGACCTGGAAAAAGAACAGGTAGGAGTTAGGCCAATATGGGTTCGGCTTCTTGGATTACCCCTCCAATTTTGGTTGGAGGACATATTTCGGTGCATAGGAAATACCCTCGGCTCTTACTTGGAGCATGACAAATCATACTTATCCACTGGTATGATGGCATATGCTAGGATATTGGTACACCTGGATACAGGGGGGGGGGGGTCTCCAGGAACATATTACATTACAGTGGAGAACTTTCTCTCGGCTTCAGATTCTGGATTACGAGGGGGTTCCTTTCCATTGCAGACGGTGCCACAAGGTGGGACATATTTTCAAGGATTTCCCTCTGAATGGCAAGGTGTGAGCAGGGGACAAAGATAAGGCCAGTTCGCACAAGAGCCCACATGCTTAGGAAAATCTGCCCTCGTTTGATGATGTAGTGAATCACTCGGTCCCGACTATTGCAGAGAAAGCACCTGCAAAATAAGCCAAGAAGAAGCGTGGGAAAGCACCATACGGGCCCCCCTCCTCTCCTCTAATCAAAGCAAGGGTGACTGCTAAGGCTGCGTTCTCCATGGGTATGTTTGAATCTTCTTCCTCCTCTGCTTATACTACTTCTTCATCTTTTTGAATTGTTTTGAGTATTTTCTAGGCCACTGTTCCTTACTCACAGCCCCCCATCATCCTGCCCTACCACCTAAAACCTCCTTCCCCCACCTTCTCATGCACTCTTCCTTCCTTTCTGGAGGACCCCCCTACTATCCCAACCATCACTGTTCATGACCCCTCATCCTCCAGATACCCGCTCCGATCCTGAGCTCGATCACAGGCCCCTGATTCCATGGGCATTGGTTTGATTTCCTCCCCCCTCTCCCATAAGCAACCTCATGGTTGACCTTCTTCCTTATATAAAGCCATCCTTAGGGCTAGGGAAGAGATTGCATCTAGAAGACAACAATCCATAGATTGGGTACTTAGAGCAACGAATACCCTTGAGCCCCCCCCTCCATGAAGATGTTATCTTTCAACTGTCGAGGGTTGGCTAGCCCTGGGAAAAAATTATCCCTGTGAAGACTACTTAACTCTGAGCTGGTTGATGTCCTCTTCCTTTAAGAAACCCCTGGTCAAGCTAGTATTATCACCCACTTGCTCGAATCTTGGCTCCCTGGGTGGAATTTTCACTCTCGATGCAAATGGTCGATTTGGGGGATTGGCCCTGGGGATAAATTCCCACTCCATCAAAATATGTAACATTTGGGGGAGCTCTGGGCACATTGGGGCAGATATTTGCTCTCCCGAACTTGAAATAGAGATTAGGATCATTAAAATTTATGGACCTTGCCAAAGCCGGGAAGAATATTGGATCCGGATGCTAAATTCTAACATTCTTCAATAGGACAATATTATTCTGGGTGGAGACCTAAATTTTTCTATTGGATTTGCAGAATCCTGGGGTCACAATGCCTAAAGGGACACTCTCTCAACTTTCTTTGAGAACATTTTGGAGGATCATAACCTTATAGATATCCCTTCAGCCAAAATTCAACCCACCCGGAGAAACAATAGAACCGAAGAGGATAGCCTTGCCAGAAGGCTTGATCGGTTCCTCATAAAGGAGTGTCTACTGAACATGGGACATAGAATTAGACAGTGGGTTGGTTCTGGGGGCATATTTGATCATAGGACGATCTACCTGGAAATAAGTGGAGGAATGAACAGGCCTAGAGCCCCCTTCAAAATTAACTCTTCTTGGCTAAGAGATGCTGACTATACCAAGTTAGTCACTGAATTTTGGAAGGCCCATCCCCCAGATGTCAGTGGGAACATTGCCGAGGGCTTTGCACACAACCTAAGGGAATTGAAGAGTCTATCCAAAATATGGGCACACAAGAAGCGATTGCAAGAGGACCTTATCCTTAAGGCAACTAAAGAGGAGATAACTGCCTTCGAGAATGAACATCGAGGGATCTACTCCTCTCAAGAACACAAGGACAAGATTATATCCCTACTTGCCAAGAGGAGTCAGATACTAAAGGATCGAGAAGAAAGTTGGCACTTAAGAAGAAGAGCTATATGGCTTATGGAAGGGGATGATAATAAAAAATTCTACCACAAGTTTGTGAATGGGTGCAAGGCCATCAATACCATATGGCAGCTATCAAATGAGCAGGGAGAAACAATGAATACCTTCCCGAGCTTAGTAGCCTTGGCCACATCACATTTCAAACATATTTATAAGGCTCCACCAACTGCTACTCTAGCAGAAGTCATGTGCACAACTCAGTTGTTCCCCAGGTTCGTCGATCAGGATGCTGCTTTGGATCTGATAAGGAAGTCACACTGGGGGAACTCGAAGCCACTTTAAAATGGTTCAAACGAGACAAAATCCCAGGCCCGGATGGATGGAATGTGGAATTCTACCTGGATTTTTTTGATACTCTTGGAGAGGACCTCTTAAAAGTTATAGAGGACTGTCGAAATAATGGAAAGATGTATGAGGCCTTCAACTCCACCTTCATCACTCTCATCCCCAAATCTAACAACCCTACCACCTTCAATGACTTTTGTCCCATCCCTTATGCAATTGCATATACAAGATCATTTCCAAGATCATAGCCAATTGTCTCCATCCGATCCTGTCCACCCACATTTCATCTGAACAATTCGCCTTCCTGCAAGACAGACAAATCCATGAGGCTGTTGGGACCACACAAGAAATACTACACTCCATCCAGTCGAAGAAAATAAAAGGTATGATTTTAAAAGTAGATCTCTCAAAAGCATTTGACAGAGTAAACTGGATCTACATTAGAATGATACTAACTCATCTGGGCTTCCCCTACAAGTTTATAAAATGGATTATGTGCTGCATTACTAATGTAACTTTTAGTGTCCTTGTTAATGGGGAGGCTTCGCCTTTCTTTCATTCTGAGAGAGGTCTAAGGCAGGGTTGCCCACTGTCCCCATCACTCTTTTTACTCATCATGGAGGGGCTCAACAGACTCATAAAATAGGAACATAGCAGGGGAAGGCTTAGAGGTATCAAGATTACAGACAGGTGTATCCTGACACACTTGCTCTTTGTAGATGATGTTCTGCTCTTCCTCAATGGGAGTATTGGTGACTTGACCACATTGCAGAATACTTTCTCTGTTTTTTCTAATGGCCATAGGCATGATCGTTAACGATGCAAAGTCCACCATAAAAACCTTTTGGGTGCTCTCCTCATGAGATTCAGTATGCCCTGAACAGATTCCCATATGCACTTTTGCACATGGTTGAGGGACTAAAATATCTGGGTTATAGGCTAAAGCCCCATGGTTACAAAATCACAGATTGGATTTGGCTAATTACCAAGATGGAAAGGTGACTCAACATATGGTACCACAGATATTTGTCGAGAGCAGGAAGATTGATACTCATAAAAGCAGTGTTGGAAGCCACATCGGTGTATTGGATGTCACTAGCATGGATACCGAGGGGTATCTTATCCAAAATTCAAAATCTCTGTTGTAGGTTCCTGTGGAAGGGAAAGTAATGGGGGAAAATTTTTGCATGGGAAAAATGGGAATCTCTAGCTCTTCCAAAGAAATGGGGTGGATGGGGGATCAAAAGGCTGGAAAATTTCTCCACTGCCTTGGCAGACAAGTTAGGATGGCAGCTAATCACCTCTCACAGTTTGTGGACCAAGGTGGCCACCTCAAAATATATTGCACCACTAAGCCTCATGGATTGGATCCGACAACCATAGTAGAACACAACAGGCATATCAATCATATGGAAGGCCGTTCTGCAATTGATGTCTCTGATCCAGGACAGACTCACCTGGAGAATTCATTCGGGCACATCAGTGAGAATAGGGGTAGACCCCTGGATTGGATGTGGAAATGCACACAGGCTACCTGATGAGCTAAAGAACCACCTCACAGCCATGGGCATCACACATATCAGCCATATTGCAGACAGAGAGCACTCCACTTTCACGCAACAAGCCTGGAAATCTGGGCATGCACTGCAAATTCCACATCCATGGATGCAATATTGGAGGGAATACACAACCACTCTTACTGAATCTCACATCAGAATATTGGAAGGAGAGGATGAGCTAATATGGGCACCTACAAAGAATGGGTGATATTCACCTAAAGAAGGTTATCTAGCATTAATAGATTCTAAAAGACCACAAATATGTGAAACCTGGTGGAGTAGTTTATGGAAGTTAAAAATGCCTCCCAGGTCGAGGCTCCTCATGTGGACAATTATGAAGAATAAGATACCCACAGGAGACAACTTAATCAAAAGATCTTTCCATGGACCCTTCTGGTGCTGTCTATGCAAGAGTAGTAGCGAGGATATTGATCACCTCTTTCTTACGTGCCCGACTGTCAAAGAGCTATGGGTTACTATTCACTCAAATTTTCCCTCTCTAATCCATTGGCAGGGTACAATAGTGATAGAAGCATGGGTCTCTTGGTGGTCTGCTGCCTCCCCACCTAAAGCTAGGAATCTTCTAGTTCTCACCCGTTGGGCTATTTGGATTGCCTGCAACCGTTATATATTTTAGAACTCAGCCCCCCATCGGCCTTCTATCTCTGCCCATATTTATCAGATTATCATATCATACCCGAGGAAGAAACAATCACCACTCCCAGACATATTACCCCTGAAAGCATAAATTACTCCCACCCATGGGCTTACTTTGATGGCTTAGCTCAGGAAATTGGATGTGGGGGTGGCGCCATTCTACACTTCTTGAAACTCATTTTTTCAAAATTAAAATGGGCCTGGGGAGGGGTACAAACAATTTTGCCGAACTTTTCATGGCCAAATATACCATACAATATGCTTTGGAAAAACAATGCAGGAACTTCCAATTAATTGGGGACTCAAAAATTGTTTGCAATTGGATTAAAAAAAAAAAAACTACAATGCATATTCTCTGAGACATATTTTGGAAAAGAATCACCAGCTCATCAATCTTTTTGACACTTTTGTTTGTCATCATAAATACAGGTAACCAAACTCAGCTTCCTATCTCCTATCCAAGGAAGCAGCGCATAGGCCTATCGGGACTTGGATGATCCAGGAGTAGAGGGATGGTGCCTACTATCAGCTCTATCATAGACCTTTTATGGACCTTACAGATTAACTGGCTCAGATGGAGCCTGTCTATATTTTTGTTTATGTAATTTTTATTTACGTTTAATGTTATCAGACATACAAAATGACAGTGAAAACACTCTCTGCGTAGAGAATTTTTGAATCTACAATGAAAGTTCAGTGTCTCCCTGCGTGGAGTTCACCATTTTTCACACCATATACTTGCTAGGCTCTATGCCTCACATACAACATATAATTTTTCATATACAAAATGTAATTTTATCTGCTTAATGAAAATTATGACCTTTCCAAAGGGAAAAAATTTAATAGTTGGGTGATGTGACAATACTAGTAAGCCTCAATTGCAACCAAGTAAAAAGGTAAAATAAAGGAACTAGGCAAGAATTCCTTTGGCTATGTTTGGAAACCATATTTCCAAATGAAGGAGTGCTTTGAATACATGAAGTCTTCTTAACCTTGATTTTGTTTGACATTATGTGGATATGTGCTAGGTTCATGAACATGTACTTGACATGTATATTAACTAGTCTCTAGTTACAGGTGGATCTATCAAGGGAATTGGAGTCCCTTGAGAGATGGCGTGGATGTGTTTAGTTGTAAGCAAAGTGCTTGGCATAACAAGATAAGGTAACTAATGTATTACTATGTTTATTTATACATTGAAAATTATGTGTTTATGGTAGTATGATACAGGGAGTTGCATGGCAAGAGAAATTTCCATGAAATCTTCAAGGAGGCTCAGATCGATCTTTCCTTGGGAACCATGGGGATTGAGTCATGGTGTTTGTTGTTACTCTTGTTATTTTGGTCTTTTCCAATGCTTTTGCTTGATTTGCGATTTTTCATGTGTCTGGTGCATAGCTATGCCACTTTGTTGCGGCGTCGTGTTGTTATTGGCTTTCATGATTTTACTTCTTGTTTGTTTCTTGGTATTGACTTTTATGTTTTGAGTATTGGGAATTGGTTGGGAAAGGAGGAAGTTAATGGAGATCTGGGAGAGTTGTGTGGTACCCAATAGATGATGTAAGACCCAGATGAAGCTCGGTGCATGAGTAAGCACAACAAAAGGTTAGACTATGACAGTCAGTTGGACTGGTTGGGTCCATTGTGGTAAATGGATGGTGGTAGTACATATATGAGAAGGTGTTGTAGTGGCTACAGCCACCCTCCAAAATTTTTCCTTAGCTTCATTTTGGAGCCTCCCTACCAACCTTCACAACAACATGTCTTGCGTTGTCAAGTACACAAACTCCAGTGATTTTCTTGCATAAAGATAACATGTCGATCAAACCTTGATGCATTCCCCTCATAGGCTGTTCATCTGGAGTTGGTCCAGCAGTAGGCTAAGTAGCTCCTTCAAGAATTTGCGCAAATATGGAGGGCAACCATCCTTCCCTCCAAAAATTGTGCAATCCTGACTGGAAGCCTGCTGGGCCCCAGAATTGTGCAATTCTGCTGAGCAAGCTTCACCTAGAAAATTGCGCAATCATTCCTAGCTAGGCTGCTTAGCCTAGAATTTGCACAAATCTGGGTAGCAGTCAGCTGCTCTGCCTGGAAATTGTGCAAATATTCTAAGCAGCTAGTCCAGCTCCCAGTTAGAAATGCACATTTTCTCCCTCCGGGACCGAGCAAAACAGACTTGCATGCATGGGCTGCTTCTCCCAAGGTAGCATGCAAATGCATCCCTTATTTCGGGCACCTATTTTTGGTAGTTGGAGGTTACATGCAAGGAACATTTCAGAAACCTCCCACCAAGTGTCACTTTCCCTAGATTTGTGGCATGCACGTCACAACCTCGATTTTATCAAAAATTATCAACCAGACACTGCATAGCTCATTCCTCAAATCAATCTTGCAGCTTTGACATTCCACATCACATGTAGGAGTTGTCGGCACATTCAGCTCAACTATTTTGGGGTAAGCCCGCTTTCCATGTCTTGTGTTGCATTTCTGGTGCTTTTTGTGTTTTGCTTCACATGAATGCTATTTGCTTGATTTTAGTGAGCGCTTGTTGTTGTTTTGATACATACTATCTTGTACTAGCATTGTTTCAGTTATCATTAACATCTCACTACTGTCGCATGCATGAAATTGTTTTCACAAATGGTCGCTAATTCAGTGACTTGCGTCACCCACATGCATGTTGTTCCATTTTATGAATCTATCATTCACCGTTTGCATGCATGATCATTTACTCATGCTTACACTCAGTATAGCCATGCAATCACATTCACATTCGCTTTTAGTTGCCCGTCAGCGAGTCTGGGCAACCTTGGCCTGGACTCTACCTCACCAAGAAAACATTGTGCAATCCTAAGAAGGAAGGCTCTATATTCGTCTCAGGAAATGCACATTTATGCCCAGTGACTGTCCTCCAATCTTGCATTGTGCAATTCTAAGGGACAGTGACTGTTGGCCGAGAAAATTGCGGAATGCAGTCACTAAGCCTGCAACCATTGCTAGCTGAGATTGCGCATTGTGTAATTCCAACAGTCAGTAGCCAGAATGGACTGTGCCTTGCGCAGTTCCAGAAGTCAGTCAACCTCCCAGTAGCCGAGATTGTGCCTTGCACAGTCTTGGTATATAGTCTCCCAACCTCCTGGCAGAAATCACGCAACCTTCATGATCAGTCACATAGGTATGTTGCAAGTCAGTTCTCAAGTTCATTTTGGTTTTTGACTGACAGATCACTTTCCATCAGTGTTTCCATGTCTCCAGGTATAACAGGTGTTCATCTGCCTCTCAGCAGTATAGGTACAATGGTTTCAGGAGAGCAGAGTCGAAGACATCGTTCATAGTACACTTGGGGATGTAGTCGATCAAGTGTCTATGGACCTGCTTACCCATGAAGACATCAAGTTGTTCATAGAAAAGGACACTAAGATATGACCGCAACAACATCACAACAAGCAGAATCATGAACAATAGCTGAAGGTAGCATATTGGATGTAAAGAATGCAAGAGGAAGGTTGTTGACAACACAGATGTGGAACAAAGTTGCAAGCTCAAGCAAATCCATTGGCGATGAAAGAAAATTTGGAGACTCAAGCTATGAGGTGACGATGTGACATGAAGATCACGTGAAGACAGAGAATGGAACAAAGAAGGAGGTGCATGTGCTAAAGTAGCAACTCAAGGAAGAACATGAGTTTTACAAACAAGCGAATGAGTTGTAGAAGGAACAAGAATAGCAGGGGGCACAACATGCACTCATGGATGAAACTATGCCTGTACAAGTTATAGATCAATCCCAATAGCTGGCATGGAGTAGACAAGGTGAGTAGTGTTGTCGATTGCATGAAAGGGAATGTAGCAACATGCATGTCATTATACACAGGTATGCGATCCCACCCATTCAGCTCGCTCACCAAGGCAAAGACAAGAAGAAAGTCCAACAGGAGCTGAACATGTAGTTGACATTTGATGCGCATGACCACCAACACACACTGGAAGATCAACACAGACACTATGCATTTGTGTGTTGCCAGTTCATTCGCACCCACGAAGACCATGCACATGATAACCAATGAGTTGGATGGAGGAGCCACTCTAATGCACCGAGATGCAATGGAGGAAAGAGTTCGCTTCAGGGAGATGTCACCATGGAGTGCATGCACACCATCACGGACGACCAAGCTTGGCATCAACTCACCACCTTCACCATCACAAGCATGTCAAAGAGTTGGTCTCGCCAAAACAGACCAAGTGTCAGTGATGTCTTGCATGGCTTTCTCAAGCCATTTTATCTCACATGAGTACATGTGCATTATAATGAACATCTTGTCGAGTGTAAGTTCAAGTTTCGATAGTTGGACATAACATTCAGAGAGTAGATGAAGAGTCATGAGCGTAGATGAACTGTCATAAAGGTGAATGTCAAGGGTCACCCCACCCTTTGCTATAAATAGAACCTCATAACTCATTGTAAAGGCTTTTGGTTAGCCAATCTTTTGATAAGGCTATCTTGGAGAAAGCTTGGACAATATTGTAACGAGCCTTGGCTTCTCCACTGCGTAGATCAAGTAAGATAACTATCACACCCTTGCTACCAACATAGTTATCTTACTTGCCTCTATGCGAAATCGTGTTCAAGGAATTACCATACGACCCACTGCTGGGACTCCTACACCAAATGGTGTGAGGTCTAATTGGGACTTCTTACTAGGGAGATCCCCTTACATGTTGGTGGGTCCAGCACCGTCAACATTTTGGCGCTAGAAGGAGGGCCAGATGACAAGATGAGTCCTCACATCTGTTTTGAATCTATACATATCTATCATGACTAACTACCGAGTTGCTCTTCCAGAGTGTATGTCTTATGGAAATGATTTCATTATCTCAGAAAATCTCTCAGATAACTTGTCTCATAAAACATATGATGGTTGAGGCCACGTAGCCTTGGTTAGGCACACAGTCGGCGTTGTAGGCTCATGCGAAAGACATGCATTATTTGAAGAATACATGAGCTTCACGTTGTTCATCTACACGCTTCGAGGGCACCCCACGCATTGGTGTGCCACGATACCTGAAAGATCTATACATTCTCTTGCTCATCTGGTCGTAGAGATAGATTGTGCTTTCAATCATTTTGATCGTAAAGCACTCAACAAAGAAATTATGAAATTATGAAAAGCACCCGATGAATCTGTTGAGCAGTTTTACACATGCTTTTGTAATCTTGCATATTGATTTCATGAAGATGAAATTGATTGGGAGTTCCTTTATGGAAGATTTGAGTATGTTCTTTACATATCTGAACCCCGCTCAGCACAATTCGGTGATGGAGTTGCACAATCACAAGCAAGCATAGTTACTGTCACATGTGACTCTCTGCCTTCACCTCATTGAACATCTCCACCACTGTAGAGTGATGTGGGAGACCATGTACATACCTCTGTTGAATTGTCACATCCTCCCACCCCACCTGATCTTGATATCTGTGCAGATTTGGCTTGCAAGCTTGTTGGTTATCATGTGGATTTGTTCCCTCAACCTCTGTCCTCGCATTCTATTGATCCTTCAGATTGTACTATCTTGTTCTCTTCCATTCCGGACTCCTCACCTGCTGTGAACGACAATCAAGATGTAGACAGAGTTGGTGTTGTGCAACCAACTTGCGCCATCATTAATGACGAGTGTGTGCGAGAATCTAAAGAAGAACCCACAGTGAACGATGACTCCCTTCCAGCCATGCCTCATCTGCTTTATCTTGACATCCCTTGTGATTCTGTCACTATTGATTTCCCTTGTGAAAACTCATTTCCAAATTTTTCTACTTCTGATCATTCACATGACACGTGGATGCCAATCTATCATTACAGTGCAGAGATGACACATCTTCCTTGGAAAATCCATCCAATATGTCATCTATCTTTCCTGAAAACAAAGAGAGTGAGCATCTTTGCTTTCCATCTACCCCTTTGCCCGATTCATCAAATCATGAGGATGCCGAAAAACATCCTGAATTTTCTGATCTTGGTTGTTGTGATCTACCCACTTCCTCATTCGATCACGATGTTGATTCAATCGTTGTTAATCTGTCCAAGACACTGGTCTATGATGATCTGTATGTCAATAAAGTTGAAACCCCACAAATAGTCGTGGCACTTCAGCGCGAGCTGATGGTTATGTCAGGCCCTCATTGTCCCGAGGCTGGTTTCACCTCTAGTCAGGAAATTGTTGAAACACTGAAGGCTCTTCATCACTCTCTTCTTTGCATTGAAGATCAACCAAACACCTAGATTTCACTTCCTCCACTCGAACTACATGATCCCATCGCTTATGCATTGGAGGATTCTTACACAACAAGCACACATGCACAATGTAAGTGATCTACCTCTCTCACGTTTGCTTGCATGTCACATTTAAGAGAATGCATATAGTCAACATCTACACGCAGTGTAGCAAAACACCATGGAAGCTCCACATAATGCATGTCATGCGCTTTCACTCATTTTTGTTATGTGGACACTTTTAAACTTAGAGTGTGTTTGTCTTCACTGTTACATCTTTCATGCTTGCTGGTTCGCACAACTGCGATGTTCGCGAACCATGCTTTCACCAACATGGGTCAACCAATGCATCTATGGTTGCATTGGAATTATCAATTCATGTGAGATGGCCCATGCACCATTATCTTAGGAGTAGTAGTGTTTGCTTGCATGCTTGTTTGCTTACTTGCTTTGCTGGTTTTTTTGTTTGCTTGCTTGTTTTCTTATTGGCTTTGCTTTCACTTTTTCTTCTGCTTCTTCTTTGCTTTGTTGTTTGTTTGCTTGTTTTGTTCGTAGGTTAGTTTCATATGAAACCATGTATGACTCTTGAAACAAACTGGGTAAAGTACAAGAGGGCTTGTACAACTATCAACATTTGGTTATTTGTTGTCCTCTCTCTTATGTAATAACTTGTTGTCTTCAGTCCGTGATACATCAATGGAAAATATGTACTGTTTGAAGTAAACCTTGGTGAAAACACAATGCTTGCACACTAACTAGTATCACCTGCTCTATTCGGTTGTTTTTGGGTTAACCCTTGTCAGCCGAGTCAAGTAGAGTAAGGTGAGGGGGAAAACCTTAACATGCATTTCAGAGGTATAATAAAATACTTCTCTATAGGAACAACCTCTTTTGCTCTCAATAAGTCGGGATCCCTCTTCTGCCTCTGAAATTAATAAGTGCTGTGCGAAGATGAAAACTAAAAAAAATGAAAAAGTGAAAAAAGTTTGAAAAAAATGAAAATGAATAAGGTGAAAGAAGAGAAAGGCTTCCTACGTAGGGAGGTGACGAAAGTAACTCCATCGGGGTACTGACCAGGCTCACTGGTAGAGGAGCCATGCTTGTGTTCCTATGTGACTCCGCCGACGTACTGTCTAGGCCCGCTGGCAGTGGAGCAACACCAGAGATGAAATTAAGACTTTGACGACTATACTTTTTGTGCACCAATATACCCCTCAACCCCAATCAAAACAACTGTGTTTCCTTGGCTTGCAATGTGTGTCAATCGACTAAGATCTTGGTGGATGCTACATCTTACAATCACGCTACTGTGAAACCAAGACAAGTTGAGAACTAAGCAATACATCCAGAGGTGTTAGACTTGCTTTTCACGAACAAGGTCCATTCAGAGAGCTGGAGTTCTACCTGTGCGTCACCAAGTGTTGTAGCGGCTACAACCACCCTCCAAAATTTTTCTTTAGCTTTGTTTTGGAGCCTCCCTACCAACCTTCATAGAAACATGTCTTTCCTCATCAAGTACATAAGTACCAGTGATTTTCTTGCAGAAAGACAGCCTGTTGATCAAACCAAGATGCATTCCCCTCATAGGCTGTTCATCCAGAGTTGGTCCAGCAATAGGTTGAGAAGCTCCTTCAAGAATTTGTGCAAATTTGGAGGGAAAACAACCTTCCCTCTAGAAACTGCGCAATCCTGATTGACAGCCTACTAGGCCCCAAAATTGTGCAATTCAGTTGAGCAAGCTTCACCGAGAAAATTGCACAATCCTTCCCAGCTAGTTTGCTCAAACCAGAATTTGCATAAATTTGGGCAGTAGTCAACCACTCTACCTAGAAATTGCACAAATCTTCTGAGTATCCAGCCCAGCTCCCAACCATAAATGCACATTTTCTCCCAGCAGTTGAGTAACCTCTCGCATGTGCAGCAGAGTTGACCGGTTCCCTTTGGAACTGAGAAAAACAGACTTGCATGCATGGGTTGCTTCTCCCAAGGCAGCATGCAAAGGCATCCCTTGTTTCAGGGACCTATTTTTGGCAGTTGGAGGTTACATGCAAGGATCATTTCAGAAACCTCCCACCAAGTGTCGCTTTCCCTATATTTGTGGCATGTGTGTCACAACCTCAATTTTATCAAAACTCATCAACCGAATGCTGCAGATGTCATTCCTCACATCAACCTTGCAGCTCTGACATCCCACATCGCATCTAGGATCTGTTGGCACATTCAGCTCAGCTGTTTTGGGGTAAGCCCGCTTTCCATGTCTTGTGTTGCATTTCTAGCGCTTTTTGTGTTTCGCTTCGTATGAATGTTGTCTACTTGATTTCAGTGAGCGCTTGATGTTGTTTTGATACATACTAGCTTGTACTAGAACCGTTTCAGTTTTTTTTAACATCTCACTGCTGTCGCATGCATGAAACTATTTTCATGAACGGTCACTGATTCGGCGACTCGCCTCACCCACATGCATGTTGTTGTGTTTTATGAATCCATCATTCACTGTTTTCATGCATGATCATTCACGCATGCTTACACTCAGTATCGCCATGCATTTGCATTCACATTTGCTTTCAGTTACCCGTCAGCGAGTCTGGGCAGCCTTGGCCCAAACTCTACCTCACCAAGACAACATTGCGTAATCTTGAGAAGGAAGGCTCTGTCTTCCTCTTAGGAAATGCACATTTCTGCCCAGTGACTATCCTCCAGTCTTTCATTATGCAATTCTACGGGATAGTGACTGCTGGCCCAGAAAATTACGTAATGCAGTCACTGAGTTTGCAACCATTGCTAGCGGAGATTGCGCATTGCACAATTCCAGCAGTCAACAACTAGACTGGACTATGCATTGCACAGTTCCAGCGGTCATTCAACCTCCTAGTAGCCTAGAATGTGCCTTGCACAGTCTTGGTCGTCAGTCTCCTAACCTCCCAGTGGAAATCACATAACCTTCATGATCAGTCACACAGGTATGTTGCAAATAAGTTCTCAAGTTCATTTTGGTTTTCGACTGACAGGTCGCTTGCCATGTGTGTTGCCATGTCTCCAGGTATAGCAGGTGTTCATTTGCCTCTCGGCAGTATAGGTAAAATGGTTTCAGGAGAGCATAGTCAAAGACACCATTTAGAGCACACTTGGGGATGCAGTCGATCAAGTGTCTATGGACCTACCTACCCACGAAGACATCAAGTTGTTCATAGACAAGGAAATCAAGATATGACCGCAATAGCATCTCAAAAAGCAGCATCATGAACAATAGCTGAAGGCAGCATACCAGATGCAACGAATGCAAGAGGAAGGTTGTTGACAACACAGAGGCAGAACAAAGTTGCAAGCTCAAGCAGATCCACTGATGATGAAAGAAACTTTGGAGACTCAAGCTATGAGGTGACGATGCAACATGAAGATCGCGTGAAGATAGAGAATGGAACAAAGAAGGAGTTGCATGTGCTGAAGCAGCAACTCAAGGAAGAACATGAGCTACACAAACAAGCGAATGAGTTGCAGTAGGAACAGGAATAGCATGGGGTGCAACATGAAGTCATGAATGAAACTGCACCTGTACAAGTTATAGATCAATCCTAGCAGGTGGCACAGAGCAGACAAGGTGAGCAGTGCTGTCGATCGCATGTAAGGGAATGTAGAAGCATGCATGTCATTGTGTGCACACATGCGATCCCACCATTCAACTCACTCACCAAGGAAAAGACAAGAAGAAAGTTCAAATGGAGCTGAACATGTAGTTGATAGTTGAGGCGCATGACCACCAACACACAATGGAAGATCAACATGGACACTATGCATCAGTGTGTTTCCAGTTCATCTGCACCCAAGAAGACCATGCGCATGCTAACAAACGAGTTGGATGGAGGAGCCACACCAAGGCACCTGGATGCAACGAAGGGAAGAGTTTGATTTAGCAAGATGTCATCATGGAGTGCATGCACACCATCACGGACAACCAATCTTGGCATCAACTCACCACCTTCACCATCACAAGCATGACAAAGAGTTGGTCTCACCACAATGGGCCAAGTGTCAGTGATGTCTTGCATGGCTTCCTCAAGCCATTTTGTCTCACATGATCACATGTGCATTGTAATGTAACGTCTTGTCAAGTGGAAGTTCAAGTGTCGATAGTTGGACGTAACATTCATAGAGTAGATGAAGAGTCATGAGGGTAGATGAACTATCACAAAGGGGAATGTCAAGGGCCACCCCACCCTTTGCTATAAATAGAACCTCATAACTCATTGTAAAGGCTTTTGGTAAGCCAAGCTTTCGATAAGGCTATCTTGGAGAAAGCTTGGATAGTATTGTAACAAGCATTGACTTCTCCACTATGTAGAGCTAGTACATCTCTTTGGAGGAGCAGGCGGTTGTGGCTGTAACGTTCCGCTATTGGAACTAGTGGTTGAACATGGATTTATTGTATGAATGGAACTTACACTTCTTAATATAACAAGAGCCAATACGTTTCATGCATATGTTGTATTGTATTCTATGCTATCTAGTTTACTCTAAATGATATATGTATTGGTTTGCTTATGCATGCATGTATAGCCATCTGTGTATATATGTATGGATCTTTCTAAAATGTGCTGTTGGTTTAACCATTGCTTTGGATTGCTTGCTAACTTTCCTTCCATGTTGTGATGTATCTTTTCTCGTGTGTTCCCTTCTTAATTGAATGTTATCACAGGTTTCCAAGGGGTGCACTCATCTCAACCCCCATGTGTTAGAACCTCTCATGCAGTTTCCTTGGCTCGCCGCAACTGTCACACCCTTGCTACCAACAGAGTTATCTTACTTGCCTCTATGTGAAATCGTGGTCAAGGCTTTACCGTACGACCCACTGTTGGGACTCCTACACCAAATGGTCTGAGGTCTAATTGGGACTTCTTACCAGCAAGATCCCCTTACATGCTTGTGGGTCCAACACTGTCAACAAAAGGGTAACCAGAAAAGGTAAAGTAAATCTGAGGTGTCAGATGGTTTGACTAGGTTGGGAATGGTGGTTCTCAATGTTGTGCATGCTGTGCACAAATAAAGGAAATTCTCTTAACGTAGACCTTATGTTATTTGGTAAATTACATTATCACCATGATTATGTTGATGTTTATATATGTATACATGTATGTATGTATGTATGTCTTTCCCTGAAAGGATCATGATTATTTTATGCTAATGTTTATATATGTATGTATGTATGTATGTATCTATGTCACTGTTTGATAGGGTTGTTAGGGATCATTCTTGCGGAGGAATTGTTTCTTATGCAGATGAATGACATGAAGAGGTTGCTGGTTTATGAGGAATCAAGTGGAAGAATAGTTGTGACAAATATACAAGGTCAGTATCATGTGGTTATGAAATGATATTATATGCTTGTATTATGCCTATGTTCATGTTATGACAGGTAATGCTAAGAGATAAATTAGTGAAATGAAGTAGTGTGGTCTGCGACATGCTGGGACAAGCATGGATAACACACTAGAATCAAGGTTTCTTGGTAAAGATATTATGGTTTTGGATGTGTGGTACTATTGTTGTGCACATGTTACATATGTGGTATTATGTGCATGTAGTGTTGCATGGATATTGCATATGCAATGCTAGGTATAGATGGTGCCATGTAGATGTTGGATATGCGTGCTATGTACATATGATGCTATGTACACGTTCGATATGTAATTATATGTACATGTGGTGTTATGCGCAAGTTGTACATGTGGCACTATGTAAATATGGTGTTGTGTGCATGATTGTGCAAGTGGTGTTGTGTGCATGTGGTGTTGTGTGCATGTGGTGTTGTGTACATGTTGTACAAGTGGCATTGTGTGCAAGTGGTGCTATGTACATGTCGTGCATTTGGCACTGTGTACATATGGTGTCGCATACATGTTGTGCATGTGGTACTGTGTACATGTGGTATTGTGTACACATTGTACATTGGTTTAGTGTACATGTGGCATTGTGTACCTGTTGTGCAGGTGGTGCCGTGTACATGTGATGTTGTGCATGTGGTTGCAGTGTACATGTGGTATAAATGGTACTGGTGTAGATGCATGTAGTGCATGGTGTTGTATGACGTGTGTAGCTATATGTGCATGATGCACACTATGTGTATGTACACATGGTTAAGGAGAAGGTACTGGGTGTTTGTCAGGTGTGGCAATAGATTCAGAGTGCGTACGGAATAAAGACAAAGGTAGAAGCTAAGGATTGATGAAAGGATAAGTATCATCATTTTATTTAGTTTTATTATGCATGTGATTTATGATGTTGACCTATGATGGCTGTGTTTTGAGCTAACCTGATGTGATATGTTTATACATGATGATTTGGTCAAGGATGTTAGTTTGACTTGTTGTGAAAGGAAGCAAACAAAATTGCAAGTGTAACTTATTGAGAAGCTACCAATTAGGTATGATGTGAATTTATTTCGATTTATTTTAAATCTAATGGAATTTATGTGCTTGGAACATGATTGCATGAACATTACCATTTGAGTGGCAAAAATCGACTACAAGAATTTGCAGCAGCAGTGAAATAAATTGGAACATGCAGTAGTATGATGGTAGAGTACTTCAGGAGTAGGGCCATTGTGGGACACTGGTACCCAGTAGTGTCCATTCATTTCCATGAGCATGCTATGACCAATATGATGGTTTTGAGGTAGGTATGTGCCTTGGTTTTGTATCTTTCAATGTGAGGAAGCCTTGCCAAGGGATGGTTTGCCTGTGATAGAGGATTCTAGGGAACTTGGAAGGTGACTGACTGCATAGAAGGGGGTGACTCGATTTCCCGAGGGACTATGTAGCAGAGAAGGGAAGGCCGTAGATATATTGGTTTTGGTCATTTTCATTGCCATATGGAATCAGTTGCACATTGGGAGTGTGCTCTAGAAAAATGAGTCGATAACTGTTCACTGAGGGGACAAGTGGCACAAGATTATATCGTTGGACATTGGATGCAGCTTTCACTGTGGTAGTGGATTCTGGACTTCTTGGGAAGGAGGTGAATCATGGTATTACTTGAGGGTGGAGGTGTGAGCCTCTAGATTCCCTTGTTGTGGATGTAGGCATCATATCCTTTTAGTTATTGGTTGAGAAAATGTGCATATGTGTATATGTGTGTATTATTGTAAATACTGTATCGAGCTAGATTTATAAAGCTCCATAGACAATATGGTTATTTACTAGTTTAAGCAGATGTGAATGAGTATATGTTGTTATTATTGTAAATACTATAATGAGCTATGTTAAAAAGCTCCAGTAAACAGTATGACTGTCATGTTTTAGCAGTGGTCATTGTAAATACTGCATCGAGCTATGTTATAAAGCTCCATGGGTAGTATGTTTTGTTTTCAACAATCTTGTTGGTTATAGTTGTCATTGAACATCGAGGATAGTGTTCCCCCAAGGGGGAGGGTTATGTAACAACCCTGGTTAAAAACTCATGTAAAATATATAAATATCATGGTGATGGGACATATATTCCAAGCTAAATGTCGGGCAAGACATCCTGGGGGGTGTTCATTTGGTTGTTTATGGATAAGGAAATTTTCAAAGCAATGGTTAAGGCTTTGGAAAGGTAAAATGGAATTTTTGGCACATTTATTTATGAAAATAATGGAAATTAGGAGTAAAGAAGGTGAAAGGTCACATGTTGCTTGTGAGGAGGAAATTGAAGGAAAATGAAGAAAATAGAGGCCTCATTGATAAAAAGGCTTATGAGGATCAGTTGGCAAGCTTCTTCTTTTCAATGTTAAGCTCTTATTTAGTGTAAGCTCTTGGATCAAGCTTTTTCTATGGTTATGCATGGGATCAAGAAAGGAAAAGAAGGCAAGAAGAAGGAAGGAGCAAGCAAGGAAGAGCAGGATGAAGAAGCTAAAACATGCTTCTCTACAGGTATCACTTTGCATGTGTTATTTCCTTGCTATATTTGGCATGAATGATATTGCATGTGGTTCTTTTGTTTTTGTGGCATGGGCTTTGCTAGGTGTAAAAGTGTTTTCAACATAGCCTTACCATTTTTGGATAGCCATGGTGTGATGGGGTTCTCATGTTTTGGTTGAGATGGATTGTTGGCTGGATTCAAAGCTGAGTGAGGTGGATCTTCGAAACGATAGAACACATGGCCTAGTAACCCCTGAGACAGATAATGGGTTGCGGTAAAGCTGGATTTTGTGTTGCCTCGGATGGCCTAGGAATCCTTTCCAGTGAATGGAAGGATATACGGTAAAAGCAAGAGGTCGTTTGCCTAGTAATACAGAGTTTGGGATATGTGGTAAAGCCTGGAGAGTTGGTCTCGGTTTAGGGCCTAGTGATCCGATTTTGGATTGCGGTAAAGCCTGAGAGACTAGGAGACAGAAAAATTCCTCATGGTGTAGGTGGAGAAATCCGGTGTCATTCATGCTTGTTTGGCCTAGTGATTGTGTGGAGATCATGGTAAATCCTGTTATGATGTGTTCACTGTGTTGGCCTAGTGATATAGGATGGATTACAATAAATCCAAGTTTCTTTTGATGAGGTCGATGTTGGTTCTTTTGGTTCAAGTCCCACATTCATGCTTGGAATATGGCATGGGGGTGAATGGTTGAAGAGAGATTTGGCTCAACCATTCTATGGTTGGGTGGAATATGGTAGTCCCATCTCCGGTTGGTTTATTGCATTCATTAATGAGAAATTCATTCCCTTGATTTTCATGTGTAAATGTACTGATGTATATGTGGATTTCATGGCTGATATGCTTATGATATTTTTGTCCCTATTATGCTGGTTATATGTATGTTTTATGACAACAACTATGTATGGATCTCAACATGTTTTTACTTGTAAATGAATGAATAATGTATCTATGGCCTAATAGATGATAATGCAACAAATGACATAAGGGAAAAATGGTTCATATAGATTCTCAGATAAGTATGAGATCCCTACACTTAATTCTGTTGTTTACACCTGTAGGTTACATGTTGATGATATGTTTGACGAAATTCCTGGCATGGCTAGTAGGGGTCTGATTAAGGTCTTGTTCAAATTATTATTTTTGCATCATTGTTTCCCTATATTTTTACTGAGTCTAAGATATCACTCCATTATGGGAAGTGACCTGGGCTCTGGTCTTGAAAAAGTGGCTTAAATCCCGAGGTCGGTGGCAAAAAGTAGGCAGCTTTGTTCTCTAGTCACTAGAAGGCATGCCTGTGAGAGCGACTGTGGCTTAAGAGATTGAGAACAACAGTGGGACCCAGGGACATACTGTCTGAGTGGCTGACATATCTCCTAAGGATCTTGAAGATGATGTTGGATGAATGTGTGTGATGTCTCCATTGATTCCACTTCCTTAAGGTCACATAGGAGACCGAATCTGATTATAGTAACCTCTCGTCTCATGTTTACCCCAGTTGGCATGGTTACTTGGGTGGATGTGGGAGGAGGGTGTTATATCATTGATAAAAACGAAAAAATATTTGTGCCTAGTAGTGGAGGTTGCTGAGAAAGGTCCACAAACATCATAGTGGATCCTTTCAAGGACTGCATGTTCTTTTCTATCCTGATCATGGAATGTGGATTTTGTGTACTTCCCTAAAGTACATCATTTGCATACATCCTACTGCTCAAGTTCTCCTTTGGGGAGGCCTATGGTTATCTACTGCATGATCTTCAAAGTGCAATGATGCAAATGACCAATTCTTCTATGCCCAAGTTCACCGACATCACAACTCTGCACCTTCTCCACCTTTGAGCTCATTGCAACACAATCCTCCGCATCTATCTTGTACAAGTTCTTCACACAAACCCCAATCTGCTTCACTTGTCCGGGGGTTATGTGTCTCGGGAATGCCTTTACTTTGTTGGAGACCAGTCTTCCAAAACTGCAAAAAAGAAGAGATTTTCTTTAGGCCTGGAACGAACTTGACATCCTTGAGCTTGAGGCGGGAGCCTGACTCCCTCTGAAAGGTGACTGTACCATTCCTGGTCACGCTATACCTTTCGTTGTCCCCTTTATTGATGTGCATCTGCAAATATTTTTCTTCCAGGGCACTAAAAAAATCTCTATTGCCTGTCATGTGGAATGATTCACCTGAGTCCAAGTGCCACACACTCCCCATTATTGTGTTGGCCATGCATGTAATGAGAGTAAAGTTAAGATCAAACTATGAAGCTAAAGCTTCCCCTACTCCTCTTCTTGAGGTATTCTTCCTTGTTTTCTTCTGTGGATACTTCATGACATAGTTCCTGAATTCGTGACAATGGAAGCATTTAATTTTTGACAAATATTTATTCTTGCCCCCTTGAATGGATTGTAGTTTAGATTGGGATTTCTTACCTTTTCCATTTTTTTCCTTTCTAGCCAATGAAAAGTTTTCTTCATCATCATCCTCAGATGAAGTCCCATGTCTAGCATTCTCCCTTATTTTCTCCTACACCAAATTAGACCATAAGCGCTCCAAACTCAGTAGTTTCTCCCTCCCATTCAACAAATCTTAATAGCTATTCCAACTCTTGGGAAGGCCCATAAGGGCTAAGGTTACCAAGTCTTCTTTAGGGACATTAACACTGAACCTGCCACGTTCATCATGATAGTGTGTAAGCATGCTCATATTATGCAGAATTGTGTCATTGATATGCATCTTAATACTTCGAAGTTTATCCTTGAGCACCAGCTTCCCGTGGTCACTAATATTCTCGAGCAATTCTATCAGAGCTTTCCACATTGCAAACGACGTTTTTTTCCATGGAGATTCGAGACAATATGGTCTCGTACTCCCTCTAAGATTATTCTTCTTACCTTGGCTACATATTTCTTCCATCGAGAAAGATTCTATGCAGCAAAAGCTTGTGGTTTTGCAAGTTTTGTCTTGATGTATTCTAGAAATTCATTTTCATCCAATATTGCCTCCATGCATTCCTTCCATGAAACAAAATTAGAGGTGCCTTCCAAGGCATACTCTAGACTTAGTCCATTGAAGGCCATCTTGTCAAATCTAAATAAATCCTGCTACATTGATCTTCAAATTCGAATCTATGAAATACAACTTTGAATTTCTTGCTCTAATGTGAATCCAACTCTGATACCATGTAGAAATTAGGTGTTATATTTGCAACTTCTCATGAAGTTTTAATCAAAATCACAAGACACAAATCTACACTACTGTTTTGAAGACATTCATTCACAATTTAGAACAAAAATCTTAGACATAGAAGAAGGAATAAAACACATGAAACAAGTATTTTTATATGGGGAAGAAATTTTCTAAGAACCCCAACTCCTCTTGCATTAATCAAATGAAATAGAGATGTATTACAATTTATTTTCTCATCTGGGGTCACCCTGGAAGTGCACAACCTATCTCTCTTCTCACTGAAGGCCTTTGACCCAGATTTAGTCAAAATTTTCCTCAGATTAAGATCCTATTTCCTTGTGCTATTACTTGAGGAATTAGCCCCTATTATTTAGGAAATTCCCTCAATTGAATTGCACAATTCCTTTAGGCTGATCATTTAACTACATGCAACACCTGTACACTCAAGACTAGTCTATAATTGATGTTACAATGCCTTGGAATCTCCACCTCAACTGGGCAACTCGAATTCTCTGCATGCACTAGATATTTTGGGTTGATTGATCAGTTAACTAGATGATCATTGAGTTTGAAAAAAGTCCCACTACTTAACTAACCTTCCATTAGTTACTCCAAAAGTTGGAACTAGTTTAATTGAAAACATCTTGAGATAACTGACCTTGATTGCTACAAATTAGCAATCGCACATGTATAACTAGCCTCTAACTCCTCCAACTCAAATTTACTAAGTGAACTGGGTGACACAAGCCATGTCACACAAGTTAAAATCATACAACTTTTATGTTGATGTAGAAATTCGAATTTTATCAGTTTAATCAAGGCAAAATCAAATTGAGAATTTCTTACTACATTTTTCAACAACAAATTTTTTTGCATGTTTCACTTAACAATTTTTCTCAATAGAGGATTGGAAAAATTTCTTGTGGAGTGTTGGCTTGTTGGGGCCTGACCTAGTTTTGGAGTTAATTAGACAAAAAAATCTCTTTACTACTGGCCCTTTCGGCAACAGTCTGTAGAGTGCGGACTGAGGTCTCACCCGAAGCAGTATGGGGGGATGCTGGAACTAGGTTTCCACACCCTTGAGATGTCTGAGAGGTTTATTTAATCCAAATGTGAATACCTTCATGCAGGTTACTTCACGTACTTTCCTAACTTGTGGGGCCTTCACGCCTTGGTATATTCGCCTTCACGTATCCCTAACCAGGGGCTGTGGGACTTTCGCGTTGCTGGAGCAACGATCTACACTATTTCCCGAAGTCACACTGTGGGTCTTACTTATCCTCTTATAACAGTTACTTATCTTCGCATAAGTAAATACCTTAAATTATATTTACTTAGCGCAGTAAATAAACAGTAAACTTGCAATTAATACCGAATATACTTCAATGCATAAAACAGGAAAAGATACACAGAAATATGGTAAAACTTCTCTTTATTAATGCTTCCAACGGTTACAGACTCAACCTGCCCTGCGCACTCAGCTGCGGACTACTAGGCCTCTGTGCACTCAGCGGTAGAACCTTCTCCTACTCTACGACCCAAAGACACGACTCTACACTTTAACTTACCACTTCATGGCTTGATTTACTTCTCTTATTCTTCTGATCTCCTTTTTACACTTAGAGCCTCGTTCTATTTATACAATCCCATGGTTCACGGACCATGGGTAGATCTCTCAAACTGAAATTACATTACAAAAATGAGGGTGGACAACCCTATGAATCTATTACAACTTCGCGCTCTGCGCCCACAAATCAAGGAGTCTCTACAATGGACTTAGTCAAAACTTGGGCTTTAAGCCCCAAAACATGCCTTGGGGGGATCCCACGCCTAACATGCCCCCAACACAAACATCATGACTTGCCCTCAAGTCACTCTGTTGGTGCGGAGATCTTCGCGTGGAGACCTCCCAACTTTGCTTGGACTGCTGCAAGGTCAGCAACGCACTGAGCGGCTGCCTGCTGTATCTCTTGTATGTGTTTTTCTGATACCACGGTGTCAGAACTGCTCCCCTATATCTGTTCCTGCGTCCCTTGCATCTACGTGATCTTGCCTTCAATTGTTGTTGTGATTACAAAGGCCTCATTGATCCAAGGCTAAACATGTGCCTTCAAAACTACTTCTTTGTGTTGTGTTATGTCTACTTACTCTTTAAGCGCTTTGGCCTGTTGCATTCATGCGAGCCTCTAAGTGAGGGCCACTGTGTGCACGGTCCCTTTGAAGTTGTCGTACTGTTGCTATAGCTCATGCACCTCTATTTCTACGCACTGTATGTTTGGGTCCTTTTGTAGAGTTGTGAGGACCTCGAATGATTCTTCCAACATTTTGGTGCAGTCCCTTACTTCACTGCTGATCTCCTCCAACCCTGATGTAATGGCACTGATGCGCTATTCCCTTACCTTTGGAGCAGTTGAAGGCTGCGCCTTCAACTGCAGCTCTGCTATCTGAAGGTTCAGCTCCAGCTAAACCTTGGCCATTTCTTCCCGCGCCTCGCTCACCCCTGCTACTAATCTCTAGATGCACGCCTCTGCTGGCGCTTTTGCTAGGATGGCCAACTCAGGGACCATCTGGCAGTCTTCTTCAAGTACCTGCACCATCTGCCTATTCTGAGACACGACCTCATTGCGCTATAAGCTCAACTACTCCATGTTGATCTTCTGCTCACTCAACACTTACAACGCGCGGCTCTCCCTAGCTCGCAGTTCTGCAATAATCCCATCTTGCAGAACATAGAGTGTCTCCCACGGGAGTGTAGCCATGTTGATCCCTATACCTTTCAATGTATTGATTGTAGGCCGATCGGCCTCATTTGCTATAACCAGTGCCTCTTCTGGTAGCACTATTGTGTTGGTCATACGAATGCACAACATTTCCTTAGCTGCGGCTATCCCTACTGTGAGGCTAGTCAAGAGAGTACCAGTTTAAGGAGTGCGCACCTACAACTCCTGAATCTGCGCTTGGAGGCCCCACACCACAATCTGATTCTCCTCCGCAAATTTCTGGAGGGCCTCTGTCATGACGTCGCGCACCATCTCCCATATATTGTGTAGATCCCCCTCATTAAGGGTGATCAGGTCGATAGACAGCTTCGATGCTTTTACTTTCTTGCGCGACCCCATTCGCTCGCTCGGGCACTGACACTTTAATAGTGTCTCTGTTGTCTGTGGGTCCACGCCACCCTCCTCTACCTTTATTTCCATCTCTTGCTCCTACTCGGGCGAAGGCAACTTCTGGCTATCAAGCACCTTCTCTATTGCCTTCCGTGCTGCTACTGTTTGTGCGACGTCCCGCGCCTCCTGTGACTTTGCTGCTGCTGCTTCTTTCCTTCTCTTTTTTGCCAACTGCACCACACACAGTTTTGCCTCCTCCTTTTTCTGCGCAACAGACTTTTCCAATGCAGAGATGTCTAGAGCACACCACTTCGGTGGCCACGTCTCAAGTACGTCAGAGATCACATCATCTATGGCTGTATAAGGCAGTTCGTTCCACTTCTTTGCAGGGTCCTTGCGCAACCTAAGGTAGATGTGATGAAAGTCCACCTTAAACTCCGTGAAACTTTGCAGGCTGTTATAGATAGTGGGTAATAACCGTGGCTTGCAGTTAATCCCCATTCTGATGTTCATCTCCATGAACACCTAGAATATTTTACCGTCGCAAATCCAGTTCACGTCTTTATTGGTCCGTAACGAAGCGTACTTCGTGGTATCTGGGAGATCCCTTACAATTGTGGGGAACTGGCTGTCTTCAGGCAATTCCCTAGCCACCAGCACTATGGGCAGCATAAGTCATGCATAGTGGAAGGTTTTTCCTTATTCCTGTGCCTCGCGACAATTTTCCAGGTACTCCTTACACAAAAACTCAGACCAGTTAAATTGGAACCCCTCCATGCATTGTTAAGCAATTGCAACCACCATAGTAGTCACCTCATCTGCGTGGCACTTCCGCATGAACTACCTGCTAGTATCTGATTCGTGACTTTCACTACTTTGTTGTTGATGCTGGAGATTGAGTAGCCCCTCTTTTTCTTCCCCAGCTTGTATTTCTTTTTCATGGCCTTCACGATGGCCAAATCACTGCTCTTACCCTCTGAAATGTCTGCGGGGTCCTCTCCCTTACACAGGAGCCAGGTAATTCAATGGATTAAGTGGTCCATGATGGGGATGGTCTCCTCCAGCCACAAACACCCATCATGCACTAGGCAGAGCAGCTACCTGATGACAAAGATAGTCACTGGGGCACGATGGTAATGCAGCACCCAGAGCAGGTTCAACAACCCCACCTTTTTAACTTTACGTAACCATTTGTGTGGCTCCAATTCAATAATTCACGCTGCGGTGTTCTGCTTCGGCTTCATGAGTTGTGCGGTCACTAAGTGAGGGAATTTATCATGGTCGGTGAGATCCCAGTCTTTGAACTTCAAATTCGGCACCCATCCCAGGTGCATTCCTTCAAAAATGATATCGTCCAGGAGGAGTGGAGTCTACAGAGAGCTCTTGCTCTCATTGAGGTCCTTGGGCACCTTTGCCTTCCCCTTTCCGAGGGGGGACATACGTGGGCAGCTTTGTTAAAGGGTGCACAACCACGATTTCTTCCTCCATGCCCTCGTCCTCACCCTCCTCAATTATGAGATCCTCATGGTCTTCTTCCTCCTCATTGGTTTCTATGTTAACCGCTTTCCCTTTTTCCTCCATTGTTAATCTAGTTCGCAGTGGGTTTCGATGGGACACATGCACTAGAATCATTGACTGTGTATCTTTCTTTGGTCTTGGTGTGCACGATGATTTAGGAATTTATGCAACAGTCCCGGTGCCCTCAGGGGCATCTTGTATGGTCATGGCCTGTGTGACTTCTTCGGCAGTGATCTCGGCGATTTCCCTGGCTTCTTCAGATGCTGCCATCTTGTTCATCCAAAAAGCTCTCAACCGTTCACTCAGGTGCTCTATCAACGATCTCCATAGGACAAACAGGTCTCGGCTCAGAATACTCGGGGTGCACGACAACTCAATTCGAAAATTCCCATGTGTTGTTTGGTTGGCAGCCCTTTGTAATTTATAGCGCCTTTTTAATTTGAATTCGACCGTTCCCCCCAAATCCGGTCCATTAATGCTCCCTTGGCAGCATATTTTCCCAAATCTTGCCCATAAATCTCATCTTAAATGCCTGCCACCCACTCCATTTGGTCTCAAGTCAAGCATCACATCATGAATAGTGACTACAACGATCACCTTCCAACTAACCCGCATGGCAGAGTAGCCCCCCTTGTGCGGTCGCGGAACTTGTGATGCTTTGCTCCTGTGCTCACCCTCACCATCGCGCATCTCTCGGGTAGAGTAGTTTATAGTCCCGCACCTCCCTTCAACTGTTGGGAGTGCTAAGACTATACTTCCCATGGCTAGTCAGGTGGCCGTGCCAGCTGTATAGGGTTCCAACCGGTCATCCATCAGTTTTCCTGAAACAAATCCTCCTTTTATTTTTACCGTCTGTGTCACGCACTTCAGCATCTGCATCGCGCCATCATGGGTGATCCTTCTAGCAATATACGGTCCAATCCAAGGCATCGAACTGATAAACTCTCGGCGGTAGTCCCTAGATTTGGCAACGTAATCGTGCGCACCCTGTTTTACCACCCTGATTTTCTTATCAGGAAAATCCTTTTTTATTTCCCCCTCAAGCTTCTTGACTTCCGCTTCTATCACAGCCCTTTTCTCCCTTAATCACACCCTTTCTTTCATGAGTTCTTGGAGCCTAATATCACCATGTCAGATTTCTTCCTCAGGTCCCAAGGGTTCTGCTTTGGTCAGATGCACTATTCCTTCTTCCAAGGCTCCGTGACCCCTCATATCTATCGGTGCTGCTATACGCAGACTAGGCATATTATACTCTTTCGGGACTACAATGTTTGCTCCAAAGGCCAACCAAAAAGGTGTCTGTTCTGTCAGTTTCTTGCATGTTGTCCTATAAGACCACATAACTGCCAGTACGTGCAGGTCCCAATCACTCTGCTACACATTATATACCTTATTCAGTGCTTCACACACTTTGTTAAAGGCTCCTGTGTGGGTAGCCTTCTGCGCACTCATTCTTTCCACACTTCATCGTTCCAACTGGAGGGACCGTTCATGCAATTTCCTCGTCAACACTTGCTTATTGACCGTGTTCCCAAACGCGAAGTCCATGTGCATCCACGTAGGTTGTTTAGCATATGCCTATACCCATCTGGACAGATGTGCGTGTGGATTATTCATCTATCATACTTGTTTTTTAGATGCATCCGAGGCTTCCCAAAACACATGTGCATCATTCTCTTGCATTCACGCCAATCCTCAAAGATTCCTTGGTGCGTACTGCACCACTTCGTAGGCATAACATGTAGTACCCATTTCAAAGCCTCGAAATGTTGCTGTTTAGGCACTTGTCTTTCAAATTTGTTAAGGAAAGCATCTACCTCACTTAACCCATCATAAGTAGGTAGATCCCTTACTTCCGTTGATATGCACTGCAATGATCTTGTCATCATATTACAGTTCAGCATGGTCACCTCGTGCAACCGGTTCTGCCATCGCTCTATTTCCTCATCAAGATCCAATGTACAAGAGTTTCACGCTCCCATGAGATTCATCCATATGCAGTGGGATTTACCTAGTCTTGCTCTCGTGCAGTTATCTTGTAGATGCAGTCCAAATCGTCATCGCTTTCATAGTCGTGAATTGGCTCATTGTAGCGCGATCCTTCTGCAGGGTCCAAAGGTACGACTACGTGCAGATGCTTTTTCTCAAAAATCATCTTGCACTTCTTTATATTTATCACCCCGTTCATGTCAGTGGCCCAATCTATTCCTAGTAGTGCGGGGTAGGGATTGCTGTCATCCACAATCTCTATCACTTCAAAGTCTGCTAGCACGCTCGCTCCTTCAATATCCACGATGATTCCCTGCAATCTCCCCATAGGTATAATCTTTTGCTTGTTCTCCATTTGCAGCTGGATAGGAGACCATTGTAGCGTAGGCCTTCCCATGTGCTCCCATGTCTGCTTCGGCAGAACGTTCACGTTCGATCCTAGATCTAGAATCACTTGGTCCATCTCATATTCTGCAATCTGCGCGATCAATCTCATTTCTCTTCCTGTCCTCATCGCATGCTTTCCAATCTTTTAGACTACGTGCCGTTCTCCTAGTGCGGTCCCAGCGCATCGATTTATGAGTTCCTTCAATCCCTTTACAACCTTTCTGTCATGCCGTAGCTTCATGCATGTTTCTAGGAATGTCGTGAGCATTGATGGGTCCTTTTCTAGCTTCGGTCTGTCTTTGCTTCTTGAAGTGAAGGCATGAGCGAAGCTCTTCCTAGCTTCCATGAAGGTTTCCTTAACACGCTCCAAATCAAACTTTGGTTCTTTCATTGGAGCCTTGCGAACCCACGTACTATCTTCAAGTTACTTACCTTTATCATCCCCTATCATAATTCCACTTTAGAGCACAATTTTCATGTTAGGGTCTTCCTCATGTGGCTCAGACCTCATCATCTACAGGTTCTGAGTCGGGGGAGGTTGGAGCACTCCTTGGTTGTGCAGCCTCGCTATTAGTGTGGGACAATCCTCTGTCTCATGATTGAACAAGGTACAATACGAACATGATGGATGTGTTGGATTTGTACAATCATGGGCATAATGTCCTAGCCCCCCGCAGTTGTAACATATCAGTTGTCTACGACCTCTTCTAGGTCCGTCTCCACCTCGACCTCGTCCGCGCCCTTGAAATCTGGTTTGTGCCACTCCTATGTTCTGGTCAAGGGGGCAGTATTTTGGCCTGAACTCTGTAGGTAGGAGTCCTATCCATATTCATCTCATAGCTCCTACAGGTGCGCTCATCATGTCCCATTGATCTACATAAATTACAAAACAACTATTGCGAATTCTGCATGTACTTCTGCAACAAATGGCAGTTTCCCGTAGCATGATTTCCTCCTATTTGACAAATCACACACCACAATGCAGGCGCCGCGCTAGGTCCTGCTTAGGCCTCTGATCTTAATGGCATTGGTCCTCCTCCCGCGAGGTAATTTGCAAACACTAGGTAGTGGTCCTTGTCATGACCTTTACCCTTACATTTAACACACCATACCTCGTCGCGCACTTCCAAGCGAGCCGTCCTGTCCTGTTTCAAACTCTGCATCTCAAGGCATAAGTTTTTCAACTGTGCATGGATCTGTTAAACTCCCAGGTTAGGGTCCTATATTGGGGTTTCATGCAGCCTCATCGCGATCTCCAAGGCCTCTACGTGAGTTGTTAACCTTTGTTGTGACAAAGTGTTCCTTAAATGCAGCGTTAACAATGCTACAAACCATTCACGGTGCTGTCCATCCATCAAATTCATATTGGCTTTCTGAATCGTGCACTTTAGACTTTGGTCTAATTCCCAGGGGGTCTCGCCTGGTAGCATTGTGATCTCCTTGAAGCCAATGATCGACTGCGCCTCTGACTTCAGCCTGCTAAATTCTCTGTTAAGCGCAATTTGGATATTCGCGATCCCTGCATTCAGATTGTCATTAGAGTGCTTAATATACCAGGTCAATGCGCAATCCTGCAGAGCACTGACCAATATCGCTTTCTTTACATTATCATCTATAACTACCTATGCTTCCCATACATCTTTTATCACAAACCAAAAGTGGTTCGGATCTTCATTTCCTACTCCCTTGAACATTGGCAACTTTATCGCGCTTACCATATTGACTCGCGGTAGTGGCGGAGGTGGTACGGGCGAATATGGGGGTGAAGGCGGTGAAACTGGTGGTGGTGTCGGTCGAGGTGGTATGCGCAGAATCTTATGCCTTATCAAATTGATCGCACTTCTTGGTGAGACCTTCGCAAGCTCTTCCTCATCCCCTCGCGGAGGTGAAATCAAGGGGCTAGTTTCTAGTTCTGCACTACCTTCGTTTCTATAAATTCTCCCACTTCGCGTAGCCCTGAACATCAATGTATTCACATAATCCACTTTTCACATAGTAGCATTTTAATCCAAGTGTTCAGAGACTTGATGTACTTACCTCGCGGTCCTTTGAGAAACGTCACTCTGCCTCGCTATAGCTGACTGAAGTATCTACTGCGAACTCAGTAATGAATCCTCCTATAATTTGATCGAGCCAGTGATAAAAAACACACATGATCTTATCCTCCGATGCTTCCAATCTGCGCACCAACTCTAGGGTCCACACAATAGGACTATCAAGCTTCCACCTTCCTTGGCTATCTGCTAACTTCACAATCCACTCATACATCTTAGTAGCGAAATATGCGAAGAAAATTTTGTGGATCTCTGTGTACAGGTAGCAGTCTAACCACTCTTCTTTTGATAGTTGTGGATTCCTGTTCTCCTGAGATGTGAACTCATGAATTCTACTGTCCAACCAACCTTCAATTTCTTTCTTAGTCGGATTCCAATGATATGACATCAGACATCTCTATGAAAATTCCAGTCTCGGAAACGGAACCATTTGTTTGCTGGTTGGGGCTTGACCCAGGTTCGACGTTAATTAGCCAATCGAATCCCTGTACTACTGGACCTTTCGGAAACAGTCCGTGGAGCATGGACTAGGTCTCACCGGAAGCAGTATGGGGGGATGCTGGAACCAGGTTTTCGCACCCTTGAGATGTTTGAGAGGTTTATTTAATCCAACTATGAATACCTTCGTTCAGGTTACTTCACATACTTTACTGACCTATGGGGCCTTCGTGCCCTGGTATATTTGCCTTCGCGCAACCCTAACTAGGGGCTGTGGGGCTTTTGCGCTACTGGAGCAGCAATCTACACTATTTCCCCAAGTCACACCATGGGTCTTACTTATCCTCTTATAATAGTTATTTATCTTCGCATAAACAGATACCTTAAATTATATTTACTTAAGTAGCACATTTATATAAGTTCACGCAGTAAATAAACAGTAAACTTGCAATTCATACCCAATATACTTCAATGCATAAAACATGAAAAGATACACAGAAATATGGTAAAACTTCTCTTTATTAATGCTTCCAACGGTTACAGACTCAACCTGCCCTGCACACTCAGCTGCAGGGGTCCGCGCACTCAGCTGTGGACTACTAGGCCTCTCCGCACTTAGTTGTAGAGCCTTCTCCTACTCTATGACCCAAATACACGACTCTACACTTCGACTTACCGCTTCATGGCTTGATTTCCTTCTCTTATTCTTCTGATCTCCTTTTTACACTTAGAGCACCGCTCTATTTATACAATCCCATGGTCCACGATCTCTCAAACCGACATTACATTACAAAAATGAGGTTGGACAACCCTATGATTCTATTACAACTTCATGCTCCATGTGCACAAATTGCGGAGTCTTTATAATGGACTTAGTCAAAACTTGGGCTTTAAGCCCCAAAACATGCCTTGGGGGGATCCCATGCCCAACAGGCCCCCAACACAAACATCGTGACTTGCCCTCAAGTCACTCTGTCAGTGCGGAGATCTTCGTGTGGAGACCTCCCAACTCTGCTTGGACTGCTACAAGGTCAGCAGCACACTGAGCAGATGCCTGCTGTATCTCTTGTAGGCATTGTTTTGAGACTGCGGTGTTGGAACTGCTCCCCTGTATCTGTTCCTGCATCCCCTGCATCTGCATGAGCTTGCCTTCAATTGTTGCTGTGATTATGAAGGCCTCATCGATCCAAGGCTAAATATGCACCTTCAAAACTGCTTCTTTGTGTTGCGTTGCGTCTACTTGCTCTTTAAGCGCTTTGGCCTGTTGCATTTGTGTGAGCCTCTGAGTGATGACCATTGTGTGCGAGGTCCCTTTGACATTGTTGTACTATTGCTGTAGCTCACGCGCCAATGTTTCTAAGTGCTGCATGTTTAGGTCCTCCTACAGATTTGTGAGGACCTCGAATGATTCTTCCAACATTTTGGTGAAATCCCTTACTGCACTGCTGATCACCTCTAGCCCTGATGTAATGGTGTTGGTGCGTTGTTCCATTACCTCTGGAGGAGTTTAAGGCTGCGCCTTCAACCGCAGCTCTACTATCTAAAGGTTCAGTTCCAGTTGAACCTTGGCGATTTCTTCCTGCGCCTCGCACACTCCTATTGTTAATCTCTGGACGTGCGCCTCTGTTGGTGCTTCTGCTAGGATGGCCAGCTCAGGGACTATTGGGCCGTACAATGGGTATAAGTTTACTCTTGATTACACTGTCTTTTTCCTCCTTTTTATGCATTTGTGCCCTGATATAGTAAGATGTTGATAAAACTTCGATGAGAAATGAATAAAATTGCTTTTGATACGGTTCGACTAAGAAAAACTAACTTTCATTGTTTTTATACAGAAATTGGCAAAGGGAATAACTGCTGTTCAAAAGATTGAACAAAAAATGCTAAACAGGGGAAAAGGAGCGTGTCTTATATGGACGAATCAAGGAATGAATCAAGAGGATCAGCGCAAGTTGGAATGTTGTCTGATAATAGAATTTAGTTGCGAATTCCTCAGGATCTCCTAATCCTGAGGAATCACATTTATCTCTTTTACTTCTTGATTATAAAAGGGAACTTCTCACCCTTTTGAAGGGGGTTGTAATTTTAATATACAAAGTGTAATTTGGAAGAAGACAACGCGTTGTAATGACATTTGAATTTGATGATTAATACATGAATTGAGTTGTTGTTCACTCGTGATATTCTGAAGTAGTTAAGCAGTATTCGCTAGCGGCTTGGGCCCGCTGACTGGTGGATTCCACTTTTACTCGTGTTTTTACTTTTCATTAAGTTTAATTATTCTACTTTACAGTTTTATAGACGATTTACTTTCATTGGTGTGGAATTCGTGTATGTATTTCATTACTTCTTAATTCTTCCAATTGATTTCATTTATTTATGTTGTGGATTGAATTAATCATTAGAAGAGAGTTATTTTCGGTTCATTGAAAGATAGAGTGTTATTGATTGGATTGGATGCTTTATTCTTCTGCAGTAATTTAGATTCAACTAGAAGAGCTCTGTTATTTCTATGGTGCACTCAGTTGATGTGATTGCAATTAGAATCTCTTGATTAAGATTGAGTCTTGGTTTTGATTAAGGTTGAGTTTTGATGCTTAGATAGATTATTTTCCTTGAAGTTACAAGCTTGAGATTTATGATTTGATCCATTTACTCTTGTATTGAATTTAATAAATTATCTCAAATCATTACTCTCCATAGATATAGCATTTTCACATATTGTGTACACTCTTGGAACAGAAAGACGTACCCAGGTTGATGATTAATGTGAGGCAATTAGGAGTTTTTAAAGACACCTTATAGCACCCAACATTTTGGCACCGTTGCCGGGGAGAGTGTTGCCATTTCACAGAGAGTGATGTATGTTTGATAGTTGCTGCTGGGAAAGAATTGGGTATTAAAAACGGAAGGTAAGAACCTGCGTACGAGTAAGTAAAGTGCTTGCTCCCTCGCCCGCTTTTCAGCACAATTGGGTAGGAATTGAAGTAGAAATAGAAATTTGATGTTTATTTGCTGTGAAAGAATTGGGTATTAAAAACGGAAGGTAAGAACCTGTGTACGAGTAAGTAAAGTGCTTGCTCCCTCGCTTGCTTTTTAACAAAAATTGCGTAGGAATTCAAATAGAAATGAATGTTTTTTTGTATGAATGACTAAGAAGAAAAGAGCAGAAAAAGATATAATTCCTCCATCCAAATCCGAAAAATCCAAGGGACCGGTGACCCTTGGACGATCAACCTTCATTGACAAGATCATAAGAAAAGCTGAGTCTCAGTCATCAGTAGGACCCCGAATCATTTCCACAAGAAATAACCCTTCAGGGCGTAGGATCACCATCTACGACTAACACTAAGATTCATAGTAGGACTAAAGGGTCTGAATAGAGTTTTCAGAACACTGAAAATTTGTAGTTTAGCCCTTTACAAGAAGGGAATTCTTGCAATCTCCGTGAAGGAGGAGTAGTAATAGGTAGTACTGAAAAAACTAAATTATCAAAACCCAAATATCCTAAAACAGTGGTTGAATAGAGGACCCCCAGTATTTCGGACCAAGGAAGTGTTGTTAAAATCATTTTACAAGTTTCTTCTAGCTCCCCCAGGAACAAATCTCCAGCTCCGGAAATCCCTGAAGAGTATTGGCATATTTTTGACCAAATGGCCAATAATTAGTGACAACCTCAAACCTCTACATTACAATATCCTATTGTTGACACAACTGTCAATGCTCCCATGAAAGCCATCCCATTACAGAATATTCCTACCTTTCATGGGCTAACTTCAGAGGATCTCGATGCATTCCTTTTTAAATTCGATGTTTTATGTAGGGGTTATGATTACACTACTGACCCCCAGAAACTGAAGTTGTTTCTTTCTACTCTGAAGTGAGCAGCTCTGCATTGGTTTATGGGGCTTGGTGGAGGTACCATTAACGAATGGAACAAATGAAAACAACCTTTCTGAAAAAATACCAAGATTTTTGCCAAAGTAGAGAACTGAAGGATGAAATATTTCAAATGGTAGCTAAGACTAATGAGACTCTTGAAGAATATGTAGAACGTTTTCAATATAATCTGCAAAGATCTCCTTATGAAAATCTACCCTCTGAAGTTCTTAAAACCATGATGATTAAAGGTATGAAAGACCAATGGGTAGAAACATTAAACTTAATGGGGAAAGGGGATATTTATCAAGAGGATTTTGCAATATTGTACAATTGTCTGTCAGGTGTTCCAGAGGCAGTACAAGGCTGAAACCAACCGGGCGCGATGTGGTCATTAGCGATAACAGAATCTCAGAAGGAAGCATTACACGAGTTGAAATTGGTAATTTGATCAAATATTTCAAGACTGATAGCTTGGGGACCCTGAAAACACAATTGGATATCATGCAAGCCAAACAGAAACAGGCTGAAGCAGAACAGAACCTGGCTATTTTTTGTCCACGATGTAGAAAGAAACACCATCATAGAGAATGTCCGCTAGATATGATACAAACATGCACCATTTGCACTAAGGATCATGCTACAGAAAGTTGTCCATCGCTTCCTGGGTTAAAGGAAGTCTTCAAGGAAGCCGAAGAGGAAGTCGAACCAATATATCTGATGAACTAGCGCCGTCAATGGCAAGCACAACCGACAGGTATGCCTACAGACCCTTCTTCATTCTTTCCTTCCTCACAATATAATTCTCAGCAGTATCCAGGGACAACATGGTAGAATCAACCACCCTTCTCTAATTGGCCACCTCAAGCCTTTTCTATGCCATCATGGCCCAATCAATCAAATTGGTCAAATTCCTCTTATCCTCCACCATTCTGGCAGAGTAACCCCTATCCCTCTCAATGGTCCCCTTCTACCTCACAAAATCAGAACTAACAACTAAATTGACAACGATCGGTAAACAAGCCTATGGAACAGTTCCTCCATCTCAACCAACCCTACCAGTGCCTTACACATTGCAACAAAATCCTCAATCTAATATACAGCCACAACTCCCAGCTCAACCAAACCTAAATCCTAACAACAGACCCATCCAGTCAGTACAAATTATTGAGAGCCTGGACCCTAAAGTTGAGTCAAGAGAATGTAATGAACTTAAGTTAAGATCGGGATGCATAATTACCCCAGATGAGGATAAAAATATGCAACCTGAAACCAATGAGACATATCCGGATAAGCCTTCGACTGTAGATAGCCAAAAAACAATGTAGGGAGAAGATACAGTCAGGCAGAAGGATCCCAAACAAATCATAACTTCTTCTCCCCCATTCCCATAAAGATTTTTTTTTTTTCTATGTTAAGACTAAACTAAGCACCCACGGGGAATTGAACCGGTGACCTATCGCAAGGAGTGCCTTAACAACGCACCCATTCACCGTCAATCCAAAGCCCCGTGGGCCACCCATTCCCATAAAGATTGATAATACCTCGACCAATTGAATATCCTGATTTTGATCTTCTGGGTGAACTCAAAAATATTTGTATAAAAATACCCCTCCTCCAGGCTATTCAAGACATTCCGATATATGCTAAAACTATTAAAGAATTGTGTGTAAAGAAGTTTGTGAGGAAAACAAAAATAACCCCAACTATCCATGTTGTCGGGACTTTGTCTGATTTATTACTAGGTAAAGAGACACCTGTAAAATATGAAGACCCAAGAAACCCCATTGTCACAGTCCAAATAAATGGCCACTCTTTTCCCAATGCTTTAGTCAATTTAGGGGCAGCCATTAACATTCTCACAACAGCAACTTGCGAAATGCTTGGCATCACAACCTTGGAACCAACAACTACCTTGCTGGAACTTGCCGACCACTCAGTCATTAAGCCAGAAGGAACATTACCGGATGTGATGGTTTCTGTAGACACTTGGGAATATCTAGTAGATTTTTTGATTATTAACCCTAGGAACTGGCTAGATGGACATCCCTTAATATTAGGAAGGCCTTGGCTAGCAACAACTGATGCTTATATAAGCTGCCAGATAGGCAGTATGACCATAACCTGAGGAAATAATGTAAAGAATCTAGTCTTATACCCTCCCACTCAACCAAGCCTAACCATTGTAAAAACTCAGAAACAACCTGTAACATATTTAATAGAAAATATTTTTTCACCATTGACTGTGGCAAATGCCCTTGAATTCAAAAACCAAATAGAAGACGATGTCATTAATACTTTTATCAATCACCCTGCTACAATGTCTAGTTTGAGATGTCACATGATTAAAGTAGTCCTTGACAATGAGATTGAAGAAGATTCCCTGAGAGATATCAATGACCAACCAATACCAACAACCACTGTCTATAATAGCAAGCCTATCGAAATCGAGCAAGGGAAGATCTTGAACATCAACAGTAATCTGAGTAACGACCAACAACAAAAACTTATCCAAGTCCTTGGGAAATACAAAGGGGCTTTTGCATGGGACTACCTAGACATGAAAGGGATTGATCCTCAGTTATGCATGCACCACATCTACACTGAAAAGGATGCAAGACCCATTTGAAAACCGCAACGTAGATTAAATCCTCATCTAGAGGATATTGTGAAAGAAAAAATTCAAAAATTATTAGATGTGAATTTTATTTATCCTATATCTGACAGTAAATGGGTTTATCCATTAGTAGTTGTCCCCAAAAAGAATGGAAAATGGAGGATATGCGTTGACAACAGAGAACTCAACAAAGTAACACAAAAAGACCATTTTCCCCTTCCATTTATTGATCAGGTCCTAGATACACTGGCAGGGAAGAAATTCTTCTCTTTCTTGGATGGCTTCAGTGGTTATAACCAAATATAGATTGCCCCTAAAGACCAGGATAAAACTACTTTTACTTGCCCGTGGGGAACACTTGCTTACAGGGTATTGCCTTTTGGATTGTGCAATGCACCTGCTACATTCCAAAGAGCCATACTCAGTATTTTCACAGACTTGATAAATGAAGGATTGGAGGTGTACATGGACGATTTTACACCCTACGGGGATGACTTTGATCAGGCATTACAGACATTGGAGAAAGTCCTAGAACAATGTATTGCTACTAGGCTATGCTTAAGTCATGAGAAATGTCATATGATGATGACAGAGGGCCTGATTCTGGGTCATTACATTTTAGCAGCTGGAATTCAGGTAGATCCAGCAAAGATACAGGTATTCCTCTTATTAGCTACTCCCTAAACTCAAACAAAGGTACGTAGTTTTTTGGGATTCGTTGGATATTATCGTAGATTTATAAATATTTTTCGCAGATTGCTACACCTTTATAGGTCTTGACAAGGAATATTGATTTTATATGGACTGATAAATGTGACACTGCCTTCACAGATCTTAAACGATTAATATCGACAACACCAGTATTACGAGGGCTGAACTGGGATATACCTTTCCAGATTTCATCAGACACATCAGATACATCTATTGGAGCTGTTCTTGGCCAAGAAGAAGACAAGAAACTCTACGCTATATATTACATCAAAAAAAACCTAACTCCTGCTGAGTTGAACTATACAGTCACAGAAAAAGAGTTTCTAGCTGTTATTTATGCTATAAACAAATTTAGACACTATATAACTAGATATCCTGTCTTTCTGTATATTGATCACTCTACTATTAAATATTTAGCCAACAAACCTATCACAAATGGAAGAGTGACACATTGGTTACTACTTTTGCAAGAATTTGACATAACTATAAGGGATCGACCAGGGAAGGAGAACCTTGTGGCAGAATTCCTCTCCCGAGTACCAAGAACAGACGATACAATGGCGGTGGAGGATCAGTTCCCAGATGAACATTTATTTGCTGTGGCCGTAAAAACACCATGGTATGCAGATGTGGTGAATTACTTAGCAGTGGGAAAATTTCCCAAACATCTGACACCCAGAGAAAGGAAATTGATTGTGCAATGCAACACCCGTTTCTCATGGATTGGAGGATATATTTTCCACATAGGGGCTGATATGCACATCTACACGTGCATTAGGGAGGACGAAATTTATGACATCTTAGAAGCTTGCAATGAAGGACCTTGCGGTGGACACTTTACTGACCACAGAACTAGACATAAAATTCTATGAATGGGCTACTACTAGCCCACTATTTTTAAGGATGCTAAGAAATTTATTTAGGCATGCGATAGTTTCCAAAGGATGGGCTGCCCTGGGCAATTTGATGAAATTCCCTTGCATCCACAGTGGGTGATAAAACCTTTTGAGCGTTGGGCATTAGATTTCATTGGGCCGATCAAACCATCATCCAACCAGAAATCATATATATTGGTTGCAACAGAATACGTAGCTAAGTGGGTGGAGGCAGTAGCATTACCAAGAGAAACAGAGCAAACTGTTATTAGCTTTCTTTTCGAAATTTTTGTGCGGTCTGGTTTACCCATAAAAGTAATTACTGATGGGGGCCACAATTCGTGGGTCACAAGATTGTTGCTACATTGAAAAATCATCACATTACACACAGAATTACCTCTCCATATCACCTGCAGGTGAACGGGCAGGTGGAGAGCACCAACAAAGTTATCGAAGCTATTCTAACGAAGACAGTCTCATCGCATAGACGAGACTGGACTGCTCGACTACCAGAAGCCTTGTGGGCATATCACACAACTTGGAGAAATACTACTGGATACTCTCCATATTAGCTGGTATTTGGTAAGGAACCCATTTTCCCCATAGAATTTGAAATACAAACACTAAGGATAGCCTAGGAGGTAGGACTGGACTTAATTGAAGCCTAGGTTAACAGGTTACAACAAATGAATGAATTAGATGAAATTTGACTATTGGATCTACAACATACTGCACTTATTCAACAGCAAAGAGCCAAATGGCATGATGCCCTTATTAAGAAAAAGACATTTCATGAGGGCGACTGGGCACTTCTATATGATTCCAGGTTCCAAGACTTCTCGGGCAAATTGTATATTAGATGTGTAGGCCATTAGGAAATAAAGAAAGTACATGACAATGGCACCCTTACGTTGGCCACCATTGATGGGTCTGGTTCTTCCTTTAAAGAAAATGGGCATCAAGTATGCCTCTACCAAAAAACACTTACCAGAGAATCTTTCTACCAGCAGATACATGAGGACCCCACCATGCAAGTTGTAGTTGAAGAGGGCAATCCCTCAGCAGCTTCATGATGATAAAAGTTATTTCTTCATTGTAAAATATGTAAATATGATTGCTGATTTGATTTGATTTTCTTTTTTTTTTCTTTACTTGTTCTGCTATTCAAACTTTTGAATAGTTGCTATTCAAACTTTTGAACAACACTCTTCTTGCTTATTTTGTTGTTCAAACTTTTGAACAACTGCTGTTTAAACTCTTGAACAACACTTTTCTTGCATGTTTTACTGTTCAAACTTTTGAAGAACACTTTTCTTGCGTATTTTTCTGTTCAAATTTTTGAACAGTTGCTGTTCAAACTTTTGAACATCACTTTTTGTGTATTTTGCACTGCTGTTCAAAATTTTGAACAACACTTTTTTGCATATCTTACTGTGCAAACTTTTGAACAACTGCTGTTCAAACTTTTGAACAGCTGCTGTTCAAACTTTTGAACAACACTTTTCTTGCGTGTTTTGTTGTTCAAACTTTTGAACAACTGTTATTCAAACTTTTGAACAACACTTTTCTTGCGTGTTTTATTGTTCAAACTTTTGAATAGCTGCTGTTCAAACTTTTGAACAACACTTTTCTTGCGTGTTTTGTTGTTCAAACTTTTGAACAACTGCTGTTCAAACTTTTGAACAACACTTTTCTTGCGTGTTTTGCTGTTCAAACTTTTGAACAACACTTTTCTTGCGTGTTTTGTTGTTCAAACTTTTGAACAACACTTTTTCTTGCATGTTTTGCTATTCAAACTTTTGAACAACACTTTTTACATATTTTGTTGTTCAAACTTTTGAACAACACTTTTTTCTTGCATATTTTTCTATTCAAACTTTTGAACAACACCTTTTTATTTTGCTGTTCAAACTTTCGAACATAACTTTTTGTGTATTTGGTGCTGCTGTTCAAACTTTTGAACAACACTTTTTCTTGCGATTATTTTGCTGTATAATCTATTGAACAACACTTATTTTCTTTTTTGCATTATCTGCTATTCAATCTATTGAACATCACTTATTTTCCTTTTGTGTGATTGCTCTTAGCTTATCTCAACCCCATTTTGTTTTCTTTTCATGGCATGAAGTACACTACTTTTATGAGGGCAAGAAGTATGGATCCTATTGAAGGGAGTTAATACTATTGACATTATGATCTTTAATAGGACAACCTCTTGATGATAGATTCTTTTCAAGAAAAGGGACACCGTTGTTTATATACTACTCTACTACATTGTTTTCTACTGTACCTGATACTGATGGATCATCTTGAATACCATGCTGGTTCTATTTCTCCTGGTTATAAACTTCTCTGTCTATAATAAATAAGACTATGGGTATATTTTTTCTATTGACATGTTCAACTTCTTCCACCATCCCTACTCTTAAGGAGTATTGAGCCTCCCTTTATTTATCATAAAAATATGTAATAATAGCAAAATTTTGTTTGTAGATGGATGATAGGGGGTCTCATTAAGAGCCAGCCTACCATGTTCATAAGGCTGTAGCAAAGTGACATTCCCACTATGGCCACCACACCAGGGTTATGATCCATTGGGCAGCTAGAATATCCTTGGAATAGGAGGTCTCATCACGAGCCGACCTGATCACTTTTGCTACATCCCAGTGAATGGCAGTGTGGTCATCTAGTTACCATGCCAACACACTGATCTCTTATGTAGAACAACAATGGAATTTTCCACTTATAAATTGAGGATCCTCGCTCATAGGGGTTAAAAAGCAACCCTGCCGAGGCTATGGACGCCTGCTGGCAGCAGAGGCTCTGCTTATGGAATTGAAGTGATATTTTAACGTCAATAATCATTATAATACCCTCTTCTTATTCTTTCTTTTTCAGAGAAATTATTTCCTTAATTTTTTAGAACCTTTATGCATGAGATAATGTTTTTTTTATCAATCGTATCATTCCCAGCTAGAATACCATCAGCAGAGCATCTTTTTTGCATATTGATGTCCTTTTTCGTATAACCTATCATCAACCCAAAGTGCCTTATCTCTTATTCATAACTACCTTTATACACTCCACTCTCATTATAACCATACCTCTTGCTGTCCCGTCATTGATATGCATACTCTGTCTCATTTACTGCTGTACCCTTCACCCTCTTGCCTTGCCGTCAGAACATCACTTCCCTGTCTATTCGGTCGTAGGCGAACTCTCATTTGAAGGAGGGGGAGGACTCCCATTACACCTTTGCATGCACTATATTTATTTTATTGGATTTCATATGTTGCTATGGTATCCCATGATCAAACGACATGTGGCAATATGATAGTCCTCGAATTAATAATATTAATTCTCATGGAAATGCTGCTTAACATAATGAAACTTAGCTATTACATCTGCTTGCTATTCTATCTCACCATTGCTGTTCTCTGCTGCATGTTTCTTGCTATTTTTGTTCTCTGCTACGTTTTTCTTGCCTATTAATCTTTTGAAATTGTTGGAAGAATTCAAGAATTATGGGTGGAAAATTGGTGTGCCGAGAACCTTTAGTATTGGAAATTTCAGATAGAGTCAAGGATATTCTTGTGCGCGCAGGATGGATGTCATACTTCACCAGGCTTCAGGCCCCTAACAGTGATGTTTCTCTCGAATTATTACAACATTTACCGAATGGGCAATCCATGGTTAAAGGAAGAAGAATCACAATATCGGAAGCTGTGATAGCTGAAGTATCTGGGCTGCCGGTGGAAGGAGCTGTATGGCCTAAAAAGCACGTAATGTTGTAAGGTGCAATGGAGATTTTTAGAGACGCAGGTGAGGAATTAACCAGAAAAGGCAAGGGCATTCAACCGTCTTCTCTAGGAGAACCATGGCTTGAATTGGCAAGCGTTGTCCAGAGGTATATTACATGTGATGGATGACGAGATGTGAAATTGGCAAAGGGAACAACTGTTGTTCAAAAGATTGAACAACAAATGCTAAACAGGGGAAAATAAGTGTGTCTTATGCGGACGAATCAAGGAATGAATCAAGAGGATCAATGCAAGTTCGAATGTTGTCTGATAATAGCATTTAGTTGCGAATTCCTCAGGATCTCCTGATCCCGAGGAATCACATTTATCTCTTTTACTTCTTGATTATAAAAGGGAACTTTTCACCCTTTTGAAGGGGGTTGTAATTTTAATAGACAAAGTGTAATTTGGAAGAATACAGCGCATTGTAATGACATTTGAATTTGATGATTAGTACATGAATTGAGTTGTTGTTCACTTGTGATATTCGGAAGTAGTTAAGCAGTATTTGCTAGCGGCTTGGGACGGTCACTGGTGGATTCCACTACTATTCCCTGTGTGGTAAGACCACGACAACTCAAACTCTTAGTTGTTTTAAAACAAAATCTCACTGTTAATCTTCCATCTTTCTTGAAATCTACATGATACCACTGATAGAATAAGATGGGCTAGGCACCCTGAAACTGTAGTTAGCCACCATGGTTTGATTAGGCTAATTGTCAGTCATAATATTGTTCAACAAAACTTAACTTGGGATGGTATCATAGTGCCTCTAGAGATTAGTCAAGACCCTATAATCCAAAACTCTACAATCTTGGAAATTAGCCAACAGAACCCTGTTCCGAAGAGGAAAAGGACTGCTCATTCAAAAATTGAACCTCATAAGTGCAGGCGGTCTACAAGGTTAAAACTAGTCCAAAGGATGTTTGTAAATCCTCAGGGTAGTGCTGAACGACCAGCGGAGCCATCCAGACCAATTAATGTACAGGACTCTGAGTCAGAACCAGAGGAACAATGCAATTCTAAGCCAGAACCAGAAGAAAAGGATAATTCAGAGCCCGAGCTGGAGGAAGAGTGCAATTCTGAACCTGAACAGGGGGTAGAATGTCATTCTGAATTAGAACCTGAAGAAGAAGCCAATTCAGAACAAGAACCCGAGGAAGAACATAAGTCAGACTCAGAACAAGAGGGAGTACAACATTTTGATGATGAACTGGGAAATGAAGCAGGACCTCCTCAAACACCACCTATGAACCCCCAAGATGATCTTTTGCATGATTTTGAGGAAGGGATGGCACAGGTCCTGGAAAATCTGAATGCATACATGCAACTTGGAGGATCACTCGATCCTAACCTTATGGAAGCTCAATCCTCAAGAAATTCTGGTCATACAGAAATTCTGCCTTCTCCAGAAGCTACAGAACAGGAAGAGGGAGCGAGCACAGAAATTATTCACGAATCTGATAATCAGTCTGGTGACACAGTTATATTGGAGCATAGCCATGACGAGCACCAAGAACCCTTAGATACATAGGGTATTGACAAACTCGTTCTTACAAAGAAGTCTCCTCATAAAAAGCGAGTAGCTAAAACAAAATTAAAGAAGTTGAGGAAGAAATACTAAAAGATCCAGAAGACAGTTAGAAGGCTACATCAGAAATTGAACGAAACTGAAAATAGAGAATCCAGGAGCACTACTCCTGAGGTAGTCACTATGGCCACACAAGCATAAATATGTGAGGGCAGGGTGACTGAAACCCATACTGAACCTATTTTTACTCAAACGGTAGCCACCCAAACAAATTTGCATGCATACTTAATGGATACAGTTGTTCAAATGGAGGGTTGGTCCTCCCACAATGAAAGAACTTAAACGGAGGGTTGGTCCTACCATCATAAAATAACTCAGACCGAGAGCATACCCTCTCACAGCACAGACATCTAAACTGAAGAAAAATTCAAGGACACCCCTTCAAGCAATGATCCTATTCTTTGGAAGTTACAGGAGGAACTGGCACAAGCCCAGCTTTCTTTAAAGCAATGTAGGAAGGAGACAGTTCCTCTGCAGAATTATTAGGAGTTGCAAAATAAATTCAGAGCGTTGACAATAACAGAGGATGAAACTTTTGCTAGGTTTAGACAGGTGGAAGAAAGGCTGAAGAAGGTAAAGACTAAGCTAGACAAGGTCATGGATCAGATTGACACTGTTTGCTCGCTATATTCAGATGTCTTATCTTGCAGGTCTCCTGCTATGAACTATAACCTGTTTCTATTAGAAAGATACTTATTATTGAAAATTAAAGCCATAAAGGCTGACAAACGAATAGAATTGAAAACAACTAAAGAATTTACAAGTTGCTGTAAAGAGCATGGGGTAAAAGTTCACTGACTTCTTTGTGAATTTTATTTACATAATTTTGTATTAGAAGAAGAGGTAGATAAGAATCCTAGCCCTTTTGTTGGGGACATTCAGTTTCAAGCTTTTATTTCCTTCGTAGTTAATCAACTTAAGTGGTTTAAGGCCTATAACTCTTTCCAGAGAAAAGAACATGAAATGGATTTATGGGTAAGAAGCAAACCTACTCACCCTTTGCAACTATTTATTAAACACAAAAGGCTTATGACACATGAGGGCGTAATTAAGATTTTGGGACCTATACATAAGGAAATTGTGCAAACAGGAAGGGCATATTTCCTCTCCATTCAGGAAAGGTCCTTAATTGCATCCAAGATGAGATGGACAATCTCAACTAATAGTGTCAAGAAAAGAGAACCATCTAACTATATGAACTTCAAAGTTGCTGCAGGCCATTTGGTCAGATACAGTAATATTATCCTAAGAGAAGGACCATATTGGTTGGGATGTCGATACAGGAGCCCTATTATTTGGTACCCTCCTAAAGGATATCATTTCGACTATGAGTTGCCTGAAGGACAGGAAGAAACAACCTTTTCCAGTTTGATACAACAACACGGTTTTAGGTCTGATAAAGAAATAGGTTTTCCAGCTTACTCTCTAACTGCACTACATAGGAACTACTTGTTTTTCATGAGGACATGAAACAAGGTAAGTAGGGGAGTATGTTGGGCCGTACAATGGGTATAAGTTTACTCTTGATTACACTGTCTTTTTCCTCCTTTTTATGCATTTGTGCCCTGATATAGTAAGATGTTGATAAAACTTTGATGAGAAATGAATAAAATTGCTTTTGATACGGTTCGACTAAGCAAAGCTAACTTTCATTGTTTTTATGTAGAAATTGGCAAAGGGAACAACTGTTGTTCAAAATATTGAACAACAAATGCTAAACAAGAGAAAAGGAGCGTGTCTTATGTGGATGAATCAAGGAATGAATCAAGAGAATCCGTGCAAGTTGGAATGTTGTCTGATAATAGCATTTAGTTGCGAATTTCTCAGGATCTCCTAATCCCGAGGAATCACATTTATCTCTTTTACTTATTGATTATAAAAGGGAACTTCTCAACTTTTTGAAGGGGGTTGTAATTTTAATGTATGAAGTGTAATTTGGAAGAAGACAACGCATTGTAATGAAATTTGAATTTGATGATTAACACATGAATTGAGTTGCTGTTCACTCGTGATATTCAGAAGTAGTTAAGCAGTATTCGCTAGCGGCTTGGGCTCGGTCACTGGTGGATTCCACTGATGTTCCCTGTGTTTTTACTTTTCCTTTACTACAAGTTTAATTATTTTTCTTTACAATTTTATAGACGATTTACTTTCATTGGTGTGGAATTCGTGTATGTATTTCATTACTTCTTAATTCTGCCAATTGATTTCATTTATTTATGTTGTGGATTGAATTAATCATTAGAAGAGAGTTATTTCCGGTTCATTAAAAGATAGAGTGTTATTGATTGGATTGGATGCTTTATTCTTATGCAGTAGTTTAGATTCAGTTGGAAGAGCTCTGTTATTGCTACAGTGCACTCAGTTGATGTGATTGCAATTAGAATCTCTTGATTAAGATTGAGTCTTGGTTTTGATTAAGGTTGAGTTTTGATGCTTAGATAGATTATTTTCCTTGAAGTTACAAGCTTGAGATTTATGATTTGATCTGTTTACTCTTGTATTGAATTTAATAAATTATCTCAAATCATTACTCTCCATAGATATAGCATTTGCACATATTGTGTACACTCTTGGAACAGAAAGACGTATCTAGGTTGTTGATTAATGTGAGGCAATTAGGAGTTTTTAAAGACACCTTATAGCACCCAACAGGGACCATCTAGTAGTCTTCTTCAAGTACCTGCACCATCTGCCTATTCTAAGACATGACCTTGTTGTGCTATAAGCTCAACTGCTCCATGTTGATCTTTTGCTCACTCAACACCTACAACGCGCAGCTCTCCCGAGCCCGCAGTTCTGCAGTAATCCCATCATGCAGAATATAGAGCGTTTCTCGCAGGAGCGTAGCCATGTTGATCCCTATACCTTTCAATGTACTGACCGTAGGCCTATCGGCCTCATTTGCTGTAACTAGTGCCCCTCCTGGCAGCACTATTGTGTTGGTCATACGAGCACGCAACATTTCCTCGGCTACAGCTATCCTTACTATGAGGCTACTCGAGAGAGTACTGGTCTGAGGAGTGCGCACCTGCAACTCCTGAATCTGTGCTTGGAGGGCCCCCAACACAATTTTGTTCTCCTCATTAAAGTTCTGGAGGGCCTATGTGGTGACGTTGCGCACTGTCTCCCCTATATCGTGTAGATCCCCCTTAGTAAGGGTGATCAGGTTGATAGACAGCTTCGATGCTTTTACCTTCTTGCACAACCCCATTCACTCACTCGGGCACTAGCACTTTAATAGTTTCGACACTATCTATGGGTACGCACCACCCTCCTCTACCTCTGTTTCCATATCTTGCTCCTACTCCAGCGAAGGCAACATTTGACCCTCGCGTGACTTCTCTATTGCCTTCTGTGCTGTTGCTGTCTACGCAACGTCTCACGCCTCCTGTGCCTTTGTTGTTGCTGCTTCTTTCCTTCTCTTTTCTGCCAATTGCGCCATGCGTAGTTTTGCCTCCTGCTTCTTTTTCTGTGCAACAAACTTTTCGAGTGCAGAGATGTCTAGAGTGCACCACTCCGGTGGCCACGTATCAAGTACGTCGAAGATCACATCATTTGTGGCTATATAAGGCAGTTCGTTCCACTTCTTTGTAGGGTCCTTGCATGCCCTGAGGTAGATGTGATGAAAGTCTACTTTAAACTCTGTGAAACTTTGCAGGCTGTTATAGATAGTGGGTGATAATCACGGCTTGCGGTTAATCCCCATTCTGATGTTCATCTCCATGAACACCAAAAATATTTTACCGTTGCAGATTCGGTTCACGTCTTTCGTGGCCCATAGTGAAGCATACTTCGTGACCTCCAGGAGATACCTTACAATTGTGGGGAACTGGCTGTCTTCAAGTAATTGCCTAGCCACTAGCACTATGGACAGCAGAAGCCATGCATAGTGGAAGGTTTTCCCTTGTTCCTGTGCCTCGCAGAAATTTTCTAGGAACTCCTTACGCAAAAACTCAGACCAGTTAAACTGGACGCCCTCTGCGTACTGTTTAGCAAGTGCAATGACTAGCGCAGGCACCTCATCCATGTGACACTTCTGCATGAGCTTACCTGCCAATATCTGCGTCGTGACTTTGACTGCTTTGTTGTTGATGTTGGAGATTGCGTCGCCCCTCTTTTTCTTCTCAAGCTTGTATTTTTTTCATGGCCTTCACAATGGCCAAATCACTTTTCTTACCCTCCAAAATGTTTGCAGGGTCCTCTCCCTTACACGAGAGCTGGGTAATTCGATGGATTAAGTGGTCCGTGATGGGGATGGGCTCCTCCAACCACAAACACCCATCATGCACCAGGCAGAGCAGCTACCTAATGACAAAGATATCCACTGGGGTGCGATGGTAATGCGACACCTAGAGCACGTTCAATAACCCTGCCTTTTCGACTCTGCGTAACCACTTGCATGGCTCCAATTCTATAACTCCCGCTGCGGTGTTCTACTTCGGCTTCATGAGCTGCGCAGTCACTCAGTGAGGGAATTTCTCGTGGTCTATGAGATCCCAGTCTTCGAACTTCAAATTCGGCACCTGTCCCAGGTGCGTTCTTTCAAAAATGATATCGTCCGGGAGGAGCAGAGTCTGCAGAGAGCTCTTGCTCTCATCGAGGTCCTTGGGCACCTTTTCCTTCCCCTTCCGTGGGGGAACATACGCAGGTAGTTTTGTTGGAGGGCACGCAACCTCAGTTTCTTCCTCCATGCCCTCGTCCTTGTCCTCCTCAATTATGAGATCCTCAAGGTCTTCTTCCTCCTCATCGGTTTCCAGGTTAACCGCTTTCCCTTTTTCCTCCATTGTTAATCTGGTTCGCAGCGGGTTTTGTGGGGACACATGCATCAGAATCATTGACTGTGTATCTTTCTTTGGTCTTGGCGTGTGCCGTGATTTAGGGATTTTCACAACAATCTCGGTGCCCTTAGGGGCATCTTGTATGGTCATGGACTATGCGGCTTCTTCGGCGGTGATCTTGGCAATTTCCCTAGCTTCTTCAGATGCTGCCATCTTGTTCGTCCATAAATCTCTCAATCATTCACTCAAGTTCTCTATCAATGCTCTCCATAGGACAAATAGGTCTTGGTTCAGAATACTCGGGGTTCACGACAGCTCAATTCACAAATGACCAACAGTTGTTTGCTGGGCAGCCCTTTGTAATTTATAGCACCTTTTGAATTTGAATTCGATTTTCCCCCCCAAATCCGGTCCATTAATGCTCCCTTGGCGGCAGATTTTCCCAAATCTTGCCCATAAAGCTCATCTTAAATGCCTGCCACCCACTCCATTTGGTCTCAAGTCAAGCATCACATCGTGAATAGTGACTACAATGGTCACTTTCCAACCAACCCGCGTGGCAGCGTAGTCCCCCTTGCGCAGTTGCAGACCTTGTGACGCTTTGCTCCTGTGCACACCCTCACCATTGCGTAGCTCTTGGGAAGAGTAGTTTATAGTCTCGTGCTTCCTTTCAACTATTGGGAGTGCTAAGACTATACTTCCCATGGCTAGTCAGGTGGCCGTGCCACCTATATAGGGTTCCAACCGGTCATCCATCACTTTTCCTAAAACAAATTTGCCTTTTGTTTTTACCGTATGCATCGTGCACTTCAGCATCTGCATCGCGCCATCATGGGTGATCCTTTTAGCAATATACAGTCCAATCCAAGGCATTGAACTGATCAACTCTCGATGGTAGTCCCCATATTTGTCAACGTAATCGTGCGCACCCTATTTTACCACCCTGATTTTCTTATCAAGAAAATCCTTCTTTATTTCCTCCTCAAGCTTCTTGACTTCCGCTTCTATCAGAGTGCTTTTCTCCCTTAATCGCACCCTTTCTTTCATGAGTTCTTGGAGCCTAAGATCACCATGTCGAATTTCTTCCTTAGGTCCGAAGCATTCTGCTTCGGTCAGCTGCACTATTCCTTCTTCCAAGGCTCCGCTACCCCTCATATCTACCGTTGCTGATATATGCAGACTAGGAATATTATACTCTATCGGGACTACATCATTTGCTACATAGGCCAGCCAGAAAGGTGTCTGTTCCGTTAGTTTCTTGCACGTTGTCTTATAAGCCCGTAGAACTGCTGGTACGTGTAGGTCCCAATCACTCCGTTGCGCACTTGTTCTTTCCACACTTTGTCCTTCCAACTGGAGGGACCATTTGTGCAATTGCCTCATCAACACTTGCTTATTGATTGTTTTCCCAAACAAGAAGTCCATGTGCATCTGCGCATGTTGTTTAGCATATGCCTATACCCATCTGGACATATGCGCGCGCAGATTATTCCGTTCATCATACTTGTTTTTTAGACGCATCTGAGGCTTCCCAAAACACATGCACATCATTCTCCTGCATTCGCGCCAGTCCTCAAAGCTTCCTTGGTATGTACCCTACAACCTCGCAAGTGTAGCGCATTGTACCCATTTCAAAGCCTCAAAATGTTGTTGTTTTGGCACTTCTCTTTCAAATCTGTTCGGGAAAGCATCTACCTCAGTTAATCCATCATAAGTAGGTAGATCCCTTACTTCTGTTGATATGCAATGCAATGATATTGTCGTCATATTACGGTTCAACATGGTCACCTTGTGCAACCTGTTAGTGCCTAAATCTACCTCAGGCTGAGAAAGGCAGGTCTAGGGTAACATCAAACCACGCTTAACCTGGTAGCTAGCCCTACCAGGCTGGGAGAAGGCTCTCTCCTTGTTAATCTCAGGAAAAGATGGCCAATAAAGCTTGAGATGGCTGATATAAAGACTAATTTTAGGCTAGGTATATGCTCAAAGGAGTTTGATTGAATTTAATGTTGGTTTGTTGGCTCAAATGTGAAAGGCAGATTTGGGTATGGGGAATGGACTCTGTCTTGCAGAGGTTTCTGTGGGGTGAGGTAGGCAAATGGCTTTGTACTTTGAATTAAGTGAAATGGAGGGTCTTAAGACTAGTGAGGAGTTGGAGAGGGCATGAAAGTATCAGGAATCCTCTTCAAACTGTTGAAAACATGTAAAACCAAATAAACCTTAAGGTAGAGCACTGCAAAATCAATGATTTCTACCTTTATCCTTGATTCATTTAGTTAAGCTGAAAATACAGAGATGATGGCACACATAAACACATGTAAACTTGAATCACAGAAGGAAAAAAATACTAAATCACCTTGCCACAAGAATCCCACAAAATGCTGCAAACCCTGGTCTATTTCCTTGCCAAACTGCAAAGATGAATGTACAATAATGCTCAAAGCATTCACAAGAGTCCAACCTTTACAATTGAATGAAGAAGTACTAGATATAGGCAGCAAACAACTCCTTTAGGGGTCGAATTCATGAGTTTAGGAGCTATTTCAACAAGATCTAAACTAAGAACTGAAAAGTAGGCAGTGGAACAACTTGCCTCTAAAACCTAGGAAACTGATTCATTCAGTTCAAAACCACATATACATGATGTATCTACCTCCATGAGTGAATTTTCATTATTTTTACATCAAATTCCATCAATTTACATCAATTTACATCATGAGTTTGACCATGAGAGAGAAAAAAGTCAAACTGAGAAAAACTAGGCGAAAAACAGAGTTTTTTGGGCAAAAATGGCAATTTTCCATCCTGTGCACCATGCCACTTTCCCTGTGCATAACAATTTTTTTCAGCTACATTTGGAGGCCTTCCCGTGCACCAAATTTACTCCAAGTGGGCTTGTTGGAAAGTTCTATCTGTCTACTTTCTCGAAAAAGTGGAATTTCTGAGTTTGGTGTCCATTTTCCCCTCCATAGATCAGTTCTCCCAACACTGCTTCCTGTGTGGCCAAGAAGGGGCAGAGAGGGAATTTTTGAGGTGTTTTTTACCCTTTTGGAATCTCAAAACCTGTCAAAACTTTCTAGTAATTTCTGGGTATTCATGATTTTTCACAAGGAATCCAAAAATGTAGAGTTTTCCTTCAGAGGAGGTCCCTAGCAAAAGTGAGCATTGGGTGGCGCTACGCACCAGGTAGAAACCCCTGTTTTTTCCTTCAAAAATTCAAAATTGTCAAAAAGTGTGCCAAATTTCTTGAAATTTGGGCTGAGTGACGTGCATCAAGTACTATGTTGGGCCAAGGAATCTTTAGTGGTGTAAAATGATGAGTATGAAGAGATTTTATATTAAGAATATGTGTTTGCCATTTAACAAATGGGATTGATGAGTGGGACTGTGAATGAGGGATTTTGATGTTGGTTGTAGGGTTTTTGGGAAGCGATAGGGTTTGGGTATACAGATTAGGGTTTGGGAATAGTGGGAATTTGTGTTAGGTTTTAGGGTTTTTGGGATAAGGGGGTAGGATGAGTGTGAATGGGAGAGGGAATGGGAAATGAAAAGAGGGAAGTGTAGTGGAGGGAAATGTGACAATGATGTAGGGGAACAAATAGCCAAAATGACAAAATTGCAAACCCTAGGCAATTTTTTCAATGCGCTGTGTAGTAAACTAGGGTTTGAATTTTCACCTATTGAAACACCATGAAAGATGATCAATATCTTGCAAGGGCACTTAGGAATGTTTACTTACTTGTAGAATGGTATGGGAAACGTTTTGGAGCTTGGCAAGATGGATTGGACGAAATTTGGGCTTGGAGGGCCGGTGCACCACGCCCAGACACAGGTTCACCGTGCCACTCAAGTGCGCCACACCCATTTAACTTGCTGTATATTTCCTGCGCTCTGTGTGCCGCGCCACTCAGGTGCGCCGTGCCTCTACCCAGGTGCTTTGTGCCAGGAAGCTTTCAAATTTTTGTTGCAATTTTTCTCTCCTTCGCCTCAAATCGCGATTTCGCCTTGTTCTTTCTTTCTTTAGCTCACAAATGATGTCTTCAACATGAAAACCACTTTATATACCCATTGACTTTAATTTTTCATTTACAAAAAACCCGCTTCCTAATGTTTTCTTTTTCACTTTGTTTTTCAAAAACTCCGTTTTTGCAGTTTGACTTTCTTTTTGACTTTTGATGGACTAATGCTTTGAATTTCTTGTCTCTTTTGCAGGCGTTGGAGTACAGGAGCTTGGCAAGGTGACCCAGGGATTCATTTCCAGACTTATTACATATAGGAAAATAAAAATTACATGAAATTTTGTACAAAAGACATAAAAACTTTGTTTTTCCTCAAAACAGGGTTTTGAGGAAAAATCAATCACTGAGCATGTGATTATTAAAATTTTTGATTCTGAGACTTTATTTGACCTCCTCATGTGCCTGCTGACCATTATTGATCTTTTTCAAGATTATGAGGACAAACCCTAGACCTAATGAGACCTAAAACCCTAAAATGGCTTTTGCAAGTGTAATGACAAAAGATGACTGTGAATGACCTAAATTTGTGAAAATAGGCCAACAGGTAAATACCATGAGGGAAAGATTGATAATATGCCACTACCATCAGATGATCCATGACCTAATGGAATGTAGCTGATCGGATGGGACACCTAAAATGCATGTAAAAAGAGAAATTTTGATCACTGATGGAGGGATGGAGATACTGACACTAACACAACCGGTTTTGCCATCTCTCTATTTCCTCATCAAAATCTGATGTACATGAGCTTTCACGCTCCCATGAGATTCGTCCATCCACGGTGGGAGTTACCTAGTCTCGCTCCCGTGCAGTTATCTTGTAGATGCAGTCCAAATCATCGTCACTTTCATAGTCATGCACTGGCTTCGTGTAGCAAAATCCTTCTGCAGGGTCCAAAGGTATGACTACGTGCAGAGAATTTTTGTCAAAAATCGTCTTACGCTTGAATCTTCAGATTTATCACCCCATTCATGTCAGTGGCCCAATCTATTCCTAATAGCATTGGGTAGAGAAGGCTGTCATCCACAATCTCTATCACTTCAAAGTATGCTAGCGTGCTTTCTCCTTCAATATCCATGGTGATTCCCTGCAATATCCCCATAGGTATGATCTCTTGCTGGTTCACCATTCACAGTTGGATAGGAGACCATTGTAGCGTAAGCCTTCCCATGCACTCCCATGTCTACTTCAGCAGAATGTTCACGTCTGATCCTAGATCCATAATCACTTGGTCCATCTCATATTCTCCAATCTATGCGTTCAATCTCATTTCTCTTCCCATCCTCATCGCATGCTTTCCAATCTTCCGGACTACATGCGGTTCTCCTGGCGCGGTCCCAACGCATCTATTTATGAGTTCCTGCAATCCCTTTATAGCCTTGCTGTCACGTAGTAGCTTCATGCATGTTTCTAGGAATGTCGTGAGCATTGATGGGTCCATTTCTGGCTCCGGTCTATCTTTGCTTCCTGAAGTGGAGGCATCATCGAAGCTCTTCCTAGCTTCCATGAAGGTTTCCTTAGTGCACTCCAAATCAAACTCTGGTTCTTTCGTCGGAGCCTTGCAAACCCAAGTACTATCTTCAGGCTTCTTTCCTTTATCATCCACTGTCGTAATTCCACTTCAGAGCACAATGTTCACGTTAGGGTCTTCCTCATGCGGCTCAAACCTCATCATCTGTAGGTTCTGAGTCGGTGGAGGTTGGAGCGCTCCCTTGTCGCGCAACCTCGCTATTAGTGTGGGACAATCCTCCATCTCATGATTGAACAAGGTACAATACAAACATGATGGATGCAATGGATTCATACAATCACGGGCATAATGTCCTGGTCCCCCCTCAATTGTAACATATCAACTGTCTGTGACCTCTTCTAGGTCCTCCTCCACCTCGGCCTCGTCCGCGCCACTCCTGCGTTCTGGTTAAGGGGTTGCATTTCAGCTTGAACTTTGTAGGTAGGAGTCCTATCCATAATCATCTCATAGCTCCTATAGGTGCACTCATCGTGTCCCACTGATCTACAAAAATTGCAGAACAACTATTGCGAATTCTGCTTGTGCTTCTGTAACAAATGGCAGTTGTTCATAGCATGCTTTCATCCTATTTGACAAATCGCGCACCACAATGCAGGCACCGTCCTAGGTACTGCTTGGGCTTCTAGTATTAACGGTATTGTTCCTCCTCTCACGAGGTAATTCGTGAACACTAGGCAGTGGTCCTTGTCATGACCCTGACCCTTACATTTAACACACCATACCTCGTCACGCACTTGCGGGTGAGCTGTCCTGTCCTATTTCAAAATCTGCATCTCAAGGCATAAGTTTTTCAACTGCGCATGGATCTGTTGAACTCCCAGGTTAGGATCCTGTATCAGGGTTTCATGCAGCCTCATAGTGCTCTCCAAGGCCTTTGCTTGAGTTTTTAACCTTTGTTATGACAGCGCGTTCATTAAATGCGATGTTAATGATGCTACTAACCATTCATGGTGATGTCCATCCATCAAAGTCATATTAGCTTCGAGAATCATGCACTTTAGTCTCTGATATAGTTCATAGGGGGTCTTGCCTAGTAGCATCGTGATCTCCTTGAACCTAATGATTGCCTGCGTCTCTAAATCCAGCCTGCTAAATTCTTTGTTCAGTGTAATTTGGATATCTGCGATCCTCGCATTTGGATTGTCATTAGAGTGCTTAATATACCAGGTCAGAGCGTGATCCTGCAGAGCACTGACCAACGTCACTTTATTTATATTGTCATCTGTAACTCCCTGTGCTTCCAGTACAACTTTTATCACAAACCAAAACTGGTCCGGATCTTTATTTCTTACTCCCTTGAACATTGGCAACTTTATCGTGCTTTCAATATTGACTCGCAGTGGCAGCGGAGGTGGTACGGGCAAATATGGCGGTGAAGGTGGTGAAACTGGTGGTAGTGTGGGTGGAGGTGGTATGTACAGAATCCTTTGCATTACCAAGTTGATCACACTTCTTGGTGAGACCTTCGCGAGCTCTTCCTTGTCCCCTCATGGAGGTGAAATCAAGGGGCTAGTTTCTAGTTCCGCGCTACCTTCATTTCTGTAAATTCTCCCACTTCGCGTAGCCCTGAACATCAATGTATTCGCATAATATTCTTTCCACACAGTAGCATTTTAATCCATGTGTTCAGAGACTTAACATACTTACCTTGCGGTCCTTTGAGGAAGCATCGCTCTGCCTCGCTATAGCTGACTGAAGTATCCACCGCGAACTCAGTAATGAATCCTCCTATAATTCGATCGAGCCAGTGATCAACAATGCGCGTGATCTTATCCTCCGATGCTTACAATCTACAAACCAACTCTAGGGTCCACACAATAGGACTGTTGAGCTTGCACCTTCCTTGGCTATCTACTAACTTCGTGATGCACTCATACAGCTCAATAGGGAAAGATGTGAAGAAAATTTCATGGATCTCTGTGTACAGGTAGCAGTCTAACCACTCTTCTTTTGATAGTCATAGATTCCTGTTCTCCTACGCCGCGAACTCGTGAATTCTCCTGTCTAACCAACCTTCAATTTATTTCTTAGTTGGATTCCAATGATATGACACCAGACATCTCTATGCAGATTCGAGTCCCGACAACAGTACCATTTGTTGGCTATTTGGGGCTTGACCCAGGTTCAGAGTTAATTAGCTAAACAAATCCCTGTACTATTGGCCTTTTTGGCAACAATCCAAGGAGCGCAGACTGAGGTCTCACCCAAAGCAGTATGGGGGGATGCTGGAACTAGGTTTCTGCACCCTTGAGATGTCTGAGAGGTTTATTTAATCCAACTGTGAATACTTTCGTGCAGGTTACTTCACGTACTTTCCTGACTTGCGGGGCCTTCATGCCCTGGTATATCCACCTTCGTGCAACCCTAACTAGGGGCTATGGGGCTTTCACGTTGCTGGAGCAGCGATCTGCACTATTTCCCCAAGCCACACTGTGGATCTTACTTATCCTCTTATAACAATTAGTTATCTTTGCATAAACAGATACCTTAAGTTATATTTACTTACTTAGCACATTTATATAGGTTCACGCAGTAAATAAACAGTAAACTTGCAATTCATACCCAATATACTTCAATGCATAAAACAAGAAAAGATACACAGAAATATGCTAAAGCTTCTCTTTATTAATTCTTCCAACGGTTACAGACTCAACCTGCCTTGCGCACTCAATTGCAGGGGTCCGCTCACTCAGCTGCAGACTACTAGGCCCCTGTACGCTCAACTGTAAAGCCTTCTTGTACTCTACGACCCAAAGACACAACTCTACGCTAAAGCTTCTCTTTATTAATTCTTCCAACGGTTACAGACTCAACCTGCCTTGCGCACTCAATTGCAGGGGTCCGCTCACTCAGCTGCAGACTACTAGGCCCCTGTACGCTCAACTGTAAAGCCTTCTTGTACTCTACGACCCAAAGACACAACTCTACACTTCGACTTACCGCTTCATGGCTTGATTTCCTTCTCTTATTCTTCTGATATCCTTTTTACACTTAGAGCCTCGCTCTATTTATACAATCCCATGGTTTACGGACCATGGGTAGATCTCTCAAACCGACATTACATTACAAAAATGAGGGCGGGAAACCCTATGACTCTATTACAACTTCGCGATCCGCACCCACAAATCGCGGAGTCTTTACAATGGACTTAGTCAAAACTTGGGCTTTAAGCCCCAAAACATTCCTTGGGGGGGATCCCACACCCAACATGAAGGGTAGAACATGAGTTACATGGTCCACGTCTAATTTTATTTCTTTTATTTCGTTCAAGGTTGAGGAGGAAATGCTAAATATGATTCACATATATGGTTGGGTTGACTCCAATTTTAGTAGTAAAATATTTACATTTTATATAAGAAATCGATTTACTACACATAATTTTTCATCGATATCATTCACTTCACTTTTATTTGCAACAAAAACATTATCCTAGATATGATTGAAGAGATGGATATGTTATTGATGGATGGAATTAGTGGACAACAAGGATGAATTTAGGACTCAAAAGATTGACTATAGATTAACAGTAAATGTCTACAGATCCAAAAGTAAAAGGAGTTTATGAAACTACATAGTATGGATAATAAAGGTTTACATTTTGATTATTAGAATTCCCACTTTAACAAAATTCCCCTCCCCCCCCTTTAAGTATCTAAAGGCATCCAAGCTATTCATCATTGTACTAATATTTTCTCAACAACGGATATAAAAATATGACATTAATTGAATCATTTGTGGAAAAGCTAAATACATTGAATGATACGAAGTCAAACTCTTAATTTTTAGGTGTTTGATTCAAATGCTTCATATTAATGATCATTCCAATCAATATGTCAACAAAGGATTCCAAAATAAATGAAAGTTTAATTGTTTATATTTTCAAATATTCAAAGGATGAGTCATATAACTATTGAATTATTATAATTACCCCCCTTTTACTAAAATTATGTAGTTTATTTCTTAAAAGAAAAATGAGTTAATGGATGTAAAAAATAATAAAAGACAAAAGATAATGCAGGGTTCATGAATCAATATTCTATAACTGATCGCCTTTACATTCTTAGAGTTTTCATCAAGGATTCTAAAGACAAACACTATCTTAGTCAATTTCTTATTTTAATGCTTTTCAAAAATCTTTTGAAACTGTGCCTATAAATGGTATCCCTCTTGCCCTTGAAAGTGTTGTGATTAGACTCTATGTAGATTTTATTGCTAATATAAAATGTAATGCACTATGGTTAATGGATAATAAATATAAGATTCTAATGTTAATCAAGGGGGTCCCATTTTTGCATCTATACATTTATAAGAATGAGAATGCTTGGAAGATGAGGGATGCACTGGTATAGTAACATGGTTGTAATTTTTGTTGTCCTTCTCTTATATGTTGATAATATTTTTCTCTTTTAAAAAACTATTGTCAATCATCATAGGGAGCTCAAAGTTCTCCAACAATTATACAAAAGTGATGACCTCATCATTAATATATTTAAAACCAATATTATGCTAAGTGAATCTAAGAAAATAATTTATCCTATAATTTTATATGGTGATAACACTCTTGAAGAGGTTCATCCTTGAATATATTCAGATATTGATTCCAATTTCCATTTGAACTAGAACGACAATGTTGCGAAATAATCATAATTAGTGGTTGGAATGATTACTAAGGTATTGAAAAAAATGTAGGCCTTTCTTAATAAAAAGTAACTACTAAAGTATTAATATTTGAAAAAGGTGTTGTGATCAATCCAAAACAATGTTGAGGAACATAATTAGAGAGTTTACATTTAGGTTATTGATCCAAAATACAAAATTAAAATATATTCATGTTTTAGGCACGAGATTTCCTATTATATCTTATTATATATTGGTAGGTATACTATAATACATATTGTTTAAGCGAAAATATACATGAAAAAACTTGATTTTTTTTTTTTTTAGGAAAATACTATTTTTTATCCCATAACTAGTTGTTTCTTCTCGATGTTCCTTTGCTTCATTTGTTTTATGAATATCATACTTTTGATATTTAGAGACAACTACAAGAAGAGTGTTTCCATTATTTAGTTTTTAATTGTGGATTCATTGAGTTCCATTAGAGGTCTTGAATATTCCATTAGAGGAGAGCTCAATTGAGGAAGATGAATTTGAGACAAAGGGATATTTAATGACATTCTTAGGTGTGATGAGGTGCACCACAAACCAATCCACAAGCTATTGAAGTAAGTATAAATACGCTAAAATTTCCATACACTTCTTTTATGAGATTCCCATGAACACCTATACCTACTTATATGTTTCCTACATTTCCGCCATATATCTTTCCATGTATATGGCATACGTGTATTGCTTTACTATGAACTCTATAGGTTTACATAAAAAAAACTCCCACTTTTACAATTATAATACACCATTGGAACTAAAAATAGAGCTACCAAGAGACATTGAACATACCTAAGATCCTACACACAAAGTGATTATGGGGAATAAACCTCTAAGCGATTAAAGAAAATCACCCTCTATCACCCAATAGAGTTCAATGGTGTGAGCTCAAAACAGCCAGATTTAGAGCTTAGAGATGCTAGAAACTCAATAATAGTAGGAAAGGATGTCCATCCATAAAATTTAACCAACACTTCTTGCCATACTTCAAGATCCAACACCTCATAACTTTTTGTACAAGTGGGAAGTGAGAGTAGGAAAAAGTATGTAATTGTTTCATAAATGGCTATCTCTTCATGTTTGAATTTCTTAGCAAGAGGGGGAATGATGTGAGTCATATCAAATCGATAATCACATCATAGGGTAAATTAGATGGAGCCCCACCCATTTACATTAAAAAAATCAAGCTTATATAAGAACCTATATTAGTTTAATCATCTAATAATGATTTATGATGTTGCAAAACTTGAAGAAATTCAAGCTTTTCAAAGTCCCAGGATTCTTAAAGAATCTTTGCACCAATGTAAATTTGGCTGCTTTGGAGGGACATTGTGACACACAACTCTAACAATGACCAACATAGTCTCCTACTACCAATACCTTTTGAATCCCTTGAACTTACAATAACAAGAGAAATTTGTAAATAACAAGAACCTTGGATTCATTATTTGTAGAAATCATAAATCGCCAAGTAAATTTTATTTCTCCAACCCCCTCGCCCAGAGTCTATGATGACTCATTAGACACCTTTCCACCCTTGAAAACAAATATGGAAATTTTAAGATGTAGAATTGGGATAAGAAAAAAACATTTTTAATACTTTAGCTATCCTAGATATTTTTTATGGCCATGAAGTTTGGGACTGCAACATTCTTTAGAAGACTTGTAAAAATATTTAAAAAATAACAAAAATGCTTTGACCGTTTAATTTTAAAATTTATTCTCTTGTTTCCAACATGGTGTTGAAAAGTTGGTTAACTGGTTAAGGCACTCACATAACGGTCACCAGTTTAAAACCTCATGGGTTTCCCACCTGCCTAACCCTGAATTATAGGTTATAGTGGTAGTGGTCAAAATCAAACTTGTGTCAAATGAGTACAAGACCAACCTAGTTCTCAATTCCTCTAGGGACCCAAAAAGGAAAATTAGTTCTCTTGTTTGAAGTTGGATGTACTTCCATCAAGTATAAGGTCATGAACGGGTATTTAGATTATAAGCACAAATTTCTAGGTTAATCAAAATAGGGTTCATGTTATTGTTTCTAATAAGATTATTATCCACCACAACTTTAAAAGAGACTGGGATTGATATTATAAGGCCTAGATTAAATATTTGAAAATAAAATAATATAATCAATTTCATAAATCACAATATTAGATATTAAATCCTCATGAAGTTTTGAGAGAAGTATGGAGCGTCAACAAAATCATTAATAAGGGGAAGATAACATACTACAAATATTTTGTAAATCCTAATTTGGCCGGTCAAAACTATTTTTCAAATGTTATGTGCATAAAGAATAGAATGAGTATTACAAAAAGTAGGCCAATTCTCATGACCTCCATAACAAACCTAGTCATTGGTCTATAACCCATAAATATCTTCAAATGAGTGAATTGTAAAATTTGTGATACACTAGAGGTTAAGGATGTATTCCATTTCCATTGAACTTGCCAACCCATAATAATATAATAAATAACTCACCAACCTCATAATTTATTTATTATTCAAGACCTCCTCACTTATAGAAACCATAATGATATTATTAATATGTTGGTCTTGTACATGTTATATAGAAAGAAATTAACCTAGTCAACAAATTCAAAACTTATGTTGTTCTTGACTCTTGTTTCAATTATATTGTTAGGATGGAAAATGATTACATTTAATCTCATGCCATACTTGAAGTCATGTTTTTCTTGTTGACAACCATATCCTTTTGATAAGCAAGGGACATATTTTTCTCAATGGTGATTTCATCTTTGACATGTCACACAAAATAATAATACGTAACGTCATTGAAAGCCACAATCTCACATTGCATGCAACCAAACCAACAGGCTACATTGTCACATTGATAGATCACTTTTGGAAAACTTTGTAAAGATTTGAAACCAACTAATATGCATATGATTCTTATTGGATTGATCACCATGCCATTTACCTTTCGTTTATTTTGAAATCTCTTTAAACATCCACATATTGTAGTAACTACATCTTTAGTTTTTTTTTATATGTTGTTCCCCAATTCATTTATAACAAATTACAAAGAATCATAAAAGGTATGTTATGGACCAAATAGACAAATAAACATAAAAGGAACACATTTAGTGATGTCATGCTTAAATTAAATTAAAGAGTGAATAAATAAGAATAATCTTTAAGGGACCAACCTCCTTTTACAATAGATTAAATGCACACAATATGGTGATTAAACAAATGAGTTTCCTTGATGTAAATGTAGGAGATAGAGGGATATATAGAAATAATAAAAATCTAACCCAACCATAATGAATGTAAATTATGGGATTAACACGTCTCTCCCATTCAAACTACCATTACCCTTAATATGGATCAACTATTTTTTTTTCTTCATGAATAATTCATTTTCCCACATCAGATCTTCTATTGATAGGTTCTTCCACTTGATGAGGCATTTTGTGATTGCTTGGATCCAAGATATTCAATTCATGTTTCAGTAAATTTATGTGTTTATTATGATTTTTACTTCTTCATCCAACTATTTAAAAGAATAATTTGAACTAATATATTTTCAATACTTACCTTCTTTAGGAAACAAAAACATGGAAGTCTGAATGTAAGATGAAGATGGAGATAACTTCAATTTGTAAGCCATACTATCAATCCCCTGTAATGCCTTATAGGGGTCATAATACTAGGGTGCTATTTATTTTTCTTATTCTATTGCTTGAGGGACAACTATTGGTATGGTTGCAACCAAATACCATATCCCCTACTTCAAATTGAACTTCAATGCAATGTTGATTTGGTTGTTGTTTCATCATGTTTTGTGCTATAACCAACTTTTCCTTCAATAACTAGAGAACATCTTTGATGTAGGAGCGTCCTTGGCCTTAGGAAATCCACATAAACAAAAAACAAGTTTTTGTGAGTTTGTAATAAGTGTTGTTACACCGAGGTATTTTAAGCCATTGATACACCTGTTATGTTAGTTTCTCATACACCCAGTTGGTAGTTGTTGTTAATTCTGTAGCTACATTTTAGTGAAGCGATGACTATGATTGAGTTGCTGATAGTCCCAGGATCACATGTTGATACTCCTACTGCGTAGAGGTTTTGACACATCTAAAATAGATAGTTGTTTGGTTGCACCATTACATGACAAACCTTTCTAAACGTTATACCAAAATAGGGTGTAAGTTACAATTTTTTTTATCTACAAGCTAAGAGGAGGTGAATTAGTTCAGTTTCGAAAGGTGAAGAGGTCAATCACATAAGAAATGATTTATTTCAGTGGAATACGAAGAGATCAATAGTGTGAGGATAAATGGGGGGAACAAGGAGGGAAGGGGACTTTTTGTTTTGTTTGGAATTTAGGATTTTTTTCTAACCTCTTGGCTCTTGGATGTTTGGATGTTGGAATGCTAACATTAATTGGTTGCTGCACAATTTTTAGAGAGCGTGATTGGATTCTATGTAGGTTAGGAGGGAATCTAGTTGCTCTGCATGGTGTTGATGTGTAACATCGTAGGAAATTCAAGTACTTCGAGGTATTTGCTCTATAATATGAGTTTTGTTTGTAATAATACATTTTGAATTAATTAAAATATATTGAATTCTTTCTATCTTCTCGTGAGTAGAATCGAATTACTCTCTATTTGTGCATTGTGATTTAATCCAAAATAGTTATTTTAGTAGCCAACTCTAATGGCCTAAGGTTTGTGCTTTGTAACAAAAATCCAAATTCTGTAGTTATTGAGAAAGCTACAGAACCTGAGATGAATCAGGTGGTATCAGAGTGGGATTGATTCTAGGATTTCACCTTGAATTACTTCCTGTAACAGGCTATCAGAAAACCTTGTTGGTGGTTGTGTAACAGGAATACTGAAGGTACAAGTTGGGTCACAATACCCGGGTTGAGGTCTATGGATGTTGGTGATACATTTACAACTTGTGAGGATGTGGCTAAGGAGAAGAGAAGTAGGATGAGGAGGTGCAGGAAATCAAGAGGTAGAAGAATTAAGATGAAGAATACAAGAGTTGGAACATATAAGAAATAGGGATTTAGAGGTAGATTCAAAGTGTCAAGAAGAAATATATGAAGAATAGGAGGTTGGGGAGAGACCCAACCATGAGGTTGATTTCATATTTGAGTAATAGAGGTAGTGACAGAGTTGAAGTTTCTTGTTATGATGGAAATATGAGAGATTATTTTCTCATCAATTGGATTGGAGAACTCGAAAGACACTTCGAGTATGAAAATGTTCAAGATCCAAATGAAGTGAAATTTTCCATGAAAAGGTTGAAAGGTCATGCTGCACTGTGGTGGGATATGTTGTAGAAATACAAAGTAAATAATCAACTAGAAAATATCAATACTTGGAAGAATATGGTCATGAATATCAAGGAGAAAATTATGCCTGTTGATTACCAGTAGAATTTGTATAGACAAGAACAAAATCTAAGACAAAAGGATAAATTTGTTCGTGAGTACACCGAGGATTTTTTAGTATGTTTCTTCATTCATGTATAAAGGAACTAGAATTTCAAAGATTTGAAAGGTATATGAATGGAATAAAATATTTGATTCAAGATGAAATGAGTATGCATTATTTCCTAATTATTGATGGTGGCTATCACATTTCCCTGAAGGTTGATTAGGAGTTCAAAATTTGCCTAAAAATCAAAGTTTTCAGAATGGTGTGGGAGCTAAATGACCACGTAAATCTCATTGTCCTGAATCTGACACAACTTGTTTCATGTAAAATAGACACCGTATGCTCCTAGAAACATGATCTGTTCACTTTGTTAAATAGGTCAAAATTTTGCAGGTGGCTGACTTGGGTGCTGACTGGGCATCCGTACCATCTAGGTGGAAAGGGGAATATTCTTAGAATATTCTCAAAATATTCTGTTGAGTTGGCGATGTCTGCTTGGTACATGTTTTTTGGGTTCAGGTCAATCAAGAGGTGACACGTGGCTAAGACGGAGGTCGCCAAGTGTCCTTCGAAAGACATATTAATATTTTGTTTGGCAGATAGGGCGTAGGCTAGGCTCGACCCCATGACCTCCCTTAACATAGTGCATCACCTTAACACTTTGACTTTGTGTTGGTTCTTAAGATATAATGGCTTCAGGTTAATGTTAAAGTAGACTAACCGCAAGGTTGGGGGGGGCAGACTTAACCACCCCCCATGTGAACACATTATCGTCAAGCCTTCACCATTTGATGTAATCGCGTCATGATAACCACTAGCCTAATCGCTGGTCCAAGCATCAAATGTGAACACCTATCTTCCAAGCCGCTGACATTTGTTGTGACTGCCATCATCACCACCACCGCAGACCACCAGACCACATGTGAGCACTCTGCTTCAAGGCACTAGTAGTTATCGTAACGACCAGAGAGAGGGGGCCAGTGCTGGGGGCTAGACCCTAGGTGCATGGTCCTTATATGACCCAAATTTTGGTTCTAAGGCCTCGATGGAAAAGTTAATGGTCCTACAAATCCACCCAAAATATGGGGAATTTGTTGCTCCTTTAGTGGAAAATGGGGCAAATTTGTAGGATGATGCCAAATTTGGTGCAAATTGTGGAGCGAATAGTGGGGAAACTGGGAGAGGTCATAACTTCTCTAGTTTTTGACCAAATTGGGTGCAAAAAGAGGCTAGATAGCCATTTTTGGACATTTTGAACTCATTGGAGAAGGTCCTAGGATCAAAGGAGCACTTACGAATAAGGTTTTCACAAATTGAAGGCCTATGGTTGCCATGGTCAACCAGAGTGTTGATTTAGTTTATGGAGGAGTTTGAAGATGGAGACGACCTTGTAGGGGTTTTCCAACCTCCATGTGCTTTCTGCAACAACCATTACATCAGTGTTGTAGCTTTTATTCCTATTTTCTCTATATGTGTTTTGGAGAAGAGACTTGTTTATGTAGTTCAAGTGGATTGTGGTACTGTTTATGCTCTTTGAAGTTGGAGTATGGGGTCTTGGTGTAGGATGCCTATGTTTGCTGAAGGTTTACATGTTTAACTGTATGTTAACATGTGTATGGAGTGTATTGAATGAGAAACTGGCCATTCCATTTTAGTAGTTTATGTACTCTTCTTTTTTAGAAATTGAGCATAATGAGAAGGGGTCATGCCTTTAGAGCTAACCCAATGAGATGTAGCCTAGGAGGGGTGAACTCCTTTAACAATGGCTGGTGTATTACTGATTGATGCATGCTTCCATTCAGTGTTTTGATTTCAATTTTTAAAGTTTTTCATGAAATTAACTTACGAAAACGCATAAAACTCATGTTTTTACTTGCTATTTTGGAGTACACACCTCAAGCACATTTTTGTATTCTGATGAGGATCTTAACATAGAAATCTAATATTCCAAATTCAGATCAAGTTGTTATCAGAGCAAGTTTTCTTTGTGGAAGGAGGAATTGAATGTTATTTGCAAGTGAATGTGTTTTGAAGCTCAAGTGAGGAGAAGGTTTTGGAAAGGAGAGCAAGATTGTTACAATCTCTACCACTAGTTCTACCTCAAATTGCAGTAGAAGCTTCAAGCAAAGCATGTCCCAAGGAGGAGAGCCTACAAGAATGCCAGGGATGTGAAATTTTTTAGAAAGGCTTTCTTAGGTATGGCAGAAATGGTGAAAATCCTCTATGAAGAGATGAATACAAAATTGCAAGGTGTTATGTAGTGTTCTTCTCAAAGGTGTACGAAAAGAAACTACTTTAGACTGTGGATGACAAATGAACTTAACAATAAAAATGGATGTAAAACAGTGTGGATCTGCAGCAAATGATAGAAACAAAACCTGTCAAAGTCCTGATCTATGCAACTGAAACAGTTAAACAACAAAATGGAGTAGTAAAATAAACGCAAATAACTCCAATAATCAAATGGAAATTAGATGTAAAGAATATGTTTTATTAGATAACACCTGTGAAGGGAAAAAATAATGTTACCTGTCCCCCTCTATGGGATGGGTTCTTGGCTATCCTGAATGTCTTAAGCTTTGTAGAGTCTCTCTCTTCTCCACAATGTGTAAACCCAACAAACAAAATGTTTGAGCTCAATGGGAACTCAAAAGAAAAAGGCAAATGGTGAGTGACAGTGATAATAGTCAAACTTACAACAGTGAGTGCAAAATGAAAATGATCAAAAGTGAAGAATGAATGTAAAACCCTTCTATTTATAACAAAATTTTAGGTTATCCTCGAATAATGGGAAATAATAAAATATTATTAACTAAATTCTAGAATTAAAATTTTTGAATATTTTATTATATTTGGTTGGAGGGAAAAAGTATTTAAATTGGTTAAATACTTTTATTTATAAGTAATAAATAAATAAATGATTTATTTATCATCTCAAGGAATATGGTTAAAGAATAATAAACAAATAATGATTTATTTAAGTATTCCTAGGGGATTTAGTCAAACTTGACAAGGAATAATAACTAATTAGTGATTAATTAATTATTCCTAGATAAAAATAAGATAACTAATGATTTGTCTATTTATTTCTCATAACTGGGTCAAATATGACAAGGAATATATATATATATATATTTTTTCCCTATTGGTTCAAGGATACCCATGGTTAGTGGGTTTGCTACGTCCAGGATCGAATAACGCTAGGGTGGACCCCACCCGAAGGGGGTCACACCACTCGGCCTATTGACTGACTTGACCCCAAGAGCTTTCGGGTTTCGACCCTGTGACCTCCCATTGGCGAGGCCTTGGCTTGACCGATTGAGCTAACCCTTGGGGCTTATATGACAAGGAATATTAGTTAAACAATGGTTTAATTAATTATTCCTAGAAGATAATTAAATAAATAGTGTTTATTTAATTATTCTTCATGGGTTTAATCAGAAATGACTTAACAAATGTGGTTTATTATGTAATTTCTTACAGTGAAAGCAATTTTACTATGGTAAAATTGGCCCTACATGGTGTACTTCGATCCATCTAGCAAATTATGGCTAGATGACCATTTTTTGGTGATAAAACAAGGTGAAAGCTCTAGACCTCCAAGAGGAGAATGTTCTCTAAGGGAAGAAGGTAACAAGAATGGTGATAAACCACCATCTTCTCCACAATCTTCATGTTTTTCTACAACTCTTATGCAAGATGCTAGTGTAGAAAGTCCCTTAGAGAAGGAAGATGGATAAGTTTGTACCTTTTGTCCACATGATGTGGAGGATGAGGTTCTATCAGCACCCAAATTCAAGGAGCTGAAAGAAGAGAGCCAAAGAGTCCAAGAGGACACATCCAAAATCAAAAGGGAGTTTGAAAACATCTTTGTATGTCAATCAAAAGATGAGGAAAATGGTAAGCATTTACATGCTTCTTCTTTACATGAAAGTGTTGATGTAAATTCATTTGCAACCTTTGAAAAACATAGTAAAGGCATTGGATCCAAGCTCTTAACCAAGATGGGTTACAAGGGAGGAGGCCTTGGAGTAAACCATCAAGGCATTAAAAATCTAATTGAGGTAAAGGAGAGAATTGAATATGAAGGCTTAGGCTATGTTGCAAAAGAATAATGGTATTCTAGTGACAACTTTTGGGTATCATGTTCCTTTTTCCATAAGAGAGGACACTTGGAGGCAAGATGTTGGGATTTTCATCTAGAACCCACTTGGTTCCTCAAGAATAAGGAGGAATTTAAGTGCACAAAATCTCCAAAGAGAGATGAACAATTTGAAGAAAAAACAAAGTCAAGTTCTTCTTGCCATGCAAGTTCCTCACGCAAGAAGCGTAAGCCAAAGGACAAAAAAAGAGGTATAATCATCCTGTTAATTTAAATGCTTTTCATAATGAAAAAAGCATTCTAATTTGAATAAAATGTTTAGGAATGTGTTTCCATGCACATTTTGCCTTTCATCTAACCATTATTTAGATAAGTGAGATAAAATAAAAGAAATAATCAAGAATATGTTCATGTCTAAGGGTATTGAGACCAAAAAGGGAAAATATCATTCAAGGTTAAAGACATGTGAGCCAAGAGAAGCTCAAAAGAACTTTGCCCTCGCTATAATATTAGTGGGAATTGGGTCGACAAGTGTTGGAAATTATTTCCACAACTTCATCCTGGTAAGGGCAAGAAAATTATGCAAGCACCAGAAGAGGAAGTTGTTAGGGTCCTATAACTTTTATAGGATTTCTTGATTATAGCTGATGATTATTATATTTTGGATGTTGTAAATAATATTCCATGTTGAAAATTATTTCCAAAAAGGTCAAAAACTTGAGAAAATAAAAAAATATGCTTGCAAGTTGAAATGCACCATTAGAGAATAATTAAGTGTGTTTAGATTAAATTAATCACATCATTTAAATGTGATTAAATAAATTGTAATAAGGTGTATATGGAGAAAGTTGTTCTGTCTTATATGGTTAAAGGACACTTCTGTCTGAGCATCGAGATTCCCCACTGATCTCATTCAATGGCTCATATCGTTTTTTCAGCCCCCCCTTCTCCATCCTACCTTTACCGCCTGCGGGGGGGACTCCAAAAAGGCAGTTTTTCCCACTAAGGCCCATCCATACGTTACACCTTCCCCACATTTTGCACCCCCCCAGTTGATACCACTTACTGCCTTATATCCCCTTCAAAATCTTCCAACCTTCTCCCCCTTACCCACTAGCTTTTCCTGCGCATCCCCCTCCACTCCTGTCTCGACACTTGGCCATGTCCGTTACGAAATTAACATTTGTCCTCGCTGTCACTCCCACACCACTCACTGCCTACCACTTGGGTTGTTGTCCCCACTCACTGCCTGCCATTTGGACTGCTGTCCCCACTCACCTCCACGTCATGTCTCCACATCATCCCCACCTCCATGTCACCTCACACCTCTATGTCATCTGTTCGTTTTATGGTTAGTTAAAAATATGTTTTTTCATATACAACACAGTCATTTAAAACATGGTTTACCGATAACTGAGAATGAATTTTCAAAAAGTGAAAGAGGTTTTTGTTGCTAACATCCTCATGCATAAAAATGTCTCTCAGTTTTGTAACAACTAATATGTTATGGGAGATTCAGATGAATGTTTTCCTGAAATTTCCTATTTTTAGCCAGTGTTTTCAAATGCAGTTTCTGAGCAGGTGGAAATGAATTTTCAAAAATTGAAAGAATTTTTTGTTACCAACATCATCATTTACAAAAAACTCTCTCAGTTTCTCTAACAACTATTATGGTTTGGGATATACAAAGGTATTACAGGACCCTATTTTTCAGAATTTTGGGAGGAATAAGCTCAAAGACAATTAGTGACTTGGATGCCACCTCACCAAATAAGAATTGTTGTCAAATTCGAATTGCTCTTCTTTGTCATCAGAAATCCACAAAGATAGTTCCAAGTAGATTCATTAGTTTTGAATGTCCTATATTTTAGTTCTATTTGTGTAAGACAGTTTGAGATATTTGTAAACAAATCTTGATATTTTTTCGGGATATTTTAGTTTAGAATTTGTATAAATACTTCACTGTTTGAAGTAATAGATGTTGATTTCTGAATGTAATTTCCTCTGCATATTGTAATTTTCAAAGTGCTGGAGCATCAATAATATAAGGACCTTTCATAAGATTCATGTGGTGTACCAAATGGTGACGTGTTCCTTCTGTTTAGTTGTTTAAACATTGTTTTTCTTTCTCTGTTATTCTGAAACCTTAATTACTTTACAAAAAATGTGATGAATAGGATTTTTTATGTAGAGCACCCTATTCTAGCTGTTAGTAATTTCCATGTTTTCCACTAAAGTCAAATTAAGGAATTCTTAATTTCTACTGAACCTTACACTTCTGTTCTCTCATAATTCATTTAAAATTATGAAAAATCCAACTAGTGCAACCTAGCTTGCCTTGTGAAAATCCTCTAAAATTTGATGCCAAAACCGGTTTAATCTATAGAATCCATATCTCAATGGAATTATGACAGTTTAATCAACCAAAAAATTCAAATCAAAACAATAGTACAGTCATAGCTAGCCTAAAATTTACACAAAACAAAGCTAAATTTTACAGAGAGATCCCTCTCTGAAGCTAGCAGGGCTAGATCACAACTTCTAAAGTGGTTTTGATGCTGTCCTATATGTTTACTCCCTCAACCTCAAAAATATAGAACGAAAACATAGTGGTGACCATACTGAGGACCAAACCTTTTAGATTCCTTGGAAAAGTGTATCAAGTTCCAGATTTGATTATTGACCATGGATAGTGATTAGACACAACAAGGTTGTATCATTCACCTGGCGAGTCCATGTTCAAAGTATCTAGAGCTCAAAGCTTTCATTCATTGTCAAAGAATCCAGATTTGTAGAAAACTCATGGCAACTCCACTGCAAGTTGATTAGATTTCTTGCTAAACAAGATGACATGTTATATGAAAAATCCTATATGTTGTGATGTTTTAGAAGAAGTCAGGGATGAATTAGCTGATTTTCAAATTGATGAAGATTTTTTAACAGTCGTGTTTCGTTGTTTGAAATTAAGCAAATTTTATCCTAAAAATAAAGTTTATTTTCTTGAGATAGTTGTTGAAAGAGTCGAGAAGGATATTGAACTTTTGGATTATCATATATAGTCCTATAATTTCTGAGATCCTAAACAATTCTTGGAAAATTTTCCTTCTCCAAAACAAGAGGAGATTGTATTGCCTTTTGATTTGTAGATTGTTGAGAATTATGTTTTCGAGTACAAGACTGAAACTGAATAGTGGGAATCATGGTTTAACCTTGAGAATACAACTGATGAAAACTTCCATTCTTGATTGGCCAATGAAGACCTACAAGGTAAACTAATTAATCATGCCTTCACTGATCCTATAGCAAACTACATCGAGTTTCTTTTTGGCTCAAGTGTTCAATCATGTTTCCATGACCAGATCCAATTGTAGTTTCCATTGCACCCTACAAATTTGATTTTATGGAAAAAAGTAAAGTTGTCCTTTTGATTGTGCTAACAAATAGTCAAGCAGCCCACTTGTTTCAACAACTACTTGACTAGTTTCATTGGCATTTTTGTATTATTTGATTTAGCATAATTTTCAATAGTATAGAGTAGGTAGTAGTGTGAAAATAATCTCAACACTCTGAGCATGTTTTTCAAGCATTCTTTCCAGTTTCAGTTTCAGATTGCAATTTCAGATTTCAGTTCAGTGTGTATTTCAGTGTTCAGTGTGCAGAATGGGTTTGATTTCAGTTTGAAGATATTTAGTCATAGAGGTTTTTATGACATTGCATGTTGCAGATTTGGGATTGACCCAATGGATCCATGGGGGCTTCACTAGGGTAGCAATACCATATCACATGCATTCATATTGGGGGATATATATTGAGAAAAAAATGACATAATATATTGAGCATATAATAGGGGGTAAAGGGTTTTTATATTGGTGGGTATAAAAATGGAGCTCAAAGTTAAGAACAAAATATAAAGGGTTATAAAAAATGTTAATGAAAAGATGGATACCTACAATATCTAATGAAATAGGGGTTTTTTAAATTGGGAAGGTGTATTGAGTTTGTATTGTTTGGGGGTTAAATAATGCAATTTTTAGAGGTATTTTCCAATATGTAGTCAAATTAAGGGTCTTTTTTTTTGTATTGCACGAACGCACATGCTATGTCAGAGGTTCATTGAGTGAAGCCCCCATGAATGGATCACACTAATAGCCTACGATGTTCTTGACACTTCACCAGGAAGTGCCATCCCTAGCTGAAGCCACTGTTAGGGTCCTATATTTTTTATAGGATTGCTTGATTATAAATTATGATTATTATATTTACGATGATGTAAATAATATTCCATGTTGTAAATTATTTCCAAAAAGGTCAAAACCTTGTTAAAATAAAAAAATATGCTTGCAAGTCGAAATGCAGCATTAGAGAATAATTAAGTGTGTTTAGATTAAATTAATCACATCATTTAAATGTGATTAAATAAATTGTAATAAGGCACATATGGACAAAGTTTTTATGTCTTATATGGTTAAAGGATGATGCTGTTAGAGCATCGGGATTCCCCACTGATATCGATCAACGATTCATATCTTTTTTCGGCACCCCTTCTCCATCCTACCTTTATAGCCCGTGGGGGGCGGCCGGGGGGGGGGGGGGGGTGGTGTGTTATAGACATATTTGGGCATTGCAACCCAAATCACATATTTCCATAAACCTAGGGCTTCTAAGTCCCTAAAAGTGTTGTTTCATACCTTAAAGGAGTAAGGTTAGCTGATTACATCATCTCCCATAAGTTCTCCCTGAAAAACTACTCAGAACTGGTCAAAACTGGACCATACAGATTGCTTAGTGCTAAGGGTGCGATGCATCTCACCTACCACATGCAAAAAGTGCGATGCATACTGGAAAGCCCTTCTGTAGGGTGCGCTGGGTGAGAATATACAAATGGCAGAAGTAGTTTGCTAGGTGGAGACCCTAAGAATCTTCTAAAAGCTGCTCATTTGACACTTGCCTCTCTGAATTCGCCTAGGGATGAGTAAGAGATCATGAAATCTCCAAGTGGAACCAAGAAATATCAGAGAGATGACACTAGTCAAAATCCCAGAAACTAACTCACCCACCTAAAAACATCTAAATATGGATCCCTCATCCAAGAGATCCAAAAGGCTGGAATTTTGTAATTTGCAAGGAAGTGCTGTTGGTTTCTCTTTGAAGACATTGTTGGGTGATCTTGCTTTGTATGAGGTGAAGAGGTCTTTCATGCTGGGAGGATGGCACTGGGTCAGACCAATAGGTTGTAATCCTCTCTTCTACTACTTCTATCAATAAAGCTATTTGAGTTTTCCTCCATATTCTTGTATATCTCTGAATCTTGTATTGATATATGCATTTGTATGGTTAATATACATCTGATCCTATATTGTTTATGGTTATAGATCTCTATGCTTTGATGGTATTATGCTGCTTTAACTCTACAAGTGCTCTTTGAAGCGGGACAAGTAAGGAAGGAGTGGTGAATTTCTGTCAAAGGGGAAAGGAAACAAGCAAGGAGCCAAGCGAAAGACTAAGGTTGGTACTCTCTGCTTCTTTCTCATCTATCTCTCATAAAGGAAAACACAAGTAACTTTAATCTATTTATTTCTAAGATAGGTACCCATATTAGTGGGACTAGCAGCTCTGAATAGACACTAGTTTTCCTGATAATAAAATGGCGACTCCACTGGGGAGTGAATAGTTTGATTGCTTGTCTCTAGTTGTTTGCTTCATAAACGACAGACGGAGCCTAAAGCTAAGCCAACTAGCCTTTGAACTGCATTTGTTATGCAAGTGCAAAGTAGATCAACACTGCTTCAGTCAATCTCCGGGTTTGTTTATGAAATTAACAACTGACTTGCAGACATCCTAAGTGCCCTGGTGGTAGCTCAAATAACCTCATTAGATCAGCCCCTATACTTTGTATTTACTGCCTATCATTAGCTCAGCTTAAATCCCTAAACTAAGCTGCAAACTGTGACCAAAGACCAAGTGAAAGTCTCGTCCCTGGATCATCGCACTGTCTCCTTTTGGCATTCTAGATGCATCGCACCTCCCATGTGTAGTAGGTGGGATGCATCCCTGTTTCCCTTTGTTACAGGTGCGATGATCAGATAAGACTGTTTCTGCCTCCAGATTTTGGTTTTTTCTTCATTGTCTTCAGCTTTATTCAGGAGTTTTGCTGTCTGTGATTAGTATATCACTGTTGAAACTCCCTTCCTTTGCATTATTCAGCCTCCATTGTACAAAGAATTGTGAATGTTTTTATGTATTTTTCGCCATTTATAGTTCTCCTTTACAAAAAGTAGCTTAATCGAACTGTCGTCTTTTGATTTGAAAGTGTCACAAGTGTCGTTTTCAGTCAAAGAAAAGAATCCTACTCTTTTGATGGTCGATTACACTATTACTCTTGTATTTTATTTGAATTAATAGTATTTCAAGTGTCGAAAGTAGTTTTCAAATTGAAGTTGAAAGTGTCGTCTTGTCTTCCTTTCATCTTTTGAAGAGAAAATTGTTAGTACTGTCGCTTTGAAAGAAAATATAGTTCAGATTTGTATTTAGCATTCTTTTTGTCATTCACGCATTAAGAAAGCGGAAAGCAAATACATGCATGTGCATTTTCATTTAGACTGCTTGTTGACTTTGATTTAGGACAATGCATCTAGTGTGTGCTCTCTGCTCTATGTTGAAAGAATTTCACTTCTCTTTCCTTAGTAGCTAGGATTTTCATTGCAAAAAGAAGAGTAAACGACTGTTTATCATCTTAGATTGCATATTTAGGAGTTGTATATCTACATCACGCGGTGAACCTTAAAGGCAAACTTCTTAAGAAAGATCAACTATAAAATAAATTCAATGAACATAAAAACGCTTTGGAACCTAACGCACAACATTTAGAAGTCTAGGCTAGAGACGTATTCTGGCATCGTAAAGCCTAGTAACTATTGCTTTCATCGTAGGTTGGGTGATTCCTCCTATTTGAGATGACAAGTGCCAGTACGGACTTGTGCTCCCATGTACCTTCGAGTATATATTGGGAGACCATAATAGGCTACATCCTTTATCCTTAGGAAGCCATTTCTGCCGCCCTATCGACTGCAATGCACTGAACACAGCATTCGGGAAGATTGATTGTCGTATCGTAAAAAGTATTCTGCAGTTTTGCGATTGGTTTGGTAATCCCTCTATCTAGATTTCCAGAGTAGTCACTTTCATTCCTTTTTAGACTCCTTAAAAGAAAAGGTCCATCTAAGCACTTGTCACTTCAGGATCATTAAAAATCAAAGGCGACTAGAGTCATCTTTAGCTTTTTCTCGACTCTTAAAAATTGAAAAAGCAAGTTGTGTCAAAGCGTCATAAAATTTATTTTAATCAGAATAACGTCAGTGTTCCCTCGTTGGTCTTAGGTTGAGAAAATGGAGTCTACCTATCAAGGAGTTCCCCCTGGGGGAAATCCTATCCCTTTCTCTTCTTGGGGAGATGTTGGTGCTCCACATATGGCTACATTGTCCCTCCCAGGACTCATAATTGGCCTGCCAATATGGATTTTCTTGACCTCTGTTGTTCAAAACACCGCAATTCCTCAACAATCAAATCAGCAACCAGATGATACTGAAGTTTCTCCCCCACCTTCTACTTCTTTTGTTTCTCCCTCTCCTTCTTCCTCTTCGCTTGGTGAAGCTAGTAACACTAAAATCCAAGTAACTGAGAAGAAGAAGAAAGGGAAGGAGAAGAAGAAGAAGAATCCAATGGCGAAAGGGGGCAACCATGCATCATTTGGCAAAAATCCACACACTTCACAATCCACACCTAAATCTCCATGTGTCATTTGCAAGGGAGACCACTATCATCGAGATTGTCCCTGCATCCCACAGATCTTGAGGGACTGGTCTCCCCGCTTGCACAATCTGGTGTCTTCAACCTCTGACGATCATGTTGAGAGCACACTAGCAACTAGTGAAAACGAAGTCAATGGACAAAAAGGAAGATCCATCACTGCAGCGACTTCCTCCTGGATACAAGAAACCATTGCCGAGTCCATCGCTAGTTGAAAATATGATTGACACACCATTGATGTCGGTTGAAGCACCTACCATTGAAGATAAACCCTCTGAGTCCACACCAGATCAAAGTCAACAGGTCGAGACGACAGTCAACCCAATCTTGTCTTCAGAGGACCCACCTTCGAATGATACTATCACCAAAGAGAATGAGAATGACACCGTTCAAATTCTCTTCGTAAACACAGACTCCGATGAACATGGGGGCAATCTACCCATTCCTTTACCACAGGAAGGAAGTTTGTTAAAGACTTATCCGGCTGTTTATTCGGTCCCACCTCCAAGCAATCTAGTCGTTTCCTTTGATTGGAATCTACTAGGGAGACCCTGCCTACCATCTAATGTACCATTCCGAATCATAGTACAAGCTTACAGAATGATCATGGTTGGTACTATCATAGATTAAGGGGCTTCTGTGAGTATTCTTTCCTCCACTGCTTGGAAAGCACTTGGTTCGCCATCGCTCCTGCCTAAGATTCAAAATCTGTCAAGCTTCAACAAAGGAACCAGTCGATTGTTAGGGATCCTTCCAAATTTGCCTATAACTTTGAGAAGGAAAACCATTTATTTGAACGTGATGGTAGTCCAAGGGCCATTAGATTAAAATCTACTCCTTGGACGTGACTACATTTATAGCATGGGAGCTATTGTTTCCTCACTCTTCCGAGTGATGTGTTTTCCACATGAAGGCAGGGTGGTCCACCTAGTTGACCAGATTTCATTCCTTGGTTCAAACACAACTATTAGTCAAATGCCATCCCTAACTGGTCTTTTTACACAAGGAATGTCTAATCAATCTTCAGTCTATGCACCTAATGAGCGCGAGTGTTTCGGTGATTGTGACTGAAACCCAGGGGGCATGCGCCTTGGTTTGCTTCGGCAGGAAAACCCCAGTTATAAGGTGGGTTTCCGCGTAGGAATATGACTAGTCTGACACACCCGTCCATTTAGGAAAATGGGATTAGATTGGAATAAGATACCTCCGTCAGAAGGTATGCCTTTCCCGACAGAGCAAGCGTTTTGTCTACAAATTGAAGGGTAACCTGGAAGCTCTACTTCATTATAACTGGGGGCATGCAAACCTTTTTGCATGCAAGTGAAAAACGACCATTTATTTTCTTAGTTTGTAGGTTCTTAACCCTTTAAACTCATAGGATTGGTCATTCCTAGCTTACATAATAAAAGGATTCAGAGAAAAGTTTCGAATGGGGCAAGCTCCCTAAAAAATGAACCTATCGATGAGACATCCTTATTATACGATTGGCACATGCAGTTTTACGTGAAGTTCAAGCTCGTTAAAAATAAACCTAGCAATGAGCATATGTTCCACCAGAGTTTAATCTCATTAAAAAATGAACCCACCTTCTGTAAATAACCATTGCGATCACATAATTATCAACTTTTAAACCTTGGTCGTGTTCTTACCATCACCTCCACTCTTTTTTAGCTAATCATACGCCTCCATTTGATTGTTTACCCCTTTTGAGGAACAGTTGCAACGAGTGATCCTATTAGCCATTTTCTCTACACTCCCATGATTGAAAAGTTCCAAACCTTATCTGGAACTAGCTGCTATCCAAAAAACATCACTCGTTCCTAAAAAAAGGAGTCTCCTTTAAGCTCTTTTCATCTGACTCGTAAAATATGAAAAGATTTCCGAGCAATTAGCCTCTCCAGCTTGTTAAAATTATTGGAAGTGCCATCCCTCCTCTAGATTTTAATCTTTTTGGACCTGAGGGATTATTACACAAAAATGTTGAGCGTTTGTCTTGTTCAGCTCGTTAAAACTATCGAAAAGTCATCCCTTTCGCATTGTTTTATACTTTTTTAGACTTAATGGATTATATTACGAAAAAGGAATATTGGAGTTTCCTTTCCATCTCTTTTTAGAATCTCTAAAATTGAAAAGAACCGAGTTATTCTTGTCGTTAAACTCATTAAAACAATAGCGACAAACTTGTCCATGCAGACAAGAGCGAGTTTCACTATCGCTAGGCTCGTTAAAACATAGCGACGGGTTTGCTCGAAGGGCAAATTATAGAACAAGCATATGTTATCCTCCTCAAGCTTGACAAAAATAAAGAGGTATTGGTCAGAAATGATTGGGGAAAATTGGGAAGAAAACTTGAAGAAACTTTATTGGTAGCAGGTTGCTCTTGAACATGACACTTTCACTCCATCACCATGATTGAGTCAGGTTGGGTTATTCCGTTCACCGGTCATATCACCATTGGTCCACCGTACCATCCATTTTTTGGGTTAATGCTACCAATCCATTTCAGTGTCACTGATATGTTCAAGAGAAGTTACTTAGAGAATTCACCAACCCAGCTTGTGTCTCATCTGCTGCAATACCTTCACGCTTCATTTTTTCATGACCGCCACCCTGAACCTTGTATCACCAGATCATTTTCACCTCCACAAAATCATTTTCTCCGTTCTGTGTCGTAGATGTGGGATTCATTAATGCCCTCCTACGATGGGTCACTTCTTGTCGACATCAGCTCATCATCCAAGAAGTCGACCTAGGAACAACCCTTTCAGTACTTTGAAGCTTGCATGCCTCAATGGCAAGTTTCTCACTTCCGGCGACAGGTTTACATTAATGGCCTTCGACCGAAAGATTTTACGTGGTGTTCGACATCGACTCATGTATTCACACCACGTGAATTATACTGCAGTACCTTGAGGGTCATCATCATTATCGGTGATTCCTCTCGCGCCTGTTAACAACTTACATCATTGGCTGGTAATCAGGCGATGTCTTTCCATGTTCGACATCAAAACATCTTTTCACATGGATCGACTTGTACTTCAGGTGAAGATTGAATGAGTTTGAAGACCCCAGATCTAGTTTCATCCATCCGAGCTGTGATATATTCAGGAAAATAAACACATCAAATGTACATCATTGCTACACAGATAATCATTCAAACTAAAGGATGATGGCTCTACCAGAATCATCAGTCTACCACATGGATGATTGTCTGTCTTATGTACATGAATATGAATTTATAAAGCTGAGCATGGGAATGCATACCTCAGCTAGATCATGAAAATATTGTGAAGATAATGTATTGTATTGTATCTTATTACAAGTCACCTTCTAGTTCGAAAAACCTCGGATCCTCATTATAAAGCATTTCACCCGACATTAAAAGGATTTTACGACATCATGCTTTAGGGGGCAACTATTATAGACATATTTGGGAACTGCAACCCCAATCACATATGTCCATAAACCTAGGGCTTCTAAGTCCCTAAAACTATTGTTTCATACCTTAAAGGAGCAAGGTCAGCTGATTACATCATCTCCCATAAGTTCTCCCTGAAAAACTACTCAGAACTGGTCAAAACTAGACCATACAGACTGCTCAGTGCTAAGGGTGTGATGCATCTCACCTGCCACATGCAAAAAGTGTGATGCATACTGGAAAGCCCTTCTGTAGGGTGCGATGAGTGAGAACAGACAAATGGCGGAAGCAGTTTGCTAGGTGGAGACCCTGAGAATCTTCTAGAAGCTGCTTATTTGACACTTGCCTCTATGAATTTGCCAGGGATGAGTAAGAGATCATGAAATCTCCAAGTGAAACCAGGAACTATCAGAGAGATGACACTAATCAAAATCCTAGAAACTGACTCACCCACCTAAAAACATCTATATATGGATCCCTCATCCAAGAGATCGAAAAGGCTGGAATTTTGTAATTTGCAAGAAAGTGTTGTTGGTTTCTCTTTGAAGACATTGTTGTGTGATATTGCTTTGTATGAGGTGAAGAGGGCTTTCATGCTGGGAGGATGGCACTGGGTCAGACCAATGGGTTGTAATCCTCTCTTCTACTACTTCTATCAGTAAAGCTATTTGAGTTTTCCTCCATATTCTTGTATATCTACGAATCTTGTATTGATATATGCATTTGTATGGTTAATATACATCTGATCCTATATTTTTTATGGTTATAGATCTCTATGCTTTGATGGTATTATGTTGCTTTGACTCTACAAGTGCTCTTTGAAGCGGGACAAGTAAGGAAGGAGTGGCGAATTTCTATCAAAGGGGAAAGGAAACAAGAAAGGAGCCAAGCGAAAGACTGAGGTTGGTAATCTCTGCTTCTTTATCATCTATCTCTCATAAAGGAAAACACAAGTAACTTTAATCTGTTTGTTTCTAAGATAACTACCCGTCTTAGTGGGACTAGCAGCGCTGAATAGACACTAGTTTTCCTAATAATAGGGGGGGTCCGAAAAGGCAGTTTCTCCCGTTGGGCCCCATCCATACATGGCACCTTCCCCACATTTTGTAGCCCCCTGATCGATAGCACTTACCGCCTTATACCCCCTCCGAAATTTGCCAACCTTCTCCCCCTTTCCCACTAGCTTTTCCCACGCGCTCCCCTCCATTCCTATCTCGACAACTAACCATGTCTGTTACGAAATTAACATTTAAATTTGCTGTCACTCCCACACCACTCACTACCTACCACTAGGACTTCTGTCCCCACTCACCTCCACCTTATGTCTCCACATCATCCACACCTCCATGTCACCTCACGCCTCCATGTCATATGTTCATTTCATGGTCAGTTAAAAATATGTTTTTCTGTATACAACACATTCATTAAAACATGGTTTACAGACAATTGAGAATGCATTTTTAAAAACTAAAAAAGGTTTTTGTTTCTTACATCCTCATGCATAAAAACCACTCTCAGTTTTGTAATATCTTTTATGGTCTAGGAGATTCGGATGAAACTTTGTAGGCATGTTTTCCTGAATTTTCTTGTTTTTAGTCAGTGTTTGCAAATGCAGTTTCCAAGTAGGTGGAAATGAATTTTCAATAATTGAAAGTGGTTTTTGTACCCAACATCATCATTTACAAAAACCTCTCTCAGGTTTCTAACATCTATTATGGTTTGGGATATACAAAGGTATTACAGGACCCTTTTATTTCATAATTTCGGGAGGAATAAGCTCAAAGACATTTAGTGATTTGGATGCCACCTCATCAAATAAGAGTTGTTGTCAAATTCAAATTTCTCTTCTTTATCATCAACAATCCACAAAGATAGTTCCAAGTAGATTCATGAGTTTTGAGTGTCCTATATTTTAGTTCTATTTGTGTAAGACAGTTTGAGATATTTGTAAACAAATATTGATATTTTTTCAAGATATTTTAGTTTAGAATTTGTATAAATACTTCATTGTTTGAAGTAATAGATATTGATTTGTGAATGTAATTTCCTCTGCATATTGTAATTTTCAAAGTGCTAGAGCATCAATAATACAAGGACCTTTCATAGGATTCATGTGGTGTACCAAATGGTGATGTGTTCCTTTAATTTAGTTGTTTAAACATTGTTTTTCTTTCTCTATTATTTTGAAATCTTAATTACTTAACAAAAACTGTGATGAATATGATTTTTTATATAGAGCACCCTATTCTAGTTGTTAGTAATTTCCATGTTTTCCACTGAAGTCAAATTAAGTAATTCTTAATTTCTACTGAACCTTACACTTCTATTCTCTCATAATTCATTTAAAATTATGAAAAATACAACTAGTGCAACCTAGCTTGCCCTGTGAAACTCCTCTAAAATTTGATGCCAAAACTAGTTTAATCTATAGAATCCATAGCCCAATGGAATTATGGCAGTTTAATCAACCAAAAAATTCAAATCAAAACAACAGTACAATCATAAATAACCTAAAATTTACATAAAACAAAGCTAAATTTTATAGGGAGATCCCTCTTTGAAGCTTGCAGGGCTAGATCCAAGCTTCCAAAGTGCTTTTGATGTTGTCCTATGTGTTTACTCCCTCAACCTCAAAAATACAGAACAACAACAAAAGAAGGTCCGACCATCCTTGAAGCAACTTCAGAAGAAGGAAAAGTTCAAATAGAGGGTTCATTTACTTGGTTGGGTAAGAAATGGGCAGACTATTTGTCCAACTGAAGTTTGTAAATCTTTGTTTTGCACTAGTTGCATATCCCCATAGATGGGTAATTTGTAAAAGTGATGTTCATAAATAAATCACTTATATGCAACAATTTTTTCTTTGGGAATTATTATGCTAGTTTGGCTTGTTGATAGTCAATTTGAATGGAAAATTTGAGAGTTAAGTTTATTCCATCTTGTAAAATGCATTTCTATTTGTAGTTTAAGAAAAAATTTTAAAATTGTTGTATGAGTAGTTTCAACACATTCAACATGTTATAAATGTGTTAAGCACTCAAGTTATACAAGTATTCACTATGTGAATCTTGTTTTAGTTCATTTGTCAAAATATTTTGGGATCTTATCCTTGATTAGGATTTTGCAGAAGAGTGCCTTGAAATTCTTCTTGGGAAGCATGTTGCTATGGATGGCCATAGCGACATGGACAAGCCGAGAATAAAATTGAACCTGAATTCTTTGTTCAAGTTATACTTCAATTTCAGCTTGAGAAAGAGCCAAGGCAAATACAAGTCAAGGCACTACAAACATTGATTGGATCGAGTTTGGAAAAATGAAGGCACTGTACCTTCAAATGCTGAACAATTGAAAGTGAACTTTTGGAGACCAAAAGTTTTTTTAGTGGGGAAGAGTGACCAGGAGCTCCAAATTTGCCTAAAAATGAAAGTTATTAGAATGGTGTGGAACTTGAATGACCACGTAATCTCATCATCTTGAATCCGACATATTTCACACAAAACAGACACCGTATGCTCCCAGAAACACGATCTGTTCACTTTGTCAAATAGGTAAAAATTTTGTAGGTGGCTGACTGGGCATTTGTATCGCCTAGGTAGAAAGGGGAATATTCTCAAAATATTCTGTTGAGTTGGCGATGTCTGATTGGTCCATGTGTTTTGGGTTCAGGCCAATCAGGAGGTGACACGTGGCTAAGCTAGAGGCCACCAGGTGTCCTTCGAAAGGCATATTAAAATTTTGTTTGGTGGATAGAGCGGAGGCTGGGCTCAACCCTACAACATCCCTTAACACAGTGTATCACCTTACCACTCCGCTTGCAGGTTGGTTCTTAACATATAACAACTTTGGGTTAGTGTTAAAGTGGACGAACTGCAAGGTTGGGGGACAGGTAGACTTAACCGCCCCACCCTGTGAACACATTAGTGTCAAGCCTTGATCATTTGATGTAACTACTCCATGGTAACCGCTAGCCTAACTATTGGTCCAAGCATCGCATGTGAACACCTATTCATCCAGCCACCGGCATTTTTTGTGACCGCTAGGGTCACCGCCACTGCCACTGTAGACTTCCAGACCATATGTGAACACTCTGCATCAAGCCACTAGCAATTACAATAACCTAGATTTTGGTTCTAAGGCCTTGGCGGAAAAATTAATGGTCCTACAAATCTGCCCAAAATCTGGGGAATTTGTTGGTCCATTAGTGGAAAATGGGGCGAATTTGTAGGATGATGCCGGATTTGGTGCAAATTGTGGAGCGAATAGTGGAGAAACTAGGAGAGGTCATAAATTCTCTAGTTTTTGACCAAATTTGGTGTAAAAAGAGGCTAGATATCCATTTTTGAACATTCTGGACTCATTGGAGTAGGTCTCAAGATCAAAGGAGCACTTCTGGATAGGATTTTTGCAAATTGAAGCCTATGGGTGCCATGGTCAACCAGAGTGTTGATTAAGTTTATGGAGGAGTTTGAAGATGGAGACGACCCTGCAGGGGTTTTCCAGCCTCGATGTGCTTTTTGCAACAACCATTACATCAATGATGTAGCTTTTATTCCTCTTTTATCTATATGTGTTTTCGAGAAGAGACTTGTTTATGTACTTCAAGTGGATTGTGGTACTATTTATGCTCTTTGAAGTTGGAGTATGGGGTCTTGGTGTAATATGCCTATGTTTGTTGAAGGTTTACATGTTTGACTATAGGTTAACATGTGTATGGAGTGAGAACTCTTGCAAAAGTTGTTTCTTTGAAGGAGAAACTAGCCATTCCATTTCAATAGTTTATGTACTCTTCTTTTCTAGACATTGAGCATAATGAGAAGGGGTCATGCCTTTAGAGCTGATCCAAGGAGATGTAGCCCAAGAGGGGTGAACTCCTTTAACAATGGTTGGTGTATTACTGATTGATGCATGCTTTGTTTTAGTGTTTTGATTTCACTTTTTAAAAATTTTCATGAAATTAACTTAAGAAAACACATAAAAACTCATGTTTTTACTTGCTATTTTGGAGTACAAACCTCAAGCATAATTTTGTATTTTGATGAGGATCTTAGCATAGAAATCTAATCTTCCAAATTCAGATCAAAGGTGGAGGAAAAATTGAATTGGAAAACACAAAATAAAGATAAAGGAATAGGTTTTAAAAATAGAGGTAAGGAAGGGATTGTCAGAGGAAGTGAAAAGGAGGAATAATCCAATAGCAGTCAAGGTGGTAGATGTGGAAGCCTCATAAGAGGAAAGGGAAAGTATGTAATTACTTTTTATTACTGTGGAGTTGAAGGGCGCAAGAAATGAATTTTTTTTAGGAAGAAGAGGTGAAACCAAAAAAAAAACTTACAGAGGTTGACGAAGCTTTTGCTTTTGGAGAAAATGTGATTGTGTTTCTATAAGAATAGCGAGAAAATTTTATGTTTCACAGAGTATAGTTTAAGCCTAAGAAGAGGACAGTAGAAGGACCAGAATAAAGAAGGAAAATTTTCAAAACTAAATTTAAGGTCCAAGGAAAGTGTTGTAACTTGGTCATAGATGGTGGAAGTACAAAGAATATAGTGTCCACTTAAGCCATGAACAAGTTGAAACTCAAGAGTCTACAACATCCAAACCCTTACAAGGTCGCATGGTTATGAAAGGGACAACAAGTGGCTATGACTAAGCAGTACTTGTTGAATTTTCAAGTTGGTAGCCTTCGAGAACAAGTGTTGTGCGACATGGTTGAGATGGATGCATGCCACATACTTTTGGGAAGGCCATGTCTATTTGACAAGAAAGTTCACCATGATGGATGAGAAAATACATATGATTTTAGGTAGGATGGCTAGCGATACAAACTCACCCCAATGATAGAAAATACAGCTATAACAAAAAGAAGTTTTGGGAGTACCGGTACGTGTAACAACAAGATCATGTGTTGTGTTCAGGAAAGGAGTTTGTACACGAGGAACAAAAGGAGAAATTCTATTTAGCAATGATTCCAAATGTTGTGCCAGATGAAGTGAAATTAGAAACCTTCCTGGCAGAAATAAAATCCTTATTAGATGAATACAACGAGATTGTTGTTGATGAATTTCCAAAAGGACTGCCTACCGTGAGAGGTATTTCTTATCAGATTAACTTGATTCTAGGATCGAGCTTACAAAACAAGGCACATTACACGATGAATCTAGTAGAGAATGAGGAAGTAAATAAGTAGGTATAGGAGCAACTTGATAGATGGATGGTAAGAGAAAGTTTGAGTCCATGTGATGTACCGACATTATTAACTCCAAAGAAGATAGGTGAATGGAGGATGTGCACAAATTCTAGAGCCATTAATAGGATAACCATTAAGTAAAAATTTCCCTTGCCAGGGATGGAGGATATTATGGACTGTTTAAGTGGGGTTGCATGCTTCACAAAGGTAGACTTTAAGATTGGTTATCATAAAATTCAAATTAGGGAAAACTTCTTTCAAGATGAAAGATGGATTGTTTGAATGGTTAGTTATGCCGTTTGGGCTGAATAATGCCCCTAGAAAATTCATGATCGTGAATGTGGTCTTGAAACCAGTCTCAGGAACATTTGTTGTTGTGTATTTGGATGAAATTTTAATTTTTATAAGAAACATAGAGGAGCACTTGGAGCATGTAAGGCAAGTGTTTCAATGGTTTAAGGAAGAGAAATTTCTAATCAACTTGAAGAAATGTATGTTATCACCCAAAAAATGATCATCTAGCCTAATTTACGAGATGGATCGAAGTACACCATGTAAAGCCAATTTTACCATAGTAAAATTGCTTTCGCTGTGAGAAATTACTTAATAAACCACCTTTGTTAAGTAATTTATACTTAAACCCATGAAGAATAATTAAATAAATCACTATTTATTTGATTTTCTTCTAGGAATAATTAATTAAACCATTGTTTTATTATTATTCCTTGTCAAATTTGACCCAATCATGAAAAATAAACAGATAAATCATTATTTATCTTCTTTTTCTATAAGATTAATTAATTAATTATTATTCTTTGTTAAATTTGACTAAATCCCTTAGGAATAATTAAATAAATCCTTATTTGTTTATTATTCCTTAACTAATTCCTTGAGATGATAAATAAATCATTTATTTATTTATTGTTTCTAAATAAAAGTTTAAATACTTTTTCTGTCCTAAACAAATATAATAAAATATTCCAAGTGGTTATTCCAAGAATGAGATCAATACTATTTTATTATTTCTCATTATTCGAGGATAACTCAATATTTTGTTATAAATAGAAGGGTTTTCCATTCATTATTCACTTTTCATTATTTTCATTGTTGCATTCATTGTTGTTACTTTGATTATTTTCATTGTCGAACACCATATTTTTGCTCGGTTTATGCATTATAGAGGAGAGAGACTCTATAAGAAGCTAAAGACGTTTGAGGATAGCCAAGAGCCCATCCCATAGAGGGAGACTGGTAACATTTATCTGTTCTCTTCACATGTGTTACAATAAAATTATTCTTTACATATCTGGTTTCCATTGGATAATTGGGGTTATTACCCTTTCTTTCACTGTTTAACTATGATCATAGCATAGATTTGCACTTTGGCAGGTTTTGTTTCTATTAGTTGCTGTAGATCTACAATGTTTAGTAGCCATTTATATTGTTGAGATTGTTTGTCGTCCACAATCTTAAGTGGGTTCTTTTCATACATCATTGAGAAGAAAACACTAAAACAAATTGGCGACTATGCTGGGTTTAATAATTCAGAACCAAAAACCTGGGTGACATCTGGTTTTAGCTTACGATTTCTTATTTTTTCAATTATCTTAACGTTTCCTAGTTTTTTAACCTTAGATTTGATAAATTTATGACTTCCACAAGCTTTTTGGTCGTTTTTGTAGGTCACTGGAACTAACCGTGACAAAGGCGACACTTTTTTCTAAAATTTGTAGACCAGGATCCTCCGAATAGAAATCACAATTTTTAGCCCAAAAGGTGTGATCTGGGCTTCAGAAGGCAAGTTTCAGCTGAAAAAGTGCGATTTCAGCAGAAAACTAGTCAGAGCCTGCGATTTCTGGGTTTTAGGGTTTTTCTCAAATCTGTTTCTGGGTTTTGTAGAGAGTTGTCTGCTGGGTGATTGACCTCTATCGCATCTCACTTAGGCCTTGATCCACTCTATTTTACTCATCGAACTCAAATTTAGCCTCCCCTAGGGCTTCTACTACACTTCCACCTTTCTAGGAGGAGCTTAGCTGAGTGAGAAGTCTGAGTTTCTGTAGTGTTTTCAACCACATTTTCCAGTTTTGTAAGATTTTGTTTCGGATATGTTAATATAGGTTGCTACCATCCATAGTTTCACATTTAAACTTGTTTGGTCATTCTCTTAGGGTCCCATCAGTTGCCTTAAGTGTTTCACCCATCTCCTTATCTTTTTGCAGCGATATTCCTCTCTAGTTTTTTACTGTTGCTGCACCACTTTCTAGCAGTTTAGTGTCACTTGATCCCAGTCACACTAACATTCATATCTCTTGACCGTTTTAGTGTATTTTCCATCGGTTTAGCCACCAAGTAGTACAGTGTTTGCAAACCCAGTTTGGGTGGGGTTTAGTTAATTGTTTTGTTGTTCATTTTCTGTTATTTATTTTAGTTTATTTTCAACAAGATTTTTTCTTTTTTACAAACATGATCTGGGATTAATCAATTAATACACTTGCACACACAAGCACACTTAAGCGAAGGGTGCTTGTTTAGACTGACAAGCCAAGACTTAACATAATAAATTTATCTCCCCACATTACAGACAAAAGATATATTGTTGATCTCCCTTCACCATTACCGTGTTCTGTGTGTCCTTCCATCATTGCACCACCAAGGCATGTGTCATGAAGACTATTAGGCCTTCACCCCCAGTTTCCGCTTGGGCATATTACTCCTCCCCATCAGATTCGAGTTCATAGCCCTCCGAGTCCCCATACTGAATCTTCTCCTAGTCCTTTTGATTCCTCATCTGATTCTGAGCCTCCTTCACCGCATATCGTCACCATGTCTAGACCCACAGCTGGTGCAGGAACCCAACTTGGTGGTGGCTCCTATTCTACATCAGTGGTCACATCAGGCGGAACAGTCTCAGGAACCGTTCTGATAGCCCCCATGCTCCCCTTTATGGCTGAGATAAGTTTACCAGATCTTAACTAGTTAATAAATGACCCCATACACCATGATGCTGGTTGGTCCTCTATGACGACTAAGCTTCCCTCAGACATCCCAAAGTTTCAGGGTATTGCTGGAGAGGATCCTACCAACCATGTTCAATCCTTCCACATGTGGTGTTCGTCTAAATCCATAACCAATGACTCCATTTGTCCTTGGCTCTTCCAATGCACACTCACTGGAGACGCTGCAAAATGCTATGTAGACCAGCCCTCTGCCTCTCTTTCCTTTTTCACAATGCTTGCTAAAGCGTTCCTTTCATATTTCCAGTTACCTCTCTAGTACGACACTGGTATTGAGTTATTGACCACATTTCGTCAGTCCTTTGTCACGTGCCTTTCCGACCATGTTCAAGAGTGGCGTCAAAGGAGGAGCACATGTCATGCTCCCCTTTCGAAGACCGTGTCTATCTAGATTGGTTTCTTAAGAGCCTTTTATCCCCCATTGGGAAAGATGTTGCATCCCATTTTCCACAGACCAAGGAATAAGCTCTCTAGACCGCTTTGAGATATGATCTGATTTATGCTCAATCCTATTATGTCTATACCATCATTCCAAACCTCCCTCGTCTTGGAAGTGTCAATGCACTAGGGGCATCTCACATTGCCAATGGTATCATTGGATCTCTTTCACACTCTTCACCATATGCTTAGCAGAGTTATGGCTACCTACAGGGGTCACCAGTTCCTCCAACATTTATGCCCCTCCTACTAGCAACATGTTTCCAGGGCCCCAACCCGTCTACAAAACGGTTGCTCCTTCTTATTCACAGCCTCGCACTCCAGTCCCTCAAGCATTAGTGCCGCAATCTTCCATGCATACTCAACCCCAATAGCCACTTCCCCCTTAGGGACAAGTGTTTTCATAGCAGAGTGCTACCAATCCCTAAAAGTCGAAGAAAAAGAATAAGGGGAAGAGTAATAAGGGTAACCAGGGTAATCAAGGTAACCACCCTAGTGAACCCGAGGGGAACCAACCTAACACTAAAAACCAACAACAGGGTGGCCAGCCCAAGTAGAACAAGGCTATTTGTATGAATAAGCCTTGTGCATGTTGTGGTGTACATGGCCACTATACGCATGAGTTTCCTCTTTTATCCCATATGCTCCAAATGTGGGAAGCTCAAGCAACTTCTAGAGGCCAACAATCACCTTAGAATCTTGCGCCATCTCAACTGGCCATGCTCACAAATCCTTTCCCTTAGTAAGGATTTGTTGCTGCTCAACCTCAGCTAGGTCAAGTAGCCCACCTCCCCAACCTTCTGGCCTCGGTGACTACCAGATCCTTATGATGGATTCTGACGAGGTCAATACCTCTAATCAACAGGCAACTCCTTAGCACTTTGTTGTTACCATCTCAGCTGAGTCATCCGGATCCACCCACCCAGGACCTCCTTTGTTTGTGGATGCCTCTCCTATGTTTCCACCAGGAATCGTTCCTCCAAGTCTCAACCATCCAGGAGCTATTTCGCTAGGACATTACCCTGCAGGATAGATACCTTTCTTATTTCCCCCTTTGGGAGTATTTTATATGCCTGTCATGTCTTCACTGGTCCCTCATAATGTGACTTTAGGGATCCCAATATGGTAAATTGATCCCCTAGCAAGCATCCTGCTTGGTCAACTACGACCATATCATGCTTTGACCCCAATTCAACTAGTCCCCATGACCCCTGTCGCTGCTTCAGTTCCATCACAACCTCAACAGGAACCCATTCCTTTTGCAAAAACATCCAGACAAGGGGGAAAAGCTAAGAGGAAATAACCAAAGGGCAAGGCTCCCCCAGCTCCTCTAGCGCTTAAGGCCCCAAAGCTGTCACCTTCGTGCACTTTGTGTAAATTTGATGGGCATGCCACCAATAATTGTCCTGGGCTTCCTCATCTTAAACCTTTAGTTCATGAAGCGTTCCCTGAGTCAAATATCCCCAAGGTCCAAATTACCTTACTGGGACCAATCAAGAAACTCAAAACACTACGCACAAACCACCCTTGTGCCCTATGTGATCATTATGGTCACTATTACCATTGTTTCCCTCATCTTGATGAATTTTGTGATTGCCTTGGAGCAATTCGTGAATATGAGGCCACTCATAGTGGATCATCTACTCCTCTACCAGTGGATTCTGGTACTACTAGTCAACTAGAATAGGGAGACTTTGGCCCCACTATTGTGATCCCTCCCCTCGATGTCAAGATGACAGACACTATGGCCCATATCCTTTACTTGTCGTCATCCTTTGAGTTCCTCGTAGGAAAACCTTTCTAATGTTTCTGCGTGTGCTTCTATTGAACCTCTTTTGACAGAATCCCTGGTCTCAACATTTGTAGATCCTCCATCTACTAGTTCATCGTCTACCATTCGAAATGATGCATATGCGAATGTTCTTTCTTAGGTTGATGCACCAGGTAATGCCACCACATCATGTAGTTAGTCTTCCTCCCGTCTGCCCATCTCCCAAACTGATGAGGACACCATGGTATCTATGTCTACCCATGACTACCCCTACCCTTAAATAAGGGGGAATTTCTTCAGAGGATTTTGAAGGCCATTTCCTTCCTAATTCTCCCAATGCGCTCTACCTCAAGAAATTTCTCTCATAGCACATCCCTTTGATTTGCGTGTCTTTATTTCTTCCATAAAGATATGTAGATTACATCACCTCATCCATTTTCTTTTACGCCTTTCAGATAGATCCATCATCCACATTGTATATTGGTCATGCCAATGGTACAAGTCGCTTATCCCGGAATCTAGCCTTGGCAGGCTAGGCCATTTTTACCCCCTTGCATACGTTAGTCCTTTCGAATGGCATGTGCATTCGATCTGCCACCAATAATCGGGCCGAATATGATACAATGATAGGTTTGTTAGTTGATTCCCTCACTCATTGCATCCTTCATCTTCATGTTCATTTAGATTCCTTGCTACTTGTCAGGCAATTGAATGGTGTGTATCATGTGCATAAGCAAGTCCTGTTTAAAAAATATCTACGAGTGAAGCTATTGGTACATGAATTTGAAACCATTACTTTCAGTCTTGTGCCTAAATCCCAAAATCACTATGTAGATACCATGACAAACAAAATTCTAGATTGGCATTTATCACTTGTATACCACAGAAGATAACCATAAACAAAAAATGGCAAATCATCATCATAATATCAAAATGAATAATCATATTATGTATCATATAATGTTTGGAGCCCTTAGCTCTAAATACATCCGGTATGCCCATAGCATACTGGGGTGGCACATAGGCCCTTACATCTCCTCATCTTATTTGGAGGATCTCGTGCAAAGTTGGGTCGAGATGCTTGAATCCTTTTTTTTAGCATTCGAAACACAATGGCGCTCCACAAACTCTTCCTGCTAGGTGGTAACATTCCCACCTTTGCATACTATATCAGCATCCCATGCTTGGGGGCATGATGGTTTTCCCCTAGTCATCTTCTCAAGTCTTGGCCTAGATCCCACTAGATCTAGGTATGGTCGATTATCCTCCCATTCCTTAGACAGTTTGTCCTACTGGTATCTCCAGTGAGCCATATGCACATTGCATATCGTAGAAATTTGATACCATATCTTCATATATTCTACTCTATATCCACATAGTCCCCATGTTTGACTTAGCAAGTGAGAATGATTCTAGACCTCCTCTAGTAGTTCATTCTCGTTTTTGTCCTCCCTTAATTCTTCACGAGGAACCATCATTCCAAGAAGCATTAAGGCCATCTTTAGACAAGTAAGGCCATTTTCCTAAAAGTCGTAGATCTTGATTCTAATAGTCGGTTTGTCCACTATGACCTGCACTAGATATAGGGCCTTTTCCTCCTCTCCAAATTCACCACAGCTCACTTAGCAATGAATCCAAATTGGAGGGAAAACGACCTTTCATAGAAAAATCCGTAATTTTTCTATTGCCCATTGTGACTAGACCGTAGCTCAGTTTGACGAATCCTCAGCACCGTTGGAAAGCTATCACCGAGCTCTAAAATGGGTCTTCCTCATTTTTTGATGGTTTGACACTTCACCTGGAAATCACTTTTCCAAGAAGGTTGCTTTGCCGTCTCTCAAAATTGAATTTCGTTATAAAGAGACACTTATAATTTGAGGTTCACCTCCTCTTAATACTTTTCATACCATATGTTGATTTTTGTAATGAGCAACCATCATTTACTCATGTTTTGATGGTCCCCATTGGGCCTAGTCTTTGTGGAAATGTCATCAAGTCACCCTTGTTCAGAGCATCTGCGATGAGTCACCCTTTCATTCTTGAGGTCTATTTCATGCCCCATCATCTCATGTCATAGTATCCCATCCATATTTGCATACCTTTCATCCTGTGTTGCCCATTTTGGCCTCCAGTCATACTGCCCCCATCCCCTCTAGAGTTGAGTCAGTTGCTGCCAGGTCAACCATGCACTTTATGCTCTGACAAGGGTAGTCATTTGTTTGTCCCTCAGTCTCATTTCCCCATTATCCCTAGTGTCAGTCCATTAGTCAAATTACTATTTTCCTTCATGCTTTAGTTGAGGATCCTCATTGCCTCATCTATCGCGGGCATTATTTTGTCGACATCAACTCATTTATTCCAGAAGAATGACCTAAAGGGTCGTGTATCTTGGTTCCAACTTCCATTCTTGTTTGGTGCCTTGGATTAAGTAGAGGGTCTCATTATTACTCTTCGACTTGGTCATTTCATGTTCATGATCCATACACTTGACGGTCCAGTGATGCAACAAATTGTACCAGTGATTCTCAGGTGTGTGTGAGATGTTTCAGACCTCATGAGAGGGTAGCCCTTCAGGTAGTCCCGCACGTGCTTGGATGCATACCTATTATTATACAACCTCAGATGCAGTTCCACAGAGTTGATGGGTTCGGTTCCTACCGATCGCAATGTCCATAGCATGTATGTCTCCTTCAGCTGATCTGTTCAGTTTTGCAGAGCCCTTCCTTGTTCAGCAGGGCTTCTTTGGTTGTTCTACGATTCCTCCCACCCATTTCTTGAGGGAAGGGGATTTGTATCTCATGTACTCAAATATTATTGTATTAAGTCCTGGCACATGTTTTTACCAAGTGCATTATGTATATGGGACACATTGTATTATTTTCTGGCTCTGTTATGCTAGCATGTCATGTACCATTCAGTATGTACTTCATTGATCAGTTCCATGTTTCTGAGCAAACCATTATTTTTGTACTAAGTTATCTCAGTGGGTATGGGTATGCCTCCCCCACCTCATTGAGGTACGGTACCACAAACATAAAAGGAGGCTTGCATTAGTCTCGCCCCCTCTGTCCCTATCCTCTTTCAAATGCATCTTCATTGGCATCTCTCTCTCTCCTTGACTCCCCTGTGTTGTCTAAGTGATTGTGTCTTTACAACGTACTTCGGTCATATGCTTTGCTCCTAACACTTGTACGTTAGAGGGAAATCTGTTATCACCAAAAAATTGATCATCTAGCCTAATTTACTAGATGGATCAAAGTACACCATGTAAAGCCAATTTTACCATAGTAAAATTGCTTTCGCTGTGAGAAATTATTTAATAAACCACCTTTGTTAAGTAATTTATACTTAAACCCATGAAGAATAATTAAATAAATCACTATTAATTTGATTTTCTTCTAGGAATAATTAATTAAACCATTGTTTTAGTATTATTCCTTATCAAATTTGACCCAATCATGAAAAATAAATAGATAAATCATTATTTATTTGATTTTTCTATAGGAATAATTAATTAATCACTAATTAATTATTATTCTTCGTTAAAGTTGACTAAATCCCTTAGGAATAATTAAATAAATCCTTATTTGTTTATTATTCCTTAACTAATTCCTTGAGATGATAAATAAATCATTTATTTATTATTTCTAAATAAAAGTTTAAACACTTTTTCCCTCCTAAACAAATATAATAAAATATTCCAAGTGGTTATTCCAAGAATGGGATCAATAATATTTTATTATTGCTCATTATTCGAGGATAACTCAATATTTTGTTATAAATAGAAGGGTTTTCCATTCATTATTCAATTTTGATTATTTTCATTGTTTCACTCATTGTTGTAACTCTGATTATTTTCATTGCCGAACACCATATTTTTGCTAGGTTTATGCATTATAGAGGAGAGAGACTCTACAAGAAGCTGAAGACTTTTGAGGATAACCGAGAACCCATCCCATAGAGGGGGACTAGTAACATTTAGCTGTTCTCTTCACAGGTGTTACAATAAAATTATTCTTTACATACCTAGTTTCCATTGGATAATTTGGGTTATTGCCCTTTCTTTCATTGTTTAACTATGATCGTAGCATAGATCCGGACTTTGGAAGGTTTTGTTTCTATCAGTTTCTGCACATCTACAATGTTCAACAAACATTTATATTTTTGAGATTATTTGTCATCCACAATCTTAAGTGGGTTCTTTTCGTACATCATTGAGAAGAAAACACTACAACAATGTACATTCATGCAGGATGAATTAGTGTACTGGGGATTTGTGATTTCCAAGGAAGGTTCGAAGATGGATTCTGCGAAGGTGAAGGCTATTTTTGAATGGCCAATACCTCAATCTACATTTGAGGTGAGGAAATTTCATGTATTGGAAAGCTTCTACTAGAAATTCATTAGGAATTTCATCTTGATTTGTGCACTTCTTACTGAGTACATGAATAAGGGGAATTTTAAGTGAATAGTAGCAGTAGGGAAAAAATTGTTAGATCTGAAAAGAAAGGTGGCAAAGAAACCTATCTTGGTACTTCCAAACTTTGATAAAGTATTCCAATTTGATTGTGATGCAAGTGGGACAACAATTGGAGCAATTCTGAGTCAAGGAGGCAGACCAATAGTTTTCTCCAATGAGAATTTGAACGATTCCAAGAAGACATATTATGTATATGATTAGGAATATTATTCCATTATGCAGGATTTAAAGAAGTGGAGACACTATTTGTTGCCCAAGGAATTTGTCTTGTTTACTAATCACAAGGCATTACAATATATCAACAATCAATCTAAATTTAATCAAAGACATTCTAAATGGGTTAAATTCTTCCAAACTTATACATTTATTTTTAAGCATAGGTCTAGGAAGTCGAATAAAGTTGTAGATTCCTTGAGTAGGGGAGTGTTGTTACTTAATACTTTTTCGGTAGAAGTGGTAGGTTGGGAAAGCATGAAGGACCTATGTGCAGAATATGTCAATTTTTGAGAAGCTTGGACAGCTTGTAAAGAATCTTGGAGTGTATACAGAACCATATTCTTGGATTACCATATTAAAGAAGGGTTTTTATTTAAAAATTAACAATTACTCATTCCTCACGGTTCAATGAAGTCAAATCTTATTAAGGAGCTACATGGTGGAGGCCTAGGTGGACATTTTGGCATGGATAAGACTGTATTGTTGTAAAGGTGAGGTATTTTTTTCCTAGCATCAACAAGTATGTTAGAAATTTTGTTGAGCATTGTAGAGTTTTCCAACTAGGAAAAGGTAGAAATCAAAATACGGGGTTGTATACTCCATTGCCAATACTAGAAAGGCCCTGGGAAGATGTGAGCATGGAATTTATCTTGGGGCTACCAAGGAAGTAGAGGAAGCATGATTCAATGATGGTTTTTGTAGATAGGTTTTAGAAGATGGAACCTTTCATTTCATTCAAGAAGGAAAGTGATGCTACTAAAGTGGTTGTTTTACTTTTCAAAGAAGTAGTGAGACTTCATGGGTTTCCAAGATCTATTACTTCAGACAGAGATACAATATTTTTGGGTCAACTTTGGAGGATGCTGTGGAAGAATATGGGATCTAAACTATTGTATAATTCAACCTATCATCCAGAGAGAGGTGGACATACTGAAGTGGTGAATATGAAACTTTGGATTTTCTTAGAAGTTTGAGCGGTGGAAATCCCAACTAGTGGGATATGGTCTTGGCATAGGGAGAGTTTGCAAACAATGACTTGATGAATAGATCCACTTGTAAGAGTCCATTTCATATTGTTTATGGGTGGCCATTGAAAGGTATTTTGGACCCTATATAGTTACCACATTTGGAGGAAAGGAAGGGTGTTGATGCAAGTGATTTTATAGACAACTTGCAGCTAATACAGAAACAAGTGAAGAAGTGATTAGAATAAAGTAACAACATGTATAAGGAGATTGTAGATTTGAAAAGAAGATCAAAGGTTTTTGTTGAAGGAGAGATGGTAATTAAACATCTGTGGAAGGAGATATTTCCTAGGGTTACCTACAATAAATTAAAATATAAAAAAATAGGCCTGTAGAGTCGTTAATATACCATTATTATTGTCGCTTGTGAACGTTTATTTCACCCATTTCTACCATTCTTCATCATGCCATTTATTATAATTTATCATTTAAATCCATTTTATTAATTATTTATGCTCTCATGAATAAATATTATTTATTCTCCTTTATTTCTAATAAATTGATTATTATGCATTATTTTACCAATGATAGTTCTAATAAGTTGGTTGTAACCTTATTTACCATTTTTAGCCTCCAAAGTAACTTCCAGATTGAAGATTTGATTTTTAAATCAGCCAACTCAGAAATTCGCTGGTTTAAGGAGTGACAATTTTGCGGTTAAGATTCTGAGCAAATGAAGACGAATTTGGAAAATCTGGAACATGGGTTTTGTCCAGAACGGGCCCAATTATCTTCATAAAGAACAGTTTGCCCAAATTCGGCTTGTACAGGGAGAAACACAGGGTTCTTTGAACACGATTTTCTGGGATTTGCTGTTGCGGCCGCCCTCCAAATCTTAGCTGCAAACCTAAATCCGCCTTGTTCTTGTTGATCAATGGGTTGGAATCAACCTAAATTTGTAAGAGAAATCATGATTGTAATTATCTATACTTTGATCTTTCTCTATTTAATGAAACCCAAGATCAGAGACGGAGGCAGATTGGAGAGAGACGTGATGATGGAAGAATGATAGAGAAATGATGGACAACGGTGGTGGATTATTCATGCTGTAGCTTTTTCTATTGTAATGATTCCAATTGGCTGATTAATAAATGAATTGGGAATTGCTGTTCATTCTTCTTATTCTGAAGTGATCCCGCAGCATCCGCTGGCGGCTAAGGGCCCAGCCTATGGCGGAATATGCTGCTACTACTGTATAGTATCTTCTTTTGTTTTATGCGTGGTTTGCTATCTTTATTGTTCAGTAATCTGATGCATGAATTCTATGTGATCATTAATTCATTAATGTTCTTTCCGAATTCCTTGTGGCGATTTTGCGTTATATCATTAAGTCTTTTCCAGAATTGATTGCATGGTATCAATCTGAATCGGGTATTTCTGTTACAGAGCTTTTGTATTAAACATTACCATCATAAGATTTATTTGAAGTTATGATTATTGGAATCCGGAAGTAATATTGTATTTGGAAACATAGTTCTCATCTCAGATTACTATCTTAGTGTGTTGAATGTATATATGATTGTTGTTCTATTAGTGTGTTTTGTATATATGATAACTGCTGTTCCATAATTCATTTGTGAATACCGCCTCATAAAGTAAATTGCTTTTGAAGATTGTTATTTCATTGCAAAATGTGAGTTTGGTTCAAGTTTACTTTTGACTCGCGAGATTTAGTTCTTTTGATTGCTGTTTCATTTGCTGCTGTTCTATTTCCATTTCGCTGTTCCATTTTACTTTCTGCTGATTTATTTACTTGCCTTTGTTGCTTTGGTGTGGGAGGAGGATCAAGGCTGTCGTGAGACACAACAGACGCTATTATGCTCCCAGATCCATGATCCATACTCTAATTCCTTTTTCATCAATTTCTAGAGGACTGAGTTATTGCTACCATATCCTCGATTGATGGTTGTTTGAATGAATGATTTAGGTTCTTACTATTCCAATTAGATTTTGCTTCTTGCATTCATTTACTTGTGGGTTTTAAGCACTATATTGCAAAACATTACTCTTAAGAAAATAGCCGCCTCAGACAGAGTACACTCTTGAAATAAAAAGTCGTCCCTGGGTTGATAATTAATGTGAGGTAATTAGGAGTTCACAAGACACCTTTTTATCACTCCACATTTTGGCGCCGTTGCCGGGGAGAGTGTAGCCATTTCTAAAGAGTAGTGTGAATCTGATGAGTGCCTGCTAGGGAAGAGTTGGATCTTAAAAACGGAAGGTAAGAACCTGCGTACGGAGCATGTAAAAGCCCTGCTCCACCGTCCGCTTTCCAGCAGGACTCTTAAAGAACCTAGAGTAGAAATAGATGTTTGAATTTTTGTGTGAATGATTAGGAAAAAGATAGAAATTTTTTAAAAAATGAATCACATGATCTCACGCAAGTGGTGATGTAAGCACCACCCATTTCACTAACCGATTGACAGGAACATTTGAAGAAGGAGCCTCGAAGAAACACATGAAGAACATCTTATACTATGGAGCAGCTCTCCGATGGTTCATGAGCCTAGGTGGGAATTGCATCCAATCATGGGAGGACATGAAGAACATATTCTTGAAGAAGTACCAAGACTATTGCAAAGCCAATGAAGATATTTTCGATATGATACAAGGGGAAGATGAAAGTTTGGAGGATTATGTAGATCGATTTCATTATAACTTTCAAAAATCAAAGCATAAGCATTTGGAAAAAGATATCTTAAAAACACTCATTCTTAGAGGAATTAAAGATAAATTTTTAGAACTTTTAAATCTGATAGGAAAAGGTGATGTTTTTCAGTTATCATATGATGATGTTTGTGAGTTGTGCATAAGGTATTCAAGAGGAATCTCCAAGGCTGGTTCATAAAAATCAAGAATTGGATGAAGTGTTTTGTTTTCATGACCGAAAGGAGCATCTCATAGATACTCACTCTTCCTTATCTATGATGGAAGTGCCATATCAAAGAGGTAAGAAAGCAGCAACAAGGCCTACAGGTATGGTTCAAAACACTTTTTCTTCATTGTCATACTTGCATAATCCATTATGGAATGCTAATGTGTTAGGGCAGCCATGTCAATTTCAATATAACCACCTATCTTGTTTACAAGTTGGGCATGGTTCATCTTATGATGGCATGACTACTCTCCCTCATCTTGTAGTACAAGCACATCCTCCATATTCTCCACCAGCTCTTTCACAACACCTTGCTTGCCCATTCACACAACCCAATCAGCCACATCATCAAAATGCTCCTGCTCAATTAATTTCACACCCCTACCATAATAAACCAGTACAACATGCTTACAATGTTGAGCTGGAAAATTTACCCACCCTTCCCACCCATTCTATCTCACATGTGTCATTAGAGAAAACCTACAATGAGATTCAGAATGTTTCAAATGCAAAAATTGTAGAAGCTATGGAAGAAAATGAGGTTTCTTTTACTATGCATCAACAAGCTATTTTAAAAGCTCAAGAACTTCATGATATGATGGCTATGCGAAATAAAAAAAATAAAGGATATATTGAAGATTGGTTTCACTCCATCATTTGTTTGCAACATCACTCTATGCTTCAACAATTTTTGATATCATTTTTTCAAGGGAAGCCACCTTTTCATACCCTAATATCCATTAACATGCATTTTTCAAATTTGGGTATGTGCATACGTGAAGCCGTATTTCGAAAATGGCTTCACTGGAAGTACTCATACACGTAGTCATATTCATTTTTCAAATCAAAATAGGATAGGGTAGAAAATAAAATAAATAAGGGAATAAATAAATGCATTTTGTTTTTCCATGTAAAACTAGGGTTTTTGTTGCAACATGCTATGCAAATCAACATCGGTGATAATTTTTTTATAATTTGTGTATGTAGATGAATCATAATGGAAATAATAAGTTCTACAAACACTCATTTTCATTTTTATCACCAATTTGAAAAAATGCTTGAATTTCATTTTTTTTGGCTTGCGGGCTTGATGAACTTTCTGGAAAAACAGTCGGGACAGTCATGTTTTGAGGGACCAAAAGTGAATATTTTTAAAACCTGTTTTTACCCTAAGTAGCCCTTGATGTCTACTTTCTAACCCAATTTGAATCACTCAATTTGGATTTGAAACGAAAAAGTTAGAACCAAAACATTGACCGGTTATTTAGCGGGCAGCTCAGGAACAAAGTTGGGACAGTTAGTTTTTGGAGGCCTAAATGACCATATTTTTAAAACCTGTTTCTATCCTAAGTAGCCCTTGATGTCTACTTTCCAATCCAATTTGAATCACTCAATTTGGATTTGAAACGAAAAAGTTAGAGCCAAAACATTGACCGGATGTCTAGCGGGCAGCTCAGGAACATAGTTGGGACAGTCAGTTTTTGGAGGCCTAAATGAATGAATTTTTAAAACCTGTTTCTATGGTAGGTTCCCCTATGAATCTAGTTTACAATGCAATTGGAATCACTCATTTTCGATATCGTATGGGGAAGTTATGATCAAAATACTGACTGTCTATCGTAAATCAGCACCCTTAAAACTATGTCTTTCCAGCTGTTCCTTAAAGTATTTGACCTATCAATTCTTCTTGTCTTCAAAACCTGTTTCTATTGGAGATCAATAAATGAATCTATTTTCATTTCCAATTTGAATCATTCGAATCTGACATCAAACGAAAAAGTTATGCTTGAAATATCAACTGTTGGTCTAAGCCGGGTAATCGAAAATGACTATGTTATGCAGGTTTTTCTAGCTAAAATTGACATATCATATCATTGAATCTTTAAAACCTGTTTCTACTGGAGATAAACCTTTGAAATAGCTCTCATTTGGCTTTGGAATCACTCAATTTGGACGAAAAACAAAGAAGTTGTGATTAAAACACTGCTGGTTAGTATGGTCGACCACTGCTCTCCCGCAGGTAACAAATAAATTTTACTTTGTTATTTTCTCTATGGATTTGTTATACAGAATAACTACTTGTTGTTTTTTGCATAATTCTTGGATTAAGGGAGCCCGTACACCTCTCTTTCTTCATGATTTAATGCTTTATCGCAGGTAGATACTCGTTTTTTGCAGGTCTTGGGAAAATAAAGAAGGTCAATTTATGGACGAGTGATTTTTTAAAGAACTTTTTATAAAACAAAGGAATTTTATCCAAATCATTACCCAACGGATTCATAATGGAACAAATGAAGAATTGATTTCAATTTCAAGATTCATGTTTTGTTACTACTGCCAAAACATCATTTTTTTACATAATATCATAGCTGTTGTAACTTAATTTACATATTGTTTTTAAATAAAATGTTGTTTCTTTTCTAATTTCTCTTATATTTTGTGTTTCAGGTGTTGCTTCATTCAAAAGCATCAATGCGTGAACAGCTAACTCATTCTTTGCGTGTTTGCATTTTACTTTCACGTTGGGTGTGTTTTTACTGTTCCTTTTTTCAAAAGGAACAGCATTTGGTGTGTTTTTGCTGTTCCTTTTTCAAAAGGAATAGCAGTTCGTGTTTTTACTGTTCCTTTTTCAAAAGGAACAGCAGTTCGAGTTTTTGCTGTTCCTTTTTCAAAAGGAACAACAGTTTGAGTTTTTGTTGTTCCTTTTTTTCAAAAGGAACAGCAATTTGAGTTTTTGCTGTTCCTTTTTTTCAAAAGGAACAGCAGTGCGTGTTTTTTTCGCGTTTTTGTGTGTATTTTTGCTTTTTTTTGGTATGCATTTTCTTTTTTGTTCCCTACACAGAACACCACTTTCTTTTTGAGTGTTTTTGCTGTTCCTTCCAAAAAAAAGCAACACTTTGAGAATATTTTTTAGAGCAACCCTTCCTTTCTCTTGTGGGATTATTCATAGTTCATCTCAACCACATTTTCCTGATTCTCTTTCATGGCATGAAGTACACTACTTTTATGAGGACAGGAATTATGGATTCTTTTGAAGCGAGTTATTATCATTTACGTTATGATCTTTAACAGGACAACTCCTTGATGTTAGATTCTTTTCAAAAAGGGACACAATTATTTATATATTACTTTACTGCATTGTTTTCTGCTGTACATGATACTGATTGATCATCTTAATACCATGTTGGTTCCACCCTTCCTGGTTATAATCTTCTCTGTCTGTAATAAATGAGATTATGGGTATATTTTTTTCTATTGACATCTTCAACTTCTTCTGCCATCCCTGCTCTTAAGGAGTACTGAGCCTCCCTCATTTTATCATAAAAATATGCAATAACAACAAAATTTTGTTCGCAGATAGAGGATAGGGGGTCTCATTACGAGCCAGCCTACCATGTTCATAAGGCTGTAACAAAGTGACATTCCCATTATGGCCACCACACCAGGGTTATGATCCATTGGATAGCCAAATTATCCTTGGAACAGGAGGTCTCATCACGAGCCGGCCTGATCACTTTTGCTACATCCCAGTGAATGGCAGTGTGATTATCTGGTTACCATGCCAGCACATTGATCTCTTCTGTAGAACAACACTGAAACTCTCTACTTATAAATTGAGGATTCTGGCTCATATGGGTTAAAAAGCAACCCTGCCGAGGCTATGGACGCCTGCTGGCAGCAGCGGCTCTGCTTATGGTATTGAAGTTATATCTTTTCGTCAATTATTATTATAATACCCTTTTCTTATTTTCTTTTTATCAGAGAAGTTATTTCCTTAACTTTTTCCCTGTTTGAACCTTTATGCATGAGAAATTGTTTTATGATCAATCACATCATTTTCAGCTAGAATACCGTCAGCAAAGCATCTTTTTAGCATATTGTTGTCCTTTTTCGTTTTGCATAAACTATCATCACTCCAAAGTGTCCTATCTCTTATTCATAACTATCTTTACACACTTTGCTCTCAAAATAACCATAATTTTCACCGTCCTATCATTGATAAGTGTACTCTGCTTCATTTACTATTGTATTGTTCACTCCCTTGCCTTGCCATCAACACCACCCCTTTCATATGCTTTATGGTTATGGAACCCATTTTCCAATTGGAGGGGGGGAATGTATGCATTATGGAATTGCATGCGATATGATTACTACACTTTGCCATACCTTGTTGATTTGACAACATATTAGTGTTGCATGTATACATAAGTTTTTCTAATTGCAATTTTGCATGCATCTTATCTGTTGCTATTCAAAGCTAACACTATGGATTCAAGCACCTTGTATGCAAAATAGTGCTTTGTTTACAGGAGAACAACAAGTATGAGCAAAATTCTATTCGTAGCATGACCACACTATTGCACTTCACAGTAGAGGCTCGCGAACGTGAACAATTCTTCAGACATGATGTGCTTCTCTGGATTCCACCTTTTGCATCACGTTCAGCACCAACTCTATCTACATCAGCTTCAACAACTGCCAGTCCATATATGTCATTCCACATTTTTGGAGGTAAAACTTGAGGTAAAATTGCATAGTTTTCTAATTTATTATAAATTTGGGAGAATCTAATGAAAATCCATTTTGAGCATTATTTACCATCCTTCATTTCTACCACTTCCCATTTTTCAGCAGCATATCATTTCCGAGTATGGGGGCGTGTTCCTTCATTTTTTTTCTTATCACCACGCCATTTATATTCTTTATCATCCATTGCTATTCTTATTCACTCTCAACACCGCCCTTATTCCATGTTGTTTTACACCAAGCATAGAATTCAACAGCTGGTAGCAACCACCTCTATTTGTTTTCTAGCATCACATGAGGACATGCTAATTTTTCAGAGAGGGGGAGGAATTGCTATGCATGATGGATATTTTCTACTTTCTTCCTTATTTAAGGCATACAATTTCATTTTTTGATTTCCACATATTTTTTAAAAACTATGAACCCAATTCTTGTAATTTTTGGAAAACACATACCTATCATTAATACAAACCCACACAATTTCAAGAAATAATGGTTCATAAAATTTCGGAAATCATGCACTCTCACCTACAGCCATTTTGTTTATATCTCATGATCCATGCATCAAAACAATATGATTTTTGGATCATAAAGGCATTCATATATTATAAATTTACTTGCCAAATTTCAACAAAAGCTGGTTTGTAGTTTTTGAGAAAATGGTTCATGAAGTTTGCTGTTACATATATCATATTTTGTTGCAACTTCATATATACATATAATTGAATGTCAATGTAAAAATTGTTATGCCTTCATCAAGATTACTAAAATTGAATATTCATTAATTAAGGAAGAATTCATTTGTTCTATCCATTTCATGAGCTGAGATGAACATATTTTTTTTTTATTGCTTGGTTAACACATGGGTTTTTGTCTTTGGGTTGCATGAGGACATGCAATATATTCAGTTTTCGTTGCATGAGGACATGCAATATATTGAGTGTGGGGGTGTGTAGAGTCGTTAATATACCATTATTATTGTCGCTTGTGAACGTTTATTTCACCCATTTCTACCATTCTTCATCATGCCATTTATTATAATTTATCATTTAAATCCATTTTATTAATTATTTATGCTCTCATGAATAAATATTATTTATTCTCCTTTATTTCTAATAAATTGATTATTATGCATTATTTTACCAATGATAGTTCTAATAAGTTGGTTGTAACCTTATTTACCATTTTTAGCCTCCAAAGTAACTTCCAGATTGAAGATTTGATTTTTAAATCAGCCAACTCAGAAATTCGCTGGTTTAAGGAGTGACAATTTTGCGGTTAAGATTCTGAGCAAATGAAGACGAATTTGGAAAATCTGGAACATGGGTTTTGTCCAGAACGGGCCCAATTATCTTCGTAAAGAACAGTTTGCCCAAATTCGGCTTGTACAGGGAGAAACGCGGGGTTCTTTGAACACGATTTTCTGGGATTTGCTGTTGCGGCCGCCCTCCAAATCTTAGCTGCAAACCTAAATCCGCCTTGTTCTTGTTGATCAATGGGTTGGAATCAACCTAAATTTGTAAGAGAAATCATGATTGTAATTATCTATACTTTGATCTTTCTCTATTTAATGAAACCCAAGATCAGAGACAGAGGCAGATTGGAGAGAGACGTGATGATGGAAGAATGATAGAGAAATGATGGACAACGGTGGTGGATTATTCATGCTGTAGCTTTTGCTATTGTAATGATTCCAATTGGCTGATTAATAAATGAATTGGGAATTGCTGTTCATTCTTTTTATTCTGAAGTGATCCCGCAGCATCCGCTGGCGGCTAAGGGCCCAGCCTATGGCGGAATACGCTGCTACTACTGTATAGTATCTTCTTTTGTTTTATGCGTGGTTTGCTATCTTTATTGTTCAGTAATCTGATGCATGAATGCTATGTGATCATTAATTCATTAATGTTCTTTCCGAATTCCTTGTGGCGATTTTGCGTTATATCATTAAGTCTTTTCCAGAATTGATTGCATGGTATCAATCTGAATCGGGTATTTCTGTTACAGAGCTTTTGTATTAAACATTACCATCATAAGATTTATTTGAAGTTATGATTATTGGAATCCGGAAGTAATATTGTATTTGGAAACATAGTTCTCATCTCAGATTACTATCTTAGTGTGTTGAATGTATATATGATTGTTGTTCTATTAGTGTGTTTTGTATATATGATAACTGCTGTTCCATAATTCATTTGTGAATACCGCCTCATAAAGTAAATTGCTTTTGAAGATTGTTATTTCATTGCAAAATGTGAGTTTGGTTCAAGTTTACTTTTGACTCGCGAGATTTAGTTCTTTTGATTGCTGTTTCATTTGCTGCTGTTCTATTTCCATTTCGCTGTTCCATTTTACTTTCTGCTGATTTATTTACTTGCCTTTGTTGCTTTGGTGTGGGAGGAGGATCAAGGCTGTCGTGAGACACAACAGACGCTATTATGCTCCCAGATCCATGATCCATACTCTAATTCCTTTTTCATCAATTTCTAGAGGACTGAGTTATTGCTACCATATCCTCGATTGATGGTTGTTTGAATGAATGATTTAGGTTCTTACTATTCCAATTAGATTTTGCTTCAAGCATTCATTTACTTGTGGGTTTTAAGCACTATATTGCAAAACATTACTCTTAAGAAAATAGCCGCCTCAGACAGAGTACACTCTTGAAATAAAAAGTCGTCCCTGGGTTGATAATTAATGTGAGGTAATTAGGAGTTCACAAGACACCTTTTTATCACTCCACAAGGCCCATGCAGAATTCTTCAATTTTTTTTTGAAAATGCCTACAAGCTAGAGCTGCTGAGAGACTTGGATTTCTCTATGATATTCAATATAGCTGATTCGTATGAGTTTATGAAGGAGAAAGTAGTGAAGAGATAGGTACGTCCACTGAGTGAAAGAAACAATTACCAGTCAAACCTATCGAAGAATTTGAATAAATTATGGCCACAAGGATTCAAAAGAAGACTTGCCGCAGGGAGTATCTTGAGTATTTGGTTAAATGGAGAAATAGGGGATATAAAGATGCATCATGGGTAAATGAACAATATTTGACATTCCTATAAAGGACTTCAATCTCTAAAGGAAATAACACATGAGGTGGTAGCTCATATTTTCTTACTAAGGGTCTCTGATGTAGGAGAATTCTTGGCTTCATGCAATCCTCATCAACAAAAAACAAGTTTCTGTGAGTTTGTAATAAGTGTTGTTACACCCATGTATTTTAAGCTGTGAATACACCTGTTATGTTAGTTGCTAATACACCCAGCTGGTAGTTGTTGTTAATCAAGTAGCTACATTTTATCAAAGTGACAACTGTGTTTGAGTTGCTGACACTCCCAGGATCATTGGCTAATTATCCTACCACGCAGGGTTATTGGCACATCTAAAATTGACATTCATTTAGGTACACTACTATAAGACAAACCATGCTAAATGCACTTCTAGAATAAGGCGTAAGTTACAAATTTTGTTTGTCCACATGTTGAGAGAAGGTGAGTAAGTTCAGTTCCAGTAGATGAAGATGTCGATGGCATAAGAAATGATTTTTTTAGTGGAATTAAAAGAGATAAATATCATGAGGATAAATGGTAACAAGAGGGAAGGAAAGGGGGATTTTGTTTTTGGAAAACACTAGCTGTTGTGCAGGTTAGGATAACATCTAGTTGTTGTGCGTGGTGTTGTTGGGTAACAATGTAGGAAATTCCAACACTCCGAGGGAGTTTTTTGTAATTTGAGTTTTGTCTGTAACAACACATTTTGAATTAATAAAAATATATTGAATTATTTCTGTTTTCTTGTGAGTAGACTTGAATTACTCTCTGTTTGTGCTCTATGATTTAATCCAAATTAATTAATTTAGTAGCCAATTCCAATGACCTGGGTTGTGCGCTCTGTAACAAAAATCCAGATTCTGTAGGTGTTGTGAAAGTTACAAAATCTATGTTGCGTCACTCTTGTTCGTTCTCCATGAGATTCTCCATTGCTTGAAGCTTGTGTTTCTCTCTCAAGGGTGATGTGATGGTGGAGAATGTTACTCATTTAGTTCCATAAATGGGAACATTATATATTAAAGGAAGTGTTGTAACATCAATTTTCCAATGGTATGCATTTGACCCATTTTATATATTTATCAAATGAAAATAAATTGAGATAACCTTTCAAAAATTTATTTGCATTTTGAGTATTCTCATCAAACTAGGGTTGGTAAAAGGATTTGTGAGCTAGTTGAGTACCCAAACAATAAAACAAGTTAGTAAAAAAAATTCTATCCAAGATTGGATCTCTATCACTACAATAGTATTTGGGTTTCCATATAGCTTATGAAAACTATTTTTATGAATATTGTGGCAATCATACTTGCTTTAAATGGATGATAAAGTGAAAAATGGGAGTACTTTTTGAGTTGATCCACCATCATTAATGGGAATTTTAATCACCTTATTAATTTATTTAGAAATGAAACAAACAAAATGTGAATTTAATTTTCAACCTACAACTTGAATGAAACTTGTGAGTTGTAGTGGACGATATATGTAGGCTACACCATCTACTTCCACTAGTTTGTTTTATGGTTGTAGTATCAATGATTACTTTTGTAAAGGGAGTATAGATAATTCACAATCTTAGAATGGTTCTACAAATTTATAAGTAAGGTAACTAAATCTATTTGCTATAAAGTAAACATGTTTGCATGAAAGTAAACACACTCGCAAGAAAGTAAATACACTTGCAGAAATATAAACATTCTTGTAGGAATAAAGTTAACTCATGTTGAAAGGAAAAACACATAGTGGAAAAGAAACACACTTGTATAAAGGAATGGGTTGGCTTGTGCCAACTCCCATTCTCAACCACCAATAGATATTGTTGCCTAATCCTTGCCAATAGGTTTACTATTTCTACTCAGACTAACAATTATGAACATTGTGGTTAAGCTCATTGATTCAAAAAACAAAAGGAGATGCAAACCAATCTAAAACGAAAGTATTAGAAATAAACAAATATATGAATAATAAACTATATAAATAAATAAACATAATCTCATATGAGTAGCCTAATTGCATGAACAACTTGAATCGCATAACAAGAAACTAGTTATGGAAATAAGTAGAAGAAATCCAATGTGAATAGACCATTACATAATTAAATTACACAAGAAATTAAAGAATTTATCTAAATTACACAATAATATGTTCTATTAGAGTGGGTCTTACCTCCATAGAACAAAGTGTTGATATTATTCTATATCAAGACTTGCTACATCTACAACATAATTTAATTAAATTAATTAAGCTAATTAACATGGGGAGGGGTCGAGGATGAGGGCCACCTTTGGGGAAATTAAAATTATCCCAAGGGGGATGCAAGCTCAACTGAGCTTCATATAATCCCGATGATAATATCACATTGGTCGGAAGATCATTCTTCCATCTAACATTGGGGCTGGCCCTAGCCTAGGCTCAACTTAGTTTGAAAGAAGAAGAAGAAGAAGAATAAAAAGAAATTGAATATTAAAATAAATCAATCTACTATAAATATGAAAAAATAAATAAAATTTATTAATTAATTAAATCGCACACTATGAAAATGATAAAGCCACAATGAAAATAAAATATCAATAATTATAAATTATTCCATCATCATTCAGAGATGTGCTCTAAGAATCCTTCCTTAAGAAATGAAAATAGTGCTCTCTTTTATACATATATTTAATAGAAACTAGAAATAACAAATAATATTTAAATAAACCCACTAATGAATTTAATAAATCCATAATGGTTATAATAATTTCTTAAATAATAAATAGTTTCCATCATTATCCTTACTAACAATCGATAATAATTCAAATACCTTTTGCTAAAAATTATGACATAATAAATAACTCCAAGAGCTTTTAACCAGAGATTCTAATATTCCAATTAATTAGTGAAATTAATAATCTACCATGGAATTGAAAAACTATCTCCATATCTTTTATTTGGTTGGATTGTTATTATAGTTACATGGATCCATAATTTTCACGTGGAGTAGTGGAAAATATATAAAAACATGGCTCACAGTTGCAATGTTGTAGCCTCTACATGGCTGCTTCATCTTTTGTGAGGTAGTAGTTGTGGTGTAACAACTAAGTACTAATGAATGTGTTGTAGCAATGCTGTCACAATGATGGTTTTGTGTCAACTATATTACAACAATGGTGTTGTAGCAATGATGTTACAAAAGCTGTGTCACAACAATGTTGTTGCAAAAATTTTGTTGTAGAAATTATATCGCAACAATTGTGTTGCAAAAAATGTGTCACGACAACTACACAGGAATATTGCAACAACTATAAATAAGTGTTATAATAACTGCAAATGAATGTTGCAACAACTGGAATCAACAAAACTCCTATAGAAACATCACAATATGCACAAGAACTTATCCAACACAACATCCTTGCAAAATAACTCAAAGATAAACACAAATAAATAAATATATATATATATATATATAAATGTTTAATAAAAAATTCATATAAAATACGGAAAAAATATAAATTAAGTCTAAATTACCAACATGTACATTGACTTTTAAACTTTCATTAAGTTGCTAAATGAAAATATAGAAAAAAAAAAAACTTAAATCTTTTGCTAACATCATCGTTCATACAATAATTATTCTTTCATCATGCATATTTCAAAATTCAATGCGCTCCCCACAATTTATAATGTATGTGCTTCACTTTCAATGAACGTGTGCCCAACATATAAGTTTTCAACAAACAATTTGAATACATGGTATCAAGTCCCAACCTATCTTGTATCAAGTGACCTAGCTTGTATGCCCCAATAAACATATCATATTTTTATGATATCATACTTTAGTAATCATTGTTTGGAATAATTGAAATAAAAAATCAATGGTACATTGTAAAAGTTGTTACTTTAGTAAAAATCTTTCCAAAGTTAACATAAATATTTTACCAACCATATGAGGAGTACATATCAATAGCTTTGTCCATATTCTGTCAATTTTATTTGCAATTTTATTCACATCTATCATGGAGTAGAACACATTGTCAAATAAAAAAAACTTTAACATCTTTCCTTGCATTTAGTCATGAAGTAGATATTGTAAACAATGTTTATCTTCTTTCCGAAAGACTACTCAATTTATTACATGCATCATACCACTTGAAGAACTTTTCTTCACTTTATTATGCCAACTAGCCTTTTGTATTTTTATGGTTGCATATAAAGACATTTTGACCTTATGGAAATTATACTTTAGGGTGTTTTTGATATCATGTTATGCACTTGATCCGTGAGAATAACAAAATGCCAAAAATACGAAACAATATTGCCATAAGTAAAGAAATATCACATAAATTCAGACAAGATACAAAGATATTCTATTATTTAGAAGCAGAATACAATGTTCACTTTCCTCTTCGAGGGGACAACTTCAAATAGAGTAGAGCTCAATTACAATAAAACTCGATAATTCTTCCCTTGCTATCTAAGATTATTTATATCTTTATGACATAAAAAACCCTAACTACTAATGGCCCCTTGTCTAATACGGGTTAACCACCTTATTTATTAATTATGGCCCATTTATAACTAATTGTGGTCCCTTTTCTATAATGCGGGCCAACCACTTACAATTATTATTAATGTGAATAACCGGTTACATGATTTATTGACTAAACTATCTAACTATGACTCTTAAGAGGCCACTTAGGCTTATTACATAAACAAAGGGGTTAGGGTTGGACCATAACACGCCCTTCCCCATCAAAATCAACCTTGTCCCCAAGGTTGAAGCTGTGGAAATTGTTGAAGAATAGTGGCTACTAACAATGCCGCATCTTATGGAGAGGCGTATTTCCACTTGATGAGGACTTCCTTGATTGTGTGACCATAGAGATGTCTTTCATGAGTATCGAGGACCTATTCTAGTGAGAGCCAAAGTGAACCTTCCTCATCCAATTCTGGTAGACTTGTTTGAGCTGTACAATTATCCCCCACAACTTTCTTGAGGAAATATACATGGAAGGATGGGTGGAATTTTCAGGTAGTCGGAAAGGCCAGTTTGTAAGACACTACTCCTATATTTTGAAGTACCTGATAAGGCCCATAGAATTTTGGTGCTAGTTTATGGAAGCCATTTTCTTTGAGAAATGTATTCTTATAAGGTTGGAGTCACAAGAATACCTGGTCACCTACATGAAATGACCTCTATGAATGATGTTGGTTGGCCTATTGATTCATTCTATTATGAGCTTGATGCAAATTATCTTTGAGATCAGTGATCATAGCAACACAGTTCTGCATGAGCTTATCAACTTCCTATACTTTGGAAGATCCAGGGATATAAGACGATGGTGAAGGTGGAAGTTGGCCATACACTTCCTCACATGGCATCAACTTGGTGGCTTCATGATAGTTAGTATTATACCACCATTCAACTAAAGGAAACCATTGTACCCATTGATGCTGCTTGTCTGAAGTGAAGCACCGCAGATTGGTCTCTAAACATTTTTTCACTACTTTTGTTTGACCACCGGTTTGGGGATGATAAGTTGTACTTAATTGAAGTTGCATGCCTTGTAGATTGAAAAGTTCCTACCAAAAATTGTTGGTGAAAGTGGGGTCTCGATTAGACACAATGGAAGTCAGCATGCCATGCAGTTTGAAGATTTTGTCCATGAAAACTTGAGCCACCAATATTTGGGTAAATGGGTGCGACAAAGTGCAAAAACGATCATATTTGGAAAGTCTGTCAACCACCATGATGACTGATTTGTTTCTTGAATTTGGGAGACCTGTAATGAAATCCATGGAGACATCTCTCTAGGTGGAAGCAAAGAGTGGAAAGGTCTATAAGGTTCTCGGTAGATTAATCATATCTCATTGGTTGCACTAGCATACTTTTCATTTAGCTATAAAAGTAATAATGTCATGCTTCATGTCGGTCCAAAAGAAAGAGCGACGAGCTCATGCATAAGTCTTATGAAAGCCTGAATGTCTTACAACTAGAGAGGAGTGCATCTCTTCCAAGATACAACTTTTGGGGGTGGAGGCTGAGGATAACAATACCTGATCCTTATAGTGAAGAACATTATCCTTTCAAGAGTAGCCCTATGAGGAATTAAGATATGCTCGTAACTTGTTAATGAGATAGAATAGAGGGGGATGGGAGAACCATTCATGACAAACTTCTTCAATCCAATCTGGTATGGGTAGAGAGAGGGAAAAAATGGTGCCCTCTTCCTCAAATTACTGCAATGAAGCATCGACCACTAAAATTTCACGCCCCTTCTTGTAAACTATCTCATAATCATATCTTAACATTTTTGTGAGCCATTTATTTTTTGTGGCGATGATAAACACTGCTCTAGGAAATATTTTTAGGCTATGATGGTTAGTGTGGATTTGGAAACAACTTCCCAATAATCATGGTCACCAAGTGTCTACTGCATGTAAGATGGCTATCATTTCTTTCTCATATGTAGATTGACCTAGATGCTTGCCAGTCAGTTGTTGACTGGTGAAAGACAATGGTTTACCTTCTTGCATTAATATTGCACCAATGCTCGTACCTGAAGCATCATATTAAATGAAAAAGTTTTTAAATTTTGATAGAGCCAATAATGGAGTGGATCCCATGGCCTATTTGAGATCCATGAAGGTCTGTTGAGCTGGGTTAGTCTAGAGAAATGATTTTTTCATGAGAAGATTAGTGAGGGGTTAGGAAATGTGTCCATAATTTTTGACAAACTTGTGATAATATCCCATGAGACCCAAGAATCTCCGAAAAATCTTCAATATTTTTGGTTGGGTCCACTCTTGCATTTCCTAAATATTTTTGGATCAACCCTCACTCCTTCATGACACACATTGTGTTCCAAATACTCTACTTTTTCCATGCCAAAGGAACACTTGGATAATTTGACAAATAATTTATGATCTTGGAGCAGTTGCAAGACCTAGTCAACATGTTGAAGGTGTGTGTCCCATGTTATGCTGTAGATGAGACTGTCTTTTTTTGCTGAAGCAAGAGACAATCCTTCTATTCCATTAATCCAAAAATAATGTTACAAAATATATTCAAAACCATCCATCTTCATGGACTCAGGAAAAACAGAGGGCATCTTTCCATAGACATCCCCCCCACTACAACAGTCATTACCAGACTATCAAAAAACACAAAAAGTTGGACTAAATGATTCTCCAACCACAAGGAAAACTCTGGTAACTTCCACACCCCACTGCCCAGAAAATCAACAATAGTCACCGTCGTCCATACTTCTCGCACCAACCACCGGACGAGGAAAAAACACCCCAATAAGACTTGTGGAGAAAAAAGACCTGGCCCCAAAAAACAATGCGATCAATTCTGACCATAGATCTGGTTGGCATGATCCAATGGCCAGGAGCAATATCACGCTGCCAAGATGACCGAACGTTAGTGAGCGATGGAGGGCAGTATTCATTACCACCCCCACCCACGTGTTGGAAGCCTAATGGGATCGCTTCCAAATCTCCAATACCATTTACCATTCAGGAGCCATCTGATCACCTAGAAACTGCTTTTGTGCACGGTTTTCCATTCTGAAAGTGAATTGGAGGTAGATTGCCGCTACCGGAAATCCCGCCAACTAGACCCATAATCTGCACGTCTAATCTTGGCCATCAAATCGCTTCGCCTGATCCGATGGCTGAGGATCATTTTGCACTGACTAATATCACTGAACATTAGCGCTGCCCACCAATTAGACTGATAACCTGAATGATCAATCGTGGCCGTCGAATCTCTTCGCATGATCCTACATCTGAGGATCATTTCGCAACGACTAATTTCACTGATCATTAGTGTGCAATGAGGGTGGTATTTTAGCCGACCCCACCACCACGTGTAGCCCTCTGAATGGAATCACTTCAAATTCAGCAATACCATATCTTGCTTGTGAGGGCCATGATCGCCTGAAAATTGCTCTCGGCACGGTAATCTGATCCTGAATGGAAAACCCCTAGTTTTGTGGTTGTCGAGAGTCCCCGGGATCCTACCTATCATTTCGTTTTCTCTACCAGAAACCAGGAAGGATGAAACACCCACCAACTGGTCTTTCTTTGAAGAACCAGAGCCACTCGACTGAGTATCCATTGGAATCTCAAAAACAATACTAACTCGTGTTACTATGGTCGAAAATGAAGACCTGAAAGTAGAAAATATAAGAAACATAGAACACCTGAATCAACTAGATTCTGTCTCCATGACCCTACTCTAAAATACAATTCTGTCTTCGTCTACCTGGTCATAACATTTCACTTTTAACCTACTCTGAGGCATTTCTTGCCAGCCAAATGCAACCCTGTTCTCTGTGTTCATCACCCCTTGATTGGAAAGAAGATCCATGAATTTATTTTCCGATATTCGTACATGTTTAAAGCTAATAGTTCGAAGGCTCTGGAGGTGTTGCTGAATCCATTGAAAGCCCTAGATCAGATGCCAGTTTCTTGAGACTTTTTCTGGCCTTGTACCCCAGCTGATTCTCTTGACAGATTCGATGATTAACTCAGAATCAGCCTCAACAATCACATTTTTCCGGTTATCCTGTTTCAGGAAATCTAAACACTGCTCCATAGCCATCAATTCTGCCATGTTATTGGTGGCTCTTCCTAAATGATAGTAGAAGATGAACAGTACTCCACCATTCTCATCCCTTAACACACCTCCATAACCCGCAGAGCCTGGGTTTCCCTTTGAAGCCCCATCAATGTTGAATTTCAAAAAGCCTTAGGGGGAGGATGCCAGAAATCTTGCTCAGAATCTAGGGAGATTACTTTCCTATCCCATCCCTGAGGTATAAGTCCCTGCAAACCCAGTTCACCGAGAGTTCTCAAATCCTCCGCTGAAGGAGGATTCTTGGGGAGATTTCGCACAATAGTGCCAACCGTTTCCTTGATTTGTTTTAAGATCTGCGTAAAAAGGCATTGGGATGGCCTCTTTACATTCTTGAAGATTCTGTTGTTCCTTTCTTTCCAGACATTCCAAATGATAAAACTTGGCATGATGGCCCATGCTGAGCTGAGAATCTCATTGTCGGAATAGGTTCTTCTCCATCTATTTAGGGTGTTGATGATGCTTCCTTTGTCCCTGTCAGTCTGTCGAAAAATGATGGAAAAAGAGTCCCACGAACTGGAGGTGAAGATACAATTGTTGAGAAGGTGCTCCATAGTTTCCTCTTGGGCTTCACAGAGCTGACATCTAGAAGGCCCCAGGACACCCCTCTTATAATATTATCCCTGGTCTGGATTTTCTTATGTTGAACCAACCACATGAAGAGTTTAATCTTCATCCAGCCTTGATGTCTCCATAAGTCTTGCCAAGTCTTATCTGGAGCTTGTGAGTTAAGGTCTAGGAGAATGAGTTTTTCTTCTTTGAGATTAAAGGTACCCTCATTTTTTTTGCCCCATCTTAGCTGATCTTGCCCCCCTGATTTCAAAATCTTCCTTTGCTCTAACATGTTTTTTAGAGTTTCTTCTTTAGCCTTTAGGGGGATTTCATCCCCGAAATCAAAGTTCCTCTAGGTTCTCCATTTTCCAATACTGTTGGTTTGGACCCAAAAGTCTTTTACTTTAGATAACCCTTTAGTATTTGTATCTTCCTTGAGATCCCTCAAGTCTTCCTTTAACAAAATAGGTTCTTGTTGCCATCTGTCCTCCCAGAATAGGGCCAGGTTTCCTTCTCTGATTTCCCAGAAGCTGTTTCCTTGGACTAAGCCCCTGTTATTCCAGGCTTTATTCCAGATGTGAGAGCCCTTGTTATATCCTGACATTCTTATTAGATCATTGTTTTTCCACCTGTGTGCATATTTTTCTTTCCATATCTTTGCCCATTGAGCCTCAGGGTCTTTAACCCATCGCCACCATAATTTAGCTCCTAAAGCCTTACTTAAAATCTCAGGATCATCCAGACCTAGTCCTCCATAGTTTTTGGGTTTGCAGATTTTCTCCCATGCCACCAAGGCCCATTTCTTTTTTTCTTCCCCCTTGCCCCAAAGAAAGTCTCTTTGCACGTTTCTAAATTGCTGCAGAACACCTTTGGGAGCTGGGAGAGCTGATAGCATGAAGACTGGGATTGATTGAAGGACAACCTTGGTTAGCACCAACCTACCAGCCAAATTTAAAGATCTGATAGTCCATTTCCTGATCTTATCTTGTAGTTTTCTAATCACAGGCTCCCAGATGCTCTTGTGAAAAGGTTTGGCCATTAGAGGGACTCCCAAATATTTTGAAGGGAGGATCTCCCTTTCAAATCCCAAAATTCTGGAAATATTTCTTTGAATAGCAATGTGAGTGTTAAAGAAAAAAATCTTAGATTTGGAGAGATTAGCTTCCATACCTAAAGCCATAGCAAAGTCTCTCAGGATTTGTTTATAATCTAGAGCTTCTTTGACCGTGGGGATGCCCTACAACATGGTATCATCCACAAATTGTTGATGTGTTAAGGCTTGACCATTTTCAGAGAGTTGGAGACCTTTGACTTTACCAACTTCTTTAGCATGCTTGATAGATATACCCAACCCTTCCATCATGAGAATGAAGAGAAAGGGAGAGAGTGGATCACCTTGCCTGAGGCCTCTTGAAGGAATAAAAGTCTCCGAAGGAGAACCATTAACAAGGATTGAAAAACTAGGAGAAGTTACTAAGGCCATTACCCATTTGATCCAATTGTGATCAAACCCAAAAACCATGAGAACTTTTCTGATATAATTCCAATTTAGCTTATCATAAGCATTAGTTATATCCAACTGCATGATCATACCAACTTTCCTCTTGATTATTAGTGAGTGTACCACCTCATGAGCTTGAATTATGTTATCGAGGATTTGCCTACCTTCCGCATATCCAGGTTGTTCCCCTGACACCAGGGTGGGAAGAAGAGGTTTGAGTCTATTGGCCACAACCTTGGATTGTAGACAAAATTGCACAAGGAAATGGGTTTTAACCTGTCAGGAGTTAGAGCTAAATCCTGTTTAGGTATCAGGGAAATAAAGGTGATATTAAGCACCTTCAGAATGGTTTTGTCTCTCCTAGAGTCTTCCACTACATTCAGAATGTCCTGTTTAACGATATTCCAACAAGTTTTGAAGAAGTCAACATTAAAACCATCCAGACCTGGTGCCTTACCATTTTGCATTTCTTTGAGGACCTCACTGATCTCCTCTTCAGACACAGGTCTATTAAGGTTGAAATTGTCCTCTTTGGAAACCAGCTTAGGTATATGTCTTGATATAGACCTAATGGATTGTTCTCTATCTGAACAAGAGTCCTAAGAAATACTACGAAAGTGCTGAACCAACACTGCTTCTATTTCTTCATGAGAATGAAGAAGATGACCTCCTTCATTCTTGATAGAAGAAATCTTGTTGTGAGCTCTGTTAGTATTACGTTCTCCTTATTTTAGCCATTTCACTTTGGGTTTTTGCCTCCAAAAAATATCCTCTTGTTTACAAAAGTTCTCCCATTCTTATTGATATTTGGTTGCCTACTCATTTCTGTCCTTATCAAAACCCTCCCTGATAAGGGTTTGGTTGAGTTCTTGCATTTTTCCCTCAACAGATTTTTTTCCCTCAAAAATATTACCAAACTCCTTCTTGTTCCACTCCTTGAGCTTGAGTTTGATATGTTTTAGTCTTTTTTGAAGTAGGAACATGCTTGTGCCCTAAATGTTTAATTCTTCAGCCCACCAGATGGCTATGTTGTTGATGAAATCTGGGTGGGATAGCCAGATGTTTTCAAATCTTAAAGGTCTATTTTTGGGGGTACCAATGCCTTGAATTTCCAGTTGCACTGGCCAGTGATCAGAGCCTCCAAAGAGGAGAACTCTTGCAACTATGTCCTTGTCCTTGAGCGTAAGATCCTCTGAGATAATGAATCTATCTAACTTGGAAGCCACCTGAGACTCTTCTCCTCTTTTATTGTTCCAAGTAAAGGTACCATTACTCATAACAATATCCACTAACTTCATATTGTCTATGAAGGATTGGAAAGCACAAGAATCTTTATTTAGAGTTTTGGTGCCCCCTTTTTTCTTCGACAAAGATTTGATCATATTGAAATCACCCCCCAAGATCCAAGGGATACTTGCATGTCTTTCCCTGAGATCCTGCAGTGAATCTAAAAGCTTGAGTTTGTCATCCATTCTTTGGGGACCATACACATTCGTTACCGGGTAGACATCCTTATCTCCCACTAGTTGTATGACCATTGATAGATAATCCTTGGCTACCTCTACATCTATAATGTCAATTTTTTTGGGGTTGCAAAGTGTGAGAATGCCACCTGCTGTATTCTTTGCTTTGACTTCCAGAAACTCAAATTTATTGAGCCATTTACTGTGAATCTCTTTTATTTTTTGAATGGAACATTTAGTTTCCTGGATGAAGATTACATCCAGAGCTACTTGTTTCATTCTATTACTAAGTAATCTTTGTTTTCTTTTACTACCTAGGCCTCTAATATTCCAAGAAGTGAACTTCATTATTAAAGATTTGTAAAGGAGTAACTGGATAGGTCTTTCATCTTACCTGAGTCTATCATTAGCTTTCCACATTCCATCAAAAGCTCGTTCTGCTTTTTCCTACCTCTTTTCTTTCCTGGGTATCTGGGTGCTAAGCCCGGTGTGGTTTTCATAGCTTTCACACCTTCGCTGCCCTGCCTTTCATGATTCCCTTGCTTTTCCAGCCCTATGGTTTGAGTTTTCCATAAGAACAGCTATTGAACTCTATTGAACTCCTCTAGAGGTAACGAATCCACTCCCTCCCTAGTTCCTTGTTTCAAGAATCCTTCTAGATCTAGATTCTCTTTCTCAAGAATCTCCTGTAGTTCGTGGTCTTCCATTTCCATCTCACTCTGGGTCATTTCTAGATCCATCTCCAATTCTATGTCACTCATCATTTCTTCTTTTTGTTTATTAATGCTTTCTGTTTGCTCATCCTCTTCTTTGTTCTCCTCGTTCACTGGACTGCCTCCCTTGGCTTGATCTTCTTTTGTTATCCCCTCTTCCTCTTCTAGTGCTTGAAACCTATTTTGACTGGCTTGTTGCCTTTCATTTTGATGTGTCTTCGATCCCCTCTTGCTCCCTTTTCCTTTCTGGACCACTTTGTGAAAGTTTTCAGTGTCTTTCATGGTATTTTTTTTACTATTACTTTTAGTTTTAATGAGAGGGAAAACTCTGAATAGTTGCCTATGCTCATGACATTTATGACATCTGAAAGGGATGTGCTCATAATCCACTGTTTATACCCATTCTTCATCAAACACTTCCAATATTACCTCATCCGGCAGAGCTCTAGAAAGATCCATCTCCACACATATTCTTGCAAATGATGTGTACTTTCCCCTTTTGGTGGCCTCAGAAGCTTTGACAAAATGTCCTAACTTATTTCCTATGGCAAATAGGGATTCCAGTTGCCAATAATCCAAAGGTAGAGAGTAGAGTCTTACCCAAACAAGGACCGAGGTAAAAGTTTCATGTTCTAGGACAAAATTCATGATTCAAGGTCGCATATACAGGCCTGCTGTTGCATAAAAGTAGGGCCCTCCTTTAAACACTCTATCCTTATCTTCAATGTTTGCAAAGACTATAGTAAAGAATCCCTTTGACCCAAGATGTAGTTCTATGATTCCCTTTGGTTTCTAGTGGTGTTTAATCCATGTTTGTAATGCTTTTTTAGTGGGCCATAAACCCGTGAACTTACAAATGATTGCATAAGTCTGCATGTGGTCCCTATGTGCTTGCAGAGTAGGATCATTCAAAACAACTCTAGGAGTGATAGTAATCTTGGGTTTGCATGGTCCCTTTTGAGTTTTGTCTTTTGTGCCCTGTTTTTTGTCCGCTTCCATGCTTTCTTTAATGTTGTTATTCTCCTTAGATTTAGAGCCTTCCTGCTCCTTTTCTCTGTTTCTTTGCCTTTCAGCTGAAGGATCTCTATCCTCCTCTATTGGTTTTTTTCCTCTACTGGCCACTGCCTGCTTGTAGGAGGGAGTGGAGCTCCCTCCTTTATGGCCTTCCATGGAGAACGAACTCTGCAATAATATAACCCTAGCTCAAAAATAACCCTCCTGCTCCCTTTGTAACCGATTCGCCACCCAATATAACAACAAAAAATAAAAAAATAAATAAAAAAACAAATAAAAAAAAAAAAAATCGCTATAGATGAGAATGTCATAAAAGGAGATTAGGACAAATTTTCCAAGATATGGTTTCAGAAGTTGGTTCATGAGGCTCTAAAAAGTGGATTGGGAATTACAAAGACCAAATGGCATGACTAGAAATTCATAATGGCCTTCATGAGTTCAGAAGGTTGGCTTGGGAATGTAAAATTACTTCATCTATATTTGGTGATAGCTTGAGCAAAGGTCTAGCTTGGTAAAAGATTTGGCACCATGCAATTCATCAAGAAAATCATCAACTATTGGGATAAGAAATCCGCCCTTGATAGTGAGCTTATTAAGGGCCATTCACCATCTTTCTTTAAAACCATGATCATTGGAGATAAATCAGGGTTGGTGCGAGGATGAATAACATCAAATTTGAGGAGTTCCTTGATGATTTTTTCAATTTCATTCTTTTGTGTAAAAGGATATCAATAAGGGCATAAATTTTGCAGTTGGGTACTTGAGAGCAAAAGGATGCTATGATCATGTTCACCCCTATAGGGTGGGAGCTCCTTAGGTTTGTCAAAGACCCATTAGTGGTGATATAATACATGTTTCATATCAAGATGAATTTTAGGAGGAGTGGATTCAATGGCATGGATGGAATTAAATTGTGCTACTATCCCATGATGGATCCTTTTTAAAAGTTTCTCCATTCGATGCAAGCTGATGATATTAGGAGCACCTGCCTAGAGTCCCTTTGGTGTATGAGTGTGGCTGTTCTGATTAAAACTCATATATAACTCTTGGAATTCATCTTGATAGGGCCCAGTGTGTGGACCCATTCAACACCAAGGAAAAATGTCACAACCACCCATTTTATGGAAAACATGTGGGTTTTTAGGTGATAATCCCCCATCTGAAGCTTAATATTTTCACAACATCCTTCACATTTCATGGTCCCCTAATTAACAATAAGGACTTGGAAATTAGAGACTACCCTGATAAAACAATGAACGAATTCTACTACTCTCTTATGTAAAAAGTTATGTGTGTTGCCACTATCAATCAACACCACTACTAGATGATGTTTAATAAAAACTTAGATTTTGAGAGTCCGTGGGAGAAGAAATTCTAGCCAAGGAATGGAGTGAGATAACTGGATCATGTGGTGTAGCTATAGAATCATTTTCCGGGGCTATTTGGGGTTCACCCTCTTCCTCCTCAGGCACTTCAGTGGATGGAGATTCATTAACAAAGTTATTTTCAATAACATAAATTTGAAAGAATTTTGGTTTCTTTCATTTATATCCCAAGGAGTATTTGTCATCATAGTAGTAGTAGAGTCCTTGTTTCCTTTTTTGGCCATTTCTACTGGTGACACCTTTTGAACCTTAAATGTTTGGGTGGGGCTTGTAGCTAGGGTGGGACGTTCTCGTGTGATGAAATTTAGATGATTGTATTGGGAATTTAAAGAGAATTTTACATCTAAGGCATGCGGCTTTCTTCCAACCAAGTAGATGGGTGATGCATTCAAAAATGGGATTAGATGGCTTCCTTTAGGCCACTGATGAAGCATTCCAAGTAAAATGCATCTACTAGTCCTTTAGTCGAGATGACCAATTGCTTAAAGGCTGAAATGTAGTCTTGTACTATACCTGTTTTCTTAATCTTAGTGAGATGACCCAAAAAGTGAGATTCTTGATAAAAGAGGTCATAAATGGCTTTTGAGAACATGTGCCAAGTTGGCCTCGCTGGATAACATTTTTGATGCCACTGCCACCACTTCCATCACTCTTGGTCCAAGTAAAGATCCCCCTACATGTAGTTTAGTGTCATTATCGAAGGTATTATTAAGGTGGAAATATTGTTCCAATTGTGCCACCCATACTATTGGGTTAGTCCATCAAATTTGTACATGTTCAACTTAGGTTTATGATGGCTCGAATATTGGTGACCTCCATGGAAATGAATGTGATGGTTGGATTCTCCTTCTACATGTGTATCAACACTATGTTATTACCCCATGGGTTCGCGATACTTTATCAGGGCTTCCAATACTGCTACTTTGATGTTATTATTAAAGGACGACTGGAAGTCATTGAATTTATTTTTGAGGGCATCGACTTTTTCCATAGCCATAACTTGAGATATGGTATTATGCATACACTAGCCCTGATCAAATTTTGAGCTTAATTAAGAGCAGTATAGTTGGAAAGAGGGTGAGTTCAAGAGTCTAGTCATGAAAAAATTGGGACCACATGAAAATTGGGAGGATTACAGGTGAATGGTACCACTGTGATCAACTTGTTGTCCTGAATCTTCCAGACTAGGTCTCTTGCAAGCATCCTGTGATGAGCTTGATTTTTTTTTTTTTTACTCTTAAAGGAGTTTCACTCCCAGCTGATCAATACTATGGTGAATGAAATCCAAAATTCTTGATATTGCCAAATATCCTATGAAATTGGAGTTGGAATGTAATAGTAGAAACCCCAAAGTATCGTCACTGCAAAATGTTTATGATAATTTGATCTGGAATATGGTGGCCAAAACCATCACTACACAAAGAGTCTGATTTGCACTGTGAAAACCCCAACTGCTGAAATTGATCTATATGACAGTGACAAAACCCTAACTGCTGGATTTGATTTGTAAAGTGGTGGCCAAACCGCAACTCCTGGATCTTATCTCGATGAAAATGTAGGGGGTGATATTTATATAGTTGAGAGACTTATGGTCACAAAGGAGTGTTAGGTGCTAGATATCACGATATACGTAGGGGTCCATTAGTAGTACTCATCCCAATATTTCATAACACTAGTTAAGAAGGATCGACCATACCCTTAGCCATACTACCCGACTACCCTATTGTACATATGAGTAATCTCCTCGAGTGTTGTTCTCAGTGTACTGTAGCAACAATACAAATGACATCTTGTCTAAGGTTAGGTTTCAAGTTACCCTAGGGGGCTTCTGATATACCCAAGGGTATTTTTAAGCGCAATTCATGGATGGTTCTGTCTAATGTGCTACTACTCGAAGGGGTATCGATAGGGGTTACAAGGGAGTCCAAAAATTGTGAGGACCTCTTGTAGTCCCTGCGTGCATGCTTACCCGAATCCACAGGTTTATGCACTCAATGATAGATCCCATAAGTGGTTTATGTCTATCAAATTTTTTTCATTTTAGTAGATCAAGGATCTATCAGTGGTTGCACAATTTTCATTCCCATTTTGATATCAATATGTTGATAACATTGCAAAGCTATTAGAGACTATTGTTTGTGAACTTTAGGATGTTACATAGTTTTTTCTAGTTAGGATATTTAATTCATATATTTATCTAATACTTTAATACTTGTTTTCATGTATTAGGATTTCCTAAATGCTTATTTGTTTTAATTCACTATTTTGAAACGACAATTTAAATATGGTTATGTTGATATCATTAGATTCCAATTCTTCAATGATTTTGAGTTGTATGTCAAAAATGATGTAAAGGATATCATATGATTTTACCAAGTAAATTTATTTTCATCTTCATTTAATTTAGATCCTCTTTTTTTCTATTTTGTGTGCCTCCTAATTGTATGCTATTCATGCTTCTCTCCCTCTACTAATTCTATTCTCAATTACTTTCCATTATGTATAATGGATACTAAAGGCTACATAGCATCATTATGCTACTGAAATTAATAAAACATACTTCACATCAATGTTATTAGAACTGAATTGGTCATCAAAGGATCAAAGCTAAACAAAAAGTGGAAACAAAATGAAACCAAAAAATTGGTTAACCAAAAACTACATAAAATATTTAAATCTAGTGCACATATAGATTTAAATATTTTATGTAGTTTTTGGTTAACCAATTTTTTGGTTTCATTTTTTGGTATATAGGTTTTAGTATATATATTGTGCATCCACATAAGATAAACACTAGTGGTGGTTCCACATCGAAGATAGGGTTTCCAGCCACAAGTTTGGACATGTTGTAGACCTTGAAGTCATGAAATATATAAGGATACATCTTGGGTACTTGTCAGATCATGCTATTTCCCCCCACCACTATAAAGGTTGTCTCCCCCACCCAACGAACTTTTTCCCTCGACTGAATTTTTATTTTTCCAACTCGCACTCTCTTTTCTACCTATTAGATTCCCCTCTAACCGAACAAAATTTTTATGTGTTTCATTCATGCTAAAATTGTTAGAGAAGAAGACGGTGGACTATAATAACAATCCACCACACTTGTTCATCTTCTACACACAAGAGAAATATGTTGCAACACACCTTTGTGGATCCAACTCCTGCTTGTCACTTCCTTCTGACAGCTCACCACTAATTTATCCTAATGCCAAGATGAACAAATGTATATATCTGGGTGAAATAAACTTAAACTTGTAGATGGTACATGGAATATCCTCAGTGCATTTACTCTCCCCTATTCTTGATAAAACAGTAAGCTCTCCACATTCCTCTTATGGCTTCATTCATCCTCCACCTTTTGTTTGTACTCCCTTCACATCTCCTCCTCCATATTGTCCATCCTTGTAGCTAGGGTCTCCATATTGACTAAAACTAATTAAGGACAAGCCCTCATAGATGTCTATTATGGTTCGACAAGACATTCAATTAGAGGACATTTCCAAAATTATGGGTAAAACTTTGGTTGGTAGGTTTTTTGTAAATTATCCCAAATTAAAGTCTTTGATGGGTTCATTCAAACACTATTGGATGCTCATACTCGACTACTTTACCACACGCCTCCTTCTAGTTAGAATTTGGATTTCTTTCATTTTATCCTCTATAGAAGACAACATAATATTTCAATTAGCGATTGGAGCTAGGAACCTTCCAACATCTTTCTAAAATAATGGTCCATATATTTGGACCTAAAAAGAGAGGCAACCACATGAGAAAAGGTATGGGTCATCCTCCGCATCCCACCTCTCACTTTTTGGTCAGAGTGTTGAAATTCACAATTATATTGAGAGGGGGGGGGGTGCGGGGGCGGGGGGAGTGGTGGCGCGGGGGGGGGGGGGGGGGGGGGGGGGGGGGGGGGTGCGGGGGGGGGGGGGGGGGGTGTGAATCAATATAATTATAATTGTTACTTAAATAATTCCATTTTCATAAAACATCAATCTCATAAACTGAACAAGTGATACAAGATATACATGGAAACCCAAAAAACATTTTTTATATGACAGATATTGTATGAACCAAACTACTATTACATCAATTTGTAGGCACCAACCTACAGGAGACACCAATCCCCTTTTATACATTGTAGGTGCAAAATTACAAGAGACACCAATCCCCTATATTTCAATATTTGTAGGCACCAACCTAATTTTTTGCTTACTACACTTGTATTCACCATCCTTGTCAATTTCTTTTGCCTTCACTAGGTCTACTTGCTGCTTCTTCATTCACTAATTCTACTTCTTCCAAAACCTATTAATTTTGTCTTCTTCTGAAGAATGAATTTTCATAACATTCCATCTATCAAATTTTTTGAATCAGGCTCTAAAATCTCTACCATAGGTACCTAGAGATATCTTCTCTGTCACATCCAAATTTCACAGTTTGAAACATCACATAAATAAATCTATAGAAAAAATGATAAACTAACCTATTTGAAGTATGTTTCATGAGTATTTAGGAACAATAAATTCCTCAAATCATATCTAAAAAATTTTAGTGAAATAGGTTCAAGGATTTCTAACACAGTTACCTTGACATTGCTTCTATGTCTGCTCCAAAAGTTATATTTTGAAACATCATAGAAAGAAAGATATAGAGAGAATACCAAGCTTTTGAAGAAAATTTTAGGAGCATTCAAGAAGCCTAACTTACTTAGATAATATCTCTAAAGTCATAACGAACCAATGTTTGTAATTTAAACCATAGGTAAATTGCCATATTCTATCCATGTACTGCATGTTTCATTGTGTGAAACATCCCAAAACAAAGGTTATAGTGAAAATTTCAAGAACTCCATTTCGAAGAAGATTTCAAGAGAATTTAGGAAGCCTAATTTCCTTAGAACATATCTTTGAAATTATAGCAAATCAATGTATCAAATCTGAACCATAGGTACATGACGATATTTCATCTATATCCTTCAAATTTCGCATTACCAAACATCCCAAAGGAAAAATTATAGTGATAATAACAAGTTGACCTATTTGAAGAAGATTGTAGGAGCATTCAGGAAGCCTAGCTTACTTAGACAATGTGTATGAAATTTTAGCAAATCAAGCTCTGAAAATTGAACCATGGGTACATAAAGGTATTCAATATTTATCTTGCAATTTTCATGTTTTGAAACATTCTAGAAGAAACGTTATAGAGAGAATTCCCAGGTGACTCGTTCACCTCATAAATCACATGTTTACTTCCACCTTTAGACTCCAAGAATCACCCCAAAATTTATTCCTTAGGTCCTCTTGTGAACTTAGATACTTTTGTGGATAGATTAAAGCTAAAATATACTCATATTACCTTTATTTATAGTGTTGTTATGTTCACTTATGGGCCTAAATTGTAAAATTGGTTGGGTCAACTTGATTGTAGTTTGGTTGGGTCATCTTGACGGAATCTTTCACGTTTCATCATTCATATGGAATTAGGTGGGGTTCCATATACCGTTGGAAAGGTATTGGGATAATATTTCCAACCATATATCATGTGCTCCTAGTTGATCTAGGTAATTGTATTAAAAATGCATTCAAATTTAGGGTATCCAAATGAGGCATCAAAAGTCTAAAAACAATATTTCCAACAACCTTAATTTTCCAATCTTTATATTTGACATAAGTATGCACCCCTTGTATTAGAAATAAATGATAAAAATATTTCCAGCATATATAGAATATTCAAGGAGAGACAAAATACAGGGGTAGCATTTGCAATCAATAAGAGAAGCTACATATAGAGGAAGAGTTGTAGTCACTAATATAAGTTGAAAATAGAGGAAGAGTTGTAGACACTAAGAAAAATTGCAAATAGAGGAAGATTTGCAGTAACTAAGAAAGGTTGCACACAGAAGAAGAGTTACAAATAAGTAGAAGCACAAGTTCAAGGGGAACATCCCTTTCCCATTGATGTCAAAGGGGGAGAAGTTGCAGGCACAAGGAGAATTGCAAATAAGGGTAGTTCTATAGTATTAATGCATTTGTAACATTAAACATAATCCAATAGAGGAGAAAATGAATTGTGATCCTCTCCATAATAATTTATAGATTTGTTTCCTTTGTAGTTATTTACTGGTGTCTTGTAAGATCCTCTGCTTCATGTTATACTATAGTCACTTCTTTCATAAACTCCACAATCTATTTTCTTGTGACCAAAATCATTGCATGAAAAACAATAGTCATAAAAGAAAATTTGATACCTAGATGTGATGAGGCTTCTTGGTGGAGAAATTATTATGAATTCATTTTTAGGTATCAATTGGTTGTTACTTCCTTTCTTGGTGCTCCATTTTTTTATTTTTAGATTAGATCTTTGTTAGTCCTCTCCTTTATTGTTTCCATTTGCATCACTGATGAAATCTTGTCTCTACTAATCCTTAACTTCATTTCTGACATTGTTTGCGTTAATGTGTGTGATCAAACTCATCATTAGGTAACTATATGGACCTTAATTCACCTCCTAGCTTAGCCAAATGAACTCTTCTCACAATTTATTACATGTTTTGATTATATTTTGTTTAATGAGATGAGTCAAAGTGAGATATCATGCCTAGTGGATTATTGTGCATTGAATGCAGGTTTGTGAGAGAAAATCAGGGAATTTTGGCAAGATTAAAGGTTGAAACTCGAATGGGAAAAGGAAGAGAGATTGTAAGAGATAAATCCTCCTCATTTACTCTTCCCTCATTTGAATAGTCATCCATCAATCGCACTAGCTCGGAGTACAAGCAACCAAGTCATGAAGATCAAAAGGCAACCGAGCAAGTGACAGTCAAAGAGTTAGTTTATCTCGAGTTTAGGAGCCGAGACTCCCTAGATTTAAGGAATTCGTTGGGGAATTCAGTTGTATAAGTAAAGAGGCCTAGATCCTCATTAGGATTCGAATTTTTATTGTAAAATGACTAGTTATTTTTGAGCTCCAGACTTGTGGAAGACATTGCTATGTAATTTTCTGTTTTGATAATGAGAATGAACTTCTTCTTGATCCAATATTGAGTTAGCTTAGAGGGTTAGAGTTCTTGGGTTAGGGACCAACCCTAGCAGCAAAGGCTCCTCTTCTTCTATCTGTATGCTTAGATTGATTTCATAGATTCATGGTAAAATTGTCCTTAGAAGTATTTCATTGCAAGCAGTGTAGATTTGATTAGTTTGTTTATTAGTTTTCTTCGGTTTGCACTTCACTTCAGTAGTAGTTTAGAAAAGATAAAGAGCCATCAAAAATTTGTCAATAGGTGTTTTAGCCTCACTTCTTGCTTCAAGGATCATGATTTGAGGAAAGGACTCCTATGCAGCCCCAAAAAGACAAAACTATACTTTCTCATAGAAGTTAGAGTTTTCTATACTTAAGCTAACATTTGATCAAGTTGCAAGAGTAGGACCTAAGCATCATTTCTTCCATATTCAGCCTTACAGTAGATCTCATCAATGATTCCATATTATTCTGCAAGTTTTCCTCATGCATGAAATAGACAGCTAGCTCATTAAACTTTGTTTTCCTAGCTTATTGAAATTCTCCTTGTTTTCATGATTTTTGGGAAAATATCAATGTTTGATGCAGTGCAGGTGTTTCAAAAGTAAATAGAGATCTCATAGCTAGCAACCTCCTTCAAACTTCATCCATCCATGATCATTCCTTGCTTTCACTAAGACCCTCACTAATTTCATCATTTTACAAGGAAACTTCTCCAACCATGTTGAGCAAATCCAACCATCTCCCAACCTTGGTTTTGAGTTCTGAGTGATCCTAATCATTTAATCACTTCATTCCATCCACCAACCACCTTCCTTAAGCCTTCCATCACCTTAAACACCCATCATTTTTCTCTCGGCTGTATCTTGTAGAAATACAGGGAATCCTGTAGGTTTTTAGGACATCCTGTAGGTTTTCCTGTAGTGGCCTGTTTTGAGGCCAAATTGAGGGAAAACCTCTAGGAAGCCAGGAAAGGTCACCTAAGGGTTGCCCAAACCACCAACATCCCTAAGACACCTGCCACATCACCAAGAGAGATTATCTTTCACACTTCTCCATAAAAAGGGAAAAAAGACAAAAAGAAAAAAACAGATTTATTTTAGCCATTTACATGCATAGTAGTAGAATGTTGATGTTTTGAATTTACATGCTTAAGACAATAGAATTTCATACATGTTAATCTAGCATTCTTTCTGAAACATAGTCTCTTAGCAGTTAGGTAGGAAATGGTGTGTTTTAGCATTGGATTTTAGTCTTTTTCCTTATTGTAGTAGACAAGCTTTCTCCTAGAGTAGATTTATCTTTCCCTCAACAGTAATCAAGCTTCTTCTGAATCCATAGAAGTCTGGATTGAAAAACCCTAGTGGCCTCTCGCTAGCTAAACAGTAACAAAAGGCAGAACCATCAATTTTACTTTTGTATACAGTACTGTCACCTCCAAGTTTGTACGAACTCGGGTTGATAAAGTAAAGTTGGTAGCCCCAGGAGTTGCAGCATTCTTACTGCAATACTGGTGCTCATTAGCGTGACCCTTTTAGCATATTGAAATAGATTTTAGGTTCTTCTTATTTTGGTGTATTTGAGCTTGATTATTCCTTGAACGTATCATTATCTTTTTTTAAAAAAATACATGTTTTAATGAAAGGTGATCTTTGGTTACGAAGTAAATTATCGAAGATCTTAGAACTTCTTCCAAATTGCAGCAGACCATTTACTTTTTCAATATCATTTCTAAGGGATATGATATGTTGGGTCAAATAATATTGGAAGACCATACTCAGATAATCTCCCACATGCCACCTTCTAGTCATAAATTGGATTGCCTTCATTTCGTCCTCTATAGAATATAACAAAAATATTTCAGTGAGCAATAATAATTGGGAACTTTCTAAACTATTTTTGAAAAATGGTCCATATATTTTGACCCAAAAAGAGAGCCAGACACATGAAAAAATTATAGTTTTTCCCCCCACATTGGCTCTCAACTTTTGGCCAGAAAAAATCCTAGAATCAATTGGGGGAAAATTAGAAGATTCTTGCTATTAGAGTCAAGTTGGGCCACAAAGCTAGATTGTCACTAGATATGGATGAAAATGGAGGTTTATTTGAGTGGTGAACTCTTGGGGTAAATCCAATTGATATAAAATTCCATTTCCTAGAATCCAAATATCAATTGTTGGTGCTTCCCTTTCTTTTCTTCAAGTGTCATTCAATAGGTCATCTCAAATATCAATGCTCAAGTTTTGGTTCGATGGTAGAAGGTTTAAAAAAACATGTAAGAAAATACCATTTCAAGTTTCGTAAGGCACAAAGGATCATGTTGTAGTTTTTTAAGCCAAAAAAGTTCCCTACCCTTAGTTAGACCTCCTTTATCTAGTAGTTCCTTGCCTAGAGCCACACACATTGACATCTCCAATACTAGTAAGTCTATACAAGATTCATCTAGCTTCCATGTTTCTTATGATAATCCTTTTTTTTGTTGCATCTATCCATGTCTCTTTTTCTCCATGGAAAAAGGTGAAGTCTCTCATGAAATTGGATTCCTCCCCCTTCCCATCCTTTTCAACCTTCCCTTCCCCCTCATGCATCTTTTGAAAAGACCCCTCTCTCACCCTTCAATCCTTCCCCGAATGGATAAAGATAATAGCCTCCCCCCCGTCTCTCTACCCCTTCAAGAAATATCCCACTAGGCATATTGATTCTCACCCCTCACATCCCTCTTAGAAGTGTTCATTATGTTATGCAACCAACTCAAAAAACAGAGGAAAAGATAGATCAACAACTTGAGAAATAGCCTCTTCGGGGGGCAACCTCCTTTACATCACATAAATGAAAAATTCTTGGATGATACAAATCATAATACCTCCTTGGTATATATAGGAGTATAAGGGGTCACAATATAATCATAGCCTACATAACAATAATAATGTAAGGACACAAGAATACAAATAGTGGGCTTTTATGGGGCACAACAATAACAATATGGGGGCTACATGGGCATGACAATAACAATAAGGGGCTACACTAACAATAACAATAAGGGGGCTACACTAGTATTATAGGGGCCTAACATGCCCCTCTCCTTAAAAAAATGTGTTGTCCTCAATGCTTGACTAGTTCCAGATGTTTCTGTATAAAATTATCATCCTCTTACATGGAATTTTCAGTGGGTAAGTTCTTCCACTTAATGAGATACTCTGAAATTAATTGATTCTGTAGTTATCAGGTTCTTTTTCTTATGACTACTTCATGAACAAATATATTTTTTTCCTTCTTCATCAAGTTCTGGTAATACTTTTTGAACTGGGATCTTGTCATCGATAACCGTCTTTAAACATGAAACATGGAAAACTAGGTGTACTTGGGAAGATGTAGGCAACTCCAAGTTGTATGCCATAATACAAAAATTTTGCAACACCTTGTAAAGACCATAGTACTTGGGCAATAATTTATTATCCTTCTTAGCTTGCTTGAGGGGAATTTGTTTGTATGCTTGTAGTTGTAAAAATACCTAGTCGTCCACATCAAAACTCCTTTCACTATGATGCTAATCTTCCTATTATTTCATTCGATTTTGTGTCAGAGTGAGGTTATCCTTCAAGAGTTGGAGAACTTGTTGTTGATACTTGATGTGATCTTCCACTGCTTGAACCTTATAATTTTCTCTTAAAGATGATATGATGAATGATGTATGATATCCATAAATTGCCATAAATGGGGTTATTTTTGCTGCAGTATGGAAGGAAGTGTTATACCACCATTCGGCCAGAGGTAACCACTTTACCCATTATGTTTGTTTATCAAATACAAAGAAAAAAAGTTATCCTTCCAAAAATTTGTTCATTATCTTGGTTTTCTTGTCAGATTGAGGATGATAAGATGAGCTATGAACTAATTGAGTACCAAGACAACAAAATAAATCCGTCCAAAAAATTCTAGTGAATATGGGATCTCTGTCACTTATAATAATCTTTGGGTTTCCATGTAGCTTTTGAATTGTTTCCATAAACACAGTAGCAGTTGTGCTAAAGGATCAGATAATACACAAAAATGTGCATACTTAGTAAGCCTATCAACTACCACCATGATGACACTCTTTCCTTTGGCTTGGGTAAACCTGTGATAAAATCCATTGAGACCTCCTCTCAATGCTGAGTTGGAATGACTGAAGGTTGTAACAAACCCGGGGTCTTAATTATCTCAACTTTACTTTGTTGGCAAATCAAACATTCTGCCATGAACTTCTAAATATAATATTTAATCCCATCCCAAAAAAATTCCTTCTTGACCTTGTGGTAAGTTTTAAAAACCGTGAGTGGCCTCCTAAGGGGAGGTGTGCAATTCCAAAAGAATATTTTGTTTGAGTTGGGAATTATTAAAAATATATAAGCGATGTTTGTACCATAATGAATCATTTTTCTAGATAAATGTATCAGATGTACTGGGATCTTGTTGCAACTTTTGAATGATTATCCACACAGCTTCATCATTTCTCCATTCATCCCTTGCTGAAGTTATCCAATCAGGTTGGATAATAGGAATGGAACAAAGAAATGCTTCCACATCCTCATCCTTTCTTGAGAGTGCATCTGCAACAACATTTTTCTTCCCTTTTTTGTAGACGATTTCAAAGTCATAACCCAACATCTTTGTGACCCATTTTGTTTTCTCTTCTGAAGATAATATTTGTTCCAAAAAGTGTCTTCCCATTAGGTAAGGTCATGATTTCTTTAGTGCATGTAGTATTGCCAACATTTCCTTCTAAAAAATAGGCTTATGTAAATGATTTCCTTGATTGGATGACTTTCAAAAGAAATGAGTCTTCCTTCTTGCCTTAAACTAACACCAATTCCATTTGCTGAGGCATCACATTCCACAATAAATGTTTTTGTGAAGTTTGGCATAGCTAAGACCGGTGCTTGGCACATTGCCTCTTTAAGATGTTTAAAGGCCTTAGTTGCTTCTGGTGTCAAAGAAAATGCATCTTTCTTCATTAATGTTGTTAGAGGTGTTATTATTCTCCCATAATTCTTAACAAAATTATGATAATACCTTATCAACCAGAGGAATCCTTGAAGATGCTTTAGGGTTGTGGGGATTTTCCATTCCTTAATGGATTTATTTTTTTTAAGGTCTACCTTAACACCCTCATGAGATAAAATATGACCCAAATATTCCACCTCCTATAATCCAAAGAAACCTATGGATATTTTTGCATATAATTGTTTCTCCTCCAATAGCTTGAGCACCCTGACAACATGTTGAAAATGGTCCTTCCAAGACTTATAGATTAGTATATTATCAAAAAATAGTAGCACAAATTTTCTAAGGAAGGGTTTGAAAATGGAATTCATCAAACGTTGAAATGTAGAAGGTGCATTAGTAAGGACAAAAGGTGTGACAAAAAATTCATAATGACCTTCATGGGGTTTGAATGCTATTTTCGAATGTCTTTAGTCTTCATTCTAATTTGATGATATCATGAATGAATATCCAACTTGGTGAAGTAATTGCTCCATTTAGTTCATCCAACAATTCATCAATGATAGGAATGGGAAATTTATCTTTAATAGTGAGTTTGTTGAGCTCCCTATAATCAGGAAACATATGCCATGATCCATCCTTCTTGTGCACCAATACTATTGGCGTAGAGAAATAACTTTGAGTAGGTTGAATTATATCTCCCTCTAGAATTTCTGCAACCATATGTTTAATTTCACTCTTTTGGGCATATGGATATATGTAATACCTGATGTTTGGAGGAACACTTCCTAGAATCAAATGAATAACATGACCATGATCATGAATAGGTGAGAGGACTTTGGGAGTCTCAAATACCTTGGAATGATTGTCCAAGACGTTTTGGAGATTTGTAGAAATAAATGATTTCAATAGTTGAACCTCTGGTGAGCATAATCATGCAATCACACCTCTTTTCTCTTTCTTCATAATATTTTTCATGGCATTAGAGGTGATTATCTTCCCTAGTTTCCTTGTGATACCACTTAATTCAACTTCCTTTCCTTCCCAAGACAATTTCAAGAAATGTTCTTGAAAATTAAAAGCTATCATCCCCAAAGATTGTAGCCATTAGAATCCTAGTACAACATAAACACCACCCATTGGAATGGAAAACATTGGACTATTCAATACATATTCCCCCATGGTTAGCTTGATATTATGAAACTTTCGAGAGAAAATTATGGTTTCTCCATTTGCAACCATGATCACTTGAAACCATGGTGCTGGATATAGAAATCAATTCAATTCCTTTGCTATCTTATAATGATTAAAAATATGGGTACTACCCGAATCAATCAACACTATCACCTTTTTATTCTCAATATATCCTTCTATCTTGAGAGTTTGAGGAATGGTAATTCTCGCCATGGAATTAAAATATATGGATGGATTAATTTCTTATTTATATGGGGTTGGTTCCTAGTGTATATCCTCCTCTTTTGATATTTCTTGTTCCTTTTCTTCCTCCTCTTCACAATCTATGTAAAATAATTTCTTCTTACCATACTTATGAGCTTTAGTGTATTTGTTATCACAACTATAAAAGTGCTATTTTTCTCCTTTTTCCTCGAATTTTTGTGGTTTCAACCTTGTAGGTTGTATAAGGATATGAGCAACAACACTTCCATATTTATAGTTGTGAGTGGTATATTTCGTTGTTTCCATAATTTTTCTTTCAACTTTTTTGACCAATTTGAGTGCATTCTCCAATGAATCAGGTTCCCAAATATGAACATCATGTTGGATGTTATCCTTTAAATTCCCTTTGAAGACATAAATCCTATGCTCCTCTTGAATATCAATTACCCTAATATTGAATTTTTGGAAGTCCTCAATGTGATCTGCCATTGAACCCTTTTGTTTGAGGTTTATCAATTGGCTAAAGAAGGTGTTGCTCTTTGTATCCTCATAATGTGTTATCATTTACTCCATAAAAATTGACCAAGTGACAAGTGGTTTATGAGAACAAAGCCATAGATACCATACAAATTGATTGGTTTGTAAATATAAAGATGAAATGTGTACCTTTTGTGTGTGTTTCACATCACGAAGATCAAAATATTGCTCTATCTGTAGTATACATGTTATCGGATCCTTTCCATCAAACTTCCTCATATCGAAATTTGGAATGTGGCGTGTCTTAAACCCAAAATTGTAGTCTTTAAAATCATAATTCATATTCTTTTTTTCCTCATCCTAATTTTCATGGATTACCTTGTCACCAATGGGAATACTTTCTTGTAGCAACTTTGTCAGCCCTTCCTTCAACCCTTCCATCTTGACATTCATCATTACTTCCACATATTTTAAACCATACTTCTAAACCATCCATCTTAACATTCATCATCGCTTCCAATTCATTTTTTGGTTACTCTCTGTGACAATGAAATTTTTTGCACTTGGTCTCATAATTTTGACATATCATGTTTCATTTCTTCCTCTTTTTCATGCATAATAGTATACCTTTCTGGTTGTTTACTAGGTGTGTCCATTTTTTTGTTTGAGTCATTTTGTAATAAAATGATATCTATGCTTCACTACTCCCTTTGAATCACTTCAAACTCATTTTTCAAACAAAAATTATGCAAAATTTTAAAAAATAAAACATATTTGTTGCTTTTTAGGATCTTGATATTGAATCTGTTGTATCTCTATAATTTTGGATCTCCAAGGTCTGAAATTTCATATCTTGGTATCCTTTTGTCTTATTTCCAACCCCATGAGTTAGACTAAGATTAGATTCTTCAAGAAAGAGTTATGCCCAATCTCCCACGATGACTTGATTATAGACTACTTCAATAAAGAGAACTTGTATGGAATTACACGTGTCACTATTTTGACCTTCAAACATAAAAATGATACATGTGAAACTAAATTCTGTGCAATTTCAACCACTTCTTATGAAATTCAAATCCGATGCTCGAAGAGAAAGTTATGACTATTTTCCCTAGGTCACCTGTTTGAGATTGAATTCTAGGGCCTGCAAAAACCATAAGTTATTTGGACCTGTTGATGCCTCGAAAATTGCTGCAACAACATTGGGGGATAACCACCCGGTCTGGACCTTAGTACAGCTCCTTTTCCGTTTGGAATGGTGGCTCCGACTGGGGATAATGGGACCAGTTTCCCAGTAATGAATAAACGGGATGAATGGATGATTGATTGACTAATCTAATGATAGGCGAATAGCTAAATCTATCAGCAAAAATATAAGAGCTATTACTTATCCCGGGAATTATTAAGCTTTGAAGTGTAGCGCTTGATAATCTATGTCTATGGACAGGCATATAGATGACTCCATCTAACAGACATGGACATTAATTCATTCAGGATTACTGCGCTTAAATAGTTAAGCAAAGCGATTAAAGCAATATTACTACACTTATCATTTATATCATCGACACATACATGATTAAAAGAAAAGCACACCATAAACATCCAATAGTGGAAGGAATACAGAACTGCTGTTAAAGCACATGCATATAATCGATAATAGCAAGGATAATCAAATAACAATTCATATGAAAGGAATGAACTCAGACATAGATAGAAATACCATATGAGCTGCTTGACACTCCCAATATCAATCGCTACTTGTGATTCTTCCTTCAACGCAGAAACACTTTCAAACAAAGACAATAGTGCACAATTGCATAAAAAGCTTCCTTGTCAAATTTAGAACAACTGGTCCAGTTTCATAAAAGAATATGACTGAAGCACAATAGTGCAACTTCAGTCTTTAAGTCAGGTACAAAACTTTACGACCCTTTCCAAAACAATGAAAGGATCTATAAATACTTAATTAATCTACTTATATATAAAACATAAATCCTACTTAATTGGTATCAATAAATTTTGATCTGATTTTCTTTAGCGATCTGGCAGTCGGCGGCATGATTCATCAAGTAGGCTGCTTGCCTTTAAATCTGAGCTGACTTATAGCAAGCATTGGCTCCACTTCAGGTGGTTTGTTGAGGCGCGAGCTGAGCTGGGCGACATAGGTGGCATCCTGAATATTGGGGATAATATACCCGATTGCATCCGTAAGGCACTTGAGGGCGGCTCTCTGTGTGTGCGGCTTTACTAGGAAGAACCAATAGGTGTCCCAGGTTAAACTGTTAATCCCGGCGATTAATCTCCCCTTTTCTTCTAGATCTGGGTAACATGATTGCTCCAATGATTTCATCGTTGTTAATTTTCCTGGTGTGCATTGGGAGATCATGTTTGATAAGTAGAGAGTGTTATTGACTAATTCAACTAGATTGCTCGAAGTTGATTTACATCTTGAAACTGCCCTCTCTGCTTTCATCAGCTGGGACTGCCATTCTGTGAAGAGTATATCTTTATGTGACTCTAAGATTCTTGGTAAATTTGCTGATTGTCCTTGATCAGAATCTTGCCAGTCGAGAAATGCAGCTATCGTTTCTTCAGCTTGATCCAATTCAGTCCTAGCCTTGTCAACTTTATTGCTTATGGATACCGCTAACTCGCACAGTGGTTCTGCTTGGGCGATTTGTTCACATAGAAGCTTAATTTGGGCTAGTAATGCAGTATTTATCTGTAGTGCTTCTGCTCTGAATTCAGCTACTTGTGGAATGCCCTTTGTTTTCTCGAGCTGTGATGATAATTGAGCAATTTGCTCATCTTTTGTTTTCACCATTTGCTCATTCGCTGCCTTCAATTGTGCCAATGCCTCTGATAATTCTTTCTGCTTCTGGATTGCGCTTTGGTCAATCCTTTGTTTTTCTGCCTGCAATTGTTGAGTTAGTTGACTGTTTAACTGCTGTTGCGTCAACAATTGCTGCTCTGCCTGCTCCGCTTTCTGCTTTGCTTCAGTTAGCTGTGCCTGTAACGAGAAAATCTCCTGATCCCTTGTTTTCAGTAAAAGGCTTACCTCCGATGCCTTATCTATTGTTGCTGCCGAATAAGCTCCAACATATTGTGACAGTTTTGTCAGGTCATCGGAGGGGTCAAATTCCTCCTTCCAAACCACATTGCTCGTGACTGTCTGTTCTGGGAAAAGGGGAGGTTGATCAGTCCTTCTTCTCTTCCTTTGTCTTTTAACTACAGCTTTGTGCCTTGGGCTGTAGAAGACATCCAGGGGAGGAATCTCTTCTACCTGCAAAATGATTTGGTCGGAGGGGTCCTTTGGTATTATCTCTACCTCTTTAGAAATGGGTGGGCCGCTAGTTCCACTTAGAACCTGTGATGAAGTGATTTCCTGTGTGTCTGTTACCTTTGAAGTGTCTGTGTCCTTTGAACATTCCAAACCACTAATAATGGAATCAAATTGCTTCCATTCCTGGAGCAATTTAGGGTTAATATGAGTATCCACATTGACATCAATGGTGGTCTGTTTTTCCTTTTCAGCTTGGGTCTCCTCCCGCACTTTTTCCTGCTCTCTCTTCTGATTTTCCTCCTGTGGCTTCTCTTGTTCTTTTGTTATAACTGGAGGTTCTTTTGACTGTTGCCGATCAGGCTCGCTTGACGATGTCGCTGGGGTTGTCGCTAGTATATCTAGAGGCACAGTTTGCAACCCCTGTTCTCTAAGTTTATTAAATTCGGTCAACCCTTCATCATGATATTTCATTTTGGCCAATGCTTTAACCTGAATTATTGTCTCAGCTGAAGAGAATAGGTCGTCAAACATATCTTCTTTATGATCAAATTTTGACAATTTGGCCTATTCTAGTGCATTATAGGCAACTTTGTTTGGATCAAATTGCCTGTTTTGGAGAGTCGCCAGAGTTAATGATTTAATCTTCGTAGCTTCCTTTTCTGCATGCTTGAGATCATGCAAGGTATACACACTGCATCTCAAAGGAAAAGAGGGCCAGCCCTGCTTCTTATTTTTCTTGAGAGTTTGTGTAACACTCTCAGCAATAATCTGGTAAGAGATTTCCCTTGCCAACAGTTTATCCGGTATGTATAAAGGGAGAACATGAGGTTCGGCTTGGCTACCAAAAACTCTTATATAAGTGAACTTCTCCTCTCCAAACCATCTCCCTACTGCTGTTAAATCAATCCCAGCTTGGTAGGAAATATTGGGAATGGGTTTATCAAAAATAGAATAATAAATAGGCAACATAAAGCCATTGCAGACTTGGTACAGATGGTGCTTGTAAGAGGATTTCCATAATTTCTGGTGATAAATGTGAATATGCGTGGAGTCTTGTGGCGTCCACCTCCAGTCGAGCATGGGAAATTCAGAATTGAAACACAAGGTATCTAAAACATAGGCACTGTAATAGAATGGGGGAATTATCCTTTCAGAGATGCGAGTCTTATTCCTAAACTCAAGAACATCTTTGGCTAGTTTATCTGAGAGAATAGTGGCCCAATCCATTATTATACTGTTGCATGCCGCTTCCATTAAAGGAACCATTTCTATAGTGAAATTAGAAGAATCATGCAATCCCCACAATCTACACATCATTATTCCGGTGTAGCAATAAGGAGAAGCGAAGGAATCAACCGAGTACTTACCGGAAGATTCATGTTTGTGCTTAGCTGGATTTTGTCTCCAATCCCGGATGGGTTCGGATTCAACTTCGTTCTCGTTTCAGAATTTTTCCAGGAACGCCTTATTGTATGTCTTCTCTGGCTCAGGCAAATGATACATTTGCCTTAGATCATCAGCTTTGAACGACCCGAAAATTCTCCCGTCTCTGGTGCTGAAGGTTCTATCCAGGATTGGGATTTCCTCAATTGCCCACCGCACTACGTCTGTGTATGGGAGAATTTGTTCCCTAGCTGCTATCCGGTGAAGGAAGGAATCAGCTAAGTCCTTAAGAGTGCCATCAGATTTTCGAGTTGAATCTGCAGTAGCTTCTACCGTTGTCACTTTGGGTTCTTCAACTTCAATCAAGTTGTAGGTGCTTTGCCAGGTAGTTCTGCCGAGACCGGAACATGTGGTATCCGAAATCAATCCTTTCTTTTTGTTTGAGGGATCAGCGACAGCTTGTCCTGCGGCCGGCGCAACAGAAGCGCCTGTGGTCTTCTTGGATTTCTTCCCCATTTTACTTGAGCTTTCTCCTTTGGATGAATTCTGCACAGAGGCGAAAATAAACGTAACATAGAGAATTGGCAATGAAAACTTCAATGTGATGAGATATATCGACTGATGCGTGATAAGGGATTAGCTTTTAAAATGGGCACAGATACAATCCATGGGAGGATTTTAGGACTTACAATTACATTAAATGGCCGTTTAAAACCTGCCAATCCTTAAATTCCCATTATATCATTAATTGGCCGAATGATTCATTTAAGCGTGCTGTAGATGTTTTGGCGGTTGAGCGCAGGTGAATCATTGTTGGACGGATCAAGCCTTTAATATGAATTAATCGTGATATCCCTTTATTTTAACGGCTTTTTGAAATCTGTGCTTTATCGCAATCGGCTATCGGGGAAAGCTTAAACCTTTTATATTGACACCTTTTGAAAACCCCGATCGCCGATAGCGATATCGCATCGCATCGGGAGTATTGGCATCATATGAGACATGTATAGTATATCGCCGATCGTCGATCGCCGATATCGCATCGCATCGGGGCCAATGGCATGGGGGCGCTTTAAAATGTGCATAGAGTATTGCCGATAGCCGATAGCGATATCGCATCGGCGGAAACCAATGTGCCACTTATTTATGTACCTTATGTCATTGCGATATGCGATCTTGCGATCGCTTTATCGCAATGATAAAGATTGATTTATTTGTTTAAAATGGGATTTTTCAAAAAGGGTTTTATAATGTTTTCATTTGGTTTTCGGACCTTTTTAAAAAATATATAATATTGATACCAATCAAACTCTAAAGGGACCCATTTCATATGATAATTTTGTGAATAGAATGTTAAGAAATGGGGGGTTGTTGTAGGGCACAACAGGACCATATCTCAACAAATATAGTGAATCAAGATCTAAAATTTCTAGATGAAGTTCACCATGATTTTGATTCCATGTGGTTAAAATTTCAGCTTCTAAGGCCTCATAGGAAAAAACAATATAGCGAAAATTTCAATATGACCTATTTGAAGCAGTGAAACCCTACTATCCCAAAGCTTTGATACCAAATGTTATGAAACCATCTCACAAAATAGAAGAAAAGATATATCAACGACTTGATAAATAGCCTCTTCGAGGGGGAAACCTCCTTTTCATCACATAAATGAACAATTCTTGGATGATACAAATGATAAGACCTCCTTGGTATATATAGGAGTCTAAGGGGTCACAACATAATAAAAGTCTACATAAAAATAATAATGTAAGGGCACAACAATAACAATAGTGGGATTCTATGGGTCACAACAATAACAATACGGGGACTACATAGACACAACAATAATAATATGGGACTAGACTAACAATAGCAATAAGGGGGCTACATTAATAGTATTGGGACCTAACACATTCCCTCCATTCTCATCTCTAGTAAAGAAATTGAAGGTTTCCTCCTTATGAAACCCATATCAACTACAACCTTGCATCAAATATCAGGGACTACCCCTTTTAAGGGTGGCATGGATTTATATTTGGTCATCACAAATCCTATGGGGAGAAAGCCCCACATCCTTAGATAAAAATAAAAAGAATATTTGGATATCAATATAGGAATATATATCACGAATACTAGTGGACTTAGAGTAGGGAAAACCTAAAAAATCCGCAATTGTGATAATATTATCCTTCAATTCTAGGGGGGTGGGATTACCAAAAGTTTCTATCCCTCAATAATATCTTAAAATTACATAATCCTAATGTCATTCTACTAAAACAAATGATGGTCAATGGAGCAAAAGTCATGAGAGCCATTTGAGGGCTAGTTAAAATATGGATATTTCACCACACTCGATGATATTTGTCTCTTGGGCAGTCCTTGCATTGGTTGAATTCGTAAGCTTAGGGTTTTGGATTCCACCAGATTCAATTATGTGATTTTAGTCCACTTTGAGATTAAGGAGAAGGGAATAGAGGAAACTATCACCAATATTTATGGTCCATACACTAATCACATTTTCTATTAGGATGGTCTATCTGGGTGTGGCACACTCTTATCTACACACACTATAATTTGGGGAGATCTAAACATTACACTTTCAACAAGAGAGGTCTGGGGTTGTAATAAAAGGCTCAACCCTCTTAGTGGATATTTCTACTCCTTATTTGAGCATCATTACTTAGTTGACATTAAACCCATAAAAATATCTCCCACTTGGAGGAGTTTTCATCTAAATGACGACACGATGTCCAAGACAATTGATATATTCTTGATCTCTATAGATATCATAAACTCATAGATAATATGACAATCTTGGATATCCTTTGGTGGCTTATCTGGTCACCTAACCATCCTTCTCTGATTGGTACTTGACATAAAGAAACCTCCCTTTCCATTTTTCTTCAATCATTCTTTGTTTTGTGAAGAAGATTTCAAAAAATTGGTGGAGGGTTCATGGATTAGCCTCCACACATCACACTTTGAATCCTATATGGATAAATTTTCACAAAATATCACTAGGCTTAATTCCACCACTAAAAGCTAGTTTATTCACTTCAAAGAGAAATAAAGTGTGTGTCTTAAGGTGGTAGAACAAGAAATTAAATCCTTATATGATGAATCCAACTTTTTTTATTGGATGCGAATTTAGCCACCATAACATCATTGGGACAAGAAATACAAGTTGTTTTAAAAAAGGAAGAGATCAAATGGATATTGAAAAGTAGATCCATTTGGATCAAACATGGGGATAAAAACATTAAGTTATTTAATTAGTTTACTCCCTTTATAAATAAAAAAAAGACCATATGGGAGATTAAAAAGTGTGATGGAACATTGGATCAATCTTCTAAGATAAATCTATGGAAGTCTTCAACCATTTTAAGAATATTTTCAAATATATTCCAAGCTACCCTATCTAGGAGATCTTGAATGTGATCTCCAAGTTTGACCCAATCGTCAATGAAGAAATGAATTCGGCCCTGGAAGAGGAAGTCATATAAAATTAGGTTAAGGAAGCCATTTTTTATATGTAAAGAGGGAAGAGTCTAGGTTTAGATGAAATCCATTGGATTTTTTTGAATTCTTAAAAGAAGATATCCTAAAAGTTGTCCTAGAATCCTGATGTTATTTCAAAGTACTAGGAGCAGTAAACTCAAATTTCCTTTTGTTTATACCAAAGAAGAAAGCAAGGGTGATATTTGAGGATTTTAAACCAATTTCTTGGTGTAATGATATTTACAAGATCATCTCCAAGGTCTTATCCCATTAGATCAAGCCTACATTCAACGAAATCATCTTTAATGAATAGTTTGGTTTTGTACATGGAAAATGGGTTCACGATGCAATGTCTCTAGCCGAGGAAGCCATCCATTCCATCGAGTCACAAATTTTTTCCACCACATCCCTGAAATGATATCTCTCTAAATCATTTGGCAAAGTCAACTAGATGTTACTTAGGTTGGTTTTACTCAAGATGGGAATGAGTCTCAAATTCGTAAAATAGACTATGGTGTTCCTTCAGTCATCATTTTCTATTCTCATAAATGGAGCCCACTCACCATTGTTCAAGGCTTCTCATGGGTCAAGAGAAGTTTGTTTTCTAACCCATATTATTTTTCTTCTGATCACTAAAGCACTAAGTAAACTTATACATGAGGCTAAACCTAGGGAAAATTTCATAGGTATTGAAGTGCTTGCCAATCATCACCTATCCCAACTTATTTTTGTTAATGACATCCTTAACTTATTAGAAGGAGCGGAAAAGGAATTAAAAGTACTGAAATCAATCATTACACTCTTCAACGTAGCTATGGGAATGATAATTAACATAGAAAATATTACTTTATCATCCATCTCCTCCTAGATGATACCTTCTCCCTAGTTGGATGCTCTTTTCCCTATCCCCCAAAATCATTGTACGATGGTTTTAAGAACCTATTATTCTTCCTTAATATGCTTGGATATAGATACACTGATTGGTTATGATTGTTTCAAAAAATTGAACCTCATATCTTATTCTGGGAAACAAAAATCATTTCAAGAGGAGGCAATATTATTCTAATCAAGATAGTTCTTGAAAGCATTCTAGTATATATGAAAGAACTTTTTTTTTTTGTCCGTCCTCCCCCCCTCCCCCTCTGTCCTCCGTGTATTTTTTTTCCCTCCACCCCCCTTTTTCTTGATATATTTCATCTTATTTAACCTAATTAATAATTCTCTAGCTCCTATGGACTCTATTTTAAATAGATGCCCTCCTCTCCTTTTCTGTATATATTGATAACATATATTATCCCTTATCTTTATTCATATTCTAACCCTATTTTAACATAATTAATATATACTATTAAGCTCTTAATTGCTTCATTAGCATATAATAATTTGAAACATTCTTTTAACTCCTCTTTGCTTCATTATCATAAATCCTCTTTACCTTATTCTTTATAATATATAATAATTTAGATCTAAACCTCCCTAGTATTTAATATTCTTACAATCTCCTAATAACTATTGTTAGTAATATTTATAGGTGATTCTTAATCATCTTATTAGTTGGAGTATTCTTAACAACACTAATTTATAATAATAAATAATAATAATTTACTAATTTATAACTAAAATTTGTAATTCTCAACCCTTGTAGCATATTTGAATCTTTCTCTTAATCTTATAACTTGATTATTAATTATATTTAACAACTATATTTTATATAATCTCCCATCCTCTTTTTATTAAAAACTTATTTCAACTTTCTTAACAACATATTACTATTATTACTAATTTTACAATAACTAAAATATTAATAATTCATAACTAAAATTATAATATTAAATAATTTATAACTAAAATTAGAATATCAAATAATTCCATTTTTGAATTTCTATTTACCTATTCAACTACTCTCCAACGGCTAGTTTTTCAATGGTTAACCCTGGACCATGATGCATCCCTGCTATTTATTCTTCAAGATTGTATGATTTTTTTCACCTTGTCCTGAGGATGAACCACATTAGTTGGTTCGAAACATCAACCAAATCCTAATGATGTGATTAATATGAAAGACTTTCATCTACAATATGGATCACAAAAGTCTCAGATCTAGCATTCTAGTATATTGGTGCTCCATTGAAAATATTCCAAAGGAATTCTTACTAAGATCTAGAATACATGTTTTTTATTCCTCTCATCTAGTACAAAAGATTATGGTGGTATTCCTTTGGTAAAATGGGGAAAAATAACCCTTCAAAGTCTCTAGGAGGGTGGGGTTTAAAAAACATTTTCAACTTCAGTAAAGCCCTTGCTCCATATAGATTATGGTGTCTAGTACAAAATTCCTTTGGGAAATAACACTCAAATCAAGATACCCACCTTCCATCCCCTTTGTGGATTGGTTTTGACAACCCAAAAAATCATCAAAGGGATCTAGTGCTCAAAATCACAATCCTTGCCTTTCCTCTCATTAGAAATTGGATGGTATGATGCATAGGGAATTGAAATTATGTGAAATTGGTACTAGACCCATGGATTAGATTACCAAAATAATGCATATTGATAAAAAGGCGCATCGATCGTCTTCATCATGTGGTTTGTTATGTATTACCATATATAAATGCCCAAACTTCTCAAGAATGGGGACAAACAGGATGGAAATCAACCAAAAATATGGGGTTGGTTAGTTAAGGAGTTGCAACATAGGAATTCTATATCAAAATAACTTTTTCAAAATTCATAAGGTTAAAAGAGGATATAGAAGATGACTTGGTATGGTAAGAAAATCCTAGTAATGGGGATTTCACAATAAAATTAGGTTTTGAAACCTACAATGAATCTCATTTTAAAGAGGAAAAAATATGGTAGTGTATACCTTTATTGAAACTCCATTCTCCCCTTAAATGTAAACTATCTTTCTAGTTGGAAATCAACAAAAACTTTTAACTTAGGACAATCTCATAAAAATAGGTTTGGAGGGCCTGAATTGTTGTCCTTTATACAATATTTCTATGGAAAAATCCTCACATATTTACATCTTCTCTTCATACACAATGCAGGTAATCTCCAAGGTTTTGGTTGAGCTAACACCAAAGGATTTTATTTTGGTACTATTCTAGAATAATTTTTCAAATCCTAGTTAGAAAACAATGCCACTACTCCCCTTGAAGGATTCTCATGCATTCTTATAAATTGTATCTAGTGGGCTAGGAACTACAACACTTTTTGTTCATAGGAGATCTTGTCTGAGGTCACTACAGGTCCAATCGTAAATTTGTGCATGAAATACAAGGTTTATAAAAAATTCCTAAAGTTGTGTGTTCCTACCATACCTCCACTTATACAAGGATGCCACGGGGTTTTTTTAATAGGCTTTGGGATGGGGTCCCCCAAGTCTATTTTTTTGGGTCAAATTTTGTAATATTGTAAAGTCTCCACATTTTAAGGAGCAGAGCGAAAATAACGTAGCATGTTAAGAGTCAAAAGGCATTTAGGAATGTCAAAGCCCCTTATTTTGTAAAGGGATGGGTTGTTTTGATTAAACCATGAAATCTTCCCATGGTTCGCGGACCATGGTAATGTAATGTGAAAGCTATAATAGGAAGTCATCTAGGAGTCATTAGGAAGATTTTGTGAAAGGGCATGAATAATATTTTGAGTCTGTAATTTTGTATTCTATTGAAGGGGAAGGCTCCTATAGCTGAGTGTGTGGAGACCTTGGTAAGTCCACAACTGAGTGCCTGGGCCCCTGTAGCTGTGTGCACAGGGTTAGAAAAAGTGTATTCATTGAAGATCCGAAGTAATAAATTATATTTGAAGCAATTATGTGTGTTATTTATATATTTATTTGTCTTTATGTTTATGCTCAGTTACTATTTGGTTCGATGTAATATTGTTTTAATTGCATCGTGAAGATCCATATCTACTTTTGTATGATAACTTATGCATTTTAGAACACTTAGGCGAAACTCATAGATCTAATTAAGTAGAAATTGCTTTAAGTTTGTGATCTTAAAGATAAGGGTTCACGAAGGTAATATCGGGCCCTAGATTAAAGAAAATCCTTACTGCTACATCACATAGCCTTCTGGATGTAGAAACATGGTTCTAGCATCCCCCAATACTGCCTCATGTGAGACTGTGGTTTGCACTAAGCAGAATGTTTCCGAAAGGGCCGATAGTGTAGGGTTTTGTTGGTTAGCGTAGCTAACTCTGAACTTGGGTCCAAGCCCCCTCAAACCAACAAAAAATAATTCCGATGGGTCACCTACATGGAGTGGTTCTAGATATTGAAGGAGCCAGCGTGCTCGTAAATTTTGAAGTTATTAAATTAGTAGATGACAATAATACGTACCCAACATTTCTCGGGATTGATTGGGCTTTAGACATGAATGCTATTATTAATTTGAGGAAGTGAAGCATTGTGTTTGAAAAGAATGGCCTTAGAGTGGTTGTTCCATTAGATCTAGCTGAAGGTGCGTGATACACAGAGCCAATCTGTGATAAATATGATGATGAAGACATTGATCACATATATAATCTCATTGCGTGAGACGAAGACTGGATTAAACCCACTGTAGATGGATGGATTAGTTGGGAGAAATATAGTTCATGCTAATCAAACTCAGATGAAGAATTAGAAAATTAGAAAAATCAATTACATGAGGTCTCTATAGTACAATGCATTAGGCTTACAAAGTCTCTGCACTGTATATCAACTGAGGTACGTAAATTTACCTTATTATGACTGGCTAGATGATGTCAATATTTTTCTTGACCATTTTGAAAGAGACATACTAGATGAGCATAGGTTCTAGGCTCTAGATTTGGCTTTAAGAGCTACACTTGTTAGATGGTGGGGAACCCACAAGGATAATATTGCTAATTGGAAGGAATATCGTAGATTGATGAGATTAATATTTGGCTCCTAAAAAATGCGGCTCAGTGTAAAGTACACAGGTAAGGATGACCCACGCGAACATCTGGCTCAATGGACTAAGGCTTGGGGTGAGGTACCTCAATCGAAGTGGGTACATATCTTTATTCATACCTTAGACGTTATACAATAAACTGGTATTTGGAGATGGAGCTGCGACACATGACTATTGATTGGGATGAAATGAAGGAGAGTATCCCACTGCCATTCAAATTTGAAGACGGGTTCAAATGCATTGATGGGGTGCTTTAGAAGATAAAGGCGGTGCTCTTCCGAACACCAATAAAACCCATAACTTGGATGTAGCTTGACTAGAGAATTAATCTACATCATGCTTTGGAATGCTACAATGTTACTACGGAAGAATGCGATGAGGATCTGTGAAATGTCAATATTTTTGAGTCAGAGAGACTACGCGAAGTTAAAGGACCTAATGTAGAGATCCCTAGTATATCACAATTGGTAAAGACAAAATAAGTGAATATTGGCTCAAAAGAAAAACCAAAGTTCACACATATTGGTGACTATTGGGATGAAGACACAGTAGGCAAGATTGCTAAATGTTTGCACAAATATCAGGATTTATTTTTCAAAAAATTCTCTGAATTGAAGGGTATAGTAGGTGATTTGGGTATGATGAAGATCAATTTAAAGCCAAACGCGAAGCCAGTTAAGCAGCACCCATATCGACTAGACCCAAAGTACAAGGAAAAGGTAAGAGAAGAGCTGGATAAGATGCTTGCGACAGGTATAATTGAGCCCGTAGAAGAGTCAGAATGGGTCAGTGTGATGGTGGTCCATGAAAAGAAAAAAAAGGGTGATATAAGGATCTGTGTAGATATGCGGAAGTTAATGACGCATGCGTACATGACCCCTTTCCTATGCCTTTTATAGATGAAGTTCTAGAAAATGTTGGCGGACATGAGGCTTATTCGTTCACAGATGGAATTTTGGGATATCACCAAATTAAGATTGCGTTGAAGGATAGAAGAAAGACTACCTTCGCTATAGAGTGGGGGTCATTCCAATATACAGTTATGCCTTTCGGATTGAAAAATGTCCCACAATATTTTCAAGGGTAGTAGTCGCAACATTCAAGGAATTTATTCACAAGTTTCTGGAGGTCTACTTCGACGACTGGATAGCATTTAGGCTAGTTAAGAAACATGTTTCTAGTATGTGCCTAATGTTGGATACATGTAGGAAGTATCAAATTTCATTCAATTTGAAGAAATGTATTTCTATGTACCTTATGGAAGACTATTGAGGCATGTCATATGTAAGCAGGGATTGATGGTAGACCCTGCCAAGATCGTTGTAATTATCAATTTGGATCCATCCATGAATTTAAAGAAAATACGCACAAATTTGGGTCATACAAAGTATTATAGGAAGTTTATTTTAATTTAAGATTAGATTTTTAATTAAAAATTTCCTATTTTTGGCCTAGGTAGCAATTTTTCTAGAATTCTGAAAAACTCAACACTGCAACTTTAGAAGCTCATTAGTTGAGTTCTATTTGACCAAATGAGGCCCATGATGGCTTGTTGCATAGATAAAATCATGGAGAATATTTCTGAAGTGGTTACATGACCAGATTCAGTCACCAACTTATTCTAAAAGTTTACATAAAATTAAGCTTTGTATTTGTAAACAAAATTAATTTTCTGAGTTTCATTTTTTGCATTTTCAATTGCTCATAGTCTCTGCTGAGTGCATAACCATTCGATTATGTTCTCTTTGAAGAATAAGATATTTTCAAGAATCAATGGAAAGCTCAAATTTCCTTTTATGTATTTATTTAATTAAGTTTTCATTGGAATATGATTTATTTTCCAGATTTAGTATTTTTGATTTTAATTTGTATTTTAATTAAGTTTTGATTGGTTTTGGTACGAGAAAAGTTGAAGAGACGAGGAAGAAAATATTTCAATCAATGGAATTTCTCCAGCAATAGAAGAAAAGAATTTTGACCATTGAAAATTGTTGGACCAGATTTGTTCTTCAACATCTCTCCCATTTTGAATTTGTAATTATAAATAGTAGTTTGTAGAATGGAGAAAGGGCTTCTCTTCTCTGCAATTTTGTAATTATTACAACACTATTGTAATAGGGGTTTGGAGTTGTATGTGAGAGAAGAGTAAAATTTCAGATCTGGAGGATAACTATGGTATTTTTCTTTTGCATTATGGAGTTTGTTTGGGGAGTCAAGTTTGCACTACTGGAAGTCAAATTTTTGCAGCAGAGTTCAAGCATTGTAAAGGACTGTTGGAGATCAGAGCTAGAGAAACATATTCAATAAATTGGTATTTAAAATATTATTATTTTTATACTGATTTCATTTTATAATGGCATAAATGTGTCATTTTCATTCATATTTGTACACTATTGTTGATGTGAGTAATTTTCCTAAATAATATGTTGTTATGTATATCTACTCTTATGTGCTGAACTTTGATTTCTGAGTAACTATTTACTCAGAAATCAAACTTTTAATTCTGATTTAAAAAACAATAATATTTTGTGAACTACTTCCTTATATTATTGTTTAATAATTTGAGTTACTAATTTAATAATCATCATCATTTTGTGAACTACTTCCTAAATGTTGTTGATTAATTGTTCACCATTAATAAATATCTAAACATGATATGTTTTGGCATTAATAATATTAGTTAATTGAACTACTTCATTAGATTCATATTCATTATAAGACAAACATATTTAAATCCCAATCATTTAATTACTTTGTTCTCGGTTGGGTTATATCTACATCTTTTTGATCGAGATAGGCTTAAAATTTATTTCCTTTTTCTTCTATTGTAGGATTAGTTTGCATTTAGATTTAATTATACATTTCTATAATTCCTCTTATCAAAGAGACATACTTTAGTTGTGGGTTGATTGAATCCTAGATCATCTTAAGGATCACTTTCTCGCTTGATCAACAAGAAGAGTCAATTTGATGTCTCTTCTCTACTGGTAGGTGAAGTCATATTTTAATCTAGTAGAGATAGAGAGAAGGTAATTGGGCCTAGGCCTAGTTTTTACCAGTTGGAACTACCATTCCAAACGGAAAAGGAGTTGCTTTAAGTTCCTGAATGGGTGGTCTCCCTTATAATGTTGAGGTAGACATTTCAAGCCTACAACATATTTGGCACTAGAAGGAGGGCTTGAAGACTTGTTGCCATTTGGAATGTTTGTATTTAAATTTTTTATTTAAATCATAATGGCTCATATTAAACTTCTAATTTGGAGTTGTATATGTGAAGGTGCATATGCCAATACTCCACTAGAAATAATAAGACACTTTCCAAAGGTAAATTTTAACGATAAGAGGAATGTTTCTGCATTTGATCATGCTTTACAATTTATTCAATTTTTTTCAAATTCTACTTTTCATGATATTGATGAAGGCATTCTATCTAGGATTTTTACTCTTACATTCTCAGGAAAAGCCAAAAACTGGTGTCAATCTCTTCCACTTGCCTCTATTCACAGTTGGGATCAATTTATCACAATGTTCCTTTATGAATTCAATGATTATAATTATGAAAACATATGTGCTAAATTATAATATTTAAGAAGGTTCGAAAATGAATATTTCATGGATTTTACCATTAGATTTTGATTAAATTGTTTAAGATTCAAAATTGAAGATAAACCTTCAGAAATTGAATTGATGGATTGGTTAGAATACATTAGTTTTCTTCCTTATATTTCCATTTCATATGAAAAAATTACAAGCTTCGATCAATATTATTTAAACTTCATTAACATAATTGAGAATTCCAATATGGAGGTGCATACCAATCATGATGAGGTTACCTCTACCATGTATAATCAATTCCTTCATTTAGTGCACAACATCCTACAACATTAATGATGATCATGATAATCTCTCTCATGTTAATAAAATATAGTCACAAAGATTGGAAAATTCTCCTAATTAACCGCAAGAAGATACTTGTAATAATCTTGAAGAACCACCTACCATGAAATCTGAAAATCACTATGAATTAAATTTAGAAAATCAGATTATAGATTAGCAAGTACATGTAGAAATTGAAGTTTTCAATACTATGCAATCTACTGCAGAAATTTCTGAATTTGATCATGTTCATCAAATGCTAAATTCAGGGCATTCAAACAACAATCTTCAGGAAAACATTAATAGACAAATGAATGATCATAAATATGAAATTTTCAATGAAGAAAATGCACAAAATTCTATGAATAGAGATATTTTTAGATTCATTTCTTTAGACTCACATTTCTCTCTTTATCTTGATATTTTTTCTGATTGTGATTTATTTCTTCTTTGAATTAATATTATTCCAGAAAACAGAGAAGTTGATATAAATCAAAATCCAATTAGTTTTTACCAAGATAGAGAATCATTCATTGATCATTCTTATTTCATTGATTAAAAAACGCTTATTATTCCTTCTTGTTTTGATACATCAAATAAAAATGAACAAAATTCTAGAGAATGTTATGAAGTCATTTATGATAATTACTCTCACATTGAGGATGTTGATTTATCTTCTTATACATTAAATCCTCATGATCAAAGTCAAATCACATGTGAGAATGATGAAAACTCTAAATTAGAAATAATTCCAATAAATTATCATTTTAAAAAAAAAATCATCTTCATGATTTCAGCGTTCAAGAATCCATCACAATCTATGATTCCTATGATGATCAAGTTCTCACTCCTATTCATAGTCATGAATCTTTCCCTTTTTCACAAGATGATCATTCTAATTCTATTATTTTGGCCAATTCTTGTGAAGAGAAAATCACTTTAAACCAGTCACAGTTGTGCTGTAACACTAGTTGTAACAATAATGTAAATTATGATTTAATTTCGTTGTTCCTTCACTTATTTTGTTTGATTTCAGATTTATTTTATGTTTTCATTTTTCATTTTTTGGATGTCTTATGCTGGCATATTGAGTAGTTCAGTACTGAACATTCAATTGACGCATTATCTGAACGAGGAAATGAAGTCTCAAATCATAATCATGAACATCAAGAGCTATTCTCTTCCAATTTCAATTGATGTTCAACTCTTAGCACTTGTTCCTTTTCTCTTGAAGGCAGTGCCAACCAGAGAGTGTACCTTCACAATATGACCAACGACCTAATTCATTTAATGATCTTCCTTTGAATCTAGTAGATTTCCATCCATTTTTCATTGACCCATTTGAAAGACATTTGGAATGTTTTCCTAAACAGAATATTGTTAATAATTTAACATATGTACATAAGAATTACGTGCAGGACATTGTATCTAAAATTTCATTTCATCAATCCGTCTAGTTATCCACTCTTTTGAATCTCTCCCAATCATTAATGGAAATCCATCCAGATTTCTATGATTCAATTGAAATAATTAGAAAGAAAATTTCAAGAGAAGGTGATTGTAAATAAGTTTCTTCTCATAAATATGTTAGCAATTAGTGTATTTACTATATTCAAATTTATTTTTATTCATTTAACTATATTCTTGTTACTAATGTTTGACCTGTACATACATGCAAGAGTTAAAATGAGAGGATGGTTACAATGGAAGTATGACTATATTTAGTTTTGTTTTCCTTTCATTCAGTTAGTATTAGTAATAGATTAGTTTAGATTCCCTTTTTGTTTGCATTTATTTCATTATTGTAGATTTTTAATAAGCAAGTAATGAATCCAAGTTTTTCTTGACATCCCCTTTCATTTTTCTGGCAAAGTGGCTTAGAACATATCAAAAGTTCTTATGTAGTAAGATCATATACACATGTGATGCACTTGATTGGATTTCTTTTGCGAAACTTCATTACATTGTTAAAAATATTTTTGTGATAAAATCATATATGAAGAAATTCCAAGGAATTTCTATGGCTTGGCAATTTTTGATTCACAAGTATTTCTAAAAGGATCATTTTCACCACTTTTGTCCTCTGATGTAAATTTGAGGTGGATGCAATTTGAAAGTTCATTACTTAGCATTTTATATTGAATAAGTAGATGATGTTGAACATATGCAAATTTTGAGAAAAGCATGGGAGAACTTGGAGATTCATGAGGTAAAGTTACTGTACATATTCTTCCAGATATGCATTAACACATTCATCTTCATCTATTGTTAGTTTTTATTTTTCATAGTTTACTTGTTATTTCTGTTATGTTTCTTTTGCAAGTTTTCATTGGCTTGATTTTAAAGACTTGAGATAAGCAAACAACCAACCCTTTCTAATCTGCAACATTTCCACGAAAGTATTTGTTTTTTCATCAGAATTTGGGTATTCTTTAGTTTTGCTTCTATTCATATTTTCCTTCTTTCACACATTTAGCAATATAAGTCAACAATCGTATTTGGCCTCTCATCCATGATTTTATCTATACATGTTCTGAATTTCACATGTGCCGCTTGAGTTAAATCTTTTTCCATTCCACATATAGACTTTACATCCCCTTAATTCGCATTGCTTATTCTGAATCGATTCAGGTCTTCTATCTGGTAATTATCAGAATCCTGATTTTTTGTTGTTCACTTTCCGATATTGGATTCTTGGGTTTATGTCTTATTGGAACCATTTAAAAACACTTTCCGAGACATTTTTATGAGATCTACGAGTCCTATTTTATTTTATTTGCATAAAATCCTTGGTTTGAGAATCTCGTAGAAGTCATCATGAACTATTATCATATCTGAGTTCTAATATTATATTTTTAGCCAATATTAATTCTAAGCTTCCTTTTATCGGAACTCTCATTTAAAAAGCTCTACAAGAAATATTTATTGAGACTTCTAATATCGGAAGTGAAAATCAATTAAGCTTTCGAAAAGAATTTCCACTGAAAACATTCAAATATCAAATAATAAAAGGCCCATACGATATCAGAATGTATAAGTATCGTAAGTTTTGTTTCATAATTCCTCCGATATATCTAGCCCCTCCAATATCTGATACATTAATCCCTCTGGTAAAAATATTATCGGACCTCAGAGTTCTTGTCACCTCGGGGCTACTTTGAAAATGTTACAATATCTTAATATCTCTGATCTTTGATAGAATTAAAACCTCTGATGTGACGTAATTAGAATGTCTCCGATCTCAAATGACATTGAAACCTATGATATGACGTAATTAAAATATCTCTAATGGCGTAGAAAGACCTTTGATCAAGCTTCAATGGTTTTCGTTAATAATGTAAAGGAGATGTAATATGTAAACTTTGGTCTTGAATTTTGAAATTTTATGAGAATCATGGAGTGAATATGAAATTTGAAATATTAAGAGAACAATCATCACTGCAAAAGCACATCATCATTCTCATTTCTGATGGATTTTATTTACTTCAGATTCCTTGGACATGAAAAATTGTTTTTTTTAATTGACTCCTTGCTTTAGTTTAGATTTAATAAATAATGATTTCGAGTCAATAAGATTTCAAAAAATTCAACTTCTTCATACTTTTAATTATAATTAAAAGAAGAGGTTATCTTTTGTTGGAGAAAATGATATCTCCTAAGTGAGATTAAATTAAATTCTCCAATGATAAGTTTCATATGCCCTTTTTCATTCATTTTCATTTCCTTAGTTTTGGTTTCAATTTTGTTTTTAGTTTTTGCTGATATAAAACTCTATCTTGTAGCTCTTCATAAATTTTTTCACACCTCTACCAAATCAGATTTCGACCTCATTCTTCTTGTTTGCTTTTAATTTTTGGAGCAACAATAATAATTTTGCATCAAATCAACGAAACTGGGGTGTCCCTGAACTTTTTATTTGTTTTATAAGCATTGCTTTGATTGGAAAATTGTCAAGATGTTTTTATATAGGTTTTTTTTTGAAACAAGAAAATTTTCAGCGGAAAAAGACTTTTCATTTGGGATGAATTGTAATTCATGACTAATTTTTCCCTTACGGTTTGGAAGTTGAATCTCTTATAACTCCACAAGATAAAATTCACTAGATTCTCAACATATCATGGACACACATGATTTTCTTCTTTTACTCTTTTTTTGAGACATTTTATAGTTAATCTTGTTGGAGTTGGTTCTCTAAATTTGGATTTTTCTTTTAGTTTTTTCTTTCTTCATTTTTACATTTTTGGAGTTTCCTGATTTCTTTTTCACTTCAGTTTGGATTTATTTTCCTTTTTCTCTTGGTTATAGTTTGATTTTGGTGACTCTGCCATGATTTATGTGGAAGGTCTTTTCCTCACCTAACAACGGTTGGAATACATGGGAAATCTTTACTCTATTTGTTTCAATGAATTTCATTTATCATTATAGGTATATCTGTATTGAACCATAAGCCCTATTGTTTTAAAAAATTTTCATAGAGGAACACACATATTTTATAAGTGATATAATTCATTTTTTTCAAGAAAAGGACTGACCTGAGTTTAACTCAATGGATCATTCTTACCTCTCCACTTTATAAAAAAAACCGATTTAGAGTTGCGGGAAAAGAATTTGGAATCAACATTATGAAAGTATTATATTCATTAACATAAGTCTCTATTACCATCCCACCTCTTTGACTAAGGTACATCATAAACTGAAAGATCACAAATGCGCTTATCAAAAGGGTGATTAAAAGAGGAATCATGAGAAATACATGAGAAGCGGGGCTAGGCTTGTATGACATAAAAGACAACTTCGCCAGGGTATTGTTTAGGCTTGCTAGCATTGAAGTGATGTCAGAGACCATTTATAACAATGGATATATGCTTCATTAAAAAAATACTATTTGTACCTTCTTCTATTTCTCATAAGAGGTAATTTTAAAATATTTTTTTCCCAAATTTTGGATTCATGATTTTTACTCACATCTGCTTTTGAGTACATATCTTTTCGAACTCATATTTCTTAATCTATTTATGTAGGACCCGTGGAAATGTTTTATTGTTTGATGATTCAATGGACTCTATTATTTTTAACCTTTGGGTAAATTAAAGTTCATTATCTTTAACCAAAGATAATTGGTTCTTACTATTGTGTCCTCATTGTTGTAGTGAAAATTCAACATTCTCATTTTTGACTTATTTATTTCAAATGATGGGGACATTTTCCGTAAATTTTTGGCTAAATCACCTTTTAATATTTTCTTTTGGTTAAATGTCCTACAATTTCACCAATTTTTTGTTTTCATCAGATTTCTATTTTGATTGATTCATTGAGTTCTAATTTTCACTCGATTTCCATCCATAGTTGTTTCATCTTATTTGGTTACACGGTTTGCAAATGGTGCTCATCCGAAGTTTGATAATTTTTACAACTTGTGTTAAAAAATGTACAAAATGTATATTATTTTAATTTTCTTAAATACATTAGTAATTCATTATAAATACTAAATCCTAAATTTTTACTAATTATTTCATTTTTCACTAAAACTCCTACAAAATTGCCCAGCCAAATTATAGAACAATTAAAATCATGTGTTTTTGGAATCTCAATAATTTATTCCAATTCCAAATTTTAAAAGAAAATACGAGATCTGAAATCTCAAAATCGCAAAGTGGTTATAGTTCATTTTGTCAGATCTTTAATTACCAAGTGGTTGTAGTTTATAATGGATGAGTCCCACACCAAGTTGGACCCACTTCACCTCATCTCCTCTCTTCAATAAAAAACCCGATATAAAAAGACCAAATAAAACATGCCTGATAAAAAAAATCCCGATAAAATTTTCTCGATATTTTAACAATCCCGATATTTCAAAAAGTCCCGATATAATTTTTTTCGATATAATATATCAGAGCATAAGGAGCCCTTTAAATCAGACATCGGCAAATTTTGTTGGTATCAAAATGTCGCATATAATAAAACCCCATATCCAACTATTTTCGCTTGGATGGTTTAGCTCACATGTTCGATACTCTGAAAATCTCCTCCCCACTTCGTAAAAGCCTCACCTCTCTTCATTAAAGCCCTTCCTCCACTTATTTTCGATCCATTAATGGATCCAAAGCCACGTGTAAACCTTCTTTGGTTTCATATTTTTAATATGATATTTTTAATTAAATAATATATTTTAATTTTAATTATATTATAATTTTAATATAACATAAGTATAATCTTAATTAATTTTGATTTTCAATTAAAATTGATTTTAATGGTATATAATTAGTTTTTAATTAATTAAATATTTTTTAATTAATATTAATTAAATAATAATTGTTAATTTAATTATAAGATTAGATTTTTAATTAAAATTTTTCTATTTTTGGCGTAGGTAGCATTTTTTCTAGAATTCTAGCAAACTCAACACTTCAGCTTTGGAAGCTCATAAGTTGAGTTCCATTTGATTAAATGAGGCCTAGGATAATTTGTTGGACAGATAAAATCACAAAGAATATTTCTGAAGTGGTTGCATGACCAGATTTGGTCACTAAATGAGTCTAAAAGTTTACATAAAATTAAGTTCCGTATTTGTAAACATTTTTTATTTTTTATTTATTTATTTATTTATTTTTTCTGAGTTTAATTTTTTGCATTTTCAATTCCTCATAGCCTTTGCTGAGTGTAGATCCATTCGACTATGTTCTCTTTGACTAATAAGATATTTTCAAGAATAAATGGAAGGCTCATATTCCCTTTTATGTATTTATTTAATTAAGTTTTGATTGGAAGATGTTTTATTTTCCAGATTTGGTTTTTTGTTTTTTTGTTTTGTTTTGTTTTTTATTTTATTTTTTTATTATCTTAATTTACATTTTAATTAAATTTTGATTGGTTTTGGCAGGAGAACAGTTGAAGAGATGAAGAAGAGAAGATTTCAATCAATGGAATTTCTCCAACAATAAAAGAAAAATGATTTTGAACAATGAAAATTGTTGGAGCATTTTTTTCTTCAATATCTCTCCGATTTGGAATTCGTTTTTGTAATTATAAATAGTAGTTGTAGAATGGAGAAAGGGCTTCTCTTCTCTGAAATTATGTAATTATTACAACGCTACTGTAATAGGGGTTTGGAGTTGTACGTGAGAGTAGAGTAAAATCTTAGATCTCGAGGACAATTTTGGGATTTTTCTTTTGCATTCTGGGCTGTGTTCAGGGGGTCGAGTTTGAACTATTGCAACTCAAATTTTTGTAGCAGAGTTCAAGCATTATAAAGGACTATTGGAGATCAGAGCCAGAGAAATAGATTCAATAAATTGGTATCTAAAATATTATTTTTTTATACCGATTTCATTTTATAATGGAAGAAATATGTCATTTTCATTCATATTTGTACACTATTATCAATGTGAGTAATTTGCTTGAATAATCTATTGTTATGTATCTCTACTCTTGTGTACTGAACCTTCATTTCTATGTAACTATTACTCATAAATCAACCTTTTAATTCTGATTTAAAAAACAATAATATATTTTAAACTATTTCCTTATATTATTGTTTAATCATTCGAGTTACTGATTTAAGAATCATCATCATTTTGTAAATTACTTCCTAAATGCTGTTGATTAGTTGTTCACCATTAATAAATATCTAAACATGATATGTTTTGGCATTAATAATATTAGTTAATTGAACTAATGCATTAGCTTCATATTCATTTTAAGTAAAACATATTTAAATCCTTATCATTTAATCACTTTGCTCTAGGTTGGGTTATATCTACATCTTTCTGATCAAGATAGGCTTAAGATTTATTTCCTTTTGCTTGTATATAGGATTAGTTTGCATTTAGATTTAATTCTACATTTCTAGAAGTCCTCTTATCAAAGGGACAAATTTAGTTGTGGCTCGGCTGAACCCTAGATCATCTTAAGAATTAGTTTTTTGCCTGAAAAACAAAAATAGTCAATCTGATGTCTCTTCTCTATTGGTAGGTGAAAGTCATACTTTAAGCCAGTAGAGATAGAGAGAAGGTATCTGGGCCTAGTTTCACAAGTTGGAACCACCATTCCAAATGGAACATGAGTTGCTTTAAGTTCCCCACCGGATGGTCTCCCTTATAATGTTGAGGCAAAGATTTCATGCCTACAACATTTTTGGCGCTAGAAGGAGGGCTTGAAGACTTGTTGTCTTTTGGAGTTTTTGTATTTTAAAGTTTTATTTGAATCATAATGGTTCCTCTTAAACTTCCAATTTGGAGTTCTATTTCTGAACGTGCATCTGCCAACACTCCACTGGAAATAGTAAGACACTTTTCAAAGGTAAGTTTTAATGGGAAGAGGAATGTTTCTGCATTTGATCATGCTTTACAATTTATTCAAAAATTTTCAAATTATACTTTTCCTGATATTGATGAAGGTATTCAATCTAGGATTTTTACTATTACGTTATCAGGAAAAGCCAGAAAATGGTGTTAATCTCTTCCAATTGTGTCTATTCATAGTTGGGATAAATTTATCACAATGTTCCTTTACGAATTCGACAGTTATAATTATGAACAAGTATGTGCTAAATTAGAAGATTTACAAAGGTTTGAAAATGAATCTTTCATGGATTTTACCATTAGATTTTGATTAAATTGTTTAAGATAAAAAATTGAAGATAAACCTTCAGAAATTGAATTTATAGATTGGTTAGAATATATTAGTTTTTTTTTTATATTCCCTTTTCATATGAAAAAATTACAAGCTTCGATCAATATCATTTAAACTTTATTAAAATAATTGAGAATTCCAATATGGAGGTGCATACTAATCATGATGAGGTTACCTCTACCATGTATAATCAATTCCTTCATTTAGTGCACAACATCCTACAACATTAATGATGATCATGATAATCTCTCTCATGTTAATAAAATATAGTCAAAAAGATTGGAAAATTCCCCTAATTAACCACAAGAAGATACTTATAATAATTTTGAAGAACCACCTACCACGAAATCTGAAAATCACTATGAATTAAATTCATAAAATTAAATTATAGATTAGCAAGTACATGTAGAAATTGAAGTTTTCAATCCTATGCAATCTACTGCAGAAATTTCTGAATTTGATCATGTTCATCAAATGCTAAATTCAGTGCATCCAAACAACAATCTTCAAAAAAAGCATTAATAGAAAAATGAATGATCATAAATATGAAATTTGCAATGAAGAAAATGCATAAGAGTCTATGAATAGAGATATTTTTAGATTCATTTCTTTAGACTCACATTGCTCTCTTTTTCCTGATATTTTTCTTGATTGTGATTTATCTCCTTTGCATTAATATTATTTCAGAAAATAGAGAAGTTGATATAAATCAATTTCCAATTAGTTTTTATCAAGATAGAGAATCATTCATTGATCATTCTTCTATCATTGATAGAAAACAATTATTATTCTTTCTTGTTTTGATACATCAGATGAGAATGAAGGTAATTCTAGAGAATGTTATGAAGTCATTTACGATAATTACTCTCACATTGAGGATGTTGATTTATCTTCTTATACATTAAATCCTCATGATTAAAGTCAAATCACATGTGAGAATGAAGAAAACTCTAAATTAGAAATAATTCCAATAAATTATCATTTTCAAAAAACAAATCATCTTCATGATTTCAGAATTCAAGAATCCATCACAATCTATGATTCTTATGATGATCAAGTTTTCACTCCTATTCATAGTCATGAATCTTTCCCTTCTTCACAAGATGATCATTCTAATTCTATCATTTTGGCCAATTCTTGTGAAGAGGAAACCACTTTAAACCAGTCTCAGTTGTGCTGTAACACTAGTTGTAACAATAATGTAAATTATGATTTAATTTTGTTGTTCCTTCACTTATTTTGTTTGATTTCAGATTTGTTTTATGTTTTCATTTTTTAGATATATTATGCTAGCATATTGAGCAGTTAAGTATTGAATACTCAATTGACGCATTGACTGAATGAGAAAATGAAGTTTCAAATCATAATCATGAACATGAAGAGCTATTACTATTCCAATTTCAATTGATGTTCAACTCTTAGCACTTGTTCCTTTTCTCTTGAAGGCAATGCCAACAAGAGAGTGTATCTTCACAATATGACCAACGATCTAATTAAATTAATGATCTTCCATTGAATCTATTAGATTTCCATCTATTTTTCACTGACCCATTTGAAAAACATTTGGAAAGCTTTCCTACACAGAATATTGTTAATAATTTAACATATGTACATAAGACTTACATGCATGAAATTGTATCTAAAAGTTAATTTCTCATATCTGGCTTGTTATCCACTCTTTTGAACCTCTCCCAATAATTAAGGGAAATCCATTGATATTTCTATGATTCAATTGAAATTTAGCTAGAAAGGACATTCCAAGAGAAGGTGATTGTAAATAAGTTTCTTCTTGTAAATACGTTAGAAATTAGTGTACATACTATATTTAAATTTATTTTTATTCATTTAACTATATTCTCGTTACTAATGTTTGACCTGTACATACATGCAAGAGTTAAAATGAGAGAATGGTTGCATTAGAACTATGACTATACTTAGTCATGTTTTCCTTTCATTGAGTGAGGATTAGTAATAGATTAGTTTAGATTCCTTTTCTATTTTCACCTTTTTGGTTATTGTAGATTTTTAATAAGCAAGTAATGAATCCGAGTTTTTCTTGCCATCTCCTTTCATTTTCTGGCAAAGTGGCTTAGAACATATTAGAATTTCTTATGTAGTCAGATCATATACACTTGTGATGCACTTGATTGAATTGATTTTGAAAAACTTCATCACATTGTTAAAAATACTTTTGTGATAAAATCATATATGAAGAAATTCCAAGGAATTGCTATGGCTTGGTAATTATTGATTCAAAAGTATTTCTAAAAAGCTCATTTTTACCACTCTTGTCCTCCGATGTAAATTTGAGGTGGATGCAATTTAAAAGTTCATTACTTATCATTTTAGATTAAATAAGTAGATGATGTTGAACATATGAAAATTTTGAGAAATGCATGGGAGAACTTGGAGATTTGTGAGGTAAAGTTATTGTCAATATTCTTCTAGGTATGCATTAAAAGGTCCATCTTCATTTATTGTTAGTTTTTATTTTTCATAGTTTACTTCTTATTTCTATTCTGTTTCTTTTGCAGGTTTTCATTGACTTGATTTTGGAGACTTGAGATAAGCAAGCACCCAATCCTTTTTAATTTGCAATATGTTCACGAAAGTATTTGTTGTTTTGTTAGAATTTGGGTATTCTTTAATTTTGCTTCTATTCATATTTTCTTTCCTTCACACATTTAGGAATATGAGTCAATAATTGTATTCTGCCTCTCATCAATGCAGCTAAAATGAAATGCTTAGACTCTTTATTGCTCAGTTTTGCTACAAACAGAAGAAAATTTGCGCAAAACTCTTGCAAAAAATAATCATATCCATGATTTTATCTATACCTGTTTTAAATCTCACATGTTCCAGTTGAGTTAAGTTTTTTTCCATTGCCTTCATACACTTTACATCCCCTTCAATTTTATCTCTTATTCTGAATCAATTCAGGTCTTCTATTAGGTAATTATCGAAATCCCAATTTTCTATTGTCCACTTTCTGATATTAGATTCTTAGGTTTATGTTTTATCGGAACCATTTAAATGCACTTTTCGGGACATTTCTCTGAGGTCTACGAATCCTATTTAATTTTATCTTCTCAAAATCCTTGATCTGAGAATCTCATAGAAGTCATCATGAACTATTATCATATCCGGGTTCCGATATTATATTTTTAGCTAATATTAATTCTAAGCTTTATTTTATCGGAACTCTCATCTGAAAAGCTCTACAACAAATATTTATCTAAACTTCTGATATCGGAAGTGAAAATCAATTAAGATTTTGAAAAGAATTTTCGTCGAAAACATTCAAATATCAAATAATTAAAAGCCGATAGAATATTAGAATGTATAAATATCGTAAGTTTTATTTCATAAGTCCTTCGATATATCTAGCCCCTCCGATGTCCTATATGTTAATCCCTCTGATCAAAATATTATTGAACCTTAGAGTTCTTGTCACCTTGGGGCTACTTTGAAAATGTTACGATATCTTAATATCTCCAATCTCTGATGGAATTGAAACCTCCGATATGACATAATTAGAATGTCTCCCATCTCTGATTCCATTGAAACCTCGGATATGATGTAATTAAAATATCTTTTATGGCGTAAAAAGACCTCTGATCAAGCTTCAATGGTTTTCATTAATAATGTAAAGGAGATGTATTATGTAAAATTTGGTCTTGAATTTTGAAACTTTATGAGAATCATGGAGTGAATATGAAATTTTAAATATTAAAAGAACAATCATTGCTGCAAAAGCACATCATCATTCTCATTTCTAGTGGATTTTATTTACCTCAGATTCCTTGGACGTGAAACATTGTTTTCTTTTAGTTGATTGCTTACTTTAGTTTATATTTAATAAATGATAATTTTAGGTCAATAAGATTTCAAAAAATTCAACTTTTTGATGCTTTTAGTTCTAACTAAAAGAAGAGATTATCCTTTTTTGGAGAAAATGACATCTCCCATGTAAGATTAAATGAAATTCTCCAATGGTAAGTTTCATATGCCCACTTTCATTCATTTTCATTTCTTTACTTTTGCTTTCATTTTTTTTAGTTTTTGCTGATATAAAACTCTATTTTGAAACTCTTCATAAACTTTTTCACACCTCTACTAGATCAGATTTCGAGCTCATTCTTCTTGTTTTCTTTTAAGTTTTGGAGCAACAGTAATAATTGTTCATAAAATCAGCTAAATTGGGGAGTCCCTGAACTTTTTATTTGTTTCATAAGTATTGCTTTTATTGGAAAATTGTCAAGATGTTTTTATACAAGTTTTTCTTTGAAAAAAGAAAATTTGCAGTGGACAAAGACTTTTCATTTGGGATGAATTGTACTTGATGACTGATTTTTCCCTTATGGTTTGGAAGATTAATGTCTTATAACTGCACAAGATAAAATTAACTAGATTCTCAACATAGCACAGACACACATGATTTTATTCTTTTACTCTTTTGTTGAGACATTTTATAGTTAATCTTGTTGGAGTTGATTCTCTAAACTTGGAATTTTCTTTCTTCATTTTTACATTTTTGGAGTTTGTTGATTTATTATTCACTTATGTTTGGAGTTATTTTTATTTTTATCTCGGTTATAGTTTAATTTTTGTGACTCTGCCATGATCTATGTGGAAGGTAGTTTCCTCACCCTACAATGGTTGGAATAGATGGGAAATATTTACCCTATTTGTTTCAATGAATTTCATTTATCATTTAAAGGTATATCTTTATGGAACGATAAAGCCCTTTTGCTTTAAAATATTTTCATGGAGGAATACACATCCTTTATAAGTGAAATAATTAATCTTTTCAAGGAAATAAATGACTTTAGTTTAACTCAATGGATTCCTCCCACCCCTCCACTTTATAAAAGCCTCTGATTTGTAGTTGCGGGAAAAGAATTTGGAGTCAACATTATGAAAGTATTATATCCATTAACATAAGTCTCTATTACCATCCCACCTCTTTCACTCAGGTATATCATACACTAAAATATTGCAAATTCACTTATCAAAAGGGTGATTAAAAGAGGAAACATGGGAAATACAAGTAAACTCGTTGGGGCTATGAACGCTCACTAGCAGTGGGGCTATGCTTGTATAACATAAAAGACAACTTCGCCAGGGTATTATTCAAGCTTGCTGGCACTAGGGCTAAGCTTGTATGGCATAAAAGACAACTTCGCCAAGGTACTGTTCAGGCTCGCTAGCAGTGAAGCAATGTCAAAGACCATTCATAACAATGGATATATGCTTTATCAAAAAAATCCTATATGTACCTTCTTCTATTTCTCATACGAGATAATTTTAAAATAATTTTTCCCAAATTTTGGATTCATGATTTTTACTCAAGTTTGCTTTTGAGTACATATCTTTTCAAACTCATATTTCTTAATCTATTTATGTGGGACCCATGGAAATTTTTTATTGTTTGATGATTCAATGGACTCAATTATTTTTAACCTTGGAGTAAATTAAAGTTCATTATCTTTAACCAAAGATAATTGGTTCTTACTATTGTGTCCCCAATGTTGTAGTGAAAATTCAACATTCCCATTTTTGACTTATTTATTTCAAATAATGGGGACATTTTCCATAAATTTTTGGTTAAATCCCCTTTTAATATTTTCTTTTGGTTAAGTGTCTTACAATTTTACCAATCTTTTGTTTGCATCAGATTTCTATTTTTATTGCTTCATTGAGTTCAATTTTTCATTAGATTTCCATCGATACTTGTTTCATCTTATTTGGTTATACAGTTTGCAAATGGTACTCATTCGGAGTTTGATAATTTTACCTCGGTTAAAAAATGTACAAAATGTATATTATTTTGATTTCCTTAAATAAATTAGTAATTCATTGTAAATATTAATTCCTAGTTCATTTTTACTAATTATTTCAATTTTCACTAAAGCTCCTACAAAATCACTCAGCTAAATTGTAGAACAATTAAAATTATGTGTTTTCGGAGTCCCAGTTATTTATTCCAATTCCCAATTTTAAAAGAAATTACGAGACGTGAAATCTGAAAATCGCAAAGTGGTTGTAGTTCATTTTATCGGATTTTTAATTACCAAGTGGCTGTAGTTTATAATGGATGAGTCCCACTCCAAGTGGGTCCCACTTCACCTCACCTCCTCTCTTCAATAAAAAACCTTGATATAAAAAGACCCGATAAAAAAAGATCCCGATAATTTTTTTTCAATATTTTAAAAGTCTCAATATTTCAAAAAGTATCGATATAAAAAAAATTAATATATAAAAGTTCTGATATAATATATCGGAACATTAGGGGCCTTTTAAAATCGGACATTGACAAATTCTTTTGGTAACAAAATGTCACATATGAAAAGACCTGTTATCCAATTATATTTATGTGGATGGCTTGGCTCACATGTTCGATACTCCTTTGAAACTCTCCTCTCCACTTCGAAAAAGCCTCACCTCTTTTCATTAAAGCCCCTCCTCCTCCACTTATTTTTGATCCATTAATGGATTTGAAGCCACATGTAAACATTCTTTGGTTTGAGATTTTTAAAATGATATTTTTAATTAAATAATATATTTAATTATAACTATATTATATTTTAATTTTAATTTTAATATGATATAATTATGATCTTAATTATTTTCTAATTAAAATTAATTTTAATTTCTCCAAGAAAAAAGGCATAATTTTATTAGTGAAAACAAAATTACATGTTTCATTTGCTAAGAACCAAGCATCACCAAGCCAATGGCTGATGATAAGCATAAAAAAAGAAGAAAAACCTAGCTAATATACAATGTGGAGAAAAACTATGTTTTTCTCCCTTTCTTCTTCTTGACCTTGTGCCACCCCTGTTGAGACAGCGAAGTAGTGACAAGAGTGAGATGATTATCATTAGGTCTAGTATTGTCTTTCTCTGAATCTGAATTGTGTGATGAATGTGTAGGTTTGTACCCACTTGTTTCCATTGCTTCTGGTATGTCTGTTGTTTGTATCTAGTTGTTCTGTGGTTCGATGGGTTCTTTAGTGTGTTCCCCCTGGGTTTCTGGTGCCTGTGTTGTCTGGTTGTTCCTGAATACTATGGGTTCCTCATCTTCCTCCTCCTCCTCTTCTTGCTTAGGTGAAGGGAAATTCCAGCCTTTAGGTTGTTTCCCAGTCTTCTTCTTTCTACCAGTGTCTTTCTTAGCATCTTGACACATGTTCAAAATTTGATTTTAATTGTGTATAATTAGTTTGTAATTAATTTAATATTTTTAAATAATTTAATTAGATAATAACTGTTAATTTTTTTTTTTTCTATGTAAGGCTAATTCTATTAAAAAAACAAAAATAATGTTACAACGAGGCCCAGCCTCTACCAGTGTTTTCTAGAGTTCGTCAAACCATCAAAGCTGCCCTAGATTGGGGAAACCAGCTTAACGTTACAGACATAACCAGCAAAAAGCCCTGACTCGACATCAAAGAAACAAAAAGTCTCTGGACTCGACATCTCTGGACTTGACCTCATAGCAACAAAATCAATGATTAGATAATCTAACTGCAAAGACATTAGCTGACTGGACCAACCCGTCATCAGCAGGAGGCACACGTGGCACGTGGGTGGCATCGAATGCCACGAGGCTTCATTTGTCCCCTTCCTTGTCAGGTGGCTCCTCGACCACGAGGCATGCATACTGGTCCCAGGCTATATCTTTCCCCTTCGCGTCACCACCTGGCTGCTCCACTACGTGTTGGGTGCTGCTTGAGCTGCTAGCGAATCTCATCTTCAAGGCCGCACCTACAGAGCTGCTGCCAACCTGCTGTATGCCTCCTTCGTGAGCTTCTCCTTCCTGCATTTTGCTATGAATGGAGCTTTGGCCACCATCCTTTAAATTTTTCTCAAGACTCCTTTCCAAATCCGAAAGTTGCACCTCCTGTGAGCGCTTTGCAAGATTGCTTGCTAGCTCCCTGTTCAGCTCATCTTCTTTAGTGAAGACAATAGTCACATTGGCAGTTATGATGGGTCGATTCAGACGGCTTTGGAACCTGAATTGGGTGACATGGGGGACAGGGCCAGGACGCAGCTGAGGAATTGCAGAGTGGAGCCTGAATTCATTGGGCGAATCCATGGAAGCCATCCCACACCCACGCCCGCTGCGCGTATTGGGATGTCTAGGCAAAGACCTGGGAGGAGGTGGGTTTTCCTGATACTGAGGGGGAGAGGGTGGAGCTGAGATTTGCGCTGCCTGAGGGCGAGCGCAGCCACCTCAAGTTCCTCCATGGTGGCTTCTCATTCTGTGTCTGACCATGCCCACGAGGTCGGAGAGCAAATTAGCAGGGTAAGCAGTCGGGAGGGGAGACTGGATGTGAAAACAGGGCTTCTGAGCAGGATTTACAGGGCAGAGCTTAGAATGGGAGAAGTGGTGTCCATTCCCAAGATCAATGCAACAAAGATGCCAACAACATCTCCTTGTATCAGTTCTGCTACTAGCGAATTCGGCTTGTGGTGGACAACAGATGAGGAGCGGTGGGTGGTCTGAAGGCTCAGAGGACTCCATCCTGATTTCAATTGTTTCCAAATCTCAGCCAGAAGGGCCATTTAATGCGACCTGCGCGCTGGCCAGGTTTTGCCTGCTATGAGCCTGGGTTAGAGCACGATTCACCTGCTGGCAGGTCCTTGCGCCGGCAGTTCTAATGTTTGCCATTAATGCTCTAGGGAAACACCCACATCCGGGTGCACTTCTTCCTCTTGAATTGTTTCCCTCTACACCAAGTTCTTATACTCTAGAGTCTGTTGTTCAGTGGCCAACATAGAGAGAGTGTCTGTATGTAGATCCTTTCCACTTTCTACTCCTATATTCGCCAATAGGTCAACAACTTTGTTTCCTTCTCTGTGGATGTGCTGGAATTTAATTGCCCTATGGGTGGATAGCCAAGTTTCAATTAGCTTTAGATGACTCTCCAGCCTCCAGCTATTGCTTACCTTACTTGAGGGAGTCCCTTACAAGATACTGGTGACCATATTTATAAGGATTTGCGAGTCTCCTTCTACAACAAGTGGAAATAGGCCATGTCTTTGAGCTAAGATGAGGCCCTACCATAATCCTTCTAATTCTGCAGAGTTGTTAGTGTCCCAACCATGTGAGCTAAGGTATGTGAGATAAAGGCTTACCTGTATGATTCCCGATTAAACCTCCGAAACCAGCCTTGCCTGGATTCCCTTTCGAAGCTTCGTTAAAATTTAGCTGGAGCATGTGAAGGGGAGGAGGAGCCCATCTATCCGGGATGCTTCTTTTTACTTGAGTTTGTCCTTTGATTGTCAAATTTTGGTCCCACTGTAGATTCCAGTTTGTCCATATACTTTGTTTCTGTGGGATGGTGGGGAAGTCCTCCTCTGACCAGGTTTGTAGAAGTAGAGTTTCCCTTATGTTTTGACATATTTTGTTCCACAGATTTGCCATTGGCATAGATTGATCCTTGAAGATATGTCGATTTCTTTCCTTCCATATTGTACACATGAGAAATCCCGAAATTAGCTTCCATAAGGAGTTTAGAAGTTTGCTTTTGTAGGGGTTTTGTGCCCAGTTTCTTACAGTGGAAATAATATCACCTTGTGTCCTCCCATCCTTTTGGCAGTGAAAGTTGACTTTTTCCCACAAATTATGCGCTAGTGGGCAAGAGTTCATAATACGTTGGGTGGCCTCCTCGTCTTTCTTACAGATGGGGAAAAAGGAGGGCCCATGAAAGCTTCGCTTTCTTAGGTTGTCCCATGTCAGAATTTTGTTGTGACATAAGAGCCAAAGAAAGGTGGAGATTTTCGGCCAAATTTTGGGGTCCCATATTTTGTTCCAGAGAGGGTCTTTGACAATGTTGTTCTTCATAATGATGTGATAATCCTCTTTTGTGGTGTAGGTGCCTTCTTCCTCATATCCCCATCAAAGCGCATCCTCTTCCTCAGAGTATTGAATTTTCCTCTTTGTTAGTTATGTTTCTAGAGTCTATTTTTCCAGTTCTGTTCCTTGTCGTAACATGCTATCCATACTGCACCATTGCCTGTTGCCCTGCATTATGGAAGGAAGCCAGAAGTTCCTGACTGTGCTTGACGCTTGCATTTCCTGTTCCGGGATTTGATGAGGAAGTATTAAGTCCTTTAATTTGGGTTGCTGTTGCCATGAGTCATCCCAAAACCTTGCTGTATTTCCATTTTTGACTTCCTAGAAGCTATGTTGTTGTATTAAGAGCTTATGTTGCTTGGCCGCATTCCATATGAGCGATCCTGGGCTGACTTCTGAGATTCGAATTAATTCTTTAGTGGGTCGACCATTAGCATACTTTGCAGTCTAGAGATTGGCCGAGGGGGTGGACGGCACAGAGATCCACTTCCACCATATGCGAGCTCCCATAACAACGTTGCTTTGATATGGATCGCGCAGACCCGTTCCTCATGCAGATTTTGGAAGGCAGACTATTTCCCATTTGACTAGAGCCCATTTGCACTTTTGATCAGTATTACCCCAAAGGAAGGATCTCTGTAATCGTTTGATCTGTTTGAGAACCCACTTGGGAGTAGCTAGGATTGAGAAAAGATACAACGGCATGGATTGAAGAACCGCTTTGATCAGGACAAGACGACTAGCCATATTAAGGGTTCTATGGGTCCAGGAAGATAGGCGTGCTTCCAACTTTTCTAAAAGCAGCCTCCATGAGGAGTGTTTCAGAGCTGAATCCATCAAAGGTGTACCAAGATATTTGGAAGGAAGAGAGGCAATGGAGAATCCAAGGATTCTAGCTATAGAAGCTTGGGTGACCACGGGAGTATGGAAAAAGAATACCTGAGACTTGGCTTTGTTTATTTTGGCTCCCGAGGCATCTGAAAAGTCTGTCAATATAGAATTAAAGTGACGGGCTTCCTGAACTGAAGGGTGACCAAAGAGCATATTGTCATCCACAAATTGTTGGTGGGTGAAGGTGGGAGAGTTAGGGAAAGTTAGACCTTTGATTTTCTGGGAAGACAACACAGCTTTAATACTTTGACCAAGACCTTCCGCCATTAATACAAAGAGGAAAGGGGAGAGAGGGTCTCCCTGCCTGATTCCCCAGGAAGGCTGAAAAGGAGAGGAGGGAATTCCATTGATCAGGATAGAGAAGAAAGAGGAAGAGATAAGGCTCATGACCCAGCGCGTCCAAGTTAAGGAGAAACCAAAAGCAGTTAGGATTTTCTGTATGTAAACCCAACTTAGACTGTCAAAGGCTTTTGAGAGGTCTATTTTGAGAAGCATACCTGATTTCTTTGTAGTCTTCAGAGAATGGATGATTTCATGGGTTAGGATTATTCCATCCGTGATCTGCCTGCCCTCTACGTATCCCGACTGCTCCTGCGATACGAGAAATGGTAATAGCGACTTGAGTGGATACAATTTTTGAAACAATCTTGTAGATGATGTTGCACAGGGCGATGGGCCGAAATTTATCAGGGGTGTTAGATTGAGCCTCTTTGAGGATTAGTGCTATGAATGTGGCATTCATGGCTGGCAACATCCATCTCAAAGTTTGTGATTCCTCCACAACCTGCCAGACTTCCAGTTTGATTAAATCCCAAAAGTTATGGAAAAAGTTGGAAGTGAACCCATCTGGGCCCAGTTCCTTTCCTTCTTTCAACTGTTGGACCACGTTTTCCACTTCCTGTAAGTCTATCGGCTTGAGAAGAAGTTGATTATGCTCCTCTGTGATTACTTTGGGTATATGCCTTGTGATTTTTTCTATTGCTTGCGTTCTGTCATTCGGTGGTTCTTGATGGGTTTGCTTGAAGTAATTGAGGAGTTCGAGTTCAATTTCTTCATGTTTTCCCACTATTATCCCCTGCCCATTTTGTATGTGGGTGATGTTATTGTTCATTCTACGCTGAATAATAGTTTTGTGGAAAAATCTTGTGTTTTTTCCCCTTCCTTTAACCACCTGATGCGGGATTTTTGCCTCCAAAGTATTTCTTCCTGTTTTGCCCTTTCTATGATCTTTGCTTCAAGAGATTTTTCCTGTTTTGTGTAATCCTCTGTTCTGCCCTCTGTGATAATCCGTTGCTGCGGCCTCTTCATGTCTTGGTTGAGAGTTGATTGAGCCTGGAAGATGTTGCCAAATGTCGAATGGTTCCATTGTTTTATTTTTCCTTTGAGGTGTTTTAGCTTTTGTTGAAATTGGAGCATCTTTGTTCCCTTTGGTGGATTATAGTTGGTCCATTCCGATTTGACTAGATTTGCAAAATCTGGATGTGTCATCGAAAACACCTTGAAGCAAAAGGCCTTGCGAGTTGTGTTGCCTGGTCGAGACCATTGAAGAGAAATTGGCCAATGGTTAGAACCTGAATATGGCAGTGTTGAAGTTGAAAGGTCACCTCCTAAGTGGATTGCGTTGTCAGAGATTAAGAATCTGTCCAGGTGAGATGCAATTTGTTGGGAGCCTATTCTTTTGTTATTCCAGGTGTAAAGACCATTGTTGAAGGGCATATCAATGAGCCAATTTCCTTGAATGTATTCTTTTAGATTGTAGCTTTCCTTATCTAGATTGTTTCTTCCTTTGCACTTCTCTTCCAGCTTGGTTATCATGTTGAAATCACCCCCAGTTATCCAGAGTGGATGAGACCTATCTACATTTATTGAGGACAGGGTATTCAAGAGTTCTACCTTATGCACAGCCTCCTGGGGAAAATATACATTAGTTAAGAGTCCATGTATATTGGTTCCTGTAATATGGAATGTTGCTTGAAGAAAATTCTTGTTGGCATGTATGTTATTGAGCTCGATGCTACGAGCATCCCATATAATTGCTAAGCCTCCTGAGGCACCTGAGGCATCTATTGCTGCTACTAGACTACCAGGCCAAGCTTTTGCTGCTATTCTATCAAGAGAGATGGAATTGCATTTGGTTTCCTGCAAAAAGAGAATTTGGGGCTTTTCTTGCATTATCATGTTTTTGATCAGTCGACCTTTCCCAGGGCTATTTAGCCCTCTTATGTTCCATGAGATGAGCTTCATGATGGAAGGTTGGAGAGAGAGTTGTAATACTTCATGAGCTTGGAGTACCGTCCTGACTCCACCAACATTTCCCCAATGCGTATGGTTCGCTGGAGATCCGTTTTCCTTCCTCGTTTCTTGAAATCTTTGCTAATGTTCTTCCCATCCCAGAGACTTCCAGTTTGAATGCCGAGTGATTTTTGCCTTTGAGCTATGGATAGGATTGCTTCCAGATTCTCCAGCTGCCTCTCTAGAATTTCGTCATAAGTTTGAGTATTGCATGCCTGCTCCAAGCCAGGGATATCCAAATCCCCTATGTCTATGTTCTCTGATTCTTCTTCCATATGCTGTATATTTCCTATCTCTTCTGTTGTTTCTGATGCCTTTGTAGGGTCGGTTTGCAAGTTATCTACCTCCATTATTTGGGAGAACCAAGAGGGGATTGAAATTTTATCTGTAGTGGAAGGATCTGTGATTAATGGTTCCTTTTGGCTTTCCTTGGGATTGGACTGAGGCAATTGACTGTGCGTCACAGGATCTTCCTTAGAGGAGGTGTGGATCTCAGAGATGTGATTATCGTGCTAGGCTAGCACTTCAAAAGTATTACTCGTGGAGGGCTTTGAGGTGTTAGCTTGAGGTTTCTTGGGGTTAGAAGTAGGCCTTTTGTGGTTTTTCCTGCGATTAACAACTTTTGTGAAGCCGCTCAGATCCGACTCATCCGAGGCAGAGATATTTGAGGGTTTCTAAGTTAAAGGACAATCCCTAAACAGGTGACCCAGTGCATGGCATCTCCTACACCGGAACGGCACATGTTCATAATCAATTAATTGGACCCATTCAACATCATCGTGAAAGATACTTACTGCATCTGGGAGAGCCTTATTGAGGTGCATATAAACGCAGATTCTAGTGTAAGAAGTATATCGGCGGAGCTTTGTCTCCTCTACTGTTTTGAAAAATTCACCTAGACCGTTTCCTATGACTTGGAAAGTCTCCTCGTCCCAATATTCCATGGGAAGAGAGTAGAGACGAATCCAGACTGGCGCCTAGCTGAGATCCTCTTTGTCTGGATTGAAGCACTCCACCCATCCTCTCAAGAAAAGTCTAGCTGCATTAAACAAATAGGGCCCTCCATCTAGAACCCTGTTTCTGTCTTCTAAAAAGTTGAATATGGCCATGAAGAATCCTTTAGGTCCAAGTTGCAGTGTTATGTGTCCCTTCGGCTTCCATTTGGCCACTATCCAACCGTGCAACGCTTTTTCTGTTGGCCACATTCCTATGAATTTGCCTATCAGTGCATGGTCTTTCATGTGCTGGATCCGGGCATTGATCCTTTGACTTGGAAGTTCTATCCTCGGTCGCTCAGCCGCTACTGGTTGACATGTGCTTGAGGTGATCTAGGGATTTTCTCTATCACTTGTTTTAGATTTTGGTGGTACTGGGACTTCCTTGTCTTCATTCGGTTCAACTTGCTTGGTACCTTCCTCGCGCCGCCATGAAGAGTCGTCAGCTCTTGGGGGAGGAATACCATCCTCCCCCAGTGGGGGATTCATGCTTCTGTCACTATTCCTAATCAGGTGTAGGCTTTCGATGTTGTTCTGGGATGGCAGTGGTACTGTGCTCTGCTCAGATCTGTCGTTGCAGGTTTTTGCAGAAACCCTAGTTCGTCAGTGTTGTGCAGCCTCAACCGGTTGTCTACTCATCTAGTCATTCCAACCTTCTCCAAAATGGGATTCTTGGGCATGTTATATGGTCAATAACTGTTATTTTAATTTAATATTAGATTTTTAATTAAAAATTTCCTATTTTTGGTCTAGATAGCATTTTTTCTAGAATTCTACCAAACTCAACACTTCAACTTTGGAAGCTCATAAGTTGAGTTCTATTTGACCAAATGAGGCCTAGGATGGCTTGTTGGATAGATAAAATCACAGAGAATATTTCTGAAGTCTTTGCATGACTAGATTTGGTCAGTAAATTAGTATAAAAGTTTACATAAAATTAAGATCCGTATTTGTAAACAAAATTAATTTTCTGAGTTTAATTTTTTGCATTTTCAATTGCTCATAGCCTTTGCCGAGTGCAGATCCATTCGACCATGTTATCTTTGACTAATAAAATATTTTTAAGAATCAATGCAAAGCTTAGATTTCTTTTTATGTAATTATTTAACTAATTTTTGATTACAAGATGTTTTATTTTCTAGATTTGGTATCTTTGATTTCAATTTGTATTTTAATTAAAATTTGATTGGTTTTGGTAGGAGAATAGTTGAAGAGAAGAGGAAGAGAAGAATTAAATCAATGGAGTTGCTCCAGCAATAGAAGAAAAAAGAATTTTAACCAATGAAAATTGTTGGAGCAGATTTGTTCTTCAACATCTCTCCCATTTGGAATTCATTTTTTGTAATTATAAATAGTAGTTTGTAGAATGGAGAAAGGGCTCCTCTTCTCTACAATTCTATATTTATTACAATAATAATATAATAGGAGTTTGGAGCTGTATGTGAGAGGAGAGTAAAATCTTAGATCTAGAAGATAATTTTGGGATTTTTCTTTTGCATTCTAGACTATGTTCGGGGAGCCGAGTTTGCACTACTACAACTCAAAGTTTGCAGCAAAGTTCAAGCATTGTAAAGTATTGTTGGATATCGGAGCCAAAGAAATAGATTCAATAAATTGGTATTTAAAATATTATTGTTTTTATACTGAATTCATTTTATAATGGCATAAATGTGTCATTTTCATTCATATTTATGGACTATTGTCGATGTGAGTAATTTGTCTGAGTAATCCGTTGATATGTATCTCTACTTTTGTGTGTTGAACTTTGATTTCTAAGTAGTTATTTACTTAGAAATAAGCCTTTTAATTATGATTTAAAAAATAATAATATTTTGTGAACTATTTCCTTATATTATTGTTTAATCATTCGAGTTACTGATTTAATAATCATCATCATTTTGTGAACTACTTCCTAAATGTTGTTGATTATTTGTTCACCATTAATAAATCTCTAAACATGATATATTTTGGCATTAATAATATTATTTAATTGAACTACTTCATTAGCTTCATATTCATTACAATCCAGACATATTTGAATCCCAATCATTTGATTACTTTACTCTCGGCCGGGTTATATCTACATCTTTCTAATCGATATAGGCTTAATATTTCTTTCCTTTTGCTTGTATTATAGAATTAGTTTGAATTTAGATTTAATTACACATTTCTAGAAGTCCTCTTATCAAAGAGACATACTTTAGTTGTTGTTTGGTTGAACCCTAGATCATCTTGATGATTAGTTTCTTGCTTGATTAGCAAGAAGAGTTGATCTGATGATTCTTCTCTATTGGTAGGTGAAAGTCATAATTTAAGTGACTAGAGATAGAGTGAAGGTAACTGGGTCTAGTTTAACCAGTTGGAACTACCATTCCAAACAAAAAAGGAGTTGCTTTAAGTTCTCGATCAGGTGGTCTCCCTTATAATCTTGAGGCAAACATTTCAAGCCTACAAGATTTTTGGCGCTAGAAGGAGGGCCTGAAGACTTGTTGTCTTTTGGAGTTTTTCTATTTAAAAGTTTTATTTTATTCATAGTGGCTCCTCTTAACTTCCAATTTGGAGTGTATCTCTGAATGTGCATATACCAATACTCCACCAGAAATAGTAAGACACTTTTCAAAGGTAAAGTTTAATGGTAAGAGGAATGTTTCTACATTTGATCATGCTTTATAATTTATTCAAAAATTTTCAAATTCTACTTTTCATGATATTGATGAAGGTATTATATTTAGGATTTTTACTCTTATATTCTCAGGAAAAACCATAAAATGGTGTGAATCTCTTCCAGTTGCCTCTATTCACAGTTAGGATCAATTTATTGCAATATTCCTTTATGAATTCGACGGTTATAATTATGAAAAGGTATGTGATAAATTATAATATTTACGAAGGTTTGAAAATGAATCTTTCATGGATTTTACCGTTACATTTTAATTAAATTGTTTAAGATTCAAAATTGAATATAAAACTTCAGAAATTGAATTGATGGATTGGTTAGAATAGATTAGTTCTCTTCCTTGTATTCCCATTTCATATGAAAAAATTACAAGCTTTGATCAATATTATTCAATCTTCATTAACATAATTCAGAATTCCAATATGGAGGTCGTTATAGACATTTTTGGGCCCTACAACCCCAAGCATGAAATATCCATAAACCAAGGGCTCCTAAGTCCCTAAAAGTGTTTTTCTAACCCCTAAAGGAACAAGGTCAACAAATTATAGCTTCTCCCAGAAGTTCTCCATGAGAAACTGCTCAGAATTGGTCAAAACAGGATCATTGCAGCTGCTCCACTGGCTAAGTGCATTGTATCTCACCCAAATACATTGTGAGGGTGCGTTGCATTTCAAAAGTCCCTTCTGTGGGGTGCGATGGGCGAGAAATGACAAATGGCAGTGTCATTCCGCGAGGTGGAGAGGCAATGGAAGCTTCCAGAATCTTCTCCCGTGACACTTGCCTCACTGAATTTGACCAAGGATGAGTAAGAGGCCATCAGTCTCCAAGTGGAAGCAAGAACTATCAGAGAGAAGACACTAATCAAATCACAAGCTGACTCATTCCCCTTACAGATATCTATATATGGATCCCTCATCCCAGAGATCCAGAGGCTGGAATTTTGCATATTGTAAGGAATTGCTGTTGGTTTCTTGAGACAAACATCAGATTGTTGGGTGATCTAAGCTTTGTTTGAGGTGAAGAGGGGCTTCTTTGCTGGGAGGTTGATGCTAGATCAGAACAACTGGTTGTAACTCCTCTTGGCTCTTTTCTTGTTTATCAATAAAAGCTATTTGAGTTTTCCTCCATGCTTTTGTGTCATTGATGCTTGTTACATTTGTATGGTCAATTTACATCTGATCCTAGATTGTTTATGATTATAGATCCATGTCTTTGTATAGTGCTATTCTTCTGTGATCTTACAGGTACTTTGTGAAGCTAGGCGTGCAAGGGAGCAGGTAGCTGAGGACTATCAAAGAAGAGAGGGATCAAATCAGGAGATTGGCGCAAGACAGAGGTTGGTCTTTCTGTTCCTCTCTATCTATAATTCATAAAGGAAAAACAAAAGTAGCTTTTCTCTGTTTGTTTCTAAGGCAGCTGTCACACCTTAGTGGGATAGAGCAGTTCTAAATAGACACTTTTCCCTGTAACGAAATGGCGACTCCACTGGGGAACTAATTAGTTTGTTTGTTTATCATTCTTTGTTGTTTGTTTCATAAACTTACAAGTAGCATTCGAACTGCATTTGCCATAACAAATGCAAAGTAGACAACTACTACTTCGATCCATCTACTGGATCTGTTTATGATTTTAACAACTGATTCACAAACTATCTGATTGCCCTTGTGATAGCTCTTAGATCCTCCTTAGATCTACCCCTGATTGTTGCATTACTGATTACTTTTTGCTCGGCCAAAACCCAAGAACTGAACTGCAAACTGTGACCCAGAACCCGAACAGAGTCTCGTTTCTGGCCCAACGCAAGTGCTGTTCAGAGATTCTGAATTTCAGTGCACTTCCCGAGTGGACAACCTGCGCTGCATTTCAGATTCTATGTGTTACAGGTGCGCTGATCAGACTAGCTCTGTGCAGTTGTGACTTCTGTGGTTCATTCTTTCCAGTTCTATTCTTGAATTTTGTTGCCCGTGATCAGTATATGTTTGTTTAAAACCCCTTTTCTTTTCTGATATTCCACCTCCTTTGTACAAAAGAACTATAGATGTTTTTGTGTGTTTGTTGAGTCATTTACATTTCTCCTTTGCAAAAGTAGCGTAATCGTACTGTCGCCCTTTGATTTGAAACTGTCGCAAGTGTCGATTTCAATCGTAGGAAAAAGTTTAATTGCTGTTGATGGTCAATTATCCTGTTACTATTGCTTTTGGTCTGAATTTGTAATTTTCTAGTGTCGAGAACAATTATTCAGTTCAAAATCGTAAAGTGTTGTGATCGTCTCCATTTTTTGATTTCGAAAAGAAACTTGTTGATATTTGTCGCTTGAAGAGAAATTCAGATTTGTGCATCAACTTTCTTTTTAGCATTCATATACTAAGAAAGTCGAAAACAAATACATGCATGTGCATTTGCATATAGACAATCTGATTGGCTTGATTTAGGAAAGTGCATTTAGAGTGTGCTCTTTGCTCTTTGTGAAAAGATTCTGTCTTTCTTTTCCCTAGTAGCTAGGATTTTCATTGCATAAAGGAGATAAAAAGTTTGTTTATCATCTTAGATTGCATTTTAGGAATTACATCTACATCTCGTGGTGAACCCGAAAGGCAAACTTCATAAACAAGATCAACTTAAAATAAATTCAATGAATCTAACAACGCTTTGGAACTTAACGCACAACATTTAGAAGTCTAGGCTAGAGACGTATTCCGGCGTCGTAAAGCCTGGTAACTGTTGTTCTCACTGATGGTTGGGTGATTCCTCCACTTTGAGATGATAAGTGCCAGTACGGACTTGTGCTCCCACGTACCGTTGAGTATATTTTGGGAGACCCCAATAGGCTTAATCATTTATCCATAGGAAGCTGCGTCTGCTGCCCTATCGATCGCAATGCACTGAACACAGCATTTGGGAAAATTGACTGCCGTACCGTAAAAAGTATTCTGCAATTTTGCGATTGGTTTGGTAACCTCTCTACCTAGATTTCCAGAGCAGTCCCTTTCGTTCCTTTTCAGACTCCTTAACAGAAAAGGTCCATCTGAGCACTTGTCACTTCAGGCTCATTAAAAATCGAAGGAGACTAGTGTCATCTTTTGTTTTTTCTCGACTCTTAAAAATTGAAAAAACAAGTTGTGTCAAAGCGTCTAAAATTCATTTAATTCGGAAACATACTTCCCCTTTATTTTAGTTGATCGAGTAATCCGCAATCGTGGAAGAAAGTCAATTGAAACCCCGTCGTTCGCGGAGGCTTATGAGTCAACTGTCTTTGTCTCCGGAATCAAAGCCAGTACGGACAAAGAGAACTCGTTTAACCGGTTCCAAATCTCCTGTTAAAGTTAGAACAAGTGTTCCAACAACATCAGATACTCCGGTTACTCCAAACATTTTTGGAACCCCTGCCTCTACAGAAGAAGTTCAACAGCCACAGAAGGACAGTAATACTGATCCTAGTCTGAGAGTAAACACTTGTGTTACCGAACCAGTTCCATTTTCAACCGGTTCGGAGAGTCTTTCTCTTAAAACATTTGTCGCTGCCGATTCCATACCTTCTTCGACACCAGAAATATTCTACAGACCTGACGGTCTTCCCCTTCCACCTGGTCTGATTGCCATAGAAGAGATTGTAGAAGATCTTCCAACAAGTACTCCATCGCAATTTGGAGTCGGGATCACTCTATATCCTTCTTCATCAGAAGTTAGTCTACCACTAGCGGAAGTTCCTGTAGAATCGCTAGGTAATCTTTTAGATAGACTACAAATGTCTAAACAACCGTCAACATCTAGGACTGTGTCGTCTGACACAACGACGTCAGAACTCCCTGCTATCACTCCGACAATGTTCGCCGGTATACCATCTGTCCCGACTAGCTCTCAACGGCTAGAAGGAGCCCAGTCAGGGGCCATTTTGACAGTATGGTCTGTTCCTATTTGTTCATCCGAAATAATATCTAGAAACTCTTATGTTGAGTCTCAACAAATTGATCCATTTGAAGGTCAATTTGGGCAGTCCGGCCCCCAAGGGCAAACAATCCCCTTGAGTTCTGGATTACCACCGTATGGGGGGCAATATACCCTTTCATTATCCCCTCCGGGAGGACATCCATACGGGAGTTCACAACAACATTTAGGTTATACTGGAATTAACTCAAGTGGTTGGGTACCTATACTACCTCAACAACCAAGAGTTGTATACTCGATGCAACAATGCTTACCTACGTCAAATATCCCAACTACGCCAGCTATTGTGATGGTGTCGCAAGTTTAAGCGCTGCCTGTTGTATGCCAACCTCAGGTTTCTCAGGTTGTAATGCAACAGCCCCTTGACCCTGCGACTCAACCACAATCGCCGACTGGTGGAATGACACAGATTCAGACCAGTACAATTACCCCTCATCTTGGTCAAACTGTTAGTATCGAGCAACAGCACATGGCTTCACAACCATGGCTAGTGCAATACCAACAACCGCAATTCCAACAAGTATACCAAGGTCCTGAGCAACAAATCTTTGCTAATAGTGGACAGCCGTACATTCAAAACGGTCAAAATCAACCATTTTACAATGGTCATGCCCACCAACCTTACCAAACATACCAGCATCAAATGCATTATGCCGGTATGCAAAGACCAACTACTCAGGCAATCCCATCTTATCCTGGGTATGCTTCACCTAACCTGAATCTGCAGTTACCCTCTGTGGAACCTTTGGAGTTACCTGATTTAAATCGGTTAACAAATGATCCAATCGCTTACGCCCCTTGGTGGCCAGCGATTCCGCGTAAACTTCCATCAGATATTCCTAAATTTAATGGAAATCCGGGTGAAGATCCATCGAATCACGTGATGACCTTTCATCTATGGTGTTCATCAAACACCCTAAATGATGATTCAATAAGACTTCGCCTCTTTCAGAGGATGTTAACGGGTCCGGCGGCAAAATGGTACATCGAATTGCCTAGAGCTTCGTTCGACAACTTCAGTACCTTAGCCACAACCTTTTTAACCCATTTTCAGTTACCAATAAGGTACGAAACGGGAATAGAACTTCTTACCAATTTCAAACAGACAACGACCACTCACATATCTGATCATATACATGAGTGGTGACTTCGTCGTAGAATGGTAAAAACGTATGTCCCCGATCAGCTCTTAGCTGAATGGTTTATCAAGTCATTACTACCTTCCATCACGGAAGATGTGGCAAAGGGGGGAGTCATAACAGAAGAGCAAGTTATCGCTCGTGCGCAATATCTGGACTTGATTTACACTCAGTCTGGCATGCTCTACGATAAAATACCTGATGCCCCTAGATCGGAATTCTCAATTCCTCCTCCTCCTAAATCGAACAATGACTCTCATGCCGGCAATGGCATGATTGGCACAACAGACACGAAATCGACAAAGGATACATCCAAAAGGCCCGTAAGATTTCAAGTCAAAATGCAAAAGATGAACTTCTTGCTTCGGAAGTAAATGCCGTATCAACAGATAAAGGCAAAGAAACCAAACAACCAGGGAGCAAGAAGAAAGGAAAAGGGAAGAAGAAGAAACAGGAGGAATCATCACCTGAAAAATCTTCTTCAAACCCTCCTGGAGATAGGAAACCAAAAAATCCATGCTTTATATGCGATGAGGATCATTGGACCGCACATTGTCCACACAGAGTTGAGCTTAAGAAATTCTTCAAGAATTCAAAAACCTCCGCAGTGTTAACTGATCCATTTCCGAATCCAGGAACAAATCTGGTTGAAAGCGGAAATGCTTCCCCGTCTCAAGTGCTAATGTTGTCGGTTTCAAAACAACAAAATGATGCTTTGATATCGACAAGGAACAAAGATTATGGGAATCCACAGCTGTCGAACAACAAGGATAAAGATCAACCTAGTAGTTCGCCAACGACTTCGACAGAAGTTGTGCCGCCCATCATTCCTGAATTGACAATAAAACCGCCAAAGGGAGTAGTACACAAGTCGACGTTTAATCCCCGCGCTAGAGCGGCACAACATTATAATATAGTGGAAGATTTGGCCCAATCGCCATCCGCTATGTCGACTCTTGAAGTACTACAAAATTGCCCATCCCAAAGGCAAGCTTTATTATCAGCCATTGGTGGGATAGACCCAAAGGATTCCAATCTTGTATCCTTCGATCATAAAGGATACGATCCTCAATTACCAGCTCAACTAGCTTTCCTTGTTCAAGTGAAAGCCCTCAACAAAACTGTTCATCGAACAATTATTGATGAGGGGGCATCTACATGCATTATGTCGATGAGTTGCTGGAAAACATTAGGATCTCCAACCTTGTCGCGATCTTCAACGACATTGAAATCATTCGACGGAAGGACATATACCCCATATGGTATTCTAAGTAACTTGAAATTTGAACTAGGAGGGAAAAAGGTAGAAATAGATGTTGAAGTAATCGATGGAACTCTTGATCACAACATCCTACTAGGAAGGCCATGGATATATGCTATGGCAGCTGTTGTGTCGACCTATTTTAGGAAGATTGCATTTCCCTTTCAAGGAGGAATTACAATCATCGATCAACAAAACTTCCTCCCCAATGGTTCTCAGGTTACAGGAAGCATTCCCATGATCCATGGAAGCCCCCATTCGCTTCAAAATATCGGAGTAGGCCTACTAAAAGATCCTATCTTAATGGGAACTTTCGCCCTTCCACCTCCAATCAATCTGGCAGAAGTAGCGTCAGTAGAAACCTGCAATATGATATCTTCTAAAAAGATCTCAGAGAACGATATCAACATGGATCATTCAATGGTTTTACCCCCAAGCCCAATGGAAATATTGTAGCAATCAATGTTCCTAGCATGGGAGGCAAACCCAAATCAATGCTCATCAAGCGTTTGGATAGATAGGTCTAGAGAATATGGTACCCTTTCAGATCCTTGGTTGCGAGTGCATGTCACCGACGAAGGAATTGTCCAATCAATGGTAATTGAAGGGGCACCATGGAATGATACCCACCATCGTTCCCTTCTTCTGGATTATGGAGAAGATACTCAAAATGACCCTTATCATCCTTTAGTCTTTGATTTCCTATCAAATACTGTAAACATGGTGGATTCCGAGCGAAACTTGTCCAACATTGAAGAGACTATCGCCATAAATATCTCGACCAAAACAGATGTTGTAGAGAATATTTATGTTGGAAAATGTTGTTCTATTTCAGAACTGAAATATATAATGCTCTTTTTCCCGAATTCAGAGATGTCTTTGCTTGGTCATATAGTGAAATGCCAGGCATTGACTCGAGTATCGTTGAACACGAAATTAAGATGTATCCAGATGTCAAACCAGTACGACAACGGCTATGGCAGGTGCACCCCAAGAAAGCCGCTGCCATTAAGGCAGAAGTTGAAAACCTTCTCCATGCTGGTTTCATCTACCTGGTTCCTCTAACCAACTGGGTATCGAATATTGTCCCTGTTATGAAAAAACAAGGAACAATTCGAGTGTGCGTCGATTATAGGGATGTAAATCAAGCTTGTCCAAAAGAAAACTACACTACGCCCTTCATTGACTAGATAATTGATGAATGCGCCGGATGCGAAATCTTTTCATTCATGGATGGATTCTCCGGGTATAATCAAATAAATATCCGCCCACAGGACCAATCAAAGACTGCATTTATTTGTCCGTGGGGCACATTCGCATATCGAAAATTACCCTTTGGTTTAAAGAACGCAGGGGTGACGTTTCAGAGGGCAATGAATTATGCCTTCCATGACATCAAAAATATCGTTCAACCATACCTCGACGACCTTCCGGCTCATTCGCGAAAGCGGACTGATCACCCGCAGCATTTGAGAGCGATATTTCTACGTTGCCGACACTACAAGATACGACTCAATCCACACAAATGTGTATTTTGCGTCAGTTCTGGTCGTTTGCTTGGCTTTGTAGTCTCGAAGGACAGGATTCGTCTCGACCCATGTAAGGTCCAGGCAATCATAAATTTGCCTCGACCTTCGAATTTGCTTCAGATTTAGAAACTCCAAGGGAAAGCAAACTTTCTGAGGAGGTTCATTCCAAATTATGCCGAACTTGCTAAAGGTTATACACGTCTTTTGAAAAAGGAAGTACCCTTTGTCTGGGATCAGGTTGTGCAAGCTTCCTTTGATGCTTTAAAAGAATCCCTAATGAAAGCATCATTAATGTACGCTCCTGATTATCAAAAAGATTTTAACCTGTATCTGGCTGCAGCAGATACGACCATCGCAATGGTTTTAGTTCAAGAAGTCGATGGAATTGAACATCCTATATATTATTTAAGTAAAAACTTAAATGATACAGAAAGCAAATATTCTTACATTGAAAAGCTAGCACTCGCAGCTGTTCAAGCGATACAGAGATTTCGACACTATGTCCTCTTTCAAAAAACTACCATTCTATCAGATTGCAACCCCATGACTTTTATATTGTCGCGACAGTTGCTGGGGGGAAAATATTCAAAATGGATAGCAATCCTACAAGAGTTTGATCTGGAATTTGTAAAATCCAAGTCGAAGAAAGCTCTAGTTTTCGCAGAATTATTGTGCGATCTCCCATCGTCATCCAACGATGAAACATCCGAAGAAACAATCGTGGATGAAAGTTTGTTTCTGATATCTTCAAGCAATGAGTGGTATGGGGATATAATAATTTATCTCCAAACCCAAAAATACAGGCCAAACACCTCCCACTCCGAACAAAAACGTATTTGATACCAAGCAAAAGACTACATGATTGTCAGTAATACGCTTTACCGTCGTGGTATCAATACAGTTCTGAGAAGGTGCCTCACCCATGAGGAGGCTGAAAAAGTCCTGAATGATTTTCATTCAGGCGCGTGTGGGGGGCATCAATCAAGATATGCTACAGCGCAAAAAATCTTACGAGCAAGATACTTCTGGCCAACAATGTTCAAAGATTGCATAATCGCAGTCACAAGTTGCCATGCTTGTCAAATTTTCGATAGCAAAACCAGAAGACCACGCGCACCTCTGCAGCCGATAGTTGCTGTTGGGCCATTCGCCAAATGGGGCATCAATTTCATTACATGTAACCCCACCTCGACCGGGGGGCATGGGTATATCATAGTCACAGTTGACTATTTTACCAAATGGGCCGAGGCGATGCCTACATTAGATAATACTAGTGAAATAGCTGCCCTCTTCTTTTTCAATCATGTAGTCTCTAGATTCAGCATACCACAGGCTATAGTCACAGATCATGGATCGCATTTTCGCAATCACATGATGGTCGAATTAGCTGCCAAACTAGGGTTTTCTCACGACAGCTCTACTCCATATTATCCGTAAGTAAACGGACAAGTTGAAGCAATCAACAAGGTCCTGAAATGCATGCTGCAAAGGATGATTGGAGTTCACAAGAGAAGATGGCACCTAATCCTGTACTCAGCTTTGTGGGCTTACTGGACATCGGTTAGGAATGCAACCAGGTTTACACCTTTCCAACTGGTATATGGCCTGGAAGCAATCTTACCAATCTAGTGCGAAATCTCGTCTCTCAAACTCGCAATTGATCTCTTCCCCGGAATTTCAGAAGAAGAAGCTCGTTTCTTGGAATTAATCCAATTGGATGAAACCCATCGTGATGCCGCTTTGGTTAACGAAGCCCATAAGAAACGAGTCAAGGCACAGTTCGACAAAAATGTCAAATCCCGTGTCTTCTCAGATGGTGACTTGGTCTTGCTTTACGACCAAGAATCCGATAAATTGGGAGCATGTAAATTTAAGTCTTTATGGATGGGCCCCTATATTGTTAAACGAGTGTTAGCAAAAGGAGCCTACGAGTTAATGGATTATGACGGAATTCCACTGGCGCAACCTCGTAATAGGTTGTACCTCAAGTGTTACTATGCGTAATGGTAACCTATATGCTTTTGTTATGTTTTTGTTTTCGCTAAAGTGTTTATTTTGGTCAAGTAATCCACTTTTTACATTTGTTGTAGATGTCAAACCTATTGGAGTCATGTGTTGAATATGCCGACGGAGTGAGTCGTAGTTCGTGGAATCTATTTTCCGCAGCCTGGGCTATTTTTGATCCAAGCGGCGAGTTAGTAAGTTTCAGAGGGGTATGTATTGGTCGATCAACAAATAACATCGCTGAATATAGCGCGTTGATAGAACTTCTCTCTGATGCCATCACACATGGTATACGCCGACTAATTGTCAGGCTAGACTCACAACTCGTAATACTACAACTCATGGGTATATATTCCGTCTGAAACCCAGCTATTTATCGCATGTTCCTAAGGGTTAAGATTTTGGAAAGACAATTTGATTTTATTCAATATCAACACATTTCCAGAAACTTAAACACATTAACTGACTCATTAGCAAATTATGTGTTAGATAGACATTTGCAACATTTATAAAAAGAAACATACCATCAATGTTTGCATTTGGATCATGTAACTTAACCAAAATAAAACTCCGAAAATCAAATATATATATATATATATATATATATATATATATATATATATATATATATATATATATATATATATATATATATATATATATATAACTGTTTATGGTTTACACATAATGTTCTGTAACCAAGACAAAATCGGTCAAATGACCAAAAAACTCAAAATGCTAGGGGGCACCCTAGTCTAATGATGCTCGTGATAGCAAGTCACAGCCTGTGTGATCATGCGTAAGAGACGAGTCCATCGTCTTGGCACACCAGTGGTATGCCACTGTAACCGCAGAGGTAGCTCGTCAGTCCTCACATCTGGAATACCAAGAGTGAGGCCCTCAACCTGCTCCTGTAATGCTGCGAGAGTCTTGGCCACATCAAAGTCACGAAGGATAGCCCTTCCGACAGCCTCTCCTGTTGGGGCGGCATCTGGAACTCTCAGGTGAGCTACTGGATGAACAAGACCAACATCTGCATGTACACATGAGTTTGATTAAAGTCTTGATAGAATAAAGCACAAGGACATTATAAATGAAAAACAATAAACAGGAATATGGTCAAAGATTTTACCAATGGCGCCCCACTGTTCGCCATCCGGCAGTACTAGATCTGGATCACCCCGGAAGTCCATGCCAGCATATGGATACTCGGAATAAACCATCTCCTGACGATCAAACCACCTGAAGAAGGTATTAGAAAATGAAATCTGAGATTGACCAGCATGCCTAGACATATGGTCAACCCACCTCTGCATACGTGGTTCAGTAGGTGAAGGTAAATCGAGTGCAATGTATTGCGGCTGCATTAGTGGTATCTTCTCCAAGGCAAAGGCAGTCAAAATAGAACCATACCCAAAGTTTTTCAACCTCCCGCTCTTTGTCTTGGTCAACTGTTCTTTCATCACAAGAAGTACTGCATCGCACCAGTTGAACACCTTCGGTTGGAGGCATTCCAAGGCATACTGCATATAAGATCGGTTGGCTACATGAAGAGCCGCACCACCGGCCATCCTACCAAAAGTAAATAGAATAGTCCTGAGGGACCTGTCAGTGACATCACGGATGATGATCTTGCCATCTTTACTCGGCTGAGATCCTTCTCTGCAGTACCGGCGAACATAATCTCTCACAGAGTCGCCTCCTCGGGCCGAACCTGATAAAGAGATGGGGGCACCCTGCCTCGACAAGCCAGTCAAGAAATAGATGTCTACTACAGTCAAGGGGATAGATTTTCCCCTGATCTGGAAAACCTGGTTGGTAGGATCCCAAGCATCGAGCAAATACTGCAGTAAGTTGATCTGTTGTCTCATGCTAGAAATGCAGAAAAACTTCAGCAAGCCACAGTTCCGCAGTGCATTTACTATAACTGGATCATGTAGGGCAAGCATGTCCTCTTCTTCATGCTCATGTTATCGCCATGTAATGGTAATCTTACTCCAAAGATCTCTGAAAAACAAACAAGAGAAGAGTTAGATCCTGATTTTGGTAAGAAACAGGCAAAATTTCCATAAAAAATTGTGCACAGAATTCCTTCTCTGCGCCCATCGCACCTACAGCAGTGCTCTGGGTGCGTTTCATGTCAGATGCCCTTCAGACTGGCCAACATTCAATGCACCTTTTGATACACAGAGGGTGCGCTGAAGGCAGAATGAGTTTTTCAAACCCTGGAGGCTCAAAAAAACTAGGAATCAAGCTCAGAATGTGAAATGGAAACCATGAAATGAAAGAGCTCAGGTTTAGCTCCTACCTGGTCCAGACGGCGCCAAGAATCATCCACAGAATCTCCCGAAATCGGCTGATGAAAATCAAAGGGGGAAAACACCTCCAAAGCTCCAACAAACCAAAGTTCAAATGAAATGGTAAAATGAGAGGTAAAAACATTTTTTCATTACTTTTTATGTAGTTCAAAGTAAAATATTAGTGTTCTAACTCGTTTTCAAACATATATTGTTCATTTCTGACTAGCTTGTTGAAGCATTTGAAAATACAATGCAATCTTTGAAAGAACAAAGTTATTTATGGTAAAATTAAAAAAAAAAGGAGCCATTCAATCGAGCAGTTTTAGCACATAGTTCAAGTTCGTTAAAAAATAAACATAAGACATGAGCAAATGTTTCCCCCCGCATTTAAGCTCATTAAAAAATGAACTATTCCCCGGTAAATAACCATCGTGAATGTAGTACTTCAGCTGTTAAAGCCTTGGTCGTGTTTGCACCGTCACCTCCACTTTTTCATTGGCCGATCATTCACCTACATTTGATTGTTTACCCATTTTGAGGAACAGCTGCGAAGAGTGATTTCACTAGCCATCCTTGTGACACTGCCATGATTGGAAAATTCCAAACCTTAGCTGGAATCAGCTGCTGCCCGTTTTATCACTGGTTCCTCAAAAGACGAGTCTCCTTTAAGCTCTTTTCAACTGACTCGTAAAATATGAAAATATTGCCGAGCCATTGGCCTCTCCAGCTCGTTAAAGGGACAGGAAGTGCCATCCCTCCTCTAGATTTTAATATTTTTGGACCTGAGGGATTATTACACAAAAATATCGAGCGCTTGTTTTGTTCGGCTCGTTAAAAGTATCGAAAATTCATCCCTTCTGTATTGTTTTATACTTTTTCGTACTTAAGGGATTAGATGAGGAAAAAGGAATTTTGGAGTTACCTTTACGTTCCTTTTAAGACTCTCTAAAATTGAAAAGGACCGAGTTATATTTGTCGTTAAACTCGTTAAAAATATTAATAGCGACAAACTTGTCTATAGATGAGAACGAGTTTCACTATCGCTAGGTTCGTTAAAACATAGCGATGGGTTTGCCCGAAGGGCAAATTATAGAACAAGCATATGTTATCCTCCTCAAGCTTGACAAAAATAAAGAGGTACTGGTCAGCAATGACTGGGGAAAATTGGGAAGAAAACTTGAAGAAACTTTGTTGGTAGCAAGTCGCTCTTGAACATGACACTTCCACTCCGTGTCTGAGTCGGGTTGAGTTGTTTCATTCACCGGTCACATCACCATGGTCACGCCATACCATCCACATTTGGGGTTAATGCTACCAATCCATCACATCAGTGTCGCCGATATGTTCAAGAGAAGTCATTCAGAGAATACACCTGTGTCTCACCCACTACCATACATTATACTCCATTCTTTCATGACCGCCACCCTGAACCTTATATCACCAGATTGTTTTCACCTCCATTAAAATCATTTGCTCCGTTCCGTGTCATTGATGTGGGATTCATTAAGGCCCTCCTGTGACAGATCAGTTCTTGTCGACATCAGCTCATTATCCAAGAAGTTGATCTAGGAACACCCCATTCAGTACTTTGAAGCTTGCATGCCTCAATGGAAAGTTTCTCACTTCCGGCGATAGGTTTACATCAATGGCCTTTGACCGAAAGATTTTGCGTGGTGTTCGACACCAAGTCCTTTATTCACACCACGTGAATTGTACTGCAGTACCTTGAGGGTCATTATCATTATCGGTGATTCCTCTCGCGCTTGTTAACAGTTTACATCATTGACTGGTAATCAAGCGATGTCTTTCCATGTTCGACTTCAGAACATTTCTCACATGGATCGACTTGTACTTCGAGTGAAGATCGGACAAGATTGAAGACCCCGGATCTAGTTTCATCCATCCGGGCTGCGATATATATTCAGGGAAATAAAGACATTAAATGTACATCATTGCTGCACAGATAATCATCCACTCAAAAGGATGATGGCTCTATCAGAATCATCAGTCTACACTCAGACGATTGTTTGTCCCATGTACATGAAAATGAATTCATAAAGTTGAGCATGGGAATGCCTGCCTCAGCTAGATCATGAAAATAGTATGAAGATAATGTATTGTATTGTATCTTATTACAGTTCTCCTCCCAGCATTGAAAGAATTTTGGATCCTCATAATAAAGCATTTCACCCGACACCAAAAGGTTAACGGCCTCATACTTTAGGGGGCAACTGTTATAGACATTTTTGGGCCCTACAACCCCAAGCATGAAATTTCCATAAACCAAGGGCTCCTAAGTCCCTAAAAGTGTTGTTCTAACCCCTAAAGGAACAAGGTCAACAGATTATAGCTTCTCCCAGAAGTTCTCCATGAGAAACTGCTCAGAATTGGTCAAAACAGGATCATTGCAGCTGCTCCACTGGCTAAGTGCATTGCATCTCACCCAAATACACTGTGAGGGTGCGTTTCATTTCAAAAGTCCCTTCTGTGGGGTGCGATGGGCGAGAAATGACAAATGGCAGTGTCATTCCGCGAGGTGGAGAGGCAATGGAAGCTTCCAGAATCTTCTCCTGTGACACTTGCCTCACTGAATTCGACCAAGGATGAGTAAGAGGCCATCAGTCTCCAAGTGGAAGCAAGAACTATCAGAGAGAAGACACTAATCAAATCACAAGCTGACTCATTCCCCTTATAGATATCTATATATGGATCCCTCATCCCAGAGATCCAGAGGCTGGAATTTTGCATATTGTAAGGAATTGTTGTTGGTTTCTTGAGACAAACATCAGATTGTTAGGTGATCTAAGCTTTGTTTGAGGTGAAGAGGGGCCTCTTTGCTGGGAGGTTGATGCTGGGTCAGAACAACTGGTTGTAACTCCTCTTGGCTCTTTTCTTGTTTATCAATAAAAGCTATTTGAGTTTTCCTCCATGCTTTTGTGTCATTGATGCTTGTTACATTTGTATGGTCAATTTACATCTGATCCTAGATTGTTTATGATTATAGATCCATGTCTTTGTATAGTGCTATGCTTCTGTGATCTTACAGGTACTTTGTGAAGCTGGGCGTGCAAGGCAGCAGGTAGCTGAGGATTATCAAAGAAGAGAGGGATCAAATCAGGAGATTGGCGCAAGACAGAGGTTGATCTTTCTGTTCCTCTCTATCTATAATTCATAAAGGGAAAACAAAAGTAGCTTTTCTCTGTTTGTTTCTAAGGAAGGTGTCGCACCTTAGTGGGATAGAGCAGTTCTAAATAGACACTTTTCCCTGTAACAGAGGTGCATACCAATAATTATGAAGTTACCTCTACCATGTATAATCAATTCATTCATTTAGTGCACACTTCCTACAACATTAATGATGATCATGATAATCTCTCTCATGTTAATAAATTATAGTCACAAATCTTGGAAAATTCTCCTAATCAACTGCAAGAAGATACTTGTAATAATCTTGAAGAATGACCTACCACAAAATATGAAAATCACTATGAATTAAATTCAGAAAATCAGATTATAGTTTAGCAAATACAGGTAGAAATTGCAGTTTTCAATAATATGCAATCTGTTGCAGAAATTTCTGAATTTGATCATGTTGATCAAATGCCAAATTCAGGGCATCCAAACAAAAATCTTCAAAAAAGCATTAATATACAAATGAATTATCATAAATATGAAATTTTCAATGAAGAAAATGCACAAGAGTTTATGAATAGAGATATTTTTAAATTCATTTCTTTAGACTCCCATTTCTCTCTTTATCCTGATATTTTTGATGATCGTGATTTATCTCCTATTTTCATTAATATTATTCCAGAAAATAGAGATTTTGATATAAAAAAACTTTGTATTCCTTCTTGTTTTGATACATTAGATAAGAATGAAGGGAATTCTAGAGAATGTTATGAAGTCATTTACGATAATTACTCTGACACTGAGGATGTTGATTTATATTCTTATACCTTAAATACTCATGATAAATTTCTAAATTCTAAATAAATCCAATAAATTCTCATTTTCAAAAAAATAATCATCTTCATGATTTCAACATTCAAGAATCCATCCCAATCTATGATTTCTTATGATAATAAAGTCCTCACTCCTATTCATAGTCATGATTATTTCCCTCTTTCACAAGATGATCATTCTAATTCTATTATTTTGGCCAATTCTTGTGAAGGGGAAATCAGTTTAAACCAGTCCCAATTGTATTGTAACACTAGTTGTAACAATACTGTAAATTGTGATTTGATTTTATTGTTACTTCACTTATTTTAGTTGATTTCAGATTTGTTTTATGTTTTCATTTTTCATCTTTTAGATATCTTATGCTGGCATATTGAGTAGTTCAGTATTGAACACTTAATTGATGCATTCCCTGAATGGGATAATAAATTTTCAAATCATAATCATGAACATCAAGAGCTATTACTCTTCCAATTTCAATTGATGTTAAAATTTTAGCACTTGCTCCTTTTCTCTCAAAGGTAGTGCCAACAACAGAGTGTATCTTCACAATATGACCAATGATTTAATTCAATTAATGATCTTCAATTGAATCTATTAGATTTCCATCCATTTTTCATTGACCCATTTGAAATACATTTGGAAAGTTTTCCTACACAAAATATTGTTAATAATTTAACATATGTACATAAGACTTACATGCAGGCAATTGCATCTAAAAGTTAATTTCCACAATTTGGTCTATTATCCACTCTATTGAACCTCTCCCAATCATTAATGGAAATCCATCTAGATTTTTGTCATTCAATTGAAGTTCAGTTGGAAAAGGACATTTCAAGTGAAGTTGAATTTAAATAAGTTTATTCTTGTAATTATGTTAGCAATTAGTATACATACTATATTCAAATTTATTTTTATTCATTTAACTATATTCTTGTTACTAATGTTTGACCCGTACATACATGTAGGAGTTAAAATGAGAGGATGGTTACATTAGAATTATGACTATACTTAGTCATGTTTTCTTGTCATTCAATTAGGATTAATAATAGATTATTTTAGATTCCTTTTCTGTTTGCATTTATTTAATTATTGCGGATTTTTAATAAGGAAGTAATGAATCTGAGTTTTTCTTGGCATCCCCTTTCATTTTCTGGCAAAATGGCTTAGAAAAGATCACAAGTTATTATGTAGTCAGATCATATACACTTGTGAAGCACTTGATTGGATTTATTTTGCAAAACCTCATCACATTGTTAAAAATGTTTTTGTGATAAAATCATATATAAAGAAATTCTAAGGAATCACTATGGCGTGGCAATTTTTTATTCACAAGTATTTCTAAAATCTCATTTTCACCACTCTTGTCATCCGATGTAAATTTGAGGCAGATGCAATTTGAAAGTTCATTACTCTCGGGGGATTCACTTAGTGAACCTCTAACATATCACATGTGTTCATGCCATATTAAAAAATGCCATTAATCTGACTACATATTGGAAAATCCCTCTAAAAATCACATTATTTAATCCCCTACCAATATGAACTCAATACAACTTCCTGATTTAAAAAATCCCAACTTTCACTAGATATTGTAGGTATCCATTTTTTCATTAACATTTTTTATACCCCTTTATATTTTTTCATTAAATTTAAGCTTCATTTTTTACATTTTCCAATATAAAAACCCTTGACCCCCTATATATCCCCCAATATTTTATGTCATTTTTTCCTCAATATATATACCCCAATATGAACCCACGTGATATGATATTGCTCCCCCTGTGAAGCCCCCATGTAATTACTTAGCATTTTAGATTGAATAAGTAGATGATGTTGAACACATGCAAAATTTGAGAAATGCGTGGAAGAACTTGGAGATTCATGAGGTAAAGTTACTGTCAATATTCTTCCAACTATGCATTAACAGGTTCATCTTCATCTGTTATTAGTTTTTATTTTTCATAGTTCACTTCTTATTTTTATTCTGTTTCTTTTGTAGGTCTTCATTAGCTTGATTTTGGAGACTTGAGATAAGTAAGTACCCAACCCTTTCTAATCTACAACATGTCCAGGGAAGTATTTGTTGTTTCATCAGAATTTGGGTATTCTTTAGTTTTGCTTCTATTCATATTTTCCTTCCTTCGCACATTTAGCAATATGAGTCAATAATTGTATTCTGCCTCTCATCGATGCAACTGAAATGAAATTCTTAGACTCTTTATTGCTCATATTTGCTACAAACAGAGGAAAATTTGCACAAAACTCTTGCAGCAAATAATCTTATCCATGATTTTATCTATACCTATCCTAAATCTCACATGTGTTGGTTGAGTTAATTTTTTTTCCATTGTGATCATACACTTTACATCCCATTTAGTTGCATTTATTATTCTAAATCGATTCAGGTCTTCTATCTGGTAATTATTAGAATCCTAATTTTCTGCTGTTCACTTTCTGATATTGGACTCTTGGGTTTATGTTTTATTAGAACCATTTACAAACACTTTCTGAGACATTTCTATGAGATCTACGAGTCCTATTTTATTTTATCTACTCAAAATCCTTGATCTGAGGCATAGAAGTCATCATGAACTATTATCGTATTCGATTTTCGATATTATATTTTTAGCCAATATTAATTTTGATCTTTCTTTTATTGAAACTCTCATTTAAAAATCTCTACAAGAAATATTTATTGAGACTTCTGACATTGGAAGTGAAAATCAATTAAGCTTTCAAAAATAATATCTCTTGAAAACGTTCAAATATCAAATAATAAAAGGCCCATACGATATCAAAATGTATAAATATCATATTTTTTATTTCATAAGTCCTATGATATATCTAGCCCCTTCAATGTTCGATACATTAATCCCTCTAATCAAAATATTATCGGACCTCAGAGTTCTTGTCATCTTGGGGCTGCTTTGAAAATGTTACGATATCTTAATATCTATGATCTCCGATGGAATTAAAGCCTAAGATATGACATAATTAGAATGTGTCCGATCTCCCATGGCATTGAAACCTCCTATATGATGCAATTAAAATATTTCTAATGGCGTAAAAAGAGCTTTGATCAAGCTTCGATGGTTTTCGTTAATAATGTAAAGGAGATGTAATATGTAAACTTCGGTCTTGAATTTTAAAAATTTATGAGAATCATGGAGTGAATATGAAATTTGAAACATTAAGAGAACAATCATAACTACAAAAGCACATTATCATTCTCATTTCTGATCGATTTTATTTACTTCAAATTCCTTGGACATGCAACATTGTTTTCTTTTAGTTAACTGCTTGTCTTAGTTTAGATTTAATAAATAATGATTTTGGGTCCATAAGACTTAAAAAATTGAACTTCTTCATGCTTTTAATTCTAACTAAAAGAAGAGGTTATCTTTTGTTGGTGAAAATGGTATCTCCCAGGTAGGATTAAATGAAATTATCTGATGGTAAGTTTCATATGCCCAATTTCATTCATTTCCATTTCTTTACTTTTGGTTTCAGTTTTGTTTTTAGTTTTTGTTGATATAAAAATCTATTTTTCAGCTCTTCATAAACTTTTTCACACCTCTACTAGATTAGATTTTGAGCTCATTCTTCTTGTTTGCTTTTGTGTTTTGGAGCAATAGTAATTATTTTTCATCAAATTAGCTAAATTGGGAAGTCCTTGAACTTTTTATTTGTTTCATAGGCATTGATTTTATTGGAAAATAGTCAAGATCTTTTTATACAGGTTTTACTTTGAAACACGAAAATTTACACCGGACAAAGACTTTTCATTTGGGATGAATTGTACTTCATGAGTGATTTTTCCCTTATGGTCTGGAAGCTGAATTTTTACTAGTCCACAAGATAAAATTCACTAGATTCTCAACATAGCACAGACACACATGATTTTCTTCTTTTACTTTTTGTTGAGACATTTTATAGTTAATCTTGTTAGTGTTGGTTCTCTAAATTTGGATTTTTCTTTCTTCATTTTTACATTTTTGGAGTTTCTTGATTTCTTTTTGTTGCACAAAATATTGTCACCATGACATTCTACAATCTGTGTGAGTCCATTATCACTCATACTTTCCTCCTTTGCAAGTCTTAAGCCTTATTTCTTCCTATCAAGCCTTGAAAATAAGAGAAAACTCTCAAAAGTCTATAAAACTTTGGTTCCACACTTTCTCTTAGCATTATCTGCAGTCCCGCATCTAAAGGTCATGTCCCCTGCGTACCTGACTGCTCTGTCTCTGTGTTATGGGTGGGGACCCCTGTAAAAGTAAAAAAGGTGCAAGTATATTCTTAAAAACTCGCTTTGAATCATTTCTAGAAGCTTCTGGAAGGAATCTTGAGGTGGCAAGTTCACTCCTTTAACATTCATGCATCCCATACCTTAAGGAGCTAAACCCTTGATGTGAGGAGCTTATCCCTTTCAAGGAGGACTCTATCCCTTCATAGGTGGACCTGTAACCTCCTTCCTTTGCACTATAAAATGAAGCATTGGGTTGGTTACTGGGGAGGTTGAAAGTTGAATATTTTTGAGGTGAAATGCTGCTCGAACTTAGTCTTCCTAATTGAGATTTTGTGAGGAAAGATTACATACCTCTTTGATCTCATTTGGAAGAGTGTGAGGCTTGTCAAAGTAGAGGAGATTCCTGTTTCGGACCTTGGGAATAGCTTGTACAACATCAAGGCACCAAAGGTTGTAAAGTTCTTCTATTTTCAAAGTTAATACAATCAAGTTTATTTTTCTCAATAAGTTGTGTTTTATGGTTTATTTTATGGATTCCTTGATCACCATGATGAACATGATTTATTATATTAGCTATGCAAGTGTTATTTGATGTGTGCTTATTTGCGATTGCAGGTTCTCAAGAGGAAACTCTTTCGGACGGTTGAAGGATGGCTGCTACAAACTAGCGTTGGACTTAAGGTAGGGTCTAAACACCTCTATAGTTTTTATTAATGAATCACAATATGTTTAGAGAAAGGTAGATTTTTTTGTCCTGCTTGTTGCTAGATATCTTTTGATACTAGGGATATCAGCCTTGTCTGCAAGATCGATTTATCCGGCCAACAAATTGACGACTCCACTAGGGATCGAACCCAGAATCTCTGGTTTCACAGACCAAAGATTCTTAGGCTAGTATCTTGGAGTAGGAAGTAATTAACTCTCCAAGATAGTTAAAACAAACAACTAGCTATATCTTGCGATAGGAAATAAATCCAATTGTAATTGATATAATCTAGGAAGCTCCTCTTAAAGGAGTCAATCATGAGATCATGTCCGAACCTTTGAGACAATCAAGTCTGTCTCATTGGGAAAGATAGAAGATTTGCACGTATTAAAAATGGTAAACCTCAGATTGATCATGTTGAGGAGCCCTCAAGGGGATTGAGCTTTGTTACTCTGCCCTTGTGAGTAGATCGGATCGTAGACTATTCCCCCAGTTGTATTTGTTGCTATTGGTAACCTTAGTGTCCATATATTTAAGATTATTTCCTAAGGTGACGATGAAGGAAGGGTCTCACTGTACCTAGAGCAGACGTCAACTAGACTCACTTGGACTCTCTGGGGGGTTCTCCTCACTGGAGATGGTTATGTGAAGAAACTTATGCCAGTCTATTTCATTAAGTAGGTTTTTGGGGTAACTGTTCCAACCACCCTTTCTGTATTAAATTATACAACGTTGGATTTCATCACCAACTAGTGTTTTTAGTACGGGAAGTTACTGTTTGTGTGTGGTTTGAACTCTTAGATTTTTTTAGGCGTGTGATTCACTTGTTTGTTTCTTTAGAGACTTTAGGTGCTTTTATTGAAATTTTCTTTGTTTGCGTGTGATTATTTTCATCCTACACCTAGAGATTATTATTCTTGATCGATCATGTTGAGACAGTCATCTATGTTTTCCCAATAACCGGAAACATTTTTATATGGCAGTCCTACTATTCCTTTGGGGTACCATTCACTTTCTGGTACTTTTTCAGGAGCAACTCCTCGACTGACTGAACATCACTTATCACCTGGTAATAATGGAACTAAAATGTTGAACGTAGAATAGATCTTTATGATGTTTGGTAGTATTCCAAATCCTCAACCTCAAGGTAGTCAGTTACCGCCTGGGGGGCAAGGTAGTCAGTTATCGGCTGGGGGGCAAGGTAGTCAGTTACCGCCTGGGGGGTAACCTCAAGGTAGTCAGTCATCGCCTGGGGGGCAACCCCAAGGTAGTCAGTTTCTGCTTGGAGGGCTACCTCAAGGTTTTCAACCTTCAGGATAGTACATACCCAAAGGTCAACCCCATATTCCTTAGGATGCTTTTCAACCCCAGATTAAGTACGTGCCTCAAGTTTATCAACCTCAAGGTTAGTACCCAACTCAAGGTTTCCAACAGCCTTCTGGTTAGTCATTTTTACAAGGAGCTGGAAATGTATCTCCTAATTATCAGCCCTACGTTCAACCAGGTTATGGCCCTCCATATGTACAACCTTTTATGGGTCCCAGAATGAATATGGTGTGGTATCCATCTCAAACTCAACAAACTTTGCAACCTAATGTGCAGTTACCTTATCAAGCTGGATAGCCTTTGGTTTCTGGTCCAACCCAACAACCTGTCCAACCTACGGTTCAAACCTCTGCACCTGGTTTAGTTCAGTAGCCTGGGCCTATCTCACCTCAGACTCTGCCTCGAACTGCTTCATTTTCTATTCAATCTACCACACTTGTTTCTGGAGTATCTGTAGTTCCGATTTCTACTATCCATGCATCAGTGTCAACTCCTCAAGTCTTTGTGCCCCAGTCAGGACCTATGGTTTAGACTTCGGTCCAGATGCCTGCAGGACAAGTTGGTCCAAGTACAGTTACCACGAGTCAACCGTACCAGGGACAATATCAATCTGGTCCTACTGTACAAATCCAGTTTATCAAAATCAACCATACCCTGGCTATACTTATCAATAGCCTCAACAACCCCACTTTGTTCCGGTTAATTCTGGTTTCTCGGGAGGTTATAACATTCTTAATGCAAATCCGATTCCAGGGTATCTTTGATATCCTCCTCCTGGAGCTGGTCTCATTACACAAGGTTTTCATGAACCTAACCGTCAGTTACCATTTATTACAACTTTGGATTTACCTGATTTGTCATGCCTTACAAACGATCTGATTTATTATCTTCCGTACTGGCTGCCAATGCCTCATAAGTTGCCCAGTGATATCCCGAAATTCGAGGGTAAGTCAGGTGAGGATCCGTCAAATCATGTGATGAATTATCACCTCTGGTGTGCATCTAATTCCATTATTGATGATTCAATTCACTTACATATTTTTCAACGAACTCTGATTGGTCTTGCTGCCAAATAGTACATTGAGTTACCACGAGGCTCTTTTTATAATTTTAGTGAATTAGCCACTTCTTTCTTAACTCATTTTTAGTTGCCTGTCAGATATGACAATGGCACATAATTATTAACTTCACTAAAAAAATCCACGTCCACATATCTGATCATATTCATGAATGGCGACGTAGAAGGCGTTTATTGAAAGTTTTCATTCCGGATCAAATTTTAGCAGAATGGTTCGTTAAATCATTATTACCTTAAATCACTGAAGATGTAGCTAAGGCAAGAGTTTTCACTAAAGAGAAAGTCATTACTCAGGCTCAGTACCTTGACCTCGTCTATACGCAGGCAGGTACTTTACACGAAAAAATCCCTAATATTCCAAAAACTACAGCTCCTTCAGGGTCTCATGCTGCTGACGGTATGATTGGTTCAGTTAGTATTAAAAGTAAGAAGAAATCTTCAAAGAATTCTTCTCCTACAATAACTTTACCTGATTCCCCAAAAGGAGATTCTTCCACTGAAGTTTCTGCCGACGTCCATGTCGTAGATTCATCTACGACCAAATCTGGTAGTAAAGAGAAGGGGAAGAACAAAAACAATCAAAATTCAAAAGACAAAACAAATAAAAATGAATCTATTGAAAAAAATGGAAACCTCACTACCCTTGTTTCATCTGCGACGAGGATCATTTTACTAAAGAATGCCCATATCGAGCAGAGTTTTCAAAATTTGTTAAAGGTTCTCAAACACTTGCTGTCTTGAAGGATCCTTCTCCTACTCAAGGTAGTAAAGAAATTGCTTCTTCCTCGAATACCTTGGAAGAACCCATTATGATGATGTCTCATGTCAGGATTGCGACGCGATCGCAAGATTATGGTAGTAAAAATCCTGTTGATGGTAAAGAAGCAAAATCTTCTAATTCAAATGCATCAACTACACCTCCTCTTGGGCCTGCTCCACTATAGATTGAGAAACCCAACCCAGACTTAGTAACCAAACCGCCTGCTAAAGGTATATTTCAGAAATCAGCTTTCAATCCATATGTGAAATCTGCTCAGAATTATAACATTGTTGAAGACCTAGTTGTTTCCCCTTCAGCAATGTTGGCTTTGGAAGTGCTGCAATCATGCCCAAAACAATGTAAATTACTATTGTTTGCTATAGGAGCTGTCAATATTCAGGATTCGAACCTAATAATCTTCGATTTAGAAAATAGTACACCCTGCCTTCCTTATCAAATGGCTTTCCAGATTCCAGTGTTAGTTAAAAACAGACCTTGCTTTCAAACTGTGATTGATGAGGGAGCTTCTACGTGTATTATGTTGATCCAATGTTGGAAATTGCTTGGTTCTCCTACACTCAATCAGTCTCCGACAATTCTAAAGACTTTTGATGGCCTAGGGTTCCATCCTTTTGGTATTTTGGAAGATTTACCTATAGGGGTCGAAGGCAAAACTATAAGTCTAGATGTGGAAGTGGTTGATGCCCCTCTAGATTACAACCTTCTCCTGGATCATAGTTGTTCTTATGCTATGACTGCTATTGTTTCATTGGTCTTTCAGCTTGTTAAGTTTCCTCATAACGGAAAGATCGTTACGATAGACCAGCTAAGTTATTTCTCATCTGACCCAACCTCTACTGATAGTGTTCAACATGTCGGTAAAACAATTATCCCTTACAAGGATGTTGGGGTAGGTTTGATTAAAGATTCTGGTTTACTAGGCACTTTTTCCTTCCCTCCTCCTAACGTATCGCCTTTTATTGCATCTATTCATATGATTTCATTGAACACTATTGCTTTTGATGATCCTCGAATCATACCTTCTGATTCTGAGGTGGATTCATTTGATGGTGCAATGCCTATGAGTCCCTTTGAAATTGCATATCAGGCTGTACAGTTGATTTCTAATTCTTGACCTGTCTTGAGGATAGTTCTTTTCCTATGTCAACCTCATTAAAAAATGAAACTGGATGTTTTGAGGATAGTTTTTTCGTATGTCAACCTCATTAAACAATGAAATCGGGTGTCTAGAACATAGTTCCTAGTCTTGTGTCAAGCTCGTTAAAAAATGAAACAAGGAGTCATGAGCATAGTTCCTGGTCTTGTGTCAAGCTCATTAAAAAATGAAACAAGAGTCATGACCATAGTTCCTTGTCTTGTGTCAAGCTCGTTAAAAAATGAAACAAGCGTTTTGAGGATAGTTCTTTTCCTGTGTCAACCTCATTAAAAAATGAAACAACTCCCTTTCCAAGTCCAGTATTTACAAAATCTTGAAAGTGAACCTTCATTCCATCCACCTGGTTGAATGCAATGAAGCTTGGGGGGCATGTACCTCGAATTGAGTCATTATGCTGGGGGCATGCGAACTTATAACAAGCATAGTTTTTCATTTCAAGCTTGCATAAACATGAAACCGAATCCAAGAAGAGTTCTCTATGGTTCAAGCTTGTGTAAAAATGAACCCATACCCATTTTACATCTCGAGATTGCCGTTTTTATCCGCTAAATTCTATTAGATGAGCCTTGGCTATTTTCATTCCATTGCGACCATCTCTTTGGCTGATCATATGCTTTCACTTGGTTGTTTACCCTTCCTGAGGGACCACATCTATGAGTGCTTTTATTAGCCAGCCTCTTAACCATTACATGTTTTGAGTAGTTCCTCCATTGTCGGACCCAGTTGCTACCCTTTATACCACTCGTTCCTCTAGGACGAGTCGTCTTTAATCTCTTTTCTAACTCATAAAATATGAAAAGATTGTCGAGCTTTTTCTTTTTAAACTCATTAAAACGGAGTTAAAAGGACGGTCCACTTACAGCTCTTTTCTGACCATATAAACATGAAAAGATCGTTGGACTTTTGTCGTTTCAAGTTCGATATTGGTTATAAAACGACGTGTCTTTGATCGCTTTTTTACTTTTTCAGATCAGGGCCACTAATTATGAAAATTACTCCTTGATCGTAATGGTCAAGTGGTTCTCTCAAGTATTATTTTATATTTTTTCGGGCTTGAGGGACACAAATTTACGAAAAGGGACATCCATGGAGTTTTCTTAAGTTTTTCTTCTGACTCCCTAAAACTGAAAAACACTGAGTTTTTCCTATACCGGACTCAGTAAAATTTAACAGTAAAGGCCCTGTTCAATTTTAAACAGGAACGTACCACTCCTTCTTAGGGTTCAAATTTTAAACTAAGTTGGACTCGTCCAAAGGATGATCTTATAACCAAGAAAATGTTATCCTCCTCAATCTTGTCAAAAATAAAGAGGTACTTGCCAGAAATGGTGGGGGAAAAGAGAGAAAATGAACCTGTTTGTTACACTTTGTGTTTTAGAAAGGTAGTCAACCACTCTTGAACACGACACTTTTTGTTCACCTGGGTTGGGAAATCCTTTGCCTAACAGTTAATCAAACCATATTGAAAGTCTTCAGCTGATTTCTGGGTATTAGCTTTGGGTCAATTGTTACCAAACCATCTGTAGTGTCGTTATGTGTTCAAGAGGTCAGTTCAAATAAACCATTCATCTGCAAAATATCTGTCATCCATGTTGACCATCCCTGAGTTAGTCCTTGCCAATATATTTCTTCAAAACTTGATCTATGATTTCGTGTTGTGGGCTTGCCTACGACAGATCACTTTCTATCGACTTCAGATCATTATCTAGAAAGATGATCTAGAAATCATCAGTACCTTGGAATCTGCATGCCCTAATGGCAGGTTTCTTGCCTTCAATGATAGGTTACATCATTGACCTTCGATCAAAGGATTCTATGACATGTTCGACATCAGCTCATTTATTCACATTTCATGGATCGTACTGAGTACTTTGAGAGCCATTGTCATTACTAGTGGTTTCTCTCACACTTGTTAACAGTTCACATCATTGACTGGTAATCAAGTGGTTTCTACCATGTTCAACTTCGACACATTCATTCGCATGGATAGAATCATACTAGTTCGGGAAGCAGAAATCAAGACCCTAGATCTAGTTTCCACCATCCAGGCTACAAGGAATTTTGTTATTCATTATACAGTGGACTATTCATAAATAGATGGTTGCGTCCATGCTGTGTCTACATATGTCTATAATCGTGATGTATTACAAAATCATTCCTGTATCAGAGCAGTTTTTTTAGTTTTCTAGTCAGTTTTAATCTGAGTATGGGAATGCCTACCTTAGCGATGATATGTTCACATATATATATTTTGCATTGAATGTTTTAACAGGTTCCGACTGGGGTGTCCACAGGATGATCCTTGAAATGATAAAGTACTTAACTCTTTATACATGAAAGACTTCATTTTCATCTATTACAGACTTCGCACTTCAGGGGGTAATCTATTGCACAAAATATTGTCACCAAGACATTCTGCAATATGTGTGAGTCCATTATCACTCATACTTTCCTCCTTTCCAAATCTTAAGCCTCAGTTCTTCATATCAAGCCTTGAAAATAAGAGAAAGCCTTCAAAAGTCTATAAAACTCTAGTTCCACACTTTCTCTTAGCATTACCTGTGGTTCTGCATCTAAAGGTCATGTCCCCTATGTACCTGACCACTCTGTCTCTGTGTTATGGGTGGGGACCCCTATAAAAGTAAAAAAGGCACAAGTATATTCTTAAGAACTCACTTTGAGTCATTTCTAGAAGCTTCTGGAAGGAATCTTGAGGTGGCAAGTTCACTCCTTTAAGGTTCATGCATCCCATACCTTAAGGAGCTAACCCCTTGATGTGAGGAGCTTATCCCTTTGAAGGAGGACTCTATCCCTTCATAGGTGGACTTGTAACCTCCTTCCTTTGCACTATAAAATGAAGCATTGGGCTAGTTACTGGGGAGGTTGAAAGCTGAATATTTTTGAGGTGAAATGCTGCTGGAACTTAGTCTTCCTAATTGAGCTTTTGTGAGGAGAGATTAGATACCTCTTTGATCTCATTTGGAAGAGTGTGAGGCTTTTCAAAGTAGAGGAGATTCCTGTTTCGGACCCTGGGAAGATCTTGTACAACATCAAGGCACCAAAGGTTGTAAAGTTCTTCTATTTTCAAAATTAATACAATCAAGTTTATTTTTCTCAATAAGTTGTGTTTTATGGTTTATTTTATGGATTCCTTGATCACCATGATGAACATGATTTATTATATTAGCTATGCAAGTGTTATTTGATGTGTGCTTGTTTGTGATTGCAGGTTCTCAAGAGGAAACTCTTTCGGACGGTTGAAGGATGGCTGCTACAAACTAGCGTTGGACTTAAGGTAGGGTCTAAACACCTCTATAGTTTTTATTAATGAATCAAAATATGTTTAGAGAAAGGTATATTTGCTTATCCTGCTTGTTGCTAGATATCTTTTGATACTAGGGAGATCGGCCTTGTCCACAAGATTGATTTATCCGATCGACATCTAATAGTCATTTGCGCTTTGTACTTTCAAAATATTCTCTCAATTAGTAACATATTCATTTCCATTTAAGTGTAGATTTCTCAATATGATAAATAATCACCATTTGTTCTTATTTGGAGTGTGAAATATGTTTTACAGAACACTCTCAATAAACAACAATTAAATATACCAAAGCTGATGTTTAGGGGAAACAGTGGAAATAAATCTTGAAATTCAAAACCATCTCCTTCAATTACTTTGTAATTTGTTGTTTATTTATTATCACCGATATATGTACCATAAGTGTCAAAAATTTACAAATGAAATTAAATGTTAATTCTTTGTGATAATGATAACTAGCATACAGGTGGGGAATTTCTGTTCCTTTTTCTCTCGAAAGAACTCTCACAAATTCTAATAGTGAAAATGAGGGTCTGTCGGTGGTGAATAAGAATCGAGACTAGCGACGGGAAGAGCTAGGGTTTTTAGGCATCTGCAGGTGTAGAAATCCATGGAAGGGCGCAAAGGGGGGAGCTCCACTCCCTCCTACAGGCAGGAAGTAGCTAGCCGAGGCAAGAAACCATTAGAGAGTGTCAAAGGTCCTTCAGGAGAAGGGATAAGGAACACAGAAGAGGAGCAAGAATCTAACAAGTCAAGGGAGAATAACAACAATAAAGAAAATGAGGAAGAAGACAAGGAATAGGGAGCGAAAAGCAAAGCACAAAAGGGGCCATGTAAACCCAAAGCTGAGGTCACACCTAGAGTAGTTTTAAATGATCCTGCTTTGCAGGTGCACAGGGACCACATGGGGACATATGCTATCTTTTGTAAATTCATGGGATTATGGCCCATTAAAAAGGCTTTACAGACATGGATTAAATACAACTGGAAACCAAAAGGAAGCATTGACCTACATCGTGGGTCAAAGGGTTTCTTTACTGTGGTCTTCACAAATATTGAGGATAAAGACACGGTGTTTGAAGGAGGGCCCTACTTCTATGTAGCAGCAGGCCTGTACATGCGACCGTGGATGATGAACTTTGTCATTAAGTGAGAAAATTTCACTTCGGTTCCAGTCTGGGTAAGACTCTATTCTCTACCTCTTGATTACTGGCAACCATAATCGTTATCTGCCATAGGAAACAAATTAGGGCGTTTTGTCAAAGCTTCTGAGGCCACCAAAAGGGGAAAGTACACTTCCTTCACATGAATATGTGTGGAGATGGATCTCTCTGGAGCTCTACCGGATGAGGTCATCTTGGAAGTTTTTGATGAAGAATGGGTGCAAACAGTAGACTATGAGCATATTCCTTTTAGATGTCAGAGATGCCATGAGCATGGGCACCTATTTAGAGACTTCCCTCTCAATAAAATAGAGAACAGAAGTAAAGCGACCACAATGAAAGATATTGGAGGCTTTCCCAAAGTGCTACATAAAGGAAAAGGGGGTAAGAGGGGGCCAAAGCAACATCAAATAGAAGGGAAATAAGCTATTTGAATAGGTTCCAAGTATTCGAAGAAGAAGAAGAAATAAATAAAGTAGATCAGGTAATGGAAGGAAGCCGAAGGGAGAAGGACAAAGAAGAAGAAAAAGTACAAACATAGGATATTAACAAATAGAAAGAGACTATGCTGAGCAATGTAGAACCAGAGATGGACTAAAAAATGACCCAGAGTGAGATGGAAATGGAGGATCATGAACTACAGGAGATTCTTGACAGGGAACAATTAGATTTGGAAGGGTTCTTGAACCAGGGGACCATGATGGGGGTAGACTCTTTACCGCCAGAAGAGTTCAATAGAGTACAACAACTGTTCCTATGGAAAACTCAAGATAAAGGGCTGGACAGGTAGGGAAAAAATGAAAGGCAGGGCAACGAAGGTGTGAAAACTATGAAAATCACTCCTGGATTAGCACCTAGAAACCCAGGAAAGAAGAGAGGTAGGAAAAGAAGAACAAGTTATTGATGGAATGTGGAAAGCTAATGATTGATTCAGGTAAGATGAAAGATCTAACCAGTTACTCCTTTACGAATATTTAATAATGAAGTTTACATCTTGGAATATCATAGGTTTAGGTAGTAAAAGGAAACAAAGAATTCTTAGTAATAGAATGAAACAAGAAGCTCTGGATACGATCTTTATCCAGGAAACTAAATGTTCCATTCAAAAAATAAAAGAAATTCACAAAAAATGGCTCAATAGATTTGAGTTTCTAGAAGTCAAAGCAGATAACACAACAGGGGGCATACTTACTCTTTGGAACCCCCAAAAGTTTGACATAATAGATGCTGACACATCTAGAAATTATTTTTCAGTGGTTATACAGCTAGTGGGAGATAGGGAGACCTATCTCGTCACGAATGTATATGGCCCTCAAAGAATGGATGATAAACTCAGGTTTCTAGATTCTCTTATGGAGCTTAGAGACAGACATGTAGATGTACCATGAATCTTGTGTGGGGACTTCAACATGATTAAATCACTTTAAGAGAAAAAAGGGGGAACGAGAACAATAAGTAGAGACTCCACAACTTTTCAAACTTTTATAGATAATATGAAGCTTGTTGATACTAACATGAGTAATGGTCTCTTCACTTGGAACAATAAAAGAGGAGTAGAGTCTCAAGTAGCCTCATAGTTAGACAAATTCATAATCTCAGAGGACCTTATGCTGAAAAACAAGGAAATGATAGTGAGAATTCTCCCCTTTGGAGGCTCGAACCATTGGCTTGTTCAACTTGAGGTTCAAGGCATTGGCACCCCCAAGAACAGACCTTTCAGATTTGAGAATATCTAGCTCACACACCCCGACTTCATCAGCAACATTACAAATTGGTGGATATAAGATCTGCATATTTAGGGTACAAGCATGTTCCAACTACATAAAAGACTAAAGCACATCAAGCTAAAACTTAAAGATTGGAACAAGAATGAATTTGGAAATATTTTTGCAGCTAAAAAAACTGTTGAAGATAAAATGCAGGAACTCAATCAAACCCTTATCTCAGAGGGCTTTGATAAAGATAGAAATGAACAAGTCACCAAACACCATCAAGACTGGGAGAATTTATGTAAACAAGAGGAAATATTTTGGAGACAAAAATCTAGAGTTCAATGGCTGAAAGAAGGGGAGCATAACACTGGATTTTTCCACAGATCAACCATAGCGAATAGATCTCATAATAGGATCTCTTTGATCAAGGATGAGGGCGGTCATCTTCTTAATTCCCATGAAGATATAGAAGATGTGTTAGTTCAGCACTTTCATGGAATAGCTCAGGAAACCATTTAATATAGAGAGCATTTTATCAGGTATTTAACGGGTCATATTCCTAGACTGGTTACTAGAGAAGATAATTTCAATCTCAATAGGCTAGTGACATAAGAGGAGGTTAGTGAGGTCATCAAAGAAATGCAGAATGGTAAAGCGCCAGGCCCTGATGGTTTCAATGTGTATTTCTTTAAAGCTTGCTGGAATATAGTTAAACAGGATATTCTGAACGTAGTGGAAGATTCCAGGTTGAATAGAACTATTTTGAAGGTGTTCAATACTTCCTTCATCTCCCTGATCCCAAAATAGGACAATGCTCAGACTCCAGATAGGTTTAGACCCATAGCCTTGTGCAATGTGGTTTACAAGATAATATCCAAGGTTGTTGCTAACAGACTCAAACTACTTCTTCCTACTCTAGTTTCTGTAGAGCAATCTGGTTACGTGGAAGGCAGACAACTTCTCAATAACATCATTCAAGTGAATGAGGTGGTGCACTCATTGACAAGCAATAGGAAGGCTGGTATGATTATGCAATTTGACCTAGCCAAAGCTTATGATAAGCTGAAATGGTCCTATATAAGGAGGGTCCTTATTGCTTTTTGGTTTGATCATAACTGGGTAAGATGGGTCATGGCCCTGGTAACTTCTTCTAGCTTTTCAATTCTGGTTAATGGTTCTCCTTCCAAGACTTTTACTCCTTCTAGAGGCCTCGGGTAGGGTGATCTGCTCTCTCCCTTTCTCTTCATCCTCATGATGGAAGGACTGGGTTAGTCTATCAAGCATGCGAAAGAAGTTGTTAATATCAAAGGCCTCCAACTTTCAGAGATTGGTTAGGCTTTGACCCATCAATAATTTGTTGATGATACTATGCTACAGGGAATCCCCACGGTCAAAGAAGCTCTAGCGTACAAACATATCCTCTCTGACTTTGCCATGGCTACAGGTATGGAAGTTAATCTCTCCAAATCTAAGATTTTTTTCTTTAACACCAATATAGCTATTCAGAAAAATATCTCCAGGATTCTAGGCTTTCAAAGGGATGTCCTTCCCTCCAAATATTTGGGAGTTCCTCTTACTGATAAGCCTTTGCACAAGGGCATTTGGGAGCTGGTGATTAATAAGATGTAGGATAAAATCAGAAAATGGACCTTTAGATCTTTAAACCTAGCTGGTCAGTTAGTGCTTACAAAAGCTATTCTCCATTCAATCCCCGTCTTCATGTTATCAGCCCTTCCAGCTCCAAAAGGAGTTTTGCAACTTTTTAGAACCATTCAAAGAGAACTTCTTTGGGGTAAGGGGGAGGAAAGAAATAAATGGGCCTTGGTAGCTTGGGAGAAGATCTACAAAGCTAAAAATTATGGGGGTCTTGGACTGGATGATCCGGAAGTACTAAGTAAAGTTTTAGGGGTGAAATTATGGTGGTGCTGGGTGAAAGACCCAAAGTTGCAGTGGGCTAGAATCTGGAAAGAAAAATATGAAAGCAATTGGCAAGATAATGATCTACTAAGGATGTTTGGAATCATAAAGGGCTCACACATCTGGAATAAGGCCCCAGGGAATAGAGGATTAGTACAAAAAAACAACTTCTGGGAAATCAGAGGGGGTGATCTTGCTTTGTTTTTGGAGTAAAAATGACAACAAGAAGCTACACTTTTAAGAGAGAACCTTCTGGACCTCAAGAAAGAAACAGATACCAAAAGGTTATTTAAGGTAAAAGATTCTTGGGATCAAACCAACAGTGAAGGAAAATGGAGAACCTGGAAGAATTTGGATCACAGGGAAGATAACCCACTGAAAGCCAAAGCAGAGGCATTTCTGATAATATTGGAACAAAGGAAAATTTTAGTGATAGGGGGGCATGACCAACTTAGATGGGGCAACAATAATGCAGGCACCTTCAATCTTAAGGAGGCAAAATGCATACTCCTTGAATTGGATCCCAATGATTCAGATAGGGTTTGGCATAACATATGGAATCATCAAGGTTGGATGAAGATTAAACTCTTCATGTGGTTGGTTCATCATAGGAAAATTTTGACTTGGGATAACATTTGGAGGAGGGGTGTTCTGGGCCCTTCCAGATGCCAGCTCTATGAAGCCCAAGAGGAAACAATGGAGCACCTTCTCAATAATTGCATTTTCACCTCTTGGTTGTGGGATACATTTGCCACTATCTTCCAACAGACAGATAGGGACAAAGGAAGTATTATCAATACCCTAATCAATTGGAGACACAACTTCTCTGATTTTGAACTTCTAGGCTCAACCTGGGCTTTAACTCCAAGCTTCATAATTTGGATTGTTTGGAAAGAAAGGAACAACAAAATCTTCAAGAATGAAAAATGTTCCTCCCAACGCCTTTTTGAGCAAATCTTAAGACAGCTTAAGGAGACGGTAAGTACCATAGTGTGAACTTTCCCTCAATATCCACCTTTAGAAGCTAAAACAAAGATATTTCACAAGTTAGGTATGCAGGGGCTTATTCCCCAGGGCCTGGACAGGAAGGTTTTGAAAATGGATACTAAGAAGGATTATTAGCATCCTCCCCCTCAGGGTTTTTTGAAATACAACATTGATGGGGCATCCAAAGATAACCCGGGTATTACTGGTTGTGGAGGGGTGTTAAGAGATGAAATTGGTAGTCTCCTTTTCATTTTTCATTTCCATTTGGGAAGAGCCACTAACAATATGGCGGAGTTAATGGATCTGGAGCAATGTTTGGAATTCCTGAAGTAGGATAATCTCTAGAATGTTATTGTAGAATTTGATTCATAGTTAATCATAAACTCAGTCAAAAGAATCAGCTATGCTATGGAGTCAGAAAAATTTTCAAAACAATGGAGGCTGCTCCAGGTCTTTCAAAGGATTCAACTTCATATCCATGTTTTACGCACTGTGAGTTTTAACCATGTATGAAGGACCGCAAACAAATTGGCGGACATCTTGGCCAATCAAGGTGTACTCTGTAACAATAGCAGGGTTGCGATGAATTGGCCTGAGATGCCTCTGAATAGATTAAAGGCACAATGTCATGACCAGGCGGATGAGGATATAATGGTGTTTCGAAACAAAGACACAGAGGCGGGGTTGAGTTGATTTGGATTCTTTATGCAGGGTTTTTTTAGAAGTAAGAATATTCTGGGGATTCAGGGCATTGTCGGCCTCCCCAACCCTCAACTGTATGAACATAGAAGTTTTAGATCGGAGTTGCTGAGCAGATACAATTCTATGGATAATCGGCCGAAAAGATGGATTTTCATTCTGCATAGGTACATGCGATCGTGGAGAAGAGATGGTAAGTGGCGGAGAAGAGATGGTAAGTGGGGCCGGAATTCCAGATTTCCCGGCAGCCTAAAAACCCCCGTCTTCCTTTTTGTCGATGCAATACCGCTTGGGAGGTGGTTTATCGTCCATCGCAGGCCTTTCACATAGGAAGTGGTTTTGCGGAGTTGGGAGCGATTCCACTCACCAAGCAACACGTGGCATAGTACGGGGAAGGAATACCGCCCTCATCGCGTGCTAATCTTTGGTATGTTAGGCCTATGTGATATGCACCTTGGCCATTGGATCATGCAAGATGGATCAACGGTCAGGAACAATCGAGCATACTGGTGGGTCCAGGATCTGGCATGGAGGTGTTAGAAAATTATATATTACAGAGCAATGGAACACATAAAATATTGCAGAAATATAAACAAAGAAAACACGTAAAACAAGAGAGACACAGATATACGTGGTTCACCCAGTTTGGGCTACATCCATGGAGAAACAACCAGTCCTTCCTTTTATATTATCCAACAAACTGAAGAGATACAACCTACAACAGATCCGCTTTAACACCCTCTTCGCTCTCAATCTCCTCTCTCTTTCTCACTAGAATACAGATCTACATAGACGCAATACAATTCCCTCATATATAGTGAGGGGTTGCCTTCTACGGAAAAAAAACCTAAATTAAACATAACTTCTACTATCAGATTTTCGCCTAATGAACGGCCTAGATTGACTAGAAATTACTATACTTTTACAAGGCAATTTTACATCTATTCTTAGCTTTGGGGGCACTGCCCCCGAAACCCCCTGCCAGGGGGGGCTCCCCAAAGGTCGCAGCTGCCCCCCTGCAGTGAATATTTTACGGGTGGCATTGGCACTCCATTTCGAACTGGGGTCCAATGTGGTGATACCTTTGAATACAGAAGATAATTAGGCTCCACACCCAACAATCTCCCACTTGGAGACTGATTATAGCAACTTCGCCGCTGCTTCATTTGCTGGACAATGACTCCTCTTTGGACCTGGTTGTTTCTCATCTTCTTCATCATACTTGAAGACCAATTGAAACTGAGCATATTCTCAGTTTCTCCCTGGTTACAACTTTTATTAGCATATCTGCAGGATTCTGGCTAGTGTGTATCTTTTCCAACTTCAACTCTCCATCTTCCAACACTGATCGTATGAAATGGTACTTGAGCTGTATGTGTTTAGTCCTAGAATGAAATGCTGAGTTCTTTGCAAGATGAATGGAACTTTGGCTATCATTGTATAGTGTGCCCATACCATGCTCCTTACCCAATTCACCCATAAACCTTTGTAACCAAATCATTTCTTTACTAGCCTCTGTAGCAGCAACATACTCTGCTTCTGTTGTTGAAAGTGCAACAACACTTTGGATTTTTGAAACCCAACTGACAGTTGTTCCTCCTACAGTAAATACATATCCTTTAGTGCTCCTCCTGTTATCTCTATCACCTACCATATCTGCATCAACATATCCTTGTAGAGAAATGTTTGAACCACCAAAGCATAATGCTTGATTTGTTGTACCTTTCAAATATCTGAGAATCCATTTCACTGCCATCCAATGTTCCTTTCCTGGATTGTTCATGTACCTACTTACAACTCCCACCGCATGTTCAATATCAGGCCTTTTGCAGACCATTGCATACATTAAGATTCCAATTATTGATGCATATGGAACTTTAGACATATAATCCATGTCTTCTTGGGTCTTTGGGCACATTTCCTTACTAAGTTTAAAATGGCTAGCAAAAGGTGTAATGACTGGTTTTGCATTGTGCATATTAAATCTTTTCAACACCTTTTGTATGTACTCATTCTAAGACAATGTTAATTTGTGATTTTTTCTGTATTTAGTTATTCTCATACCAAGGATTTGTTTTGCAGCTCCCAAATGCTTCATTGCAAATGAATTTGCCAATTTTCTTTTGAGCACATTTATTCTTTCATGTTAGACCCTGCAACAAGCATGTCATCCACATACAATAACAATATAATATAGCTGCCATCATTTTTCTTTTTCAGATAAACACAATGATTAGAGTGACATCTAGTATAACCTTGTTCAGACATAAACTTGTCAAATTTTAGATACCACTGCCTTGGAGCCTGTTTTAATCCATACAAGCTCTTCTTCAACTTGCACACTAGTTTCTCCTTCCCTTTTACCTCATATCCTTGTGGCTGCTACATATATATCTCTTCCTCCAAATCCCCATGGAGAGAGGCTGTCTTTACATCTAATTGCTCAAGATGCAAATCTTCAGCTGCTACTAGACTTAGAATAGTTCTGATTGAAGTCATTTTAACAACAGGAGAAAATATTTCATCAAAATCAATACCTTTCTTCTGTGAAAACCCCTTCACCACAAGTCTAGCATTGTACCTCTATTTTCCTCCATCTTCTTCCTTCAGCCTGTAAACCCATTTATTCTGTAATGTAGTTTTACCTGCAGGCAACCTAACTAAGTCCCAAGTCTGGTTGTGCATTAAGGAGTCCATCTCTTCTTCCATGGCTAGCTCCTGCTTCTTCGTGCTTTCAACCTACATTTCTTCTTCATAACATTCGGGTTCACCAGAATCAATCAACAATAAATAATATAATGAAGGAGAGTATCGTTCAGGGGGTCTACTTATCCTGGTAGATCTTCTAACATCACTTTCAAGTGTTTGGGGTGCTTGTTGCTGTTGTGGTGGTTGCTGTTATTGTGGTTGTTGATTATTATTATTTTTAGGCACCTTTACTTTTTCAGTGATCTCATCAAGAACTGTGTATTCCTTGTTTCTTTTCTTGTAACTGATTCTTATACAAGACCTTTTCATTGAATATTACATCTCTACTCCTAATGATTTTGTGATTTTCATAATCATATAAGCGATAACCAAAATCATTAACACCATATCCAATAAAGGTACATTTCTTTGATTTTGCCTCAAACTTTGTTCTATTTTCTTTATTAATATGGATAAAGGCTTCACAACCAAAAGGCTTTAAAAAAGGAGTAGTTTACCTTTTTACCTGCCCATGCTTCCTCTGGAACACCACCATCCAAGGAACTTGAAGGTCTTCTGTCTATTAGATAAACATCAGTATCTACAGCATCTGCCCAAAATTGTAAAGGAAATCCTGCATGCAATCTCATGCACCTTGCACGCTCCATGATTTTTTTGTTCATCCTTTCTGACACACCATTTTCTTGTGGTGTTCTTAGAACTGTCTTCTCTCTGTGAATTCCATGCTCTGAACAGTACCTATCAAACTCGTTGCTGCAATATTCACCTCCATTGTCTGATCTGAGACACTTCAATTTCTTTCTTGTCTCAATCTCAACCAAAGCTTTCCATTTCTTGAAAGTATCAAATACATCAGATTTATTCTTAATACAATAAATCCAAGTTTTTCTAGTTGCATCATCAATAAAAGTGACATAATAATGAGAGCCACCAAGAGATGATACCTGAGCAGGTCCCCATACATCTGTATGCACAAGCTCTAATTTTTCGCTCTTCTTTTCTTTCACAACTCTGAGAAATCTTACTCTCTTCTGTTTTCCATAAATGCAATTCTCACAGAAGTCCAAATCAACATTCTTCAAACCCCACAACAAATTCCTTGAGTGAAGGATCTTCATCCCCTTCTCACTCATGTGTCCGAGCCTATGATGCCATAATGTTGCATTTTCTCCTTTGGAAGTTAAAGCATTAACAGAGTTAGAAATACCATTGTATAAATACAATGTACCACCTTTTTGCCTTTTGTTATTACCAGGGCTCCTTTGGTGACCTTCCATGCTTTATCTGTGAAAGTTGTCACACAACCTTCACCTCCTAACTGCCCTGTTGAAATCAAATTTTTCTTCAGATCTAAAACATGCCTTACCTCCTTTAGTAGCCATTGGTTTCCATTCCGATGTTTTACAAGAACCTTACCCATTCCAACAATTTTACAGGGTTTATCATCACCCAAACGGACTTGTCCAAAATCTCCTTGAACATAGTCATGAAAATATTTTTTATCAGGTGTGGCATGGAATGAGGCCCCTGAATCTATCACCCAGGAATCAGTAATAGTTTCAAAAGAAAGAATCAAAGCATCTTGTAACACCTCACCTGTCACATTTGCTTCATGATTGTTTTCTTGTTGTGCATCTCCTTCTTTTCCCTTTCGAGATCTACAGTCCTTCTTTAGGTGTCCTTTCTTTCCGCATTTCCAGCAAACTATCCCCGATCTAGACTTGGATCTACCTTTCCTTGATTTACTGTGATATCCTAAGCTCTTTCGTCTTTCCATTTTTCTTCCCCTAGACTCTGCACTCAAAGCATTACCCGATGTCTCACTGGAGCTTTTCCGTCGCATTTCCTCACGAAGGATAGCTCCGACAACATCATCAAACTTTAAAGTACTAGATCCACAAACAGAGTTACTAATGGCCATTACTAAACCATTCCAAATTTTTGGCAATGAGCACAAGAATAACAAATGTTATGAAACCAGCTCACAAAAAGATAGAAAAGAGAGATCCACGCCTTAGAATTCAGCCTCTTCGAGGGGGCAACCTCCTTTACATTACATAAATGAACAATTCTTGGATGATACAAATGACAAAACCTCCTTTCTATATATAGGAGTCTAGGGAGTCACAATATAATCCAGCCGACCTAACAATAATAATATAAAGCCACAAAAATAACAATAGAGGGATTCTATGGGGCACAAAAATAACAATATGGGGGTAATAGGGGCACAACAATATAAATAAGGGGTATAACTACAATAGTAATGGGGTAATCACTAGTATTATAGGGACCCAACATGCCCCTCTCCTTCAAAAAAGTGTTGTCCTCAACGCTTGAGTAGTTCTGGATACTTCTGCATAAAATTCTCATCCTCCCATGTGGAATCTTCAGCGGATAAGTTCTTCCACTTGATAAGATACTCTGAAATTGATCGATTTCGTAGCTGTCGAGTTCTTGTTTCTGTGACTGCTTCCGGTTCCAATATAATTTTTCCTTCCTCGTCAAGTTCTGGCAATATTGTTTGAATTGGGAGCTTGTCACCTATAACCTTCTTTAAACATGAAACATGGAAAACTGGGTGCAATCGAGAAGCTGCAGGAAGCTCCAATTTGTATGCCATAGTACCAATCTTTTGCAACACCTTGTACGGACCATAATACTTTGGTGATAATTTATTATCCTTTTAGCTTGCTTTAGGGACATTTGCTTATATGGTTGTAGCCGTAGGAATACCCAATCACCTACATCAAAACTTCTTTCACTGCGATGTTGATCTGCCTGTTGTTTCATTCTATTTTGTGCCAACACGAGGTTATCCTTTAAGAGTTGGAGGACTTGTTGTTGATGTTCGATGTGATGTTCCACTGCCTGAACCTTAGAATTTTCTCTTAAATATGATGTGATGGATGGTGGTTGATACCCATAAAGTGCCATAAATGGGGTCATTTTTGTTGCTGTATGGAAGGAAGTGTTATACCACCATTCAGCCAGAGGCAACCATTTGACCCATTGTGTCTGTTTATCAGATACAAAGCAACGAAGATATCCTTCCAAACATTTGTTTACTATCTCAGTTTGCCCATCAGATTGAGGATGATAAGATGAGCTATGAGCTAACTGAGTACCAAGACAAGAAAATAATTCTGTCCAAAAATTTCCAGTGAAAATGGGATCTCTGTCACTTACAATAATCTTTGGGTTTCCATGTAGCTTTTGAACTGTTTCCATAAATGCAGTAGAAACTGTACTGGCTTTAAATGGATGTGATAATGCACAAAAGTGTGCATACTTGGTAAGTCTGTCAACTACCACCATGATGACACTCTTTCCCTCAGACTTGGGTAAACCTGTGATAAAATCCATTGAAACCTCCTCCCAACGTTGGCTTGGAATGGATAAAGGTTGTAATAGACCCGGTGTCTTAATTGTTTCAACTTTATTTTGCTGGCAAACCAAACATTCCGCCACAAACTTTTGAATATCTGATTTAAGGCCATCCCAAAAAAATTCCTTCTTAACCCTGTGGTAAGTTTTTAAAAATCCTGAGTGCCCTCCTAAGGGAGAAGTGTGCAATTCCATAAGAATCTTTTGTTTTAGCTGGGAATTCTTACAGAGGTATAAGCGATCTTTGTACCATAACGAATCATTTTTCCAGCTAAATGTATCAGAAGTACTGGAATCTTGTTGTAGCTTTCGAATAAGTGCCCACACTTCTTCGTCATTCTTCCATTCCTCCCTTGCTTCGTTTATCCAATCTGGTTGGATAATAGAAATGGCACACAACAATGCTTCCACATCCTCATCCTTTCTTGAGAGTGCATCTGCCACCACATTTTGCTTCCCTTTTTTGTAGATGATTTCAAAGTCATAACCCAACATCTTTGTGACCCACTTTTGTTGCTCTTCAGAGGATAATCTTTGTTCTAAAAAGTATTTAAGGCTATCATGATCCGTTTTTACCTTGAAGTGTCTTCCCATTAGGTAGGGTCGCCATTTCTTAAGTGCATGGAGTATTGCCAACATTTCCTTCTCATAAATAGCTTTGCTTAAAAACTTTCCCTTGATTGGACGACTTTCAAAAGCAATGGGTCTTTCATCTTGCATTAGAACAGCACCAATTCCATTTCCTGAAGCATCACATTCCACAATAAAGGTTTTTGTGAAGTCCGGTGTAGCTAAGACCGGTGCTTGGCACATTGCCTCTTTAAGATGTTCAAAGGCCTTTGTTGCTTCCGGAGTCCATGAAAATGAATCTTTCTTCAATAATGTTGTTAGAGGTGCTGCTATTCTCCCATAATTCTTAACAAACTTGCGATAATACCCTGTCAACCCAAGAAATCCTCGCAGATGCTTTATGGATGTGGGGATTTTCCATTCCTTAATGGCTTTAATTTTGCTAGGGTCTACCTTAACTCCTTCATGAGATACAATATGACCCAAATATTCCACCTCCTGGACTCCAAAGAAACATTTGGATCTTTTTGCATATAATTGTTTCTCCTCCAATAGTTGTAGCACCCTGTCAACATGTTCAACATGATCCTTCCAAGACTTGTTGTAGATTAGTATATCATCAAAAAATACTAACACAAATTTTCTAAGGAATGGTTTGAAAATTGAATTCATCAAACCTTGAAATGTTGAAGGTGCATTGGTAAGGCCAAAAGGCATGACCAAAAATTCATAATGACCCTCATGAGTTCTAAATGCCGTTTTCGGAATGTCTTCAATCTTCATTCTGATTTGATGATATCCCGAACGAAGATCCAACTTGGTGAAGTAAATTGATCCATGCAATTCATCCAGTAATTCATCAATAACAGGAATGGGGAACTTATCTTTAATAGTGAGCTTGTTGAGCTCCCTATAATCCGGACACATGCGCCATGATCCATCCTTCTTGTGCACCAATACTACTGGAGCTGAGAAAGAACTTTGACTTGGTTGAATTATACCAGCCTCTAGCATTTCTGCAACCATACGTTCAATTTCACTTTTTTGGACATAGGGATATCTGTACGGCCTGATGTTTGGAGGAACACTTCCTGGAATCAGATGAATAGCATGATCATGATCACGCATAGGTGGGAGACCCTTGGGAGTCTCAAATACCTTGGAATGATTGTCCAGGACTTTTTGGAGATCTGGAGAAATAGATGATTCCAATGTGGAAACATCTAGCGAACATAATTGTGCAATTACACCTCTTTGCTCCTTTTTTAGAAGCTTTGTCATACCATTAGAGCTGATTATCTTTCCTGGTTTCCCTGCAATACCCCTTAATTCAACTTCCTTTCCTTCCGTAGAAAATTTGATGAAAAGTTCTTGAAAATTAAAAGCTATTGTACCCAAGGATTGTAGCCATTGGACTCCTAGTACAACATCAGCACCTCCCATTGGAATGGAAAGCATTGGGCTAGTCAATACATATTCTCCCATGGATAGCTTGATATTATGGCACTTTCCAGAGCAATTTATTGTTCCTCCATTTGCAATCATCACTTGACACTCTGGTGCTGGATATAGGAAGCAATTCAATTCTTTTGCTACCCTACAATGAATAAAATTGTGGGTGCTTCCTGAATCAATCAACACTATTACCTTTTTCTTCTTGATTTGTCCTTCTATCTTGATGGTTTGAGGAGTGGTAATTCCCGCCAATGCATTACAAGATATGGTCGGATTTATTTGTTCTTCATCTAGGCTTTGTTCCTGAAGTATATCTTCTTCTTTTGACCTTTCTTGCTCCTTTTCTTCTTCCTCTTCACAATCTATGTAGAATAATTTCTTCTCAGCACACTTATGACCTTTAGTGTATTTGCTATCACAATTGTAACAAAGCCCTTTTGCTCTTTTTTCTTCCAATTGTTGTGGTGTCAACCTTATAGGTTGTGGAAGACTAGGGGCAACAACACTTCCGTCTTTATAGTTGTGAGTGGTATGCTTCCTGGTTGCCATAATTTTGCTTTCCATTTTTCTTGCTAACCTGAATGCCTTCTCTAATGAATCAGGTTCCCAAAGGCGAACATCATGTTGGATATTATCCTTTAAAGACCCTATGAACACATCAATCCTATGCTCCTCTGGAATATCTTTTACCCTTATGTTCAATTTTTGGAACTCCTCAATGTGCTCCATTATTGAACCCTTTTGTTTGAGACTTATCAATTGGCTAAAAAAAGTGTTGCTTTTTGTATCTTCATAATGTGCTATCAATTCTTCCGTAAAAATTGCCCAAGTGATAAATTGTTTACGAGAGCAAAGCCATTGATACCATACAAACTGATTTGGTTCCAAATATACAGTTGCCATACGTACCTTTTGTGTGTTTTGCACATTATTGAGATCGAAGAATTGCTCCATCTGTAATATCCATGTGGCGGGATCCTTGCCATCAAACTTCCTCATATCGATTTTTGGAATATGGTGATTCTTCGATCCAACATTAGCATCTATGGAATCATGATTAACATTTCTTTTGTTCTCATCATGAGTTTCCTTTACTACCTTTTCACCATTAGTGACCCTTTCTTGTAGCAACTTCTTCAATTCTTCCATGTCTGTCTTCATATCTATCTTCAAATCTGCCATGTCTCTCTTCAAATCTGTCTTCGAATCATCCATCTTAGCTTCCATGCCCTTTATCTTAGATTCCACACCATTTATCTTAGATTCCACGCCACTTATCTTAGCTTCTGTTAGCTTTTGTGAGCGTGACATTTGTTGCACTTGTTCTTGTAATTTTGATATATCATGTAGCATTTCTTCCTCTTCTTCATGAGTCATGCTAGAGCTTTCAGGTTCCTTACTAGGTGTTTGCATTTTCTTTCCTCGGGGCATCAGTTACCGATAATAATGCTTTACTATGCCCTTTGAATTCCGTTAAACCAAGCTTACACAAAAATTTAAAAAAAAACTACACACCTTTTTTTACTTTATAGAAGCCTGATATTGAATCTGATGTATCTCTGTAATTTCGGATCATCCAATTCTGAAATTGCTACCTGTAGTAGCCTTCTATGTCCTCTTTCCAATGCCACAAGTCTGAGCCAAATTGGATTCTCCAAGGAAGAGTTATGTGAAATCTCCCACAGTGACTTGTTTTTAGACTGGTTCAGTAGAGCGAACTTGTACGACGTTCCACGAGTCACTGTTTCAACCTTTGAATATGAAACACACACCAAAGAAACTAAAGTCCGTCCTCTTTCTGTACCTTCTTATGAAATTTCAATCCGATTCCCAGAGAGAAAGTTATGACGATTTTCCCCAGGTCACCTGTTTTGAATGTAATTCAGGAGTCTGCAAAAAGACCAACTTCCTCAGATCATATCTCCGCAAATATCATGCGAAAAGCTCCGAAATGTGGACCCAAGGTTCAGCCCGATTGCTTCTCAAATGGGTTTTTTTTGTGACTTCTGAAACATCACAGAAACAAAGTTATAGCGAAAATTCCACGATGACCTGTTTGGAGCAGCGAAACCCTAGAATCCAAAGCTCTGATACCAAATGTTATGAAACCAGCTCACAAAAAGATAGAAAAGAGAGATCCACGCCTTAGAATTCAGCCTCTTCGAGGGGGCAACCTCCTTTACATTACATAAATGAACAATTCTTGGATGATACAAATGACAAAACCTCCTTTCTATATATAGGAGTCTAAGGAGTCACAATATAATCCAGCCGACCTAACAATAATAATATAAAGCCACAAAAATAACAATAGAGGGATTCTATGGGGCACAAAAATAACAATATGGGGGTAATAGGGGCACAACAATATAAATAAGGGGTATAATTACAATAGTAATGGGGTAATCACTAGTATTATAGGGACCCAACAACAGAGCTCTAACTTCATCATCAAAGTTTACCCCTACGGAACTTAACTGACTTGTAACAGTATTAAAATCATTTAAATGGTCTGCAACAGATCCACCTTCTGACATCTTCATATTAAATAACTGTTTCATAATAAATACCTTGTTTGAGGCCAAGGGTTTTTCATATAGTTTAAGCAACGCCTTAATCAAACCCTCTGTCGTTGTTTCCTTCGAAATGTTGAAGGCGATCGATGCTGCGAGACACAACCGTACTATTCCGAGTGCCTTTCTATCGAGAAGGTTCCATTCTTCATCTGTCATACATGTCGGCATCTTTGTTTTTCCACCCAATGGTAGGTACAGATCTTTCTGATACAGATAATCTTCCATCTGCATCTTCCAGAACGAGAAGTTTTGGCTATTAAATTTCTTGACCCTAAACTTACCATCTTCTGCCATTTCTCCCACTCGAACGAGGAACCCTTCTTTCCTGCGAGTTTATCAGCCAAATAGACCTTCGGCTCTAATACCAGCTGTTAGAAAATTATATATTATGGAGTAATGGAACACATAAAATATTGCAGAAATATAAACACAGAAAACACATAAAACAAGAGAGACACAGATATACGTGGTTCACCCAGTTTGGGCTATGTCCACGGAGAAACAACCAGTCCTTCCTTTTATATTATCCAACAAACTGAAGAGATACAACCTACAACAGATCCGCTGTAACACCCTCTTCGCTCTCAATCTCCTCTCTCTTTCTCACTCAGAATACAGATCTACATAGACGCAATACAATTCCCTCATATATAGTGAGGGGTTGCCTTCTAGGGCAAAAAACCCTAAATTAAACATAACTTCTACCGTCAGATCTTCACCTAATGAACGACCCAGATTGACTAGAAATTACTATACTTTTGCAAGGCAATTTGACATTTATTCTTAGCTTTGGGGCCATTGCCCTTGAAACCCCCCCTTGGGGGGGGGGCTCCTTAAAGGTCGCAGCCACCCTCCCTGGACCCCCCCTGTAGCGAATATTTTATGGGCGGCGTTGCCACCCCATTTCGAACTGGGGTCCAATGTGGCAATACCTTTGAATACAGAAGATAATCAGGCTCCACACCCAATAGGAGGATCGACAGTCAAGGATAATGTCGTTGTTCTGGGCAGGTTCCATACCCGAAATCCTTTTAGTGGTGTCCCTGATTCCTCATCGGGTCTGTTTCTAAATTTTAATTGGTTTGTTGTCTCTGGCTCGAATGGTTTCGGCTTTGTTTGTATTTTGAGGTAATGGTAGTTTTCTTTTGGGACCGAGGCTCAGTGTTTAAGCCTTGGCTGTAAGCGGTTGGTTTTTATTTGCCCTAAATTCCTATGGGAATGTTGTATATTATGTAAGTTGTTTATAGTTATAATGAAATAGAAGGTATGAATCTTGCTTCAGCAAAAGATAACTAGCATACAGGTGGTGAGCTCCAGTATTGCAGCAATAATGCTGCAACTCTTGGGACTCCCTTCTTTACTTTTATCAACCCGGTAGTTCGTAACAAACTTGGAAGCAACGATGCTGTATGCATAAGTACTAGCTCTTGCCGCAGCTGTCACTTGGTCAGCTGGCACAAGTCTGCTAGGGGCTTAAGCCAACTTCTATGAGCTTTGAGAAGAAGCTTTTTAACTGATGGAAGAAAGCTAACTCAAAGAAGGTTGATCTACTTGCAGAAAGAAACTGGAAAGCTGAAAGGAAACATAACCCTAGCAAACCCTAATTTTACCAGCTATCCCTACCGATGCAAGAAAGAGGATGCAAGCTACTGAAAGAGATGCCATTGACTTCTACCAAGGTAAATACATGTATCTAAGCTAATTCTACAGTAACATCTGAAAAAAACATCTTTTTGTATTTTTGAATAAGTTGTCAGAATTATCATGCATGCAATTTGACTATTTTGACTGTGCAGAGGTGGATTAGCGAGGGGAAATGCTTGGATGAGGTCGGGAAGGTTCAGAGAGGGCCTAAGGGGTCCCTAACATCCTTCCAGAGAGTTTCACAGAGTTTGGCTATCAAGAAACCTCATTCGTGAGCTTCTACAGGAAGTCTACAGGGGTTCTACAGGATGTCTGTGATTTTCTATAGGATGTTCTGTAACTTTCTATAGGATGTTCAGAAATGGGATTTTGGAGGATGGATGGATGGAGAAAGATGAAGGAGTGGGTATGGAGGTAGGATAAGGGTTGGAGGTGGTCCAGGACTTGGTGGATGGAGTTGAGGATAGAGGTATATGGTTGGATTTGTTCAAGGAGGACTGAAGCAATGATGCACAAAAACTAGGGTTATGTGAGCAAATGGAAAATGTAAGGCTAGAAGCTGAGCTAAGGGATGGAGTAGATGGGTTTGATGGAGTATGGGTAGGTAGAGGAGTGGTACAGGTGCTCTGCAAGTCATTTCTCCAACTGAACCTGTTAACTCAAAATCAGGCCCTGGAAGGCTACAGACCAGGAAGACTTCAAGTAACTGTTTCAAACCAATCTTTTAGCTAAGGCTTAGCCTCCTTAGCCTGAGAGGGCTCTCTCAAAGGGTTAAAGGTTTTTGATTATGATTAAGATGGCTAACTCTTGTGAAACAAAGAAAAATGAAAATGGTGGAAACACAACTAACAAGTATCCATTGGGCTTATGGAGTCATATATGATTTAGTATTAACAGTAGGGTTGGCTTTGCATAAAAGTCAAGGCATTCAGATTTCAATATATGTAGAACACACCAAACACATAGAAGGTAGTTTATGAGTATATGAAGGAAATTAGAAGACTGTAAGCGATTTCTAAGTAATCAAATACTCATAACACTATAGATGACATTAAAAGACAGCAAAAGAAACTCATACATTGAACTCTCTATGATTCTTTAGAAGCATAAGCCAGTATTGTATTACCAAAAAACAGAGTCTTTACATAAGCCAAATATCAGAGCTTTTTTTTATATATTTCCAACCCCCTTTACATTTCTCTTTCTCCTATATATAGAGCTCTTCTACCTAACTAAGATTCCTCCTCAAGCATGAGGGGAACTCGAAATCTACTTCTAATGACACCTATCCAAATTTTAATTGCCTATTAAATGTAACAAACCGCTACTAGACTTTCTAGAGATCTAAATCAAATAGGAGTCTAACTCCATATTATGCTAATAATAGCCTTAATTACAATCATTATCGTTCTTTGACAAGTGGTCTTTTTTAGTTTGGCTGTGGTGGATGTTCAAAGCTCCATACTGGTCCTCAGTGTCACATCTTCTCCATTGCCCCTGAAACATAGGAAACTACCCCTGTTTATCGGCCTTTGGTTTTCCTCAAAGATGTTCGAATCCAATGAACCATGCTCTTCATCTTTGATTATACAAAATATATTAGAATGCCACGTCCTTGATGTGCTGTCAACCTTTTCCATGTGTGAAGACAAGAGCTCCTCCAAGCTATCTGACATATCTTGGACTGTAGTAAATGTGATCACTTTATGACAAAAATTTTAGAGTTGGATTCGAATATATGTTTTCTCCACCTGTCTTGACCTTGTTGAAAGCTGATACCTTTAGATGATCCCTTGAAGATATTCCCGTTTCAAAAAAATTCCCTTTTTATTTCAAAATCAGTTGACTGAGTTTAGATTATGTAGCTTCAGCAGTTTCGTAGCGCACTACGAAACTGCTGTGCGTTAGTCATCATCTTCAGCAGTTTCGTAGCGCGCTACGAAACTACTGTGTAATTCCAAAAAACACAGTTTCAACCAAAATTTTGCTATTTTGAGCCCCTTGATATTTAAACATCCTTTGAAATTGCTCCAAAGCTTTTCAAAACTGAATGGAAAGGTATGAATCGTCAAGAAGGATTATAACAAGGAAGACCATCAAAATTTGAAACAAAACCTTACTTGATGTGTGACTGCCTTAAGGAAATTCTTTCTGCTGGCTTAACTGTATCTTTAAGTCTTCAATTTGTTTCTTCATGACTTTGATCCCAGATCTCAGGTTTGTATTGACCTTTCTGATAAATTGTGCTTCCTTTATTGCAGGGATAGTCCAGCTACGGAATTGAACATTAAAATCAACCACCTCGGGTATTTGAAATGTTTTGTCCTCCCACTGAGCTTGCATTTGGTTAAAATAAACCTCCTTAACTGTAAATTTTTGGGAGGCCTTCTTCAATCTAGCAATTTCAAAGTTTTCCAATTCCAATCTCCTTTTCAAGTCTTCCACACTATCTTCTTCTTGAATGGTAACTGATTTGCCTTTATCTTTTCTTTCATGAGGCTGTGTCACCTCCCCTGTTTCATCTGCTCTTGGCAGTACCTCCTGTATTTGTTTAAACTTCCTCGTTATGGGTCTCCTGGGCTTAAAGACAAATTGATCAACCTGATCATCAAACTTGAGTTTTTTCAAGGCTTTGACTCTCTTAGCCTTGTCTTTTCCTGACTCTATCAAATCTGCTTGAACTAGGGGAGATTCTTCAATGTCAATGGCTTGCAGTAAGTCATTTAAGTCTCCCTTTGAAACAGGGCTTTCTTCAATAATCAATGACTTGCCTTTTTCTTTAGCTACCTGGCTCCTAGTCCTTCTTCTTTGAACTCCTTCACCTATGCTTGATTCATGTGCACCTTCTTTGACCTGAGCTTTCTCTTTAAGAGACTGCTGGGGTGTATCCTGGATAGTTAGTGGCTTGGTGGATTCTCTTACTTGTTTCCTAGCCTTCAACTTTGAAAACCTCTTGGATCTTGTTTCTGCCTGATGACCAGTTGTTGTTGGAAAATCTTTTGCAGCTTGAGGACTGAGACCGGTCTCGTTCCTGAAACCAGACATGAATACGAATGTGGGCCAGTCCCTACCTACTCTCTGGAGTTCATGCAGAACCATCAACTTAATTAAACCGTGGTGAAACAATGAAGTCTCACATGCTTCTTTCCTTAGCTGCACCTTATCACACATTTTACTTAGGCTACGGAATAAGTAAAAAGGTAGATCAATGGATATATTTCTTGTGAAATGTAGTAGAAGCTTGAAATGATATGAATACACCTTGTTATATCTGCCTTCAAAAGTAAGGTACCTCTATATACAGGTAAGCAGATTGGCATATGAGTCTTTGACATAATTTCTAGGCACAGACTTGTTTAAATATGAGTCAATGTATTATGGCTTCAGAAACTCCTTGCAGGGACTCATATCAAATTTGAAATTCTTAAACCAAGTTTCTTGTCCCCTTGGAATCTTAGTAACTATGGATATTACCACTGGTGAGACTTGCAATTCGAGCATCCCAACCTTTGAATTCAGCCCTGTGAAATTCAAAGCAAATTCCTTGGTGGTTTGTGCATGACCTCCCTGTAGTTTCTCACAAAAATTCCAACATCCAACCTGCTTGAATGCATGCTCAACTTCTTTGTGTTTCAAGATAATGTCTACACCTTCAGGTTCATTTCTTAAACACCTGCCTGATCTGTGGTCTTTTCTTTCTGCCGATCCCTCCATGAAGGTTTAGTGTAATGGAGGTTTGAAATGCTAGCACTGCTCAAACTTCAATTTCTGCCTCGCTTGAATGGTTGCCTCGCTTGATAACTGCCTCGCTTGATAACAATGGATTCAAATTGAAAACTTGTAGTCTTGTTCCTCATGCAACGAATACAATCATCATTAAGACTGTGAATACCTAGATTTTCTTGGAACTTGCAATCCGTGTGTACCAATGTACCTAGCGGCTGTAATGATGGAGATAAGCAGTTGGACATGATATGTGGAGTGTATAAGCTGATAGTGAATGATGCAACCATAACTGAACTTGACAGATTTGACAGTTAGGAAAGATTCGCTGCGGATTGCACAAATCTCCAATTTCGTAGCGCAATCAGTGCAAATTTTGAATTATGCGCTACGAAATCACCTAAAACATGTTGCGCTGTGAAACTGATAAAAAGGATTTACGTGCTGCGAAAACACTTCAAAATAATTACATGCGCTACGAAATCACCTAAAGAGCTTTGTGGCACATAGTTGACCTTTTGAACAAAACTGACACATGGTTATGAGACCAGTGATGAATGAGAATGACCGGTGATGAATGAGAATGCATAGTTGACTCAAGACTCCTAAGACTTAGACTCTAAGGCAAACAAACATCAAACTTAGACTAGCACCGACCTTTACCAACAAGCTAATGTGAGAAATTTTGGCATTAGAATTCTTAAGTGATAACAGAACCGATGAAGACTTGTAAAATCAAAAACCTAGTTACGTTGACCTAATCTGATCTAGCTGTCAGTAAAAAGAATGAACAGAAGTTGAACTGCAATGAAACCATGTATACTAACTCATGCAACTAAGCAAGCAAAAGTCTGAACTTGTAACCAACTTCTATACATGAAAATCAAACACTAGTGATTGCATGGCAAAGAAAAATCAGTGTTTTTGTGGGCAGCAAGGTTATCCTGATCACAACTCCTGATCCCACTGAGGGAGAGGTGAAACCAGAGATGGTTGATGGCCCTTTTTTGAAGCTTTTCCCTGTAAACAACCTATCAACTAAATCTGAGCATCAAAAGTCTTTCTAACCATTAACAGTGACCTAGTTAATCAGCAAGATTTAATCTACTTTAACAGAAATAATTTTGCAAATGCATGAAGAACAAATAACAATACATAAAGGAGGCCTTAGCACTCGGGTTGGGCCCAACCCCAAGAGCTGCAGGCTCCTATAAAGAACTCAGATCTGATGCCAAGTAAGACTGCTTCTCATTACTCAAAAATAATCATCACAAGAAAGTTTGTACAACAGTAGCTAAGAAAAACGAGCTGAAGAAAGGACAACACTATAGTGCAAATACCAACAGTTCCAAAAGTAAACTACGAAGGTTGAGGCCTTCTTATTTATACAATATGAGGGGGCTAACAACCCTCCTAGATTCAAGGGACTCGGCTGTTCCAACTGCAGTAAATAGTCACTCTTTCCAAAGCTGCTTGGCTGCCTTTATAACTCGTTTTGGTGGTCTGTTGAGCTCAGAGTTGAGGGTGAAGATTTCGAGGAAGGGTCATTTAATGCCACAGAAAACCTCCCTATGAATCCTCACCTCAAGCTTGGCTGTCACCTAGGCCATAATTTCTTGGTTTTGCTCCAAAATTTGTCCAAAAAACCTGAAATGACCACGTACTAGCCTTCTAGGTAGAGTGACCACCCTTATTCATTAAAATAACATAAACATACTAGAAAAACATGCATAATCTATGAAAAATGGAGGATTGAAAAAGGAAAATTAGGCAAAATGAACCCAATAAGTTACCCAATTTGGGGCTCAACATCACCCCCCTGCTAAATGGGTTGCTCATCCTCTGAGCAGCTAGTCCAGCTCATCATCCTTTATGGTTTTGATTGCCTCCCTCACGTCCCAAGCCTCCGCTGTGATATCCTCTTCCCGGTCGTGGAATCTTGCCTTCCTTTCCACTTCCTCCCATTATCTACCTTTTTCCTCTTCCTTCACTCCTTCTAGCAATCCCAAAAGTAAAGGAGGACTGAATTTCAAGCCAATCCAATTGGCTTGCAAGTTCTGCATCAACTGTTTGTAGAGGGGTACCCTTGCCAAGGCTTCCCTCATCCTGGTGGGAGAGTGGTATTCTTTTATCTTCAGGCTGTGAGGCAATGTGTTCCACCACCTTGTGCAGGCATGCATGTGGTTTTCTCCCAATAGTCTCTCCATGTCCTCAAAGTGGGCAATGGCTTGAGCCTGTTGCTCAATGTATTTCGGTAGATCCTGAGGACTGTTGGCCAAGTGTTGGTGGGCGCTTATCACTGCTGATGGGTCATCTGGCTCTGCTCTGATCATGAGAGGCTCACTGAGCTCTCTGCCTATGATACTGCAGACCTCTGCTGCTCTCTTCTCCTCATGGCTTATCCAAGAGGCCATGGCCATAAGTTGGACATCCCCTACCACCGTGTTAGGATCCCATGTGTTCATGTCCGGAAGGGCAAAGTTGTGCAAGTAGAACTTTGATAATTTGGCCCTATCCTCAGATGAACTACTACCACATAGAGCTGCAAACTGATGATAATTTTGGAATGGGGTGATGCCCCTTTGAGCCAAGGTATTGATTTGAAACTATAACCACTGATCCTTGAGGTATAGGGCATAGGATTTGGCAGGCTGCCTACACTGTAGAGCTTCCATTACCCAGCTGGCCATGCAGGCTAGTTGGGCCTCCTTTTCTTGTATCTGCTGTTTCAGAGATTGTGTCTCCAATTCTTTTTCCTGTAGCTGCCGATTCAGTCTCTCAATTTCAGTCTGCACCCCTTCCTTTCTCTGCTGTTCATCAGGGGTATCTTTGGCTGTTGTGGGCTCCTCCTGCTACTGTTGTTCTCCCAAGATATGAGGCCTATCTTCCTTCCTCTGTCCCTATAATTGTAGCTACTGTCTAAGCAGCTCATTTTCTTCCTGTAGCCTGACCGGCTGGCTGCTCTCCACATACCGTACTAGAGCCAATTCCCTCCTTGCCTCTTTGAGCTGTTCCTCCAAAGGACCTATATCTGCCCCCTTGGACTTAGCGATTTTCATCCAAGTGTGGGTCCTCACTCTCTCTTCTTCTAGTGCAAGGAAAAGTGGCACTGTGAATTTTTGAGGAATCATCTTTCTGGCCTCCAAGAAGTTATAGTAGGAGCCCAAGCTGGGCTGGGGGCTAGGTTCCACAATGTTCTCCACCTTTTCTTCCTCCTGTGGTGATTTAGCTGCCTCACCTTCCATTGCCTCGGTCTCCTTCAACCTAGCCAATGTTTCCTATAGAATAGTCTCACCATCCTGTAGAGAGGCCTTTGTATTCAACATTTCCATTCTCTCCCTCCAGGTGGATGTCTTCAGGCTTCCTCGTTCATAATTGATGGATGCCTTGGAGGGGGACCTCTCCTTTTGTGTGGTAGGGGTGTCTACAATTGTGATTGGTTCTTTTGATGGAGGCTGGGGTCTGCCAGTCTTAATCCTTACACTCCTTCTTGCCTTAAAATACAGGGGAGGCTCCCTCTTTCACTTTTCCTTCTGCTTGGGAGATGTGCTTAGGGTGGCTAGCACAGCTACTGCCTCCCTAGCTAAAATTTCTGGTGATTTTCCCCTCTATTGCTCTGTCTTCGAACTTCTTGTAGAAAGTCTTGTGCTGACTGTTTTCTGTCTTCCTATAGAAGCAGTTTTCGGGTTTCCTGTAGAAACAGTTTTCACTGTTTTGGCCTGCTTGTCTAGGGGTGTCTTCTTCTTCAATTTTGTTTTGGTTTCCTTGGATGTGCCCTTACTTGCTTGGACCTTTTCAGTCCTTTCTGCCTTGATTTGCAACCGTTTCTCCCTTGGCGTTTGTGCTTTTATCTCACCCACAACTTTGGCCTTAGTAGCTTGGCCCTTTTCTTGTTTCTCTTCTTGCTTTTCCTATGGTGGCTTGTCCTGGGTTTTCTTACCCTTAATTTCCTTACCCTTAATTTCCTTACCCTTAGTTAGCTTCTCTGCCTCAATATGCTCCTTTTCCTCACTGCTGGATGAAGTGAGTTCCTCAGCCAGAATCTGGATATCATCATCCTTGGTCATATTGCGAAAAATCTCCCAGGAGAGAGGGACAGTATAAGTATGGAGGGCATCTTCTACTAGAAGCTTGATAAGCCCATGATGGGCCAGCTGGTCTGGTGTCCCTTCCTTCAGTTTTGTGCCACACTCAATCAATGACTGTAGGAGGAAGTATGGGAGGCTTAATTTTTGTTCTGTGGGTAAATCCATCTTATGCCTGAGTTCAGTGAGCAACCGGAAGTGATAACCATATACAATACTGAATCGCCCCTCACAGGTAATGTATTTCATAATCTGAAGGCTGACCTCGCTCCAAAATGGATGTAGGCTAGCTCTCTGGACCCCATTTTTATCCTCTAAAAACTGTTCTTCTGGTAGGAAAAATTCCTTTTTGGCCTTCTGGCCCAATTTCCTTTCCTCTTTATCCCAGGGTATCCCCAATGGCAAGTCAGTGACCCGACTAATGAGTTGTGGTGTGAGTCTTAAGGTCAATCCTCGGAAATTGACAATGGCCAATATCTTGGATTTGGGCTGCAGGGACCTTAGGAACTCCTATGTTATTTCATCATCATGACCTTGAATTCTGTCACAGAAGGTCATCCACTTTGCACGGGTAAACAGGTCTACCACCTCAGGAATTTCTCTCAACTTCTTGGAATCCGAGGGTTCCTTTCTGATGAACCCTCCTGGCATGGTGAAAAATACTCAAATACTCTGTTTTGGCTTGTATACTGATCAGAAGGAGAATTCTGTGTATGGTTTCCTCCTTTGATTCACAAGTTAGGGTCTCTCAGATGTATGTGTCTCCCTTTTCACCAATTCCCTGGTTATAATGCTGTTGCTGCCCAAAAACTTGACTGTCAAAATGAAATTAGGCTCTCACAGACAGAGTGCAGAGCTTAATTTTCACACCCACCATATACAAGTCACATTTTTTTATGCATAGATCAGTCCTTACAGAGGTTTATCATTTCTACAGGAGGGATTCGTTAACAGGCACCGTGGAGGAGAATGTAACACTGAACCAACTGAAAAAACTCCGTGTATCACCCAGGAAAACAACAATTCTTGACCCACAGGCAGAATTGTTTTAACTTTCCCGACTCCAAACAGTTCAATTTACCACCTTTTGAAATTTCATGCATGGGTATGGCGTTTTTCGAGCCTACCTCTCTTCGAAGCTCCAATTCCGACGCAAAAGATCTGGGTTTCTCTGCTCTGGGAGGCTGTGCTGTGCTTCTTGTAGAGCTCCTTCCTATAGAGAGCTTTGCTAGCTGATGGAGGACGTCACGGCGCTTCTGAGCAAGCTTGGGACGCGGGAGGAGTTTGAAACAGGCCGAGAAGCTCGAGCTAACGAATTGCAGAGGAGGAGGACGCGTACACCACTGAAAACCGGTTACAATAGTAAATTCCAGTGGTTAATGTGAGTGTTATGGCACGGGGGTGAGGTGTCCAGGCCGATCTGTTGGCCAACGTCACAGCCATCATTCTCTGGCGTGTCTCTGACCGCCATTTTTCTATCTCTGCCATTACCCGCCGTCATCACTGCCCATCCGCCGAGTTCACTGCAAATCCGCCGATTTTCCTCGACTGGACACTTCCTATGTGTCGACTTCACGGCCCTTTGGCGAATCTAAGCATAACCGAGCTTGTTTGAGGCCATTTCGATGGACTGTGGGTGGCCAGTTGATTGGCCACCGAATTTGTTCAATCCACACATTCACAGACATGCAGTTTTCATAGTATAGTTCATGCGATTTGACGAAATAAGGTTAGGCACTTACCTGTGTGGCCGTGGACGTGCTCCGCAGGTTTCCAGACATGGAATGATGGCTTTGCTCTTCGCTGCTTCGTGCACAGGCGTTGGAATTCCTTCGTTCATTGGCTGATGCTGCATGCAAGCTTCGGAATTCGATCCACTGGTAGTGAACATTGCATGCACGGCTCTGCCTTTTCTCAACTGTCGAGGAGGTGATCACGTTCAAGCGGAGTTGGTTTCATGCCCCCTGTGTTGAGTTCAACTTCTCTTGACTCCATAGTGTGTATTCCAGGTGGATCAGCTGCTACAGGATTCCTGTAGGACATCCTGTAGTTGTTTCTCCTCCTGGGCTGCATGCTGAAATGAACAGGGTTGTATTCACGATTGAAGGGTCCTGATGAAGCTTTAATAGGTAGAGTGTGTAGGCCTTCATGTACTTGATTTGTCCTTTAAGAAAAAAAATTGCAATCCGAGGAAATCAGGACTTTTTGCATGACTATGCAGGAAACAGGTCCAGATTGTGGTAATGGTGGTGGAAAGAGATGAAACAGGTGATGGATGGGAAAAAGGGGTGGTTGCATGCCTTATCAATAGATTTCAAGCTTTAAATCCCTCTTCAGAATCAATTTTGGCCTGCCCAAAGGTTCTACAGGATGTTTCTTGTAGAAATGCAGAACTTCCTGTAGAAAGCCCTGAAACTTCCTGTAGGAGGTCGAATCTTGACCCGAATGTGTCCAAATCCTGGAAAAAGTGAGTGGTCATGGAGGGAGTGTCTGTGAGGATGTCTGGTGACTTGGTACAGACCCCTGTCCTCGTTTTGCATGACCTTCTTTATCAACACTGTATTCCCTGCAACCTGCAATAATTTTTCAGAGATTAGACCTGTTTCTTTTCTTTTTCCTTTCCTCTTTTTCTTTTTCTCTTTTTTTTTTTTGAAAGACAGCAGGGGCGCCTTCATGAGGTTTTCACCCCCACTATCTGCCCTGGGCACCTCAGAGAGGTTTTCACCCAAGGATCTTTTTATTCAAATTCTTTATTTTCTGAGAGACAGCAGGGGAGCCTCCCTGAGGTTTTCACCCTCATTGCCTGCCTTGGCCGCCTCAGAGAGGTTTTTGTCCAGGGGTCTTTTTATTCCTTTTTTTTTTTTTTTTTTGATGATCAAGGTGTGGCTGGAACAGAGGCAGAACCCTGCTCTATTACCAGCGCTGATTTTTCCACAGTTTCAATGAACTCCTGCCTTGAAAGGGGTTTCTTGTAGATTTTCAGTCGATGCCCATTGACAAGCATGGGGATGGCTTCTTCATCAATGGTCTTGATAAGGACTGAACCATTGTCATTGCATTTGTCCACTTTATACGGTCCTAACCATCTCTTCCTCAGCTTTCCTTTGAAATCCTTGTATCTTGAGTCATATAGCAGCGCCCAATCTCCCGGCTGGAATTGCTTTTCATTAAGGTGCCGGTCATGCCATATCTTCCTCTGGAGTTGAACTACTTCTGAGTGGAGGAGGGCCTGCATTCTTTTTTCATCTAATCCATTCATCTGCAATAATCTTTCATGTTAAGCATGGCTGAGATCTAGGTCCAGCTGAGCTTCCACCCTTAATGTATTGTACTCGAACTCTATGGATAGCAAAGCTTTCTTCTAGTAGACTAGCTCATAAGGTGTGAAACTAGTTGTGGTCTTCCAAGTGGTGTTGTAGGCCCAGGTGGCCTCAACCAGGCGATCTGCCCAATCCTTTCTGTTGTTGCTCACAACCTTAGTCAAAATCCCTTCCAATGCTCTATTAGTGACTTCCACCTGCCCATTTGCTTGAGGATGATAGGGGGTGGAAGTCTTGTGCTTGATCTTGTGATGAGCGAGCAAATATTCAATCAGGTTGGAGGTGAACTGGCTTCCTTGATCTGTGACTAACTCTCTTGGGTAGCCATACTTGTAGAAGATATTTTCCCTCAGAAACTCAGCCACCTTTTCTTCTGTTGCTGCTTTGATTGCCTTTGTTTCTGCCCACTTGGTCAGATAGTCGATGCACACAATGATGTAAGATCGTTGCTTTGAAGGAGGGTTGATAGGACCCACAAAATCCATGCCCCACTTCTCAAATGGCTCGAAGGTCACTTGAGGTTGGAGAGGCATTTCATCCTTTGGAGTCGGTTTCCCCATCCTCTGACATCAGTCACACTGGCTGATGTATCTTCTGACATCTTGATGAAGAGTAGGCCAAAAATAGCTTTCCTATAGAATTTTGAAGGTAGTCCTTTTAGCTGCAAAGTGGCCTCCACAAGGTCCATCATGACAGGTTAGGAGGATGTCAAAGACTTCCTCCTCCCTAACACAACATCTCAAGATCTGATCTGGGCCAAGTTTAAACAGGTTGCCCCTGATCCAAGTGAACGAGGCACTCTTCCTTATAATTCTTCTCTTCTCCTTTGAGGATAGATGCGGAGAGAACTGTGCTGAGACCAAGTAATTTTCTATATCAACAAACCATAGAGAGAGCACTGAGATAGCAAACAAATGTTCATATGGCATCTGGTCATCCACTATTCCTTCTTCACCTGCAGGCAAGTCCAATCTAGACAAGAAGTCAGCAACAACATTTTCCTTACCTGGCTTGTCAACAATCGTCAAATCAAATTGCTGCAACAAAAGTAACCATCTAATGATACGAGCATTGACATCAGGCTTATTCATTAAATATCTAATCACAGCATGATCAGTGTGTACAAATGTTTGATAACCAGTGATGTAGTGTCTAAACTTGTTCAGGGAATGGACTACAGCCAGGAACTCTTTCTCGGTTACAGTATAGTTCATTTCTACCTTGGACAGGTTTTTGTTGACGAAGTATATGGCATATGGGAGTTTCTCCTCAACTTGTCCTAAGGCTGCCCCTATGGCTTTGTTTGAGGCATCAGTGTGGATGTGGAAAGGTAGGGCCCAGTTTGGACCTCTCAAGATCGGGGTGGACACCAGTTTATCTTTCAACTCATCTAGTGCCCCTTGACAGTTGTCATTCCATTTAAACTCAACATCCTTCCCTAAGATTCCAAACAAAGGCGAGGCTATCTTACTGAAGTCTTTAATGAATCTTCGATAATATCCTGCTAAGCCTAGGAAACTCCGAACATCTCTTACCTTTTGAGGAGGTGGGACCTTTTGGATGATAGCAATTTTATTAGGATCCACCTGTAATCCTTGCCGAGAAATGGTATGACCTAGCACGGTCCCTTCAGTCATCAGGAATTCACATTTTTCAGGACTGACAGACATGTTCATCTCAATGCACTTGGTTAGATCTTTTCCCAGATTGGTCAATGCTTCTTGGAAGTTGGACCCATAAGGAGTAAAGTCATCCATATAGATTTCTACTGAATCATGGACCAACTCAGAAAAGATGCTTAATACTGCTCTCTAGAAAGTGGCAGGAGTGTAGCATAGCCCAAAGGGAAGGACTCGATAGGCAAAGGTACCCCAAGGACAGGTGAAGGTGGTTTTATCTTGGTCTTCCGGGTTGATTTGGATCTGGTTATACCCGCTGAACCCATCTAGGAAAGAGAAGAACTTCTTCCCTGCCAGTCCATCCAACACCTGATCTATGAAAGGCAAAGGGAAATGGTATTTCTTAGCGGTTTTGTTAAGTTCTCGGTAATCTACACAGATTCTCCACTTCCCGTTCTTTTTGGGCACCACCACTAGAGGTGAGACCCACTCACTATCGGAGATAGGATAGATGAGTCCTGCATCCAATAATTTTTGCAATTCTTCTTTGACAATGTCCTTAAGGGCTAGATTCATTCTCCTCTGAGGCTGCCTAACCAATTTACAATCTTCTTTAATGTAGATGTGATGGGTACAGATCGAAGGATGGAATCCTTTCATCTCCTTATAGCTCCAGGCGAAAGCATCTAAATGATTGTTCAGTAAGCTACACAGCTCCTTCTCCTGGGAAGGAGATAGGGAGGAGCTGATATTTAAAGTTCTTCCGAGACCAAACTCCACATTCTTAACTCTGGGAGAGGTTGGATCAGTCACACAGAGGTCCACTGAGGTGCTAGCTTGGGTATCCTCCACCAATTCCTCTAAGGACAGTGCACTGGGAGGTGGATTCTGAATCAAAGTCTCAATCAAATCATCCTCGGTTTGAGGACCTCCCTTAGTGGTTTCTACTGTGCATAATGGTGCAGAGTAGACCTCATCCTCATCTCCTTCTTCCAACTAGAGTGGTAAGTCATGTTCTAGCAGAGGTTGGGTAGGAGGATATAGGACTAGTTGCTTGGACATATGCCCATTCTTGATGGTCATGCTTCCAGCTCGGCAACTGATGTAAGCATCCGTAATGGCTAACCAAGGCCTTCCCAAAGGGGGTATCCAGTGAGCTTATCCTTTGGCTGAAGGACCAGGAAGTCCACAGGGTATTCCCAAGAGTCAACAGAGACCAATACATCCTCCACAATCCCTTCGGGAGTCACGGTGGAGCGATTTGCCAACTGCAAGATTGTCGAGGTCTTCCTTAAGGAATTCTGAAGGTTGAGTTTAAGCATGGTGTCCCTGGTCATCACATTAATGGCAACCCCTAGATCAATCAAGGTATGGGGAATTATGGTGCCATTGATGTGGACATCAACTATAGGACTCCCAGGGTCCAAATACTTTGGACAGATTACTTGCCCCAACATTAGATTGGACAGTTGTCCGATGACATTGATAGTCGAGGCATCTCTCTTTCTCCTACCTAGGTTCCTGAAATCAATTTGTTGTATATCGGTACATCTTTGATGGCCTTGAGAAGGGGTATTTTCACACACAACTGTTTCGGTTCTCCGAGAAGTTCAGTCTCCTCTGGGTTTGGTTGCGTGGTTACTGTTAGTTGCTCAGGAAAGGGTGGAATGGCTTTGGGTTCACTTTCCTGTTTCTCTTCCTCGTCCTCTATGGGAGGAGGTTGGCAATCTGGAAGGGTCTTTCTAGATCGTAGGTTGATCTCATGGATCTCCACAGCATAGGTAGGACATGTTGTCTCCCCAGTGTATACTTGCTGGGCCTGTCGGTTGTTGGGGTTCGGGTTCGGTTGAGCAGGAACCTGGGGTTGTCTTGGAGGCGCAGGAGGTAATGGTTGTGGTTGAGACGATGGTTGAGGTAGAATGGCAGTAGGAGAGTTGTATTGGGGCCTCCACCCCGATTGAGGTGCATTCCACTGAGGTTGTGGCTGGACATGTGAGTGAAATGAATGAGCAGTGGGTTCAGTATGGTATTGAGATGGATAAGACCACGAAGGAGGTGCAGACTAGGAAGGATGAGCAGGGGGACCCCAAGAAGGCATGTGAGCAGATTGGTTGGGGCTATAATAAGCTTGGGATGTCCCTTGCATCCCCTGATAGTAAGGTATGGGTCCATGCGGCCTCCTTTGGTTGAGGAAGTAGAGAGGTTCAGTGGGTGCCTCAGTCCCTTGGTACATGGCTTTGAATCTGGGCAAGGTTGGGCATTGGTTTGTAGGGTGGTTCTCCTCACAAATGAAACATACCTCTACTGAGTGCAATCGACACTCATTCTTAGGGTGCTTCCTCGTACATCTGGGACAGAAAATGGCCAAAGCCCTCTCAGCTTCCTCTTTCTTTTGTTAGATTCGGAAAGTATCAAGTTGCATGGCAATGGTTTGTCTCATCTCACTTTTGAGGTCTTCCATCTGATTAGCAAACTCATGCTTGGAGAAGGTAGTACTAGCTGAAAGTGGATTCCCCCTACCTCTTTTCCAGGCTGCCCTAGAGTGGTTTCTAAACACAGTCTTTATGTCCTCATAAGGTAGTTGGTAAATGTCTCCTCCAGCTAGCATGTGAAGGGTATCTAGGAGGTCTTCAGGGACTCCTCGGAGTAGAACCAACTTTAGAGATTCAGGGTCAAGTGTGCACCTGGCCCATTTATAGCTGAGTTGGAACCTTCCCTCGTAGTCCTCTAAAGACTCATCATTTCCCATGGTCATCCGAAAGATTTCTCCCTTGGTTTCCTTTGACCTACAGTAATCCCGGTATTTGTTGTTAAAGGCGTGCTGCATCTGAGCCCAAGTAGTGATACTGTTTCCATGTAACCCCATGAACCAGCGTAATGCTGCATCCTTGAGGGTAGAGGGAAAGAGTTTCAACTTTTTCTCATCTTCTGTATAGTCATAGGTTCAAAAAATGACAACAAACTCAAACATGAAGGTATCAGGTTCTTCAGTGGTCAATCCATGGAAATGAGGTAAGGCTGAGGGACTTATGTTCTTCATTTTCATGTCCCGGTTGGTCTCTCGGATGGGGAAGGTACCTTCTATTCTTTCGTCATCGTCTCTGCCATTTCTGTTGTCAGCCATGGTCTCAAAAGGAATGTTTTCTTGCTCTTCTTCTGTTATAGGATCTTCGTATATCTCAGGAGGTTCACCTATAGGTTCTTCTGGATCACTACCACCAAAGAAGAGAGAAGGGTGACTCAGTGAAGTGGTGGGGGTGTTGGGTAGGAATTTTCTGGTATTATCTCTATTCCTACGAGGCATGAAAGGATTTTTGGTTGCTTTTGCTTTTTTTCTCTGCTTGTATCTGCAAAACTGAAATAGATGGAATTGCAACTAACTAAAATCTATCTTGCAGAAATGGAAATGCGGAATTGAAATAAAGCAGGAAAGGACTAATCTACTTTGCTAAAATCAAATTGCTAGAATGAAATGCTAGACTACGCTTGCAGAATTGAAATTACGGAATTGAAAGGATAATCTATGAAAGCAGGAAACGTTTATTTTACTTTTGCAGAAATGAAATTGCAGAATGGAACTGAAATAAACTACTTAGCAGAAGATTAGAGTAGGAAAATAGAATAAAAGTAGCAATCAAAAATACTCTAACGCTTCCCCGGCAACGACGCCAAAAAAAGAGTGGTGAGCTCCAGTATTGCAGCAATAATGCTGCAACTCCTGGGACTCCCTTCTTTACTTTTACCAACCCGGTAGTTCGTAACAAACTTGGAAGCGATGGTGTTGTATGCACAAGTACTAGCTCTTGCCGGAGCTATCACTTGGTCAGCTGGCACAAGTCCGCTAGGGGCTTAAGCCAAATTCTATGAGCTCTGAGAAGAAGCTTTTTAACTGATGGAAGAAAGCTAACTCAAAGAAGGCTGATCTACTTGCAGAAATAAACTGGAAAGCTGAAAGGAAATGTAACCCTAGCAAACCCTAATTTTACCAGCTATCCCTACCGATATAAGAAAGAGGATGCAAGCTACTGAAAGAGATGCCATTGACTTCTAGGAAGGTAAATACATGTATCTAAGCTACTTCTACAGTAACATCTGAAAAAAAACATCTTTTTGTATTTTTGAATAAGTTGTCAGAATTATCATGCATGCAATTTGACTGTTTGGACTGTGCAGAGGTGGATTGGTGAGGGGAAATGCTTGGATGAGGTCGAGAAGGTTCAGAGAGGGCCTAAGGGGTCCCTAACATCCTTCCAGAGAGTTTCACAGAGTTTGGCTATCAAGAAACCTCATTCGTGAGCTTCTACAGGAAGTCTGCAGGGGTTCTACAGGATGTCTGTGATTTTCTACATGATGTTCTGTAACTTTCTATAGGATGTTTAGAAATGGGATTTTGGAGGATGGATGGATGGAGAAAGATGAAGGAGTGGGTATGGAGGTAGGATAAGGGTTGGAGGTGGTCCAGGACTTGGTGGATGGAGTTGAGGATAGAGGTATATGGCTGGATTTGTTCAAGGAGGACTGAAGTAATGATGCACAAAAACTAGGGTTATGTGAGCAAATGGAAAATGTAAGGCTAGATGATGAGCTGAGGGATGTAGTAGATGGGTTTGATGGAGTATGGGCAGGTAGAGGAGTGGTACAGGTGCTCTGCAAGTCATTTTTCCAACTGAACCGATGAAGACTTGTAAAATCAAAAACCTAGTTACGTTGACCTAATCTGATCTAGCTGTCAGTAAAAAGAATGAACAAAAGTTGAACTGCAATGAAACCATGTATACTAACTCATGCAACTAGCAAGCAAAAAGTCTGAACTTGTAACCAACTTCTATACATGAAAATCAAACACTAGTGATTGCATGGTAAAGCAAAATCAGTGTTTTTGTGGGCAGCAAGGTTATCCTAATCACAGCTCCTAATCCCACTGAGGGAGAGGTGAAACCAGAGATGGTTGATGGCCCTTTTTTGAAGCTTTTCCTTGTAAACAACCTATCAACTAAATCTGAGCATCAAAAGTCTTTCTAACCATTAACAGTGACCTAGTTAATCAACAAGATTTAATCTACTTTAACAGAAATAATTTTCCAAATGCATGAAGAACAAATAACAATACATAAAGGAGCCCTTAGCACTCGGGTTGGGCCCAACCCCAAGAGCTGCAGGCTCCTATAAAGAACTCAGATCTGATGCCAAGTAAGACTGCTTCTCATTACTCAAAAATAATCATCACAAGAAAGTTTGTACAACAGTAGCTAAGAAAAATGAGCTGAAGAAAGGACATCACTATAGTGCAAATACCAACAGTTTCAAAAGTAAACTATGAAGGCTGAGGCCTTCTTATTTATACAATACGAGGGGGCTAACAGCCCTCCTAGATTCAAGGGACTCGGTTGTTCCAACTGTAGTAAACAGTCACTCTTCCCAAAGCTGCTTGGCTGCCTTTAGAACTCGTTTTGGTGGTCTGTTGAGCTCAGAGTTGAGGGTGGAGATTGCGAGGAAGGGCCATTTAATGCCACAGACAACCTCCCTATGAATCCTCACCTCAAGCTTGGCTTTCAGCTGGGCCATAATTGCTTGGTTTTGCTCCAAAATTTGTCCAAAAAACCTGAAATGACCACGTATTAGCCTCCTAGGTAGAGTGACCACCCTTATTCGTTCAAATAACATAAACATACTAGAAAAACATGCATAATCTATGAAAAATGGAGGATTGAACAAGGACAATTAGGCAAAATGAGCCCAATAAGTTACCCAATTCGTGGCTCCTCAACAGGCTGTCAATACCAACTCTAAGTCAACAGGCATGCAAGGATAACTACAAAGAAATATCATGCGAAAATGTGGGAAGTTATCTTTATTATGAAGCAAGTTGATAGTTGGTATAGTATCCACTTGATCTGGATTTAAACAGGAATGCAACAAATTATAGATATAACCATAAATACAGAGATGCAGCAGAAATAATGCTTCATTTCATTAATGTAAAATACTGAAATATGCTTACAAACAAAAATGGAAATAAACCAGCTAGGGCAATGGTAGCTTATATTTGAGAAGATATGTGGAGGCCACATGCCTCTAAACTATGTTACAATGAGGCTCGAAGGCATATTTATTGTTGAGAAACAATGGAAAACCATAAACATCCAAAAACCTAACCCTAGGAGATGAAACACCAAATTGTGGACCCCGTTTCGGGTAAATTGGTACATCAACTTCCCGGGGTCGTAACTTTGGCATACGATCTCCGCTTGACGCACAAAATAGCTCGTTAGAAAGATCTATCCGAGGACTACAACTTTTAGGAAGAGAAAAATTGGTCCATGGACCCATGTTGCTCCCATATTTCCCAAAAAACGTCGTTTAGGGCCTCAAAAAGGCTTAAGAAGTTTAGGACCCAAAAAACTGCTAAAAAAAGTAAATTGTGCTATAATTAAGGAAATTGAAAAACCGAAAGAGACATTTGTGGGGGTCCAAGTGGGATAGATGGGTGGCCACCAACATCCACCTGGATCATTCCTCCCCCCTTAGGAAGCAATGGTCCCCATTGCGTTGAGTTCCTCCATGAGATGAGGAAACTTCTGCTGATCTTGGTCCCTGGTGAGATGTTCTGCAACCTCTAATGTGTCTAGTAATGGTGGGAAGCATGGTCAAGGGAGGTCCACATTGAACACTCGGTGCAAGTGAAGGAATAAGGGAATGCTGTGCTCCAAAGCATTATTTCCCACAACATTGGTACTGATGTAAGGACCATATCGGAGTGGCCTGAGCTTCTGATGGGCTCTTGTAAGGTGTTCGTTCTATATATGCAACTAGACTTTGTCGCCCACTTGAAACTTGTGTGGCACCTGATGTTGATCATGGCACTACATGTACTTGGAATTTTCCAGAATGGAGTGGCGATAGATCGACCTATTGGGTAGAGGTGTCTAGAAGTCAAATCAGCCAAATGCTTGACCTGACAGCACAATGGTAGCCCTATGGGTGAGGAGAAGATGACTGTATCCCTCTGCTGCTGCTGTTGCATGGAGGAACCCTTCCTAGGGGTCATGGATGTGGAGACAATCTTCCCCTTACTTTGGGAGTAAACCAGATAGAAAATGAATTTCTTGGTCTAGGAGATAAGCTTGCTACATTTCGTAGCAGTGATAAAAGAGGTGGTGGTAGGTGGGGCTACCTTTGGTATCCTGTATAATGAATTACCCAACGCAATAATTATAATGCGAGGCCTTGACTCATACACAACATGTCACCTCCATAAGTATGGTTGGCCTAATAGTACATCACAAACATCAAGAGGTGCAACATCACACAATACCTCATCTGTAAAGGGCTTGATGCTGTAGGGAAGGCGGCACTGTTGGTGGACTCGAAGATCTCATCCTTGGTGAAGCCACTCGATATTGTATGGTTGCAGGTGTGGTGTAGTCGATAGGTCCAACCGCTTCACGAACTCTACTGAAATGAGGTTCTTTTGGCTCCCACTGTTAACAATGAATTTCAGTGGTGAACCCTTCACCCACATCTCTGAGTGGAAAAGACGCTCCCACTCCTCTGTATCTTCGGGCTCATTCTTCTGGATCTTGGCAGTGGCAACAGTGGCACTAGGCTTCACATTAATGATCTGCTTCCCTTTGCCATTCCCCTTGTTGGGTTCTGACTCAGGGTCAGAACATGCATCTGATTCTAAAGCCTTCAACTCGACCACCAATGACTGGTTGGTCCGACATTGTTGTGAGTGGGGCTCTTATGGAACTCACACCACTTTCCAGTGTCCTTCTTCAACTTCATAGTGTTGTTTTTCTCTTGTGATTTCGACGGGTTGTCTTGGGTTGCCCCGTCTTGGATTTGTCCTTGGTTCTGCGATTTGAGGAAGTCTTTCCCTTGCTTTGGATTCATAGATCCGAAGTCTCGCTTCTTCTATTTAAACTTCTACTTGATTTTGACAGTGTATCAGTACATCATGCTGAGCGAGGATATGTTTAGGAACTCCATCTCTTCCTGGATGTACCTGTGTAGGCATCCTTGATATTTGAGTACCAAATGTAGCTCAGAATCCTTGATACCCTAATGTGTGCGAAGGGTATGAAATTTTTTTGTGAACTTCAACACATCTTGGTCCCTTCCCTGCCGCAGTGTGGTCCACTTTATGTATTTGTCCTCGTAGATTTTGAAAGGGTAGTACTGCTCCTTGATGGCGTCTCGAAATGAATTCCAAGTGGGTGTGGGTGAAAATAGTGAGCCCATAATTTCATCCTTCTACTCATAGTAGGTTTCCCACCAGTCCTTGACGTGGGGGGCTGCTTTGAGAAAAGCGAAAATAATTTTTTCCCTACTGGAAAAATCACGAACAAAAAAAATACCCTTCTAGTAGATTTAACCATTTATCTACAACATCTGCATCTATTTGACCCTCGAAGATGGGGATTTCAAAATTAACTTGTACCTTAAAGGGTGTGGCATTTCTTGAGTAGTTGTTGGAAGCCGATGCATCGCCTCTGGGTAGCTGTTGAAGAATCTAGGCAAAGTTGTCCATCATTGCATTCCTTTGTCACTCGAGGGCTTCTTCGAGAAATATTTTGATAGGATCTCCTGCCCCCTCATATTTCTTTTCGTCAGCCTTATGAGGCCGTCGGGATTTGCGAGGCTGGTCTTGCAAAGGTTTGACCAATTCAAGCCCTAACTACCTTGTTGGTGAAATACAAAGAAAAACAGACAAAAAGTAGACCGCTCTGATACCACTGATCTAGATTTAAACAGGAATGCAACAAATTATAGATATAACAATAAATATAGAGATGCATAAGAAATAATGCTTCATTTCATTAATGTAAAACACTGAAATATGCTTACAAACAGAAATGGAAATAATCCAGCTAGGGCGATGGTAGCTTATCTTTGAGAAAAGATGTGGCGGCTACATGCCTCTGAACTGTGTTACAATGAGGCTTGAAGGCCTATTTATTGTTGAGAAACAATGGAAAACCCTAAACATCCAAAAACCTAACCCTAGAAGATGAAACACCAAATTGTGGGCCCCGTTTTGGGTAAATTGGTACATCAACTTCCTAGGGTCGTAACTTTGGCATACGATCTCTGTTTGACATGCACAATAGCTCGTTAGAAATATCTATCCAAGGAATACAACTTTGGGAAGAGCAACATCAGTCCATGGACCCATGTTGCTCCTAGATTTCCCAAAAAACGTCGTTTAGGGCCTCAAAACGGCTCTAGATGTTTAGGACTCGAAAAACTGCATAAAATAGTAAATTGTGCTACAATTAAGGAAACTGAAAAACTGAAAGAGACAGTTGTGTGGGTCCAAGTGGGATAGGTGGGTGGCCACCAACATCTACCTAGATCACCACTACTATGTTGATTTCGGTTGGATCTATTTGATAGAAATGACATTTTTTACATGGTATAACTTCCCATTCCTGACTATGCGTCAATTCGTTTGTTCACCAAAAATATGTTGAAATGTATTAGCATTGAGTTAATGTCATTATGTGAAAGATTAAAATGTGGAGAACACACTCCACACAATGAAAGCTTCTTTCGTTATACATGATTCTAATTTGTAATTTGGTGCTTCTTTCATTTGTGTTGTGCTTCTTCTGCACTCATTACAATGGAATTTTCATTTACATCTCCTTAACAATGTCAAATGAAATATTATAGCTTAAAGACCATTTGCATATAAATCAGATAAATGAAGTCATATACATGTATTCAAAAATATCCATAATTAATATTCCACATCGATATTTACACATATTTGTTTTATAACTTTGGTTAGGATTCCATAAAATATATTTTGCAAGTAATACAAAATATATTTCCTCAAAGTGTTAATGTGCGGAACAAGCTTTCATTGTTCTTTTTCTGCACATATGTGTCTCCACACCTTTCATAATGAAATCTACTTCCATATCTCATAAGAAACACTGTAGCTTAAACACCATCTGTAGAGTAATCAAATAAATGAAGTCATAGACATGTATTGAAAAAGATCCATAGTTTATATTTCATTTTGATATTTACACATATTTGTTTTATAACTTTTCTCGGGATTCTATAAAATATATACTAAATATATTTCCACAAAGTGCGAAGGTGTGGAACAAGCTTTCATTGCTCTTCTTCCACACATTCGCGCCCTCGCACCTTGCATAATGATATCTTCTTCCATATCTTGCAGGAAACACTATAGCTTAAAGAACATCTGCAAAGCAATTGGATAAAAAAAGTCATACACATCTATCTAAGAAGACCCATAGTATATATTCCACATTGATCTTTACCCATATTTGTTTTATAACTTTTCTTAATATTCTATAAAACATATTTCACAAGTGATACAAAATATATTTCCTTGAAGTGTAGAGATGTGGAACAATCTTTCATTATGCTTCTTCCGCACATCCACATCTTTGCACCTCGCATGATGAAATATTCTTCCATATATCGTAGTGAAATTGATGTATTACTTTCATGGGGACTTAAATTTGTGTGCATAATCTTTAACAATTTCAACAATTAAAGGTAGAAAGGGAGCTCAAGAAATCAATAAGAATTACAATTTGAGCCTTTGGCATCAACCAATACTTGTTACATATAAGTTTAATTGAGTTAAATTCATCATGCGTATATGTGTGTGAGTAGAGCTACGGAGAAAGCTTTCATTATTCTTTTTTTACAATCCAAAATCTTCTACCATCGTAAATGATGTTAATTTCTAATTTTATTTCTCAATGTTCATATTGTCAAGTTAATTTGTATGTTGGTGTAAACGATTTCATGTAGTTTTTCTCACGGTAAATACATCTCACCGTAATTGGAATCCATATATTGGAAATTCATTCAATTTGAGATCTATTTGTCTTTCTGAAATGATTACTCGCAATTCAATGTTGTAACTAATTTACATCAACCTATAATCGTTTCTGCAATCCGAATCTCCTCATTTTGCGCAATGAAATTCATATTAAGTAACTTGATTAAATCAAACCAAGGTAAGCACTCAATGATATTATATATGAGCTTATTTCACACTCTGCACAATGAAATCCTCATCTACACAATGAAATATTCTTTGCATTTCCAGACCCTGCATAATGATCATTACACAATGTGTCATAATAAATAATATTAAGCACTTGAGCAATATCCTGATTACACGTTGATTAAACCTTAATTAATTTTTAAATAAACGTTAGTGCCCAGTGCAGAAGATTGATTAAGTTTATGGGACGTTTCACATATGTCAAATACCATGGGAATCAACACTTTGGGGACTTGCACAGAAAAACAGAGAAAAATCATGCTTAGATTAGATTTTAAAAAAAAGCATATGGAGAGAAAAATGTGCATGGATATGAAATACTGAGTATGTATAGTCATGTGACAAGCTATAGTCTATGCAAAAAATAAATAATGTGGCATAATAAATTGGGGTCATTTGATAGGGAAAATTTCACATGAGAAGATTCAAGCAGGTGCTTGCTCTAGTTATCACTGAAGAAGTGAACTTCTTGAGAAGATTTTATCTCATTAGGATGAAGGACCTCATGCTCACTGTGAGACATGATCAGATGTGCAGGAAGTATGGGAGAAAGGGTATGTAGAGAATTTTTTTGCTGGGGAGATTGTTAAAGAACATAGTTATTAAAATAGGGCATTTTAAAATAATAACTATCATTCGAACCCTTGTGCAATTGCACAAGCATAGCTCAGAATTTAGTCTTATACCTAATTGAAGCATGAAACACAAACATAGATTTGAAACTAGTAAATTCGGATATAAAAGCAACATTAGATATAAAAAAAATATTAGATATAAAAACGACATTAGATATTATATAAAGGCTCAAAGTATATCATCAAAAACTTATGCAAAAACATTATCTCATAATTCTACACAAAAATGGTAAACATACTCAGAATTGGAACATAGTAATCGATATTTTTGCTTTACAAGTCTTGAACAGTAACCAACACAGTTACAATAAAAATAATTGTATTTAGATCCAAGTGCCTATCACCATAGCTATGATTAAAATAAATACTATAAATGGAACAAATATCTAAGATCTAAAACTCTTGTTGAATGTTCATTTTCATTGTGATCAATCACTGAACATTAGATACAATATAAAAGATCAAAATGAAAAATTCATAAACTTATGTTGAATCAACATTGTTCAACAACTCTAGAGAATCAAAATCTATCTAAGTTCACATGCAAATTTTCAAAAAATTGGTAAATAGTTTCAGTATTAAAATAGATTAATGAAAAGTTCATTTTCATTATGATCAATTACAAAACATTGGGTAATATATAAAAGCTCAAAGAAAATTCTCAAAAACATATGTTCAATTAGTGTGTTGCACAAAGTCACATAATTCAAATCTATGCAACATCTCATGAAAAATATTATCTCAGAATTCTTTACATAATTGGTAAATATACTCAAAATTAGAACACAAAGTAACAAAAATTCAAACGGGGATTGGATACAAAGTTATGGTCTAGAGAATAATAATTGTTACATAAAACACTTATCAAAATCCAGGTACTTAAATGGCAAAAGTAAATGCATTCACCTCAATGGTGACTAGGATTGGGCTCTCATGAACTGTAATTTTCATTATAATCAATTATAGAACATTAGGTAATATATAAAAGCTCAAAGAAAATTCTCAAAAACATATATTCAATTAATGTTCTTGGTCTAAAGAATAATATTTTTTGTGGAAAACACTTATCAAAATCATGATACATAAATAATAAAATTAAATGCATTCACCCCAATGGGGACTGTGATTGGGCTCCCATGAACCATAATGTTAAAGAGGAACCTGTAACAAAAATCAAGAAATTTCATCTAGGAATTAGATTGGTCCATGATAACATATCCAATAAACTTGAATAATTAAACACTATAAATAGAAAAAAATGTTTTTTCTAAGATTTAAAAACACTTACAATATGCAAAAACATAGACCAAGATTGTTTGACTGCTAGTTGTCTTTCAGATTCACAATTTCTTCAAGGAATTCACTTTATCTTGAATGAAAAATTTCATCGGAGGGATAATAATCTCCTATTTGACACATTCATTAAATATCTCCTCCTCAATGTCCCTAGCTCCTTGTAATTGCGGAACCAAGGTAGAGTACTTTTCCTTAACACTAACAAAAGTAATTAGCCATTTACTAATTTCCTCTATAGTGAAATCAATTATACTATCGAACTATGTTTCCTTTGATTGTTTTAAATTTTCCAATTGAAACATCAACTTGTCCTTTGAAATTAATCTAGACTCACATGTAATGTACAAACCTTTTAAATCCCGAACAACATCGTTGATCTGCTTCATTCGATCAACATCTGAGAGTCCTTGCTTTTCTTTCTCTATATGAGACAATAAATCAAGCTTCCAACTAAAAGTAAGTAACTCGTTGTCTACGAATTCACTGTCTCCCTCGAAATAACTTTTGAACGACTTGAAAAATGAATTATTTCTATGGAATATATGCCATATTTTGGAAGCTTCTTTCCATGCATATTCAATCATTTTCAATATTTTGGATATATTATTGATAATAAAAAATTTCAACACATTAAGGAGGTTGACCAGTTTATCAAATCTACGGAGGGTATTGGGGGTAAAAATTTCCAATGGCGATGCATGTATTGCTAATGAAGTAATTAACAAAGGACTTGGATTTAGAGCATCTTATAGCTCTTTTACTCTTGCGCTTAGTGTAATATTTTCTACTTCTTGTTGGCTAATAGACACTTCAAGAACCTCACTAATAACTTGATGAAATTTCATGAGCCTTAACGCTCCAACCCCAGACACATCAACATCCATTTCCACTCGATCAATAAACATTTTTTTTGTGAACCTTTACTCTTTGAATTCTCAATCTTTTAGTGCCCCTATCATAATCTTCATTTTGCAATGTGATATATCGGTCATCAAAAGTAGTGACTCCTTCAACAATTTTCTCCATCATTTTCTAGTTTTCAACCAAACAAGTACTAACCTAATTAGGTAGTATATCATTATCGACTTCCACATCCATAACCTATTCAATGCTCCCTGTTTTGAACAAAATCTTGGATTTGGCTTATTTAGTCATGTGTGTTCTTTCTGGAATGAATATCTGGGGAGTCTCTTTGTCATCTCCACCACTTGATAGCCCACTGTGAACCAATCTTTCAATTGTAGTAGTTTTTCTTTTTCCTTTCTAGGTAGATGAACTTGGATCAGTACCAAGTGTGAGAGATTTGGATTGTTGCGTAGGATTTGTGCCCCTTTTCTTGTATCTTCCTCCTCTACCGATGTTTTCTTTTTCAATGATTTCTTCAGTATCTATTAGAAACTCTTGATTTTTTGTTGGTACACTGTGACTTTCCTCACTTTTCTCTCTAGCTCTTGGAAATAAGTTACAGTACCTAATAGACTCTAGGTGTGCACCAAATAGACATTCTGGATCAAAGGATTTAACAACTTTATCTTTACTTAAGTTAAAAGCATCTAAAGAGTATTGTTGTGAAGATAAATGCCTTTTGCGGATAGAAGCAATCTCTTTTGAAAAATACAAAGTGAGAGAGAGAAACCTACCTCACGCTGATGCTAAGTGCTCAAGTTTTGATGATGATCTCGAACCCTTAGATTCTAGGCTCACTCCTTGATCCAGGTAGATCTTCAGACACCATGGCATGGAAATGCTCGAAAATCAGAGTGATTAGAATGATGTCAAACCAAGACCAGAGTGTAGATCTTGTCTTCCTAATCGTGGAGGTGTGAACGGTTTGTTAATCTGAGTCCAGATGATGAAGTTATCACGAAAAGAGTTGCCTTGGTTCCTTTGAAAAAAGGAGGTTTTTCTCATAAAAATGGACTTAAAGCCTTATAAGGAAAATCTTATTGAACGGAGTCTAAAGGGTGGACTTAAGCGAGCCTTTAGAACCCCCCGATCAGCATTCTTAGACTAATTGGAGATCGGGGGCATGCTAGTTTCGATATCGGCGCTTGCGAATCGACAATGAAGGATCGGCATCGGCAAAACCCAAAGGCCTAGGACCCTGGGCCGTAGCGATTGCAATTAGCGATAATCGATATTGGTGATCGGAATGATCGACATCGATAATCAGTGATCTATGATTGCGACTTACGATATAGTGCAGAACTGATCAATTTATAGGTCCGATTTTATAAAATTTGAAATCCGACTTTTAGACTTTTTAATGTTTTTCAGTGTTTTTTGGGTTTTTGTATTATCACTTTAAAACGATAAAAAGGGTATTTTTTAAGGTTGTTGTGCCCGCTGATTGTTATATACAAACAACTTCTATTCTTAAGCAACATACCTATGATTTTGAAGCAGCCTTGTTCCAAACGTGTTATAAAACATGATGGGTGATAGAGAGCCGAGGTTGAAGGAGAAGGACAGAGCTTGCATACCAGAGAGTGCCCGAGAGCCCAAAGGCTTGTGCTAGAGTGCCAAGAGCATGGATGTAGAGAGCCAAGAGTGGAAAAAGGCTGCATGACAGAGGGCGAGAGCGGTGAAACAGAGAGCCTGAGAGGTTGCATGGAGAGACTGCATGGAGAGAGGCCCGAGAGCCTGAGTATGCAGAGAAGCATGAAATCCGCAGAGCAGCACTTGAAATATGTAGAGCCGCAGAGGTATAGAGAAGCATGAATCCAGAGAGCAGTTGGTCGAGGCAGATCACAGAGCTGTAGTGATATAAGCCAAAGCGCTACAGAGCCGATAGCCAGTGAGCTATAGAGCTAAGAGTCCAGAGAAGTTCTTCTCTTTTATGATCGATTGTTCTCTTCATGATTGATTCTGCATCTTTTGATTGATTATTCTCTATGATCAATTCTTCTTTGGTCGATTATTCTTTGATCGTTTCTTCTTCTTGCAATCGATTCTGTGAAATCGATGTTTAAGCAAGTTTCATCACTTCAAAATTCGGATTCATATGTCCACATTCTTGTACGAGCAGCCATCTTCTTTCATCGACGCCTTGAGATCGATGGTCAGAGCAGCTTCAGCAGTGAGACATCCACTTCTTCAGATGGCCCATGGTGTGAGGTATATGGTTATTGTCCATGTACTTCTTCTTTTACATTAGGCTGCATGGATCCTTGATTGATATTGATGAAGGATATCATTTATTATCTGTTTTTATGATCCCTTGCTGATTTGATGAGGAACCTTCTATATGATGTACTTCCTATCATAACTCTTCATGTTGTGCTTTGATATCTCTTATTGTATGTTGCTGGGATACTCTTGTTTATTACATGTTTTCATGCGTGTGTTTTGTTTTGACATCCCTTTTGTGCCATGTTGGCGGGATGCTCACCATGCATGTTTTTGTGTCATATTGATAGGAGTTTGATTGGGAGTTCTAAGTTGTGGGATATCTCTTAGAGCCACTCCTACGTGAGGGAATTTTTCCTTGTATGATAGAGACATCATATTTGTGTAAATCATCTTTATTGACAACACATAATGCAATGGCCTACACCATCTTCACACGGGGCCTGGAGACGTAGTCCCTGTTACACAAAAATATCATCACCATGATTATTTGCAGTCAGTATGGGTCTATCATCACTTGTACTGTCCTCCTAAGCAAGTCTCAGACCTCAGCTCTTCAAATCAAGCTTTGGAAATGAGAGAAAGACATTAAAAATCAATGTAGCTCTGGTTCCACACTTTCTCTCATGGTCACTTGCGGTCCCGCACCTTATGTATACAAAAACTGCGGACCTGCCCGCTCTGTCCCTAACGGTGTAGGTGCGGACCCCTGTGAAAGTCAAAAGGCGCAAGTTTTATCTTAAAAAACTCACTTTGGGTTAATTCTAGACGTTTCTAGAAGGAATTTTGATGTGGATTGTTCGCTCTGAGGTGGTTCATGCATCCCAAAAGAGAAGGAGCTAATCCCTTGATGAGAGGATCTAACCCTTTGAAGGAGGGCTTTATCCCTTTGAAGGAGGACCTAGTAACCTCCCTCCATTGCACTATAAATACAGGCATTGGGCTGGTTGCTAGAGAGGTTAGAAGCTGAACATTTTTGAGGGTAAATGCTGGTGAAATCAAGACTTCCTAGTTGAGTTTATGAGGAGAGATCACACATCTTTTTGGCTTCATTGGGGAGTGAGTGAAACTTGTCAAAGTAGAGGAGACTTCTTGCTGGACCCTGGGAGGAGCTTGTACAGTGTCAAGGCAAAGGTTGTAAAGTTCTTCTTCTTTTGAATTAATACAATCAAACTCATTTTTCTCAACAAGTATCTTATGTTATTTGTTTCATGGACTCCTTGACTTTCATGTTAAATATGTTTTATGCAATTGGCTTTTCAGGTGCTATTTAATTTGTTTGCCTTGTTTGTGTTTGCAGATTCGCGAAAAGGAGCTCATTTGGATCGAAGGAGCGAGGGCATCCACAAGCTTGCGTTGGACCTAAGGTAGGCCCTAAAAACACTTGTTTGCTATTGTTAATCAAATCATATTTAGAGAAAGATAGTGTCTGGATGGTTTGCTTGTCATTAGGTCTTCTTTAGATTCTAGGAAGGTCTATCTTGTCCGCAAGATCGACTTATTCCGTGTGACAAAATGGCGACTCCGCTGGGGACTTGATTGTTTTCCTTGTTTTTACTTTGACCTGAGAAACTCTATTTTTGTTTCTGTTTTTGGCTTGTTGTGTGTAAAATTGGGTAGAGTTTGTAGATCCAGGGTTATTTTTCGTTTTTCATAGCTTTGGGAGAGGACCGCACCCTAGCTGTTTGACACAATGCGTACCTACCCGCAGCTTGGCTTTTAGCACAGAGCGGGACCACACCTGTGCCAACTGTGGGCCTGCGGACCCTGTCAAAATTTTGAAAACCCTAAGATTTCCTCTGTTAGTCAGCTTAGTTTGTGTTTAGAAATTGTTATCCACTGCCCATACTTGCATATAACCTGTCAGAAGCTTTCCTTGGATTGATTTCGTTAGTGTTATGGTTTTAGGTGAAATTCCTAGGAGTTTTGCTTGTTGGGTTTGTTTTTCATTGTGGTTGTGTAGTGGCTCTGAGCTTAGAAGCTGTAGGGACTTCAGATCACCTTAGTGTCTACCAGCCTTCTTATGAGTTTGACCATTGATGAAATCTCCCCTTGTTTGAGGAATCCGCTTTGAGTTTTCTCTTTACAAAACTTCGAAAAGCTTGTGTTTGAAAGTTTGGATTTTCATTTTCAAAAAGAAAACGAAATTGGTTGTTCTTGACTGATTTGCGATTCTGCATAAATTAGTCCTTAGCTTGCATCTAGCTGAGTAAAACATCCTTAAAAAAGACTTTTAGTAGGCTTTGAATTCAAATAGGTTTTTATAGTTTGTAGCTCTCAAAGTTAGTCATTTGCATAGTTTTGAGTGTTTTATTAAAAAATATAAAAATCTCTTTTGAAAAAAGTTTGTTTTTTGTAGTGATTGAGTGCTTTGAAACGAAAAAGGGAAATTTTTGTGAAATAACTAGTTGTCTCATTTTTAAGTGCTTTGGAAAGGAAAAGCTCTTCTTTTAATTTGTTTAATTGAGAAAGATTTGTGTTTACAAAGTATTTTCATGCTCAAACTCTTTCTTAGTTTAGAAGTTCATCGAAGAGAAAAAGATTGTTTAGATCATCTTAGGTGCATTTTTAGTGATTTTGAGTCGAGTCTTCATACCACGAGTTTCATCTCCGCACCTTTGGACTTAAGCAAAAACCACTAAAATTAACGCTTAAAGTAAAATTCACCTAGTAACATTTTTATTTCTAGGGCTTTGATACACCAACTTAGCTTAGGCTAGTGTCTTGGAGTAGGAGAGTAATTAACTCTCCAAGACAGTAAAAACAAACAAGTAGCTGTATCTTGTGGTAGGGAAGAAATCCAATTGTTTCATTTATGCTCTTGGAAAGCTCCTCTTAAAGGAGAAGCACGAGATCGTGTCCGAACCAGTGTGGGAATCAATCCTTCCTCATTGGGAACGATGCCAGATATTCACGTATTAAAAACGGTAAACCTCGGATTAACCATTGTCGAGGAGCCTGGGGTCACTTGTTGGTAAACCTTGGATTATGTCAAGGAGCCTTCGAGGGGATTGAGCTTGCTACTCTGCCCTTGCATGCGTATCGGATCATAGACTGTTCCCCCAGGTATATTTGTCTCAGTTGGTAACCTTAGTGGCCATATTCTTTAGGACTCTTCCTGAGGTGACAGTGGTGGGAAGATCCCACTGTACCTGGAGCAGATGTCGGCTAGACTCACTTGGATTTTCAGGGGGGTTCTCTTCACTCGAGATGGTTAAGTGGAGGAACTTGTGCCAGTCTATTCATTAAGCAGGTTGCCGGGGTAACTGTTCCAACCGCCATTTCTGTACTGAACTCTGCGATGTTGGATTTCATCACCAACTAGTGTTTTCAGTCCAGAAAGTTACTGTTTATGTGTGTTTGATCGCCTAGATTCTTTAGGCATGTGATTCAAATTTGTTTGGTTCTTTAGAGACTTTAGGTGCTTTTCATTGAGATTTTACTTTGTTTGCGTGTGAAGTAGTTAAAAGTCTTTAACTGTGGCTGAATTACCAAGACAGTCTCGTAGACTTCGGGGCTAGTCTCCTGAGTTTGTAAATGTGGCTGAGTTACTGAGGAAGTCCCGTAGACTTCGGGACCAACCTCCTGAGGAAGTACCAAGCCAGCTTGAAGGCTTGAAAGTCCTCTTAACTCCTAGAGACAGTAGAGTTGGGTCACCTGAGGAAAGAGAATCTTCTTTGATAGTACATCCTAGTTTTCAACCGTTAGTAGCAGATTATAATCCACAGTCAATGTCTGTCTCCGAAATCGCTGGTAGCTTTTCATCTACTAGTGATATAGGTGAAGAACCCGAAATATCTGAGCTTGAAAGTGAATTTGCTGCTACTCCAACATTGGGGTTTGTTTCTCCAACTTCTAGTGGTTCTGGTTCACCTAGGGTAGACAGAGTAATCACCCATGATCTTCCTTCTGGACTTATTGCTATTGAAGAACTTGCTCCGGAAGAAGAAGTAGGCATCCCTATCCCTGAAAATCAACCTGTTATTGAACTAAGGGAGCGTGAATCAATTTTTTACAGTCCACCTAGGAGTAGTTCTTGGTATCTTTCTTTGACTAATTTTCCAGAAAACTCAGGGTTAAGTTTTTCACCACCTTGTGCTCCTTATCACCCAACACCTAGAGGTTTTTATACTCCCGTCAATATGGCAGGACAGTCATCCATGTTTACTCAATCACCCAAATCTTTTTTGTACGGCGGTCCTTCTGTTCCCTCCGGGTATCAGTCACTTTCTGGTACTTTTTCGGGAGCATCTCCTCAACCCATTGAGCAAGGGTTATTAACTGGAAACAATGGTATTAAGCCGTTGAGCGTAGAAGACATTCTTATGATGTCAGGTTCTATTCCCAATCCTCAACCTCAAGGTGGCCAGTTACCGCCTGGGGGGCAGCCTTAATTAATGCCTGGGGGGCAACCTCAAGGTACACAATTTGCATCTGGGGGACAACCTCAAGGACAGTACATACCTATGGGATAGTACATTCCTCAAGGTCAACCCCAGACTCAATATGTACCCCAAAGTCAACCCCAGTATCAATTTATACCTCAAGGTCAACCCCAGTATCAGTATGTGCCTCAAGGGTATCAACCCCAAGGTCAGTACTCGAACCAAGGTTTCCAACCACCCCAAGGTCAAACGTATGTTCAAGGAACAGGAAATGTACCTTTCAATTATCAATCCTACCCTCAACCCAGTTATGGTCCTCAATATTCTCAACCTGTTATGGGTCAGTACCCTGGAATGAATATAGTGTGGGATGCATCACAAACCCAACAGGTGTTGCAACCAAGTCTACAGTTGTCATCTCAAACTGGACAACCCTTAGTTTCTGGTTCACCCCAACAACTAGTCCAGTCTAACATTCAAACTTTTGTACCTTCGGTAGTTTCTCAGCCTGGGCCTAGTACACCTCGTACTCCGCCTCAAACGACTGCTACAACTACCGCAACATCTGTTCAATCTACCCCACCTACTTCTTGAGTATCGACAGCTCCGGTTTCTACTGTTCCTGTATCTACTCCTCAGAAATCTTTACCACCGTCTGGATCTACGATTCAAACTTCGGTTCAGATGCCTGTAGGACAACCTGGTTTAAGTACGGTTGTCACAAGTCAACCACAATTCACCTATCAACCATACCAGGGACAGTACCAATTCGGTCCTGCTGTCCAGTAGCTAGTCTATCAGTATCAACCGTATCCTGGGTACACTTATCAACAACCTCAACAACCCCAGTACGGTCTGGTTAATCCTGGTTTTCCGAGAGGATACAATATCCCGAATGAAATTCCTATTCCTAATTATCCTGGATATCCTCCTCTTGGGGCTGGTCTCATGACCCAGAGTTTTAGGGATCCTAATCGGCAGTTACCGTTTATCGCAACTTTGGACTTACCTGACTTGTCGCGCCTAACGAACAATCCCATTAATTATCTTCCGTTTTGGCCGCCAATGCCGAATAAGTTGCCCAGTGACATTCCCAAATTCGTAGGTAAATCAGGAGAGGACCCGTCGAACCATGTGATGACTTACCACCTCTGGTGTGCGTCTAACTCCATTATAGATGATTCAATCCGTCTTAGACTTTTCCAGTGCACTCTAATTGGTCTCGCGGCCAAGTGGTACATTGAGCTACCACGAGGCACTTTTTATAATTTTACTCAGTTAGCTACCTCGTTTTTAACTCATTTTCAATTCCCAGTTTGATATGACAATGGCACGGAATTGTTAACTTCGTTAAAACAATCGACATCCACTTACATTTCAGATCATATTCATGAGTGGAGACGTCGACGACGTTTAGTAAAGGTATTTATTCTGGATCAGATTTTGGCTGAGTGGTTTGTAAAATCTTTGTTGCCAAAGATCACTGAAGATGTTGCTAAAGCCGGAGTTGTTACTGAGGAGCAAGTCATTGCTCAAGCACAGTACCTTGACTTGGTCTATACTCAGTCAGGTACGTTACACGAAAAAATCCCTGATCTTCCCAAGCAAAATCAAATCACTGCAGCTCCTTCGGGATTTCATGCCGCCGATGGTATGATTGGCAAGGTTAACACTAAAAGTAAGAAGAAGTCTTCCAAGAATTCTTCCCCTATCATAACCTTGCCTGATTCCCCAACAGGAGATTCTTTTGCAGAGATTTCCGCCGATATTCACGTTGTAGAGTCATCTACAGCCAAATCAAAATCCGGTGGAAAGAAGAAAGGAAAGAAGAAGAATAAAATGGACAAAAGTTCAAAGGAGAAACCTGAAAAGGCGGAATCCAATGATGAAAAGCGCAAACCTTTTATCCTTGTCTCATTTGTGACGATGAACATTTTACAAGAGACTGCCCTCATCGTACAGAGGTTGCGAAGATTGTCAAGGGTTCCCAAACTCCTGCTATTTTGAAGGATCCTTTTCCGGCTCAAGACAGTAAGATGATAGGTTCATCCTCGACTGCCAATGAAGAACCCATACTGATGATGTCCCATGTTAGGATTGCGACTCGATCGTAAGATTATGGTAGTAAGAGTCATGTTGATGGTAAAGAAGTAGAATCTTCTCATTTTAATCCATCAACCTCAGCTCCCGGTTCTGATCCACTACAGATCGAGAAACCTAATCTAGACTTGGTAATCAAACCGCCCGCTAAGGGTATACTTCGAAAGTCAGCTTTCAATCCACATGCGAGAGTGGCTCAGAATTATAACATTGTTGAGGATTTAGCTGTTTTACCCTCAGCAATGTCGGCTTTGGAAGTGTTGCAATCATGTCCAGCACAACGTAAATTACTTTTGTCGACTATAGGAGCTGTTGATGTTCAGGACCCGAACCTAATAATCTTCGATCTAGAAAATAGTACACCGCATTTGCCTCATCAAATGGCTTTCCAGATTCCAGTGATAGTAAAAAACAGGCCTATTCATCGGACTGTAATTGATGAGGGAGCCTCAACGTGTATTATGTCGATACAGTGCTGGATATCGCTTGGTTCTCCTTCGCTAAATCAATCCCCGACGATTCTAAAGGCCTTTGATGGTCGTGGGTTTCATCCTTTTGGCATTCTACAGGATTTGCCTATAGGGGTTGAAGGAAAAACCGTTAGTCTAGATGTGGAGGTGGTTGATGCTCCTCTAAATTACAACCTTCTCTTGGGTCGAAGTTGGTCTTACGCTATGACAGTGGTCGTTTCATCGGTCTTTCGAGTAATAAAGTTTCCACACAATGGAAAGATCGTAACAATAGACCAGCTGGCTTACTTTTCATCCGACCCAGCCTCTTTGGAGAGTATTCAGCATGTTGGTAAAACAACTATCCCATATAAGGATGTTGGAGTAGGACTAGTTAAAGATGCCGGTTTACTCGGAACTTTTCCTTTTCCTCCGATCAACGCATTGTCTTCATTTGCAACCATTCATATGATTACATCAGACACTATTATTTATGATGATCCTTGGATTGTCCCTTCTGAATGTGAGATAGACTCATTTGGTAACATCATGCCTTTGAGTCCATATGAACTTGCCTATGAAGCCGTGCAGTCGTTTGCCAACCCATCTTCAACCGAAAATGACTTAATGAATGTGGTCTGTGAGGAATCACTTTTCACATCAACCTCGGATTTAATCACGTTTTCTGAACTTATTCACTTTGATGAGCAAATTCGTGAAATCCTATGTGTAGATGATTTACCATGGGAAGATCTCCATCACAGATCTTCGTTTTTACCCGAGATTGATCGTTTTGAAAATGATTTCTCATCAATTTTTACAACTGAATATGTCAAGGAACCTCAGAATCCAATGAAACATCGCGATTCAGAGTTAAATTTGGGAAACATCTCTCGAACTATTCCTATTGACATTTCGGTTAAGCCCAGAATTGTCGAGAACATTCATATAGGTGCCTCGTGTACAGATGATGAAATTCAATTATATAAGGCCCTATTTCAAGAATTCTGCGACGTGTTTGCCTAGTCCTATGAGGAAATGCCAAGAATTGATCCCGCGATTGTTGTTCATGAAATCAAGGCTTACCCGGATGCTAAACCCGTCCGGCAACGTTTGTGTCAGATTCACCCACGAAAAGCTGCTGCAATTAAAGCAGAAGTTGAAAAATTATTGAAAGCAGGTTTCATTTATCCGATCCCGTTAATGGATTGGGTATCGAATATTGTTCCGGTTAACAAAAAGCAGGGAACAATAAGAATATGCATCAACTATAGGGACATTAATCGAGCCTGTCCAAAGGACAATTACCCAACTCCCTATATAGATCAAATCATTGATGATTGTGCCGGCAGCGAAATATTTTCCTTTATGGACGGTTTTTCTGGATACAATCAATCAATATTCTACCTGCCGATAAACCAAAAACGGCTTTCATTTGTCCATGGGGGACATTTGCTTACTGCAAATTACCTTTTGGGCTTAAGAATGCCGGAGCAACCTTTCAAAGGGCAATGTATTATGCATTTCATGACATCAAACACATTGTGCAACCGTATCTCGATGACTTGCCTGCTCATTCATTACATCGAGCTGATCACCTCGTCCATTTACAAGCAATCTTTATGAGGTGTAGGCATTATCGGATCCGGTTGAACCCACACAAATGTTTCTTCTGTATAGAACCGGGTCGATTACTGGGATTTGTAGTTTCGAAAGCTGGCATACACGTTGATCCCTCGAAGGTCGAAGCTATCATCAAATTGCCTCCTCCTTCGAGTCTTCGCCAACTCCAAAGTTTGCAGGGGAAAGAAAACTTTTTACGACGATTCATTCCTAACTATGCCGAGGTTACAAAGGGTTTTACCCGGTTGTTGAAACAAAATACACCATTCTATTGGGATGAGATAGCTCAGAAATCTTTTGATGCACTCAAACACGCGTTGACCCATGCACCGTTGTTGCATCATCCCAACTACAACCAGGATTACTTCTTGTATCTCGCCGCCTCTCATTCCACCATTGGAATGGTATTAGTTCAGGAAGATGAATCAGGAATGGAACATGTGATATATTACCTTAGTCGAACTTTAAATCCAACTGAGCTAAAATACTCACATGTGGAGAAATTGGCATTGGCAGCCGTTCAAGCTATCCAGCGTTTTCGTCACTACATTTTACTACGTAAAACTACGATAATTTCGTATTGCAACCCTATGATCTACATTTTGACCAAGCAATTGCTAGGGGGCAAGTACTTTAAATGGATCGTTATCCTACAGGAGTTCGACTTGGAATTTGAGAAATCTAAGTCTAAGAAATCTTTAGTTTTTGCGGAGTTAATGTGTGACTTCCCGCGTGTTGATACGGAAACTGTGGCGGAGGAGCCCATTGCGGACGAATCCTTGTTTCTAATCAGCACTTTAGATCCGTGGTATGGGGATATTATCATTTATCTCCAGACCCAATCCTTTCATCCAAAAATTTCAAGGTCAGAACGTCGGAAAATTCGATTCCAGTCCCAACAATTCAGGATTATTGGAGATACTCTTTATCGCCGTGGGGCAGATTCTGTTTTCTGACGTTGCTTAACTCACGAGGAAGCTGAAAGGGTTCTAAATGACTGTCACTCTGGAGCGTGTGGCGGTCATATGTCTGGGTTTGCCACAGCCCAAAAGATATTACGCACTGGCTACTTCTGGCCGTCTTTATTTAAAGATTGTATTACGACGGTCCGAAAATGCCACAACAGCCAAATTTTTGATCGTAAGATGTGCGCTCCACCCGGTCCTCTCCACCCTATAATTGTCGTTGGTCCTTTTTCCAAATGGGGTATTGAATTTTATTACATGTAACCCTCACTTGGCCGGGGGGCATGCGTATATCATCCTTGCGGTAGATTATTTTACTAAGTGGGCCGAGGCGATGCCTACATTTGAGGCAGACGGCAAGACAGCTGCAATTTTTGTGTTCAATCATATAATTTCTAGGTTTGGTGTCCCACAAGTGATAATCACTGATCATGGGCGTCATTTTCGAAACGTTATGATGACCGAACTTACAGGCCAGCTTGGTTTACGTCACGATAGTTCAACTCCTTATTATCCACAAGCGAATGGTCTGGCTGAATCCATCAACAAAGTTTTAGTTATCATGATCCGATGAATCATTGGGATTCATCGGTCGAATTGGCACAACATGCTATTTTCAGCGCTTTGGGCATACCGAACTTTAGTAAAAACATCAACAGGGTTCACTCCTTTCCAACTAGTCTATGGTTTGGAAGCTGTGTTACCCATTGAATGCGAAATCCCGTGACTGCAAATGGCCATCGAGTTACTTCCAGCCACTTCCGAAGAGGAAAAGCGTTTGTTATACTTGGCTCAATTAGATGAGAATTGACGTGATGCTACATTGGCGATCGAGACTCACGCAAAACGAATGAAAGCTCAGTATGATCAAAATGTGACCCCTCGAAATTTTTCGAAAGGAGATCTAGTCTTAGTTTATGATCAAGCTAATGATAAATTAGGCGCTGGAAAATTCGTTCCTATGTGGCATGGTCCCTATGTTGTCAAGCGAAATCTAGCCAAAGGGGCCTATGAATTGGTAGACTTTGATGGGGACTCTTTGGGTAAACCCAGAAATGGCCTTTACTTGAAGAGGTATTATGCTTAAAAGAATGGGTATGGAGATTTAGTTAGGATAGTTTTTCTTTCTAGCTGGTGTGTTTTAGTTTAAACAGTGTGCTTAGCTTAGAGAGTGTTTTTCGTCATTATTCCTGCTTATCTTGGTTTTACTCTTGATATTGCAGATGTCGATGCCTCTCCAAACATACATTGGTTTCACTGATGGTGCTTGTCGTAATACACGGAACATCTCTTCCGCAGCTTGGGTTATCTATTCGCCCTCTAACGAGTTAGTATTTATGCATGGGGTAAGCCTCAGTCAAACAATGAACAACATTGCCGAGTATAGTGCAGTGATTGAATTATTATCTGAATCTATTTCATTTGGGATTTGGAGTTTTATAGTGAGGTTAGATTCTGAACTCGTTGTATTATAGCTTAATAGAGTGTATGCCATTAGAAATCCAGTGTTATTAAGATTATTTTTGAGAGTGCGTCTCTTGGAACGTGAATTTGATTACATTGAATATCAGCATATTCCAAGATCTTTAAATACATTAGCGGATGCAATTGCTTCTCGAATGTTAAATAGACATTTGCAATAATCATACATGTAAATTTAAAACCATTCCATAACATGATTTACAAGATAAGCCGGTAATAGTGATATATATACATATATATATATATATATATATATATATATATATATATATATATATATATATATATAGGAGTGTGTCAAAAAATACATCGTCCTCGATCATAGGTTGAAAAACACCTTATGATCGGCAAAAATGATAAGTACAAAAAACAAAAATGTCACATGTGCCCGAAATAGGCAATCATCCTATCACTGGTGATGATCTCTATAAGAAACCACTGCACGGGCCACCTTCCAAAGGAACCTCCTAAAAGGTCTCGGGACTCTAATCACATAGCGCTGAAGTCGACGAGGAATGTCGTCTATAGTGGTCTCAGGAATATCTCCTATCAAGCGCTCGAGATGACCCTCCAACTCGGCCAAAACCTCTGCTGATTCGTCCTGTGGGGCTGGCGCGGGTGCAACTGGTTGCCTCCTCTCGTAAGGCCGGAGAGCGGCTGGTCGCTGTGGACCCACATCTGCATTTGAAATTTTTACTATCAGTTTTGAGACGATGAAAAAATAACAAAAAAAAATTAAAATAGAAAAATGTTGAAAAGGATTTTACCTGACTCGTCCCACTGCTCTCCTGGTGGAAGAACCATGTCTGGGTCACCACGAAAATCTATCCCAGCGTAAGGGAAGTCCTGAATGGAAAAGACCTGGTTTTCTAGCCATTGGAAATACTCAGGTTTGAATCGAGCAACCTCTGTCCTCTCGTCTGGGTGACGAGCCATGACTGCGACCCATCGCATCAATTTAGGCTCTCGAGGAAGCCCAGCTCCAACAGTAAGGTGCTGTGGGATCAGCATAGGAACCCTCTCCAGACCAAAACTCACGACTAAAGCCCCATAACCAAAGGTCTTTAGTCGTCCGTTCTTGGCCCTGGTCAGTTGGCCTTTCACATTAGCCAACACGGCATTGCACCAATTGAAGATGGTGCCTCGAAAGCAATCAACTACCATACGCATCTGAGATCCGGTGGTAATGTGTAATGCGGCAGCTCCGCAAAGTCTGGTGACAGTGAATGCAATCACCATGAGCTCAGGACGGGATATTGTCTTTATTTTTATCCCTTTGTCTCTAGCCTGGCTGTTGCAGTACTCTAGCCGGAGGCTATCGACAGACTGGCCACTTGGCCTAGTCCCGTGCAGAGTCAAGTCTTCGCCTCTCTTAGGCAAACCAGTCAAGAAATATATGTCCGCCAGCTCGATTTCGAGCTGGTGGCCGCCAATGAAGAAGCACTGGTCCTGTATGCTCCATCTGTCAACCAGCCACTGTAAGAAATCCACCTGAGCCCTCATGCTAGGAATGGCCCAGAATTTGTACAATCTGCACGCCCTCAAAGCATCAAATGAAGGCTGATGATTCCATGCGGCAACATCCACGTCCTCATGCTCTTGTTCATGCCAATCTAGCATGATGTACTCTCTGCATCAAGTATAAAGACAAATTAAAATGCTAGAAAATATTTTGTGTGGTCCATTTTTGAGAATTTTTGGGTTAAAAACCCTTGCGGCGGGGACCGCATCCTCCAGGTTAGACACAGTGCGTGGGACCACACTTTGTCTACACAGAAGGTGTGGACCCCGAGCTTTTTCCCAATGGAGAAAAAGTCGAGGTCCGCAGGCCCGCAATGGTAAACTTGCGGGCCCCCGCGCGTGGGTTTTGCACCTAAAAACCCTCCCAAAAATGAAATAAAGGACTAAAAAAAAAAATTAAACGGTTAAAAATGAAGAGTGGGATGATGTGGATTACCTGGAGAAGACGGCGTTCGATTCCGACGGTTGGATTTTCTGCAATCTTCACGGGAAGTTTTCTGAGCAAAAGCACTATTTTCTCACCCAAACTCAAATGGTAAAAATGAATTGACAAAGGCCCTTTTTATAAGTTTTTGAGTAAATAAATTGCAAATTTGTTTATGTTTCACTTTAAAAAGGTATTTTGCGACATTTTTATCCATTTCAAACAGGTATGAGTAATGTTTGTGTTTTTGTGCAGAATAAAGGATTATTCAGGCGAAATCTATCATTTTCGACGAAAAAATATGTAGAGTCATCTTTAAGCTCTTTTCTGACTCCTAAAACATGAAAAGATTACCGAGTGTTTCTTTTAAACTCGTTAAAACGGAATTAAAAGACGGTCCACTTACAACTCTTTTCCGACCGTAAAAACATGAAAAGATTGCCGGATTTTTGTCGTTTCAAATTCGATATCGGTCATAAAACGACGTGTCATTGATCGCTTTTTTACTTTTTTGGGTCAAGGGCACTAATAACAAAAAGTACTCCTTGGTCGTAAAAGATCAAGCGGTTCTCTCAAGTATTATTTTATACTTTTTCGGGCTTGGGAGACACAAACTTACGAAGAAGGTCAACCCTGGAGTCTTCTTAAGTTTTTTCAGACTCTCTAAAATTGAAAAACGTTGAGTTTCTCCTATACTGGACTCGTTAAAATTTCACAGTAAAGGACCTGTTCAATTACAAACAGGAACGAACCACTCCTTCTTAGGTTTCGAATTTAAACTAAGTTGGACTCATCCGAAGGATGAGCTTATAATCAAGCAAATGTTATCCTCCTCAAGCTTGTCAAAAATAAAGAGGTACTTGCCAGAAATGGTGGGGGAAAAGAGAGAAAAATGAGCCTGTTTGTCATACTTTGTAACCACTCTTGAACACGACACTTTTATTCACCTGGGTTGGGAAATCCTTTGCCTAATAGTTGATCAAACCGCATTGAAAGTCTTCAGCCGGTTTCTGGGTATTAACTTTGGGTCAATCGTCACTAAGCCATCTGTCGTGTCGTTATGTGTTCAAGAGGTCACTGCCAATAAGCCATTCATTTGAAAAATATCTGTCATCCATCTTGACCATCCCTGAGTCAGTCCTTTCAACTAAATTTCTTCAACTTGATCTATGATTTCGTGTTGTGGGCTTGCCTACAACGGATCGCTTTCTATTGACATCAGCTCATTATCTAGAAAGATGATCTAGAAATCGTCAGTACCTTGAGATCTGCATGCCTCAATGGCAGGTTTCTCGCCTTTGACGACAGTTTACATCATTGACTTTCGATCAAAGGATTCCGTGACATGTTCGACATCAACACATTTATTCACATCTCATGGATTGTACTGGGTACTTTGAGAGCCATTGACATCACTGGTGGTTTCTCCCACACTTGTTAACAGTTTACATCATTGACTGGTAATCAAGTGGTTTCTACCATGTTCGACATCAACACATTCATTCGCATGGATAGAATCGTACTGTTTCCGGAAGTAGAAATGAAGACCCTGGATCTAGTTTCCACAATCCAGGTTGCGAGGAATTTTGTATTCATTATATAATGGAATATTCATAAACAGATGGCTGCGTCCATACTGTGTCCACATGAGTCTTTACTTGTGATGTTTTACAAGATCATTCCTATATCATAGCAGTAGTTAGTTTTTCTAGTCAGTTTTAATCTGAGTATGGGAATGCCTACCTCAGCGATGATATGATCTCATATATATATCTTGCATTGAATGTTTTTACAGGTTCCAACCGGGCTCTCCACAAGATGATCCTCGAAATGATAAAGTACTTCACTCTTCCTAAATGATAATAAATCCTCATCTACTACAGATTTCGCACTTTAGGGGGCAATCTGTTACACAAAAATATCATCACCATGATTATTTGCAGTCAGTATGGGTCTATCATCACTTGTACTGTCCTCCTAAGCAAGTCTCAGACCTCAGCTCTTCAAATCAAGCTTTGGAAATGAGAGAAAGACATTAAAAATCAATGTAACTCTGGTTCCGCACTTTCTCTCATGGTCACCTGCTGTCCCACACCTTATGTATACAAAAACTGCGGACCTGCCCGCTCTATCCCTAACGGTGTAGGTGCGGACCCCTGTGAAAGTCAAAAGGCACAAGTTTTATCTTAACAAACTCACTTTGGGTTAATTCTAGAGGTTTCTAGAAGGAATTTTGACGTGGATTGTTCGCTCTGAGGTGGTTCATGCATCCCAAAAGAGAAGGAGCTAATCCCTTGATGAGAGGAGCTATCCCTTTGAAGGAGGGCTTTATCCCTTTGAAGGAGGACCTAGTAACCTCCCTCCATTGCACTATAAATACAGGCATTGGGCTGGTTGCTAGAGAGGTTAGAAGTTGAACATTTTTGAGGGTAAATGCTGGTGAAATCAAGACTTCCTAGTTGAGCTTAAGAGGAGAGATCACACATCTTTTTGGCTTCATTTGGGAGTGAGTGAAACTTGTCAAAGTAGAGGAGACTTCTTGCTGGACCCTGGGAGGAGCTTGTACAGCATCAAGGCAAAGGTTGTAAAGTTCTTCTTCTTTTGAATTAATACAATCAAACTCATTTTTCTCAACAAGTATCTTATGTTATTTGTTTCATGGACTCCTTGACTTTCATGTTAAATATGTTTTATGCAATTGGCTTTTCAGGTGCTATTTAATTTGTTTGCCTTGTTTGTGTTTGCAGATTCGCGAAAAGGAGCTCATTTGGATCGAAGGAGCGAGGGCATCCACAAGCTTGCGTTGGACCTAAGGTAGGCCCTAAAAACACTTGTTTGATATTGTTAATCAAAGCATATTTAGAGAAAGATAGTGTCTGGTTGGTTTGCTTGTCATTAGGTCTTCCTTAGATTCTAGGAAGGTCTATCTTGTCCGCAAGATCGACTTATTCCGTGTGACAGTCCCTCCTGGATGAACTTCGTTATCAACAGATTATGTTTTCATGTGCTGATGATTGTTATGTTCTTCTTCTTTATATTCTGCAGTTGTATTTGTTAATGTTCTTTTAAAATGCAATTTTAACACATCACGAAAGTAAAAGGTCTTGGCAGGGTCCTTCTTCACACCCAGACCTGGATCAAGTGGTATCAGAGCAAGTCTTTGCGTTGATGTGAATTGTAGTGTGAACAATGGAAAATGAAATGACAGATGATGAAAGAGCAATGTACAAGACCATGCTCGACATTTCCAAGAAATTGGAAATTGTGTATGAAACTCTATAGAAAGAAACAGAGGAAAAGGAGCGATTACAACTTCAGTTGAAAGCCACAGAAGAGGCCATGGAGGAACTGAAGAAAAACAAACATAATCTTCAAATAGGGAATGATTAATTGAAGATTTGTCTACATGAAGAGAAAGAGTAGAAGCAGAGTTTGCTACTACAACTACAAGCAAAGGACGAGGATTTGGAAAATCTACAACGAGACCCATGTGAGGTAAAAAGTAGTTCTCCATCTTCATGTATGTTTCCTAATGATGATTTCGCTGTGTTTGAAAATCATACCATAGGAATGTGCTCCAAACTACTGAAGAGAATGGGATATGAAGGAAAAGACTTGGGCGTTAATGGCCAAGGCATTGTCAATCCCATCAAAGTAGAGGAATTACCCCGTCAGGCAAGACTTGGGTATGTTAGGAAAGAAGTTGGGGAATGCGATCCACCAACAACAAATGATGAGAAACCCTCATCAATTCTTTCCAAATTGAAAGAGAAGGTAAAAGATGTTGATTTCCTTTCGATTTCATCTTCTGATAGTATGATGTCTATTGGATATTTGGAGATCCCCATTACAGGGACAAACATGAGGCTCCTTACAAAGACAAGGTATGAGGAGAAAGAACTTGGTGCTAACAACCAAGGCATAACTCAACCTTTGTAGGCTGTGCATGAACCCCAATTTGTAGGCTCAAGGTACACTAAAGGAGAGTGCTCAAAGGTGTCAAAGTCGTCTGAGACATTGTCGAGGAAAGAGAATGATGGGAACACATCCCCATCATCCCATGGCAGTTTCCATTGTAGGGAGAGAGCTGAGGCAAGCTCTCATCGCCATACTGACATGAAATATAGCAAAGGAAGGTATAACCATTTTCGATCTTCGAATGTTCATTTTTATTATGATCATGTTGTTAATAATGAACGAAGATCAAGGCATTGAAAAACATGTACTTTTTGTGGTTTACCTAACCATACATTTTCCAAGTGTTGGAAAAGAATGGCAACACTCATGATGCGTGAAAGACCATCTCAAGAACATGAAAAGAAATAGGTTAAGTAGGTATGGAGGAAGAAATCCCACTGTAGTCATTGCGATAGAAATGGCCATCAAAGAGCCACTTACTAGAAGATCCATCTAGAACAGCGCCTTAAAGACAAAGCGTCGGTGCGTGAACCAGGTAAAGCAGTTGTTTGACAAGCAAAACCACGTCAAGGAGGTGATCCATTCACAAAGATAAGTGAGAAATGGTTTCTAGACATGTTTTCATTTCATGGTCATTCTTTTGTAAATCACTTGTTGCATTTTAAAATGTAAACGTGATGATGTGTTTCCATCACTTGGTCAACAACAATGATGTCTGGTCATGTTTTGAATCCTATTTTGAGTTGCATGTTAATACTCTGAAAGTGATGTTATGTTTCCATCGTGTGTCGAAATCATAGTGTTTGGCCTTATGTATGTAAATCATGCGTTGCAGCGATGATGCGTTTTCCATCACTTTTTGAAGCAACCATGATGAGTTCGCCTTGTTGTCATAGCTGGGGTATTACGTCCATCTTGTTGTAAACCTGATCACCGAGTATGTGTTATAAACTCGTGGCAAGTGTGGGATGTTTGGGTCATTAGTTTGGTCATGTCATTCAAAGCATGCAATTTTTGAAATAATGCACTATAGGTTGCAGAGATAGTAGGTGTCGGCTCATCGCTTAAGGCTTCAAAGAACAAAGGTGAAGGAGATGGAAGCGAGACCTTTTTAGGACATTTTTGATGTAGACAGGGTACAAAGAAAGATGCAGATTACCTTTTATGCTTTTGGAGGACCAAAAGCTCCTCAGTGGGGAGGATTGATCCAGGTGGATCTTCAAACACCATGGCATGGAAACACTCGAAAATCAAAGTGATCAGAATGATGTCGAACTAGAACCAGAGTGTAGATCTTGTCTTCCTGATCATGGAGGTGTGAATGGTTCGTTAATCTGAGTCCAAATGATGAAGTTATCACGAAAAGAGTTGCCTTGGTTCCTTTGAGAAAGGGAGGTTTTTCTCATAAAAATGGACTTAAAGCCTTATAAGGAAAATCGCATCGGAGGGAGTCCAAATGGTAGACTTAAGCGGGCATTTGGAACCCCCCGATCAGCAATCTCCGACTAATCGGAGATCGGGGGCATGCTAGTTGTGATATCGGTGCTAGCGAATCAGCGATGAAGGATCGGCGTCGGCAAAACCCAAAGGCCTAGGACCCTAGGCCATAGTGATTGCGATTAGTGATCGTCGTTATCGGCGATTAGAACGATCGGCATCAGCAATCGGTGATTTTCGATTCCAACTTGCAATATAGTGTAGACCCAATCAATTTATAGGTTTGATTTTATAAAATTTGAAATCCGAACTTTCAGACTTTTCAATTTTTTTTAGTTTTTTTCGGGTTTTTGTATTACAGCTTTAAAATGATAAAATGGCTATTTTTTTAAGGTTGTTGCACCTATTGATTACAAATGACTTCTATTCTCAAGCAAAAAACCTCCGATTTTGAAGCAGCCTTATCCCAAACGTGTTATAAAACATGATGGGTGACAGAGAGACGAGGTTGGAGGAGAAGGAGAGAGCCTGCATGCCAGAGAGTGCTCGAGAGCCCGAAAGCCTATGCTAGAGTGCCGAGAGCATGGATGTAGAGAGCTGAGAGCGGCGAAAGGTTGCGTGACAAAGGGTGAGAGCGGTGAAACAGAGAGCCCGAGAGGCTACGTGGAGAGACTGCGTGGAGAGAGACCCGAGAGCCTGAGTACGCAGAGAAGCATGAAATCTGCAGAGTAGCACTTGATCAAGAAGCATGAAGCCAAAGAGCCCTTGATCAAGGCAGATCGTAGAGCTATAGTGACATAAGCCAGAGCACTACAGCGCTGATAGCCAGTGAGCTATAGAGCTGAGAGTCCAGAGCAGTTCTTCTCTTTTATGATCGATTCTTCTCTTCATGATCGATTCTGCTTCTTTTGATCGATTATTCTTTGTGATAAATTCTTCTTTGATCAGTTCTTTTTCTTGCAATTGATGTTTAAGCAAGTTTCAACACTTCGACAGTCTGATTCAGATGTCCACATTCTTGTGCGAGCAACCATCTCCTTTCATCGATGCCTTGAGATCGATGGTCTGAGTAGCTTTAGCAGTGAGACATCCACTTCTTCACATGGCCCGTGGTGTGAGGTATATGGTTTTTGTCCATGTACTTCTTCTTTTACATTAGGCTGCATGGATCCTTGATTGATATTGACGCATGATCTTATTTATTATCTGTTGTCATGATCCCTTACTGCCTTGATGAGGAATCTTCTATATGATGTACTTGTTGTCATAACTCTTCATGTTATGCTTTGAGATCCCTTATTGTATGTTGCTGGGATACTCTTGTTTATTACATGTCGTCATGCATGTGTTTTGTTTTGACATCCCTTTTGTGCCATGTTGGCGGGATGCTCACCATGCATGTTTTTGTGTCATACTGATAGGAGTTTGATTGGGAGTTCCAAGTTGTGGGATATCTCTTAGAGCCACTCCTGTGTGAGGGCATTTTTCCTTGTATGATCAAGACATCATCTATGTGTACATCATCTTTATTGACAACACATAATGTAGCAGCCTACACCATCTTGACATGGGGCACGAAGACATAGTCCCTCGTGGACTAAATCCGTTATCAACGGCTTATGTTTTTATGTGCTGATGATTTTTATGTTCCTCTTATTTATAGTCTGTAGCTGTATCTGTTAATGTTCTTTTAAAATGCAATTTTAACACATAACGAAAGTAAAAGGTCTTGGCAGGGTCCTTCTTCACACCCAGACCTGGATCAAGTGGTATCAGAGCAGGTCTTTGCGTTGATGTGAATTGCAGTGTGAACAATGGAATGTGTAATGACAGAGGATGAAAGAGCAATTCACCAGACCATGATCGACATTTCTAGGAAATTGGAAATTGTGTATGAAACTCTACAAAAAGAGACAGAGGAAAAGGAGTGATTACAACTCTAGTTGAAAGCCACAAAAGAGGCCATGGAAGAACTGAAGGAAAACAAACATAATATTCAAATATAGAATGATGAATTGAAGATGTGTCTACATGAAGAGAAAGAGGAGAAGAAAAGTTTTCTTCTACACTGCAAGCAAAGGATGAGGCCTTGGAAAAGCTGTAGCAAGACCCATGTGAGGTAAAAAGTAGTTCTCCATCTTCATGTATGTTTCCTGATGATGATTTCGCTGTGTTTGAAATTCATACCACAAGAATTGGCTCCAAACTACTAAAGAGAATGGGATATGAAGGAAAAGGCTTGGGCGTTAATGGTCAAGGCATTGTCAATCCCATAAAAGTAGAGGAATTACCCCATCAGGCAGGACTTGGGTATGTCAGGAAAGAAGTTGTGGAATGCGATCCACCAACAACAAATGATGAGCAGCCGTCATCAGTTCTTTACAAATCGAAAGAGAAGGTAAAATATGTTGATTTCCTTTTGATTTCATCGTTAGATAGTATGATTTCTATTGGAGATTCGAATATCCCCATTACAGGGACAAACATGAGGCTCCTTACAAAGACAAGGCACAAGGAGAAAGAACTTGGTGCTAACAACCAAGGCATAACTCAACCTTTGGAGGTGGTGCATGAATCCCAATTTGCAGGCTCGAGGTACACTAAAGGAGAGTGCTCAAAGGTGTCAGAGTCGTCTGAGACATTGTCGAGGAAAGAGAATGATGGGAACACATCCCCATCATCCCATGGCAGTTTCCATTGTAGGGAGAGAGCTGAGGCAAGCTCTCATCGCCATACTGACATCAAAGATAGCAAAGGAAGGTATAACCATTTTTGATCTTCAAATGTTCATTTTGATTATGATCATGTTGTTAATAATGAACGAAGATCAAGGCATCGAAAAACATGTATTTTTTGTGGTTTACCTAACCATACCTTTTCCAAGTGTTGGGAAGGAATGGCAGCACTCATGAGGTGTGAATGACCCTCTCAATAGCATGAAAAGAAATAGGTTAAGCAGGTATGGAGGAAGAAAGCCAACTATAGTCATTGTGACAGAAATGGCCATCAAAGAGCCACTTGTTGGAAGCTCCATCCAGAGCAGCGCCTTAAAGACAAAGCATCAGTGCGTGAACTAGGTAAATCAGTGGTTTGACAAGAAAAAACACCTCAAGGAGATGACCCAATCATAAAGATAAGTGAGAAATGGTTTCTAGACATGTTGTTGTTTCATGGTCATTCTTGTGTAGATCACTTGTTGCATTTTAAAATGTAAATGTGATGATGTGTTTCCATCACTTGGTTAGCAACAATGATATTTGGTCATGTTTTGAGTCATATTTGGAGTTGCATGTTAATACTCTGAAAGTGATGTTATGTTTCCATCGTGTGTTGAAACAATGGTGTTTGGCCTTATGTATGTAAATAATGCGTTACAGTGATGATGTGTTTCCTATCACTTTTTGAAGCAACCATGATGAGTTGGCCTTGTTGTCATAGCTAGGGTATTATGTCCATCTTGTTGTAAACTTGACCACCGAGTATGTGTTATAAACTCATAGCAAGTGTGGGACGTTTGGGTCATTAGTTTGGTCATGTCATTCAAAGCATGTAATTTGTGAAATAATGCACTAAAGGTTGCAGAGGTAGCAGGTGTCGGCTCATCGCTTAAGGCTTCGAAGAACAAAGGTGAAGGAGATGGAAGCGAGACCTTTTTAGGACATTTTTGATGCAGACAGGGTATAGAGAAAGATGAAGATTACTTTTTATTCTTTTGGAGGAGAAAAAGCTCCTCAGTGGGGAGGATTGATATAGGTGGATCTTCAGACACCATGGCATGGAAATGGTAAAAAATCAAAGTGATCAGAATGATGTCGAACCAAGACGAGAATGTAGATCTTGTCTTCCTGACCATGGAGGTGTGAACAGTTTGTCAATCTGAGTCCAGATGATGAACTTATCGTGAAAAGAGTTGCCTTGGTTCCTTTGTAAAAATGAGGTTTTTTCTCATAAAAATGGACTTAAAGCCTTATAAGGAAAATCTCATCGGAGGGAGTCCAAAGGGTGGACATAAGCGGGCCTTTAGAACCCCTTGATTAATGATCTCTGACTAATTAGAGATCGGGGGCATGCTAGTTGCGATATCAGTGTTTGCGAATCGACGATGAAGGATCGAGGTCGGCGAAACCCAAAGGTCTAGGACCCCAGGCCGTAGTGATTACGATTAGCGATTGCCGATATCATAGATCAGAATGATCGACGTTGGTAATTGGTGATATGCGGTTCCGACTTGCGATATAGTGCGGACTTGATCGATTTATAGGTCCGATTTTATAAAATTTGAAATCTGAACTTTCAGACTTTTCAATGTTTTTTAGTGTTTTTTGGGGTTTTGTATTATTGCTTTAAAACGATAAAAAGGCTATTTTTTTAAGGTTGTTGCACCCACCGATTGTTCTATACAAATGACTTCTATTCTTAAGCAATAGACCTCCGATTTTGAAGAAGCCTTGTTCCAAACGTGTTATAAAACATGATGGGTGACAGAGAGCCGAGGCTGAAGGAGAAGGAGAGAGCCTACATGCCAGAGAGTGCTCGAGAGCCTGAAAGACTGTGCTAGAGTGCCGAGAGCACGGATGCAGAGAGATGAGAGTGGTGAAAGGCTATGTGACAGAGGGTGAGAGCAGTGAAACAGAGAGCCCGAGAGGCTGCACGGAGAGACTGTGTGGAGAGAGGCTTGAGAGCTTGAGTACACAGAGAAGCATGAAATTTGCAGAGAAGTGCTTGAAATCTGCAGAGCCATAGAGCTACAGAGAAGCATGAAACTAGAGAGTGCTTGATCGAGGCAGTTCGTAGAGCTGCAGTGACATAAGCCAGAGTGCTATAGAGCAGGTAGCCAGTGAGATACAGAGCCGAGAGTCCAGAGCAGTTCTTCTCTTTTATGATTGATTCTTCTCTTCATGATCGATTATGCTTCTTTTGATCAATTATTCTCTGTGATCGATTCTTCTTTGATTGGTTCTTCTTCTTGCAATCGGTGTTGTGAAATCGATGTTTAAGCAAGTTTTAGCACTTCGACAGTCTGATTCAGGTGTCCACATTCTTGTGTGAGCAGCCATCTTCTTTCATCGATGCCTTGAGATCGATGGTCTGAGCAGATTCAGCAGTAAGACATCCACTTCTTAAGATGGCCCATGGTGTGAGGTATATGGTTATTGTCCATGTACTTCTTCTTTTACATTAGGCTACATGGATCCTTGATTGATATTGATGCATGATCTTATTTATTATCTGTTGTCATGATCCCTTGCTGATTTGATGAGGAATCTTCTATATGATGTACTTCCTGTCATAACTCTTCATGTTATGCTTTGAGATGACCCTTATTGTATGTTGTTGGGATACTCTTGTTTATTACATGTCATCATGCATGTTTTTTTTTTTGACATCCCTTTTGTGCCATGTTGGCGGGATGCTCACCATGCATGTTTTTGTGTCATACTGATAGGAGTTTGATTGGGAGTTCCAAGTTGTGGGATATCTCTTAGAGCCACTCCTGTGTGAGGGCTTTTTTCCTTGTATGATGAAGACATCATCTATGTGTACATCATCTTTATTGACAACACATAATGCACCTACAACATCTTGATATAGGGCCCGAAGATGTAGTCCCTCCTGGACGAACTTTTTTATCAACAGCTTATGTTTTCGTGTGCTGATGATTGTTATGTTCCTCTTCTTTACAGTCTGCAACTGTATTTGTTAATGTTCTTTTAAAGTGCAATTTTAACACATCACAAAAGTAAAAGGTCTTGGCAAGGTCCCTCTTCACACCCAGACCTGGATCACTGCTTGCTATTCCTAGTGTCTGAATACGTGTAAGAGAGTTCAAAAGGTAACAAGAGATACAAGAGCATACATAGTTTAATTCAAACATAAACTACATGACAAATCAAGGAGTATCATGCTAAATGAATAAACATTTAGACATTTATGGAAATTAAACACTAGATGTATATATTAATGAATAAAAAAGGGAGGCATACAACCATTGCCTTGATGTTAGAGACCTCCTTTGTAGTGGATTCCCAAGTCTAAGCCAAGACCATTCAAGAACTCCTTCTCCTTAGTTAGATGGGTAGGATTTGGGCATAGTTTTAGCATAGGAATGCAAGCAAGAAATGACCAACCATTTAGGGATGGAAGGGACTTGATTTATAGGACGGGAGAGGGAGTTATGGATCCAAAAAAGAGGGAGGAAGGTCCACATATAAAGGGGAAGATCCCTAAAGGTAGGATAAAGGACTCAAAATGAGAGAGCTCAACCATATCTCTATCGAACAACATCTATCTCATTGTTCTCGAAGATTCTAGCAGGCAAAGCTTCTCCTCCACTTTAGGAAAGACTGTCAAAAGAGGTTTAGCATGGTTTTTCATGTCAAAAGTTGCGTTGGCTACACTAGGTCAGCATGCTGCAACATGTAATCAACATGGGCGAGCAGTAGTGCAAAGCACACCGGTCCTGAAAACTAGGGTTTTAGGAAAATTTCTCCATAATTTTCTCAAGGAAGCTCTTCTTCTATTCTTCAAGGATTTTTCTATATGTGTTTCATGTTGAGCACACTTTGACAATTTTTGTCATTTTGATGCTTCAAGATATGGGACAGGAAGTGTGATAAAATACTGTGTAATAGATGCCCCCTAGAGTATGAAGGTAGAACATGGAGTGATGGGTGAAATGCTCTACAATTCATGGCAAGGACTCAGAAAAACACTGCCAGGAGACTTGCAAATCAAGCATGATACAATATACATAGCTGACATCTCTGATATAAATATGCCTAATGATACAACTATGAATAGGCATCTAAAAATACACGAATCCATGGCATGGATGCAACCATCTAAATAGAAGGGATCATGTGTATGGATCCAAGACATGGACATAGTCATCTGAATAGAAAGGATCATATATATGGATCCACGGTATGGTCGCAACCATGCGTATAGAGGGAAAAATGTGGACAACCATGAATAACTCATAACTCCATGCAACTTGGATGTATCAGATGAAACTGATGGTCTTCATCTCTATCTCGTCTAATCATTGTATGAATTCTACCATGTAAATAGATGTGTTGAAGTCAAACATGATAGAAAACCATCTAATTACCAGTTAATGATGTAAACCATTAATAGGCATGAGAGAAACCACCAATAATGAAAATGGCTCTCAAGGTAAAACAACACAATCCACAAGCATTAATAATGAAGTTGAAGTCAAACACTTGCAGAATCATTCGATTAAAGGCCAATGATGTAAACCTATCATCAAATGTGCAGAAATTTCCATTGAGGCATGCAGGCTCCAAGGTAGTGGAAGGGATTTTCTAGATCATCTTCTTGGATAGTCAGTTGAAGTCGACAGGAAGTGATCCATTGAAGGAGGGCCATAATGTATCCCACATCATCGACATGAAACAAAATATTTAGTAGAGTAGGTAAGTTTGATTCAGGACTATGGTAGAAAAGTCAAACACTGTATAAGTAGTAAAAAAATACATATGGGACTTCTCTTGAACATATCAGCAACACGGCTCCAGAGTTTGGCAGCATTTGACTCATCATAGGATCAAGGGCCATGATGACAATGCAGTATAATCAGATGAGAGGAAAATTGGATTCCAAAAATTGAGGAAGGCAAGTGATGAATTGAGGATAACCCAAAATTGACACGAGAAACAGATAATTGCCATGTTTAAGAGAGACATGATGCCTTTACACAAAATACAAGAGGTGTTCACTTTCATTTTCCCCATTATTTCTAGTGAGAACCCCATTATTTTTTATCGCAAGCTTGAAGGGGATAGCATATGTTTGTTGTATAAGTCCATCCTTTAGATGAATCCATTCTATTAAGTTTAAAAAGTCCTAGGAAGTAGAAACTAGGTCTCGTCATGGTTACGAGTCCTGCATCGTTTAAGTTTTACGAGTTCAACAGAGGGGTAGCTCAACATCATTTTCATGTTTAGAGAGTTTGAAAAAGAGGCAAGAAAGAAAACTCCAAAGGTCCCTTTTCGTAAATAGTCTCTTGAATCCAAAAGGGTAGAAAATAATATCCAAGAGAACCTCTTTGACATGTTCGACTAAGGTGTTCCTTTTTCGTAAAATAGTCTATCTCAGTCTGGAAAAGGGTTAAATTTATACTAAGCAAACATCATTTCATTTACTTTAACGAGTTCAAAACGATAAGTACCCCGCAATCTTTTCATATTTCGAGAGTCATAAAAGAGCTTAAAGATGACTTCAGAGGGTTCCTTTTTCATTTATTTTTAACGAATACGAAAAAGTGATAAAATAAAACTCATTGAATCAATCAAAACTAATCACGGTCACCACTTATCCATGACTTGTCGCTACACAAGTGAACACACATTACCGATTTTTGAGAAAAAGTATTAAAATATAAGTAAAATATGCCCTAATTTGGTAAAAATATCTTTTAAAAACTTATAAAAACTCAAAAAGTGAAAACATTTTTACCATTTCACATTTTGTAAATCAGAAAGCACTTTTTACCCTATTTTCCCCCGATCTTCAGGCGAGGAGTGTGACTAATCCAGGACACCATTCTTCGATCCATTTGCTGCAAGTAAGAGATCTGTTTCTTCTCTTCATTTTGATTATGATTTTATGTGTTTTCATCCATAAGATAAATAGTAAGGAGGGCTTGAAATTTTTTTATGTCGAGGGCGATGAATGTGGGTTTTACCCATTGCACCCACACTGCTCACCCCGTGGTCAACTATGTCAACGCAGAAAAATATAGATAGATGTGCTAGTGCATGGTTATATTTTTTTTGAAAAATCCTCCATGTTTGGTGATTTATTTCCAAATTTGTTTCCATAGATGCTCATGAAAACTTGTTTAATGGATGTTCCACAAGTGAATCAATGAAAAATGGTGATTGAATGGAAAGAGAGAGGACATGATGTAGAAGATCATCAGGCATCCCAAGACCCAAATTTCATATCTGCCCTTTAAGCATGTGGGTTACTGAAATTCTTCTATATTCTTGGGATTAGGAGCCCAATTGAGTTATTGCAACATTTGATTGGGTGGTGGGATGTAGATCACCAACTTTTCATGATTAGGGACTAAGAACTTAAGATAAATTTCGTAGACATCTATCTCATTATGGGTTTTTCTAGAAGGGAACAATAGATTCAGCTGTCTGGTTCTTGTACTAGAGGGGAAAGTACGGATATGCTCATTGTGATACATTTCCTAAGCACTCAGAAAACTCAAAGTGGGAAGATAGACATAAATACCATCACCAATCTCCTGCTAAGAAAAATTATCCATACCATGGCCTGAATAGTTAGGGCTCAGGCTTTTCATGAAGTAACAAAGTCTCATTTCTAGTACACCATTAATTTTCTAAGTCCTACAGTTTTTAACTAGTGTGAAGGATTGTTGACCAACATGAAGAGCTAACTAATGAAATGCAAGTCGGGAAAGTTGAAACAGTTCGACTATTGATATATCTTGGTGAAGTTATTTTTGGAACATGTACCATTGTTCAGATATTAGTGGATAGAAGTGGATGCACCAGCACCCAAAGATCCATGATTGATGAGGAGGGGTGAGTTTATGCCTCGATAGGGAGGTAGTCAACAAATGTCATTTCCACCAACATTTTTTGGATGGTCATGACAATAGATAATCATGGTAGATAGTTCGGCATACTTTGGCATGGATTTCTGGGGAGATGTTGACCTTCCACTTCCACCTGGTACACAGTGGACTGATGCAGGTAAACAAAAATTTTAATTTTTTTGAAAATTTTGACTTTTTTTTATGTGTACTAAGATTTGACACTTATGATTTTTGCTGATGTTGGACGAGAGATACCTACAAGGGTTTTACCTATAGCCAAGTGAGTGGCTCGACAGATAGAGGATTCTCCTTATGAGGAGGGAGATGACCTAATCGTAGAGGTGGAATGTAACCTGGAAGTCTTAACAAGAGGCATTCCAGAATACATGTTTTTTGATGAGGTGCCACTGTGATATTAGAGGCATACTATAGGAGTGGTTGCCAGACTACATCAATTATTTAATTGAGTCATTAGAGCTATTTTGTGCTACCATGATCACCACGTTGGTGGATAGTCATCTTTAGCTTTTATTTTTTTCACTTATGTAGGCTTGAGAAGCCATGTGTCTCAGAACATAGATTTTGATATTTTAATGTAACAGACATTCTACAAACTTACACACACACACACACACATGTTTCCCTTGATGCTTATCTATTGTTTAAATTATATGTTTTTGCATTTACATATGACGCAAATGTCTTTCTAGAATGTAATTAGTCAATGTATCTGTTAATGTGTTCAAATGTCTTAGAATATGCTGATAGGTGATATAATCAAAGTCTTGTTCCAAGAGATGAACTCGCAAATATATTCTCAAAATCTGAAGGTTTCTGACTAAGCATTGTCTTTTAAGTTGTACTACAATGAGTTGTGAATCAAGATTAATGACTAACTATCTAATTCCAAGAGAAGTGGTTTCTAGCAAAAGCTTGATAACTTCACTATATTCGATAATGTTATTAGTTGTACGACCTAAAAATATGCCTTGTAAATTCACTAACTCACCATTAGGGTCATAGAATTTCCATGTAGAGGAAGATAAATTCCATGTACTATGACAAGCACCATTAGTGAAACAGACATAAAGGTTTGATGACATCTACAAACCAAGTAGAACACACGATAAGCAGAGGAAATCACATTTACAAAAGCAAACAAACACACAAAAACCAACTAAACACTAATTCCAAATCGAATTCTTGTAGGATAACAATCCATTTAGAATACTTTCCCCCCAGCAACTGAAGAGTCAAAATGTATGTCATGGGGTTGCAATCAGAAATCATAGTGGTCTTATGTAAGAGAATATAGTGGTGAAAGCGTTGAACAACGTGAATGGCTACCAAAGCTAATTGCTCAACTTGGGCATATCGAGTTTTAATGTCAAAAATATTTCAACTCAAGTAATAAATCATGTGTTTGTCTCCATCATCATTGTTCTCAACAAGTACCATAGCAATAGTACTATCGGTGAAAACCAAGTACAAGAAATAATCGTGGTGATAATTTGGGGGATGTAGTAAAGGATCACTAATAAGGGCATTCTTCATTGTATCGAAGGATTTTTTAGCAATATCATCCCAAATGAATGGGATCCCTTGGCAAGTTCAGCGTAATTCAGGACAAAACGATGAAGGAAATTTTCTTTCCCTTCTAAACTCCGCAAATGATGTAAAGAAGATGGAGGGGGAAATTCATAATGACCTCCACCTTAAAAGGATCGATCTGGATGCCTTCCTTGGATATGAAAAATCCTAAGAGATGACCAGATTCAATGCAAAAGACACACTTATGCAGATTTGATTGAATATTGTATATTTGCAGAGAAGAAAGATCTCTTGAAGGTGATCAGAACAGCTACGATGCTTAGTAGAATGTGCTGGTAAGTTGTCAAGATATGGTTAAACGATATTCTTAATATCATGAAAGGAATAAGGCAGCGCTTGTTGGAAGGTAGCACCAACATTCTTCAGACCAAAAGGGATTTTTTTGTAAGAAAAGGTTCCCCAAGGGCAAATGAAAGAAATTTTGTGTTGATCGACAAGAAGAATGTTAATCTAGTTGTATCCAAAAATACGGTCCATAAAGGAAAAAATCTCACTCTCGACACATTCGTCAGTAATCTGATCTATAAAGGGAGTCCGATAATTATCTTTAGGACATGACCGATTGATACCATGATATTAACACAAATGCATATAGTCCCTTGTTTCTTAGTCACATGAACAATACTCGAGACCCAATTCATCAATGGAATAGGATAAATGAGACCAACTCTAAGAAGTTTTTCAAATTCTCCCTTTATGGCAGCTACCTTTCTAGGGTGCATGGGATAAAGATGCTAATGAATAGGCTTCACATTTAGATAAGTAGGTATCTCATGCACTACTATACTTGGATCTATGCCAGGCATCTCTTCGTATGACCAAGCAAAGACATCACATAATTCTTTGAAGAGGGCGGTATAAATATTGATCTCATTCGGAGAACAAGAAACCCCAATATGGATATTTTCGACAATCCCTAGTTTGACAAAGATGTCGATGGGAATTCTAGCTCAAATATTTCCCCTATTTCCTTCAGATAAAACTTCATGAACCAAAATAGGTGTCTAAAGTGGATGAGTCGGTACATCGGAAACAAGGGTTTCTAGACAGGAAAAAATCTGACCAAGGCTTGGGAGAAATGAGGAACAATGATGGGAATCATTCCATGGAGTTTCCTCAAGAGACATAACTTCTGTGATACTCTCATCAGTTGGAAATGTCTCATTCAAAGGATCTAGAGAATCCCAAGAACCGAGCCAGGGAGATTGTGAATATGTGTCTAGAATCATACTGAAATGATCACAAATTTCAAAAATAGCTGTAGAAAATGAAACAACAACTTGATATGCTTTCTCTATGGGGCTAAGTGGCATAACATCACCAAAACAATCAATCTAATCAGGACAGGGAATGACCCAAGGATCATGACGAGTCGAGACCATGTTAAGTGGAGTGATGTTTGGATGTGGACGGGAAAAAGTTCACATTAGGGAAGATTCTTTGAGGAGTATTTCCAAGATATGGCACATTGCCATTTGAGGAGTTGGAAGAGAAAAAAGTGAGCTGATCAAAAGTGACTATTTTCCCTTGATGATGAAAATGGTGCTCACAAAATAGGGTAAAAACCATGTAAAACATTGCATGGGTCCAACTATAACCAAGTACAAGATTGTAATTCAGATTGGCATCGACAACTTCTACTTCCAATTGAATTGGCAAGTCATTGAGAATACCATATGGCCAAGAACCTCTACCATCAAAAGATTCCAATGTATAAGGGGACTATTTGAGAGGTGGAGAGTCAATAGCTTTCCAACATGAATGGGACATGATGCAATTAGAATCACCCTCATCAATAACAGTCCCATGAATAGTCTTCCCTTTGATAAAAAATTGTATAAGAAAGGAAAGTTGATGTGGGAGATGAGGAATGTGGTTTTAGAGATCAAAAGTAATTAGATTCGAATTTGTAGGGTCAATCCCTCCTATGGCAGATAGTAATTCTTTTATTTGTGATGGACAAGTCTAGAGGACTTCCAAAGCTGACATTATCGAAGGTGCTTGATATAAATCTTCCACAATATTATAATGTTGAGAAGCTCACACATTCAGATTATACAATGACTTCCAAAGAACACCTTTGGGAGGTGGTTAGATAATGGAACCATTACTAGGTCATTGAATATGAACAAGACTAGAATTGGGCAGAGTGGAAGTAGAACGCATATTAGTGGCATCTTTTTCCACAACCTGTTTGGTAGGAGTTTGATAATATTTTGATCGAATAGCAACAAATATGGATGTCGTACCACTCATAAAAAATTGAGAGCCTGAAGATGTATAGGATTTAGGTTGATCTACTAATTGAGTCTCATGTGATGGAAAGGGTTCTTTCAACACAGTTAGAGTCCCTGGAGTGGCTTTTAATAGATGACCAACCTCAGCATGATAGGGACAATCCTTGGTATAATGATATTTGTAACATATAAGACAAGGATATTTTCGCTTGCTTTTGAATGTATCATCAGCAGACGGTTTAGGAGAATCCTGTTTTGGGGTATCAGATTTAGTCTTACCTTCTTTTTCCCTTTAGAGGCTTTGTATGTTGTGGTATATTGGAAATCATTCCCCTCATAATTTTTACCATGATTTTTGGGAGTATTCAAAGGAGGAGAAGGTGCAGTAAGAGGAACATATTTATGCTTCGTAGAAGTAGAAGAACCATTACAAGAATTTTGAGCTACTGACCGAATAATACCATCAACGAGTGGTGTCTCCATAGGTTGGGAAGATGTTGGATCAGTTGAAGGTCATGGGGCATTAGGTAAGAGATCATAGAGCATGCCAGATTGTGAATATACCAAATCCAGATATTGAGAAAAGGTGATGGCTTGTTCTTCAGTCACACAACCACCCATAGCTATTTATTTGCCAATTTGATTAACAAATGAATTAGTAAACCATTCAGTTAAAATATCATCATGGATTTTGAACTTAATAAGATGACGTTGATGCCTCCATTCATGGATGTGATTGGAGATGTGAGTAGTAGTCATCTGTTTCAAAGATGTTAGGAGATGGGTCCTAGTTTCATATCAAAATGGTAGTTGAAAATGAGTGAGAAAAGCCATAGCCAAGATATTGAAATATTTAAAGGCACATCAAGGTAACTCAATGTACCATTTGGTGGCAATACCTGTTAGAGTGCATTGGAAAAGATGTAGTTAAATGAAATCGTCGACCCAAGAGTTGGACAAACACCATAAATGGTAGGTCATGACATGAGCTTGGGGGTCTTCTCCAGACTTCCCTTCGAATTTTGAACAATCACCATGACTTTTGGTAGGAATTGAAGGCCAATATGGTGAATGGATTATTGGGTCATTTGTAAGCCTCGACACATCCGGTAACTCCAATGTAGCTAAAAAAGGAAATTGAGGATTAAAAGGTATGAAAGGCCTTTGATAAGGTCTAGATTGAGGATTCCAACCTTGTTGGTATTGATTTTTCCCACATAGTGGTTGATTTTGACCATAGGGATTTTGATACTGCCCCCACTAGGAGGAATTTTGACCATACAAAGGTTGGGTTTGTCCCCACTGAGGTGGGTTCTGATGAGGATAGGTTTGATATTGACCCGACCCAAGTCATTGAGAACCATAATGAGGATAAACAACTTTTGAGAAGTATTGAGAATAGGGTCACTAATGCAATGGTTGACCTTGCAGATGCAACAATTGACCTTGTTGCTACAACTATTGTTGATAAAATCCTTGCTCCACATAAGGTCCTTGTTTCACATAAGGCCCTTGTTGTTGATAGGTTCCTTATGGATATGGATGGGTTCCTCATTGTTGATAGGAGACTTGTTGCAAAGGATTACCATCTCCTAAAGTTCCAAAAATAGACTGAAACTGACCAGACGACCCAAATGAGGGATTAGGAAGAGATTGCATTTGGGCTCCTTCTTGTTAGTTGAGAGGTGGGTTTTGATGTTGATGTGAACCATAAGGAGGGTATGGATGTTGATAAGGTATTTTACCCGAAAGAGGTTGCTAATAAGGAATTTGACCAGATCTAGATGGAATGGAGGTTCCACTAGGATAAGGAATACTACCAATAGTTTTAATTTCTCCCATAACGTGAGTTTGGGATCTCACACTCACATAAGTTTCACCAGAGATAGGAGGTACATATGGAGGAGGTGGTTGCCCCCTAGGTGGTGGGATAGATTTCCCACTCAATGGAGGAGGTGTAACCACTATAGCGGTCGAAAGAGGAGTTGAAGAACCTATAAGGACATTAACTGCCCCAATCATGATTGTAGGTTAGGAAGAAACCAAAGGTTTAACAAGAATTTGGGAAGCCATGTTCGAAACAAATGGGCTAGTGGTAGGTGTAATGCTAGATGATCATATCATATGGTGATAAAGTAAAGATGCGCTTGGAGTACCAAAAGCCAAATGATCAAGAGAGGTATAATTCTGAGGAAGTAAGGGTTCATTTCTTTCAGGGGGTGGATTCGTCCGACTCCCCATATAAGGAGAGGGAACATATGTAAAGCCTTCAGGTAGAAAGGGATATTCAGAACCATCACCGACACAAGGAGTATGGGTGGCTTAGACTTCTATAGGAGGATCTTGAGGAGATGCTGACATAGATGGAATCTCACCTTCTGATGCCATGGGTGGAAACAATTGATGAGGAGGAACCCGCAACACACGAGGAGAAAGTTCCAAAGGTACAATGAGATTATTAAACATACTATATGGGCTTTGAGGAGATATCACCAAAGGATCGTAAATTGGATTTGGGGAAAATAAAAAGAACCCTTGAGGAACCTCAGAACTTTCTGGTTTAGATTACTAAGATGACAAAATAATCTCAAGGTGGAGGACAAGAAGCAAGAGGCTGAATGCTCAGGACAAGTCGAATTTCAAAACCTTGATCTTCAAGTGACTCTGGAATATTAGGATGGACTGCTTGTGATGACCCTTCAATATTAGATTGTGAAGGGGGTATGTGAGGTGAACCTGGTGGTTCTGCCATGGTGATATTTTCTCAAAATCAAAAGGAGAGGAGGTGATTTATTCGAGCTTCAATTAAAATTTACCATTACTATGACATAATGAGGCCAAGGAGAACTGCGTGGGTAAGACATATTATCGTGGGTAGTAAATTTTAGAACTTTAAAAAAATAAATAAATAAAAAAGGGTAATCAAGGCAAAAGTGTTTACCAAGTATCCGTGAAAAACAATATACACCTTGGCATAACCAAGGACTTAATGTACAACGACCAATCTCCCTAATGTTGTGTTCAATGTATCACTTCTACAAGGCAATTGACTTGATTACCTGTGGCTAAAGGATAGTAACCTAGTGGGGTCTCCCAATATATACACGAGGGTACAAGGAGCACAAGTCCATGTTAGCGTTATCTAATGCATAACTATTCAATGAGAGCGTTCCCATATACTTTTCATACATGGAGCACATCAGATATTCCCAAAAGTACTAGAGAACGATCCTATATATTGTTGTATGTGGAACGAGATTTCAATCCCGGGATACAATGATGGCAGATAACAACAAATGCTAGTTTTATAGATGTCAAAACACGTCTCTACCCTAGATCTCTAAATATTTTTGTTAAGTTACAAATAATCATTAGGTTAATTCAGTAAATTTAATGTTTATCTTGAATTATGTTTCAGTTTTGAGGCTCAAAATGATGTCACCTAAACGACTAAGATGCAACTATATGAGAAAAAGAGAAACTTTCCATTTCGACAAAAGCTAGACTAATCAAAGGAAAAAGTTTCAATCAGTAATGCATCAAACAAAATTTCTTCTACTAACTTTCACTTTCACTTTTCAAATGCAATGCCAAAAAGTAAAAATGATTTTCACTTCTCACTATCCTAAATGCAACTTTTCAAGAGTAAAATCACTATCACTTTTACTAAGATGCACTTATAGGAATGATGTTTTTCATTTTAATTTATATGATGTAATGCAACTAATGCATCAACCAAATCAAAATGAAATATGATTCAAATGCACTTACATGAAAATATTTTTCACTTTTCTTTTTTAATCAAATGATAATGCAGTTCTTTCAACTTGAGAATCAAACAATGTAATCTATGCTTGACAAAAAAAAATGATTTCCAAATGAAAATTGACCTAATGCAATTGAAAATAAAATTTTGAAATATAATCTAAAAAAATGCAAAATAATTTTTCTCAATGATTTCCACAGAAAAAACACTTAATCAATCAACAAAACTAGTATCCCAATGACACAAATAAACAACAAGCGAAGACTAATTGACCTAAAACCCTAACACTAAATCAAACCTCACTTCAAAGCCAATGAGACAAATTTTGAAAATTAATCAAGACAACCAGTCAAAAGACTGGCAAATCCAAGTATACAGGACAAAGAAAGGTATATGAGGCCAAGACACACTGGACCTTATGACATAAACAATATTTTTTCTCAATTTTCTAGGATCATTGTGACTATGTATAGTCAAAACCGTGCTGATAGGGGTTTCAGCATGGCTGTTAATAAGAAGAGCACGCTTGAAGTGCGAATGTTCTAGGAAAAAACATGTTGGGAGAGAAATGTAGGAAACAATAAAATAATTTCAACAAGCAGTGCAAACCTAACACTCTAAAGCAGTGATCATTCAAAGTGTAGACTTATATAGAATCCAAATGACTGATAATTCAACGAATGGACAAATTGATCAAAAGAAGAAACAAAATATAGAGGTAGAAAGGGATATAGGTTCCCCAGTGGAGTCGAAATTTTGTTGTAAATATAAATTCCTTCTGCAGAAAAAAGTGATCTCTCTATTCCTATGAGAGAATCTATCAACAAATTGAACAAACTAGTGCAAAACTCTCCTAGTTTATGTTGAAAAATACAAAGTGAGAGAATGAAACCTACCTTAATATGATGTTAATCACTCAAATTTTGATGATGATGATCATCCCTTAGCTTCTAGGCTCACTCCTTGTTATGCCTTGCATTCGAATACTTGCAAGAGAGATCAAAATATAAAAAAAGATACAAGAACATAAATAGTATAATTCAAATATAAACTACATGATAGATCAAGGAGCATCATGCTAAATGAATAAATATTTAGACATTTATGGAAAGTAAACACTAGATGTATATATTAATGAAGCAAAAAGTGAAGCATACAACCATTGCCTTGATGTTGGAGACCTCCTTTGTAGTGGATTCCCAAGTCCAAGCCAAGACCATTCAAGCACTCCTTATCCTTAATTAGATGGGAAAATGTTGGGCATAGTTTCAGCATAGGAATACAAGAAAGCAATGACCAACCATTTGGGTATAGAAGGGACTTGATTTATAGCATGAGAGGGAGTTAAGGATCCAAAAAAGAGGGAGGAAGGTCCACATACCAAGGGAAAGATCCCTAAAGGTAGGATCAAGGACTCAGAATAAGAGAGCTTGACCATATCTCTATCCAATAACATCCAGCTTGTTTTTCTCGAAGATTATAGTAGGAAAATATTCTTCTCCACTTTAGAAAAGACTACCAGAAGAGGTTAAGCATAGGCTTTCATATCAAAATACACGTTGGCAGTGCTAGGTTAGCATGTTGCAACATGCAATCAACACGGGCCAGTAGTAGTGCAAAGAACGTTGGTCCTAAAAACTAGGGTTTCATGCAAATTTCTCCAAAATTTTATCAGGGAAGCTCTTCTTCTATTATTCAAGGATGTTTCTATATGTTTTTCATGGTGAGCACACTTTGACAGTTTTCATCATTTTGCCGCTTTAGGATATGGGATGGGAAGCGTGGCAAAATATTGTATAAAAACTATGCAAGATCTGTAATGTGAGCCACATTCTTCACAATGACTTCTCCAATAGTAAATGATAAAGAAATAAATTATTTTTTCTTTTTCTATTCAAAAGTAACTAGTTAGCAATGATATTTCCTACAAACTTCAACTACAAAACACCTATCTAGAACAAATTTTGGTGGCAACAACGGTTTATCTTCAAAACCATAAATTTGAATTACCGTATTACTTTCTCTCTCTTTATGCACCCCTTTTCCAAATAGGAAAACCCGAGCCTATGCATATATTTGAGAAGGCTCTTTTCTAGTTACCATGTAATTGACTTACTTTAGAAAGACATACTGAAATAAACAAAAAATTATAGAAGTTGCATCCTTCCACAGTATGGGATACCATGACTACACTAGATTTTATTAAAATTGAATTTAAGATTACAAGGTAAGTTGTCAAACACATGTCTTGAAACGATGTTTGCTATGAGATACACCATCATAAAGAATCTATTACTCTTGAACAAATTCATTGATTGAAAAGCTAATTCATTGGAAATGACATCAGCTCAGTCGAATATGTAATTTTCATTGTATGAGAGATAAAGGAGATATAAAATGCTTTTTGGGACATTCATTGTAGTTTCTCAGCCCATCGCACGAGCACAAAGCCAACAAAAGACCCTAAATGGCTGTGAAAAAAGAGAAATATCTAGTAAAGAAATATCGAAAGGAACCTGAGAAGCTTGGGAAATGAATCCTCGAATAATGTTACCCTCGTCTACTTTTGACTTTAGGAAAATATCTCCTTCAAACAATTTTAAACACTTATTTTATTCTGATAGCTTGAGTATCTATCTCATTTCCTTAGGAATTAGAGGAATCTTCTTCATTGCTAGCATAATTGTTGTTGTTATTGAATCATTTTTTTTGTGCAAAGATAAACAATTCTCTAAAATCAAAGACTTCTGGAACACATGCAACATTCACCAATCTGCTAGTCCAAATCTCATTTCTTATTTTCTCTTCTATTGACAAATTCACTTATTGCTCATACGAAGTTGAGAAGTGAAATTTCTCATCGATACGAACAAGTGAGTTAATCGTATAATTGCAAATAGCCTCATTCATTCCTCTACTACCCATTTATGCTTTGTACTAGAAAATTCCTTTTCAATCAATAACGTTCTTGATCCTATTTAACTTTAAAATTCTCACTTCCCTTCATAATCATTGGTTGTTACTATTTCTTGTGTGAAAATCGTCACACATGACACTCAATAAATAGTAATTGAAGATACCAAAGCCAATGCTTATAGGAAGTAATGGAAATAAACCTTGAAATTCCAAAAACATTGTTCCCATTTACTCTGCACTTTGTTCTTTCTTTAATATCATTGATATATGTGTCATAAGAGAAGAAAAATTACAATATAAATAAATATGAATTACCTGTGATCATGACAATTATCTTAGACATTGTTAATAATAAATGTATATGGAAGTTGTGCAAGGACAATTGCAAATAAATATTATGCAAAGACATGCTCAACTACCTCTACCATGAATCAATTTGATGGTTGAGTTGGTCCCCACCACTATGTCGATGTCAATTCATTTTATTTTATATCGGACTACAAAAAAAAGATAAACCAATTCACAAGAGACAAAAAATTACAATATAAAATAAATATGAATTACTTGCGATCATGACAATTATCTTAGACATTAATAATAATAAATCTAAATAGAAAAATGTGCAAGGAAAATAAAAAATAAATATTATGTAGAGACGTGCTTAGCTACCTCTACCATGAATTCACTTAATGGTTGAGATGGTTCCCAGAAGTATGTCGATGTCGATTCATTTTATTTTATATTGGAATGTAAAAAAAGATGAATAAAATTTTATTTACAAATGACCTGACTTACGATTTTCAAGACTATGGTGCAAAGCTAATTGTCACAATGCATTAATCTGATTTCATGGAGCAAGGAATATAATATTTCTTTTAGAATATTCTATGCCTCTACACACATTCCCCACACATTTCTCCTACCCACCTCCCTCCCACACAACAATACAAAGTAATCAATTAGATAACCATCATATACAATGTATCCAAAAATCCAAATCCTTAAACATAGACAAGAATGGGCTCTGATCATAATACAAAATATTAGACAAAAAGCCACCGCGATACACTAGAGTATTCTCTAAATAATGCCACCAACCATGAATTAATAGTTTATGCCAGTATCTTTATGTTTAATGCATTCAAGTCGATTGATTTTGATAACATAAATGCTAAGATCAAACAAACTGGAAAATTCAAAAATATGCAAGAAAAGAGAAACAGATATTACAATTCATTCAAAATAAAAAACCTCAAAATGAACACAACATTCACCAATCATTAGAAATTGCTTGCTCACTTATCTGTGAACAATACTTCGTCTTTGCTCAAAATTATGCAATCTACTTATGTCTAAATAAAATTTAGTTGTAAAATTAATCTGATTACAAAATAATTCATGAATATATGAAAAACTTGTTGTGCAAAATGGATGCGTACAATAGAAATGTGAAAACCCCTACCCACCTCTAAATAAATATACAGGAAAAGTTTTATGTGAAATGGAATTCAGTGGAAGAAACTTACGAAATTTGAAAAATTAACCCCATTTAAAAGGAATTCATGAATGTATGGGAAAAGTGTCACACAAAATGTAATTGTGCAAAAATTTTCCTTCCAGATACTTATTTTGCACAAATCCTATCCACACAACGATACATATTTATCAATTAATTAATTGTTTACATGTATCAATTAGTACTTCCACATCTTTCGCAAAGCACTCCTACATATCTTGTGTCTTTTGTTGACGTAACAAGGAAGATGCTATGCATTCGATAAAATACAACCATAAATCAACTTAACTCATGGAAAATGCTTCAAGATTTAAAAATACTCACAACATATGAAAGCAAGAACCACGATTGCTAAACCGCTATGTGGATTTCACATTCATGATTTCTTGTAAAGATCGCATAAGATCGCATAAGATCACATCTCGATTTCCAATTGATAGTAAATGAAATTTCCAACCTATATTAGCTACTGATAACAAGGAACATCATAACCATGACCCGCCACTTCTTGAACCATGATGTTTCATCAATAGTGAATTAATACTATATCCCAAATGCCTCATGTTTATAATTTCATAATTTTCATACAATAGTCAGACAAGCCATTTAGACACATTTGAAAGTCAAGAATGTGATCCTATGTGATGCTAGCTTTAGATATAACAGTGTATGTAAGGAAACAAAAGCTCCAACAATACTCCTAGCTTCTAAATGCATTCTAAAAAGAGGAAATGTTCCACACTTTGTTATTCCAAATACGCATTCAATCGGTGAAAGTTCCTATTGATATGAGAAAATGAGTTAATAGTATCACTACTGATAACTTCTTTTCTCACTCTGCTAGCCATTTATACTTTATACTTAGACATTCTTGCTTAATTAGTGATGTTCTCATTGTCGTTTAACTGTAGATTTCTTGTTTCCCTATACAATCACAACTTGCCACTATTATGCATGTGAAACGTGTTACATTAGAGGAAATGTCGGCCTAAAAGGGCACATGAAATTTTCAAGTAATTTCCATGTCATAATATGTAAACTGATCAAAATCCTTTTTAAAAAGAGGTACATGTCCTAAATAATTTTAAATTGTTTAATTTGGGTATCCATGAAATATTGTATTATTAATATGGATATCGGTGAAATATTTTATTATTAATTTTTGTATTCGTGAAATATTTTATTAATGTTATTTACCTACCTTACTCATATGAATTAGAATATCAAAAAAATTATTATTGCAATGCCAATCTTGATATTATTGGAAAATTATAAATTAAAAATGTGAGCCCATTTGACATTAATAACCATGCCCAAAAAACATCAAAAAATAGTTGAATATATAATATATATAAATAGTTAAATATAAAATACAAATATAAATAGTTATAGTTAAATACAAAATAGTTAAATATCTAAAAAATGTATTCCAGAAAAGACAAATTGCTGGATCCGACAAAAAAATAGAATATATAGTTAAATATAAAATAATTAAAAATTGTATTCCAAAAAGACAAATTTTCTGATTTTAGAATATATAGTTAAATATGAAATAACTAAATAGTTAAATATAATTAAAGATAAAATATTTAAATAGTTAAAAAATAGTTAAATATAAAATAGTTAAATAGTTTTAAAAAATGTATTCTAGAAAGGCCAAAAATATATATTTTGGTCAAAATTGTGGCTTTAATTGACAATGTCGTTAAAAACACACCAAAAAAATTAGTTAAATGTAAACTATATACACACAGTCAAATATAAAATATAAGTATAGAAAATTAAATTTAAAAATAAAATATATATATATAAACATTTATTTTAATAAAACTGCCTTATATTAAGGGATTTCAATAAAAATAAATAAAAGTTATAAATAATATATTAAATTTTTTATTAAATATGGTGCTAATAAATATTGTGGAGCATAGATAAAAGTAAGATAATATTAAAAAATTATCTACATGGCAGTTTTTATTAATTTCTTGATTTTTCCTTAGGAGGCTACTTTTAGGCTGAAATTTCCTCTAATGTGAAATCTTTGTATCAGACATAAAGCTAGCATCGAGATTTTTTATCGTCCTAATGTCTGTCCTCATTGACTAACTTCGTGCCAACATGGATATATCTATATCCTCAAAACTTGTATGTTTCATGCTAATAGGTTCACATCACCAATTTTCTTGTTCATTACCAAATATAATTCCAGTCCCTCCATAACACATTCATATGTCACATAAACATTGTCAATAACTTGAGATTAAATTTAATTAGTATATATGACTAAGATAAAAAAAATTGATGGTAAATATCAATATTTTCAGTATTCAGTTCATTGAATATGTGCATGCGCAACTCATCTCCTTGCATATCGTTTAGATTTTATCGATATTAAATTTCATTTACTCTGAAATGTTATGAAATGATGGTCATTCTATGAAATGATTAATAAGTCTTGTAGTTGTAAACTAGTTACACAAGCCAAATGCATCATGCTAAATGTTAACTGATTTGTTAAAAAAGGTGATGTTTCCAATTTTCTCATCTTAACCTGTAACAACATCCTCTTGCTATAAAATTCAATATTAATACTAGCTTGAACTTAAGCACTAACTAAAATAAAAATATGTCAATTAATTCATTAATATGTATTGTTTTGGGAGCAGAGATCTACAGAAATGCATAAAGAGATAAAAAACGTTGTGGCAAAAAAGCTTTTGTTACTTGATCTGCACACCTGTTCTCCCGCACAACCTCCTCTTCACACACATTAAAAATACACTTCATTTAAGATTCAATAATAAGTATTTAATTCACAAATGTAAGATCACAAATGCACAAAGTATTTGAAAGTTGTGAATACTATGTATTGTCATGCAAGAGGGATTTGCGAGAAAGAATTTGCAGACAAAATTTTTATGTGGAGGACTATAACTTTGCAGAAGAAAGTTTTTGTTCCTTTCTCCACACACCCGTTGTCTTTCACAAAACTTCTTCCTCACACTTTAAAAAGATAGTTCATTGAATATTGCACAATAAATATTTAATCCACAAATGTATTTAATATTGCATAATAAGTATTCGAGAACCTTCAATACCAACATTAGATATTTCTAGTTTTTATATGATAAAGTTAATTTAATTTAGTTTTGAAAACCACACATATAATCATCGAATCATCCTGATAAAAAAAATAGAAATATTCATTATTTTCCTTAAATTTTGGTTAAAATTGTAAAAACTCATTGTCGGCCGGATAAGTCGTTCTTGCGGACAAGACCAACTTCCCTAGTATTTAATGATATCTAGCGACAAGCAAACCAAACAAATCCTATCTTTCTCTAAATATGCAATTTATAAATAAAGGCAAACAGGTGTTTTAGGCCTACCTTGGGTCCAGTGCTAGTTTGTAGAAGTCATGCTCCGTTGATCCAAATGAGCTCCCTTGTAAAGAATCTGCAAACACAAATAAGCACACATATTAAATAGCACTTGCATAACCAATATAATAAAGCATATTTATCATGATGATGAAGGAATTCATGAAATAAACCATATAAGACAATTTATTGAGAAAAATGAATCTGATTGTATTAACTTTAATCAAAGAAGAACTTTACAACCTTGGTGCCTTGATGCTGTACAAGCTCCTCCCAGGGTCCAGCAAGAATCTCCTCTACTTTGACAAGTTTCACTCTCTTCCCAAAGAAGCCAAAAGGTATGTAATCTCTCCTCTCAAGCTTAACTAGGAAGTCTCAATTCCAACAACATTTACCCTAAAAAATGTTCAGCTTCTAACCTCCCCAGCAACCACCCCAATGCCTTAATTTATAGTGCAAAGGAGGGAAGTTACTAGGTCCACCTTCAAAGGGATAAGCTCCTCTCATCAAGGGGTTAGCTCCTTTAGTTATGAGATGCATGAACCACCTAGGAGTGAACCATCCACGTCAAGATTCCTTCTAGAAGCGTCTAGAATTAACCCAAAGTGAGTTTTTAAGAATAAACTTGCGCCTTTTTTACTTTTACAGGGGTCCGCACCCACTCCTTTAGAGACAGAGCGGGCAGGTCCGCAGGTAACATGACCAAGGGGTGCGGGACCGCAGGTAATGGTAAGAGAAAGTGCGGAACCAGAGTTTTATTGATTTTCAAGTTCTTTCTCTCATTTTTAAAGCTTGACATGAAGAGCTGAGGTTTGAGACTTGCATAGGAGGTCAGTATGAGTGATGATAGACCCACACCGATTACAGAAAGTCATGGTGACAATATTTTGAGTAACAGATTGCCCCCTAAAGTGCGAAGTCTGTAGTAGATGAGGATTTCATTTATCATCTAAGAAGAGTGAAGTACTTTATCATTTCGAGGATCATCTTGTGGAGGGCCTAGTTGGAACTTGTAAAAACATTCAATACAAAATATATATATGAGATGATATCATCGCTAAGGTAGGCATTCCCATACTCAGATCAAAACTGACTAGAAAACTAACTAAACTGCTTTGATATAGGAATGATCTTGCAATACATCACAAGTATAGACACATGTAGACACAGTATGGACGCAGCCATTTGTTTATGAATAGTCCACTGTATAATGAATACAAAATTCCTCGCAGCCTGGATGGTGGAAACTAGATCCAAGGTCTTGATTTCTACTTCCCGAAATAGTACGATTCTATCCATGTGAATGAATGTGTCGAAGTCAAACATGGTAGAAACCACTTGATTACAGTCAATGATGTAAACTGTTAACAAGTGTGAGAGAAACCACCATTAATGTTAATGGATCTCAAAGTACTCAGTACAATCCATGAGATGTGAATAGATGTGTTGATGTCGAACATGTCACAGAATCCTTTGATCGAAGGTCAATGATGCAACCTATCGTCGAAGGCGAGAAACCTACCATTGAGGCATGCAGATCCCAAGGTACTGACGATTTCTAGATCATCTTTCTAGCTAATGAGCTGAAGTTGATAGAAAGCGATCCGTCGTAGGCAAGCCCACAACACGAAATCATAGATCAAGTTTGAAGAAATATAGTTGCAGGGACTGACTCAGGGATGGTCAAGATGGATGACAGATATTTTGCAGATGAATGGTTTATTTGCACTGACCTCTTGAACACATAATGACATAGCAAATGATTTGGTAACAATTGACCCAAAGCTAATACCCAGAAACTAGATGAAGACTTTCAATATGGTTTGATTAACTGTTAGGCAAAGGATTTCCCAACCTAGGTCAACAAAAAGTGTCGTGTTCAAGAGTGGTTAAATGTTTTTCTGAGACACAAAGTATGAAAAACAGGTTCATTTTTCTCTCTTTTCCCCCACCATTTCTGGCAAGTACCTCTTTATTTTTGACAAGCTTGAGGAGGATAACATTTGCTTGGTTAGAAGCTCATCCTTCAGATGAGTCCAACCTAGTTTAAATTCGAACCCTAAGAAGGAGTGGTCAGTTCCTGTTTGTAATTGAACAGGTCCTTTACTGTTAAATTTTAACGAGTCCAGTATAGGAGAAACTCGGCGTTTTTCAATTTGAGAGAGTCTGAAAAAACTTAAGAAAACTCCATGGTTGTCCTTTTTCGTAAATTTGTGTCTCCCAAGCCTAAAAAAGTATAAAATAATACTTGAGAGAACCACTTGACCATTACGATCAAGGAGTACTTTTCATAATTAGTGTCTCTGATCCGAAAAAGTAAAAAAGAGATCAATGACATGTCGTTTGATAACTAATATCGAATTTGAAACGACAAAAATCCGGCAATCTTTTCATGTTTTTACGGTCAGAAAAGGGCTGTAAGTGGACCGTCTTTTTAATTCCGTTTTAACGAGCTTAAAAAGAAAAACTCGACAATCTTTTCATATTTTAGGAGTCAGAAAAGAGCTTAAAGGTGACTCTAATGTTTTTTGTCAAAAAATGATCAATTTTTCCTGAAAAAATCGTTATCCTGCACAAAAACTCAAACATTACTCGTACTTGTTTAAAATAGATAAAAATGCTTCAAAAGTTACCTCTTTAAAGTGAAAAATAAACAAATTAAAAATTCATTTATTCAAAAAAACTTATAAAAAGGGGTTTTGTAAATTCATTTTTACCGTTTGACTTCAGAGTGAGAAAAGAGAGCTTTTGGTAAGAAACTTCCCGTGAAGATTGCGGAAAATCCGTCCGTTGGAATCGAACACCGTCACCTCCAGGTAATCCACATCATCTTACTCTTGCATTTCATCCGTTTGAATTTTTTTTTTAGGGTTTTATTTTGATTTTTAGGAAATATTTAGGTTAGAAACCTGCGTGTGGGGGTCCGCAGGTGCAGTATAGGAAACCTGCGAACATCGACTTTTTTGTAAAAGGAAAAAAATCAGGGGCTCGCACCTGCTGTTAAGGCAGAGTGCGGACCTATGCACTGTCTCTAACATAGAGGGTGCAGTCCCCACAGTATAGGTTTTTAAACTTAAATTTTTCAAATTCCACCCAAAAATTTTGATTTTAAATATTCTAATCCTCCTTTTTATTGAATGTAGGGTATACATCATGCTTGATTGGTGGGAATGGGAGCACGAGGATGTGGACCTTGCCGCGATTAATTATCAACCTTCGATTGATGCATTGAAGGCATGCAGTCTATTCAAGTTCTGGGCCATACCTGGCATGAGGGCCTAGGTGGACTTTTTGCAGTGGCTGGTAGACAGGTGGAATATACAGGACTAGTGTTTCTTTATTGGTGGCTACAGCTTGAAATGGAGTCAGAAGAAATTTACTTTTTGATTGGTTTGCCTAAGAGAGGTGAACAATTGACTCTATTCGGGGCTAGGGCAGGTGGCCAGTCTGTCGATAGCCTCCAGTTAGAGTTTTGTAACGACCAAACCAAGGACAACGGGATTGATATCAAAACCATCTCCCGTCCTGAACTCAAAGTGATTGAATTTACTGTCACCAGACTCTGCGGAAGCGCAACACTACATACGGCCACTGGATCCCAAATGCGGATGGAAGTAGACTGCTTTCGGGGCACCATCTTCAACTGGTGCGAAGCTGTGTTGGCTAATGTAAAAGGCCAACTGACTAGAGCAAAGAACGAACAACTGAAAAACTTTGGATATGGTTTCTTAGTTGTGAGCTTTGGTCTAGAGAGGGTCCCAATTTTGGTCCCACAACATCTTTCCGTTGGAGCTGGACTTCCCCGAGAGCCCAAACTGATGCGTTGGGTTGCAGTTATGGCCCGTCATCCTGAGGAGGGTTCAGAGATTGTTCGATTTCCTCCTGAGTATTTTCATTGGTTGGAGAACCAATTTTTTGCTATTCAGGATTTTCCTTATGCTAGGATGGATTATCGTGGTGACCCAGACATGGCTCTTCCACCAGGAGAGCAATGGGATGACTTAGGTAAAATCATTTTCTACATTTTCTAATTTAATTAATTAATTTTTTTATTTTTTTTTTAACCGTCCCAAAATTGATAGTAAAAGTTTCAAATGCAGATGTAGGTCCATGACGACTAGCCACTCTCCGGCCTTATGAGAGGAAACAGCTAGTTGCAGCAGCACCAGCCCCATAGGACGAATCTACAGAGACCCTAGACGAATTGCAAATCCATCTAGAGCGTTTGACAGCAGACATTCCAGAGACCAGCATAGATGACATTCCTCTTAGGCTACAGTGCTACGTGTTTGGGGTCCCAGGACCTTTCAGGAGGTTCCTTTGTAGGGTGGCCCATACAGTGGTTTCTTATCGTAATCATGACCAGTGATAGGATGATCGCCTGTTGTAAACTCATATGAAATTTTTTCTTTTTGTACTATCATTTTTGCCGATCATAAGGTGTTTTCCAAACTATGATCGAAGACGATGTATATTTGACACACTTCTATGCTATGCTATATCACTATTATCGGCTTATCTTGTAAAACATGTTATGGAATGTTTTTAAATTTACTTGTTTGATTATTGCAAATGTCTACTTAACATTCGAGAAGCAATTACATCTGCTAATGTATTTAAATATCTTGGAATATGCTAATATTCAATATAGTCAAATTCACGTTCCAAGAGACGAACTCTCAAAAATAATCTCAATAACACTGGATTTCTAATGGCATACACTCTATTAAGCTGTAACACAACGAGTTCAGAATCTAACCTCACAATCAAACTCTGAATCCCAAATGAGATGGATTCAGATAATAACTCAATCACTGCACTATACTCTGCAATGTTGTTCGTTGTTTGATCGAGGCTTACCCCATGCATAGATACCAACTCATCAGAGGGCGAATAGATAACCCAAGCTGTGGAAGAAATGTTCCGTGTATTACGACAAGCACCATCAGCGAAACCAATGTATGTTTGGAGAGACGTCGACATCTGCAATATCAAGAGTAAAATCAAGATAAGCAGGAATAATGACAAAAACACTCTCTAAGCTAAGCACACTTTTTAATCTAAAACACACTAGCTAGAAAGAAAACTAACCTAGCTAAAATCTGCACACCCAGATTTAAGCATAATATCTCTTCAGGTAAAGACCATTTCTGGGTTTACCTAAAGAGACTCCGTCAAATTCTACCAATTCATAGGCCCCTTTTGCCAGCTTTCACTTGACAACATAAGGACCATGCCACATGGGTACGAATTTTCCAGCACCTAATTTATCTTAGATATCATTTTTGGGATTCAACTGCGTTAAGTAAGTCATTCAAACGTATGACCATTTCCATGAGAGGTAGTCGTAAAGTGACTAATTTTTTTTTTTTTTTTTTTTTTTAGATATCATTTTTGGGATTCAACTGCGTTAAGTAAGTCATTCAAACGTATGACCATTTCCATGAGAGGTAGTCGTAAAGTGACTAATTTTTTTTTTTTTTTCTCATGATTTTTTGAATAGTTCACTTAGCACTCATTGCATCGGGTGATGCTCACAGGGGTGAAGAAGTGGGATTGAAACTAGTGAAATTTGGAGAACGAATCACATAGCATCAATCATCACTTCCGGGGCTTGCACCCGGTAACCAGGACTTCCCAGGAGGTCACCCATCCCAGAACTCCTCTGGCTCAAGCGCGCTTAACTGTGGAGTTTTTCCCCACAATCAAGCCCACTTAGCTTGCTACCCCATTTGCAAAACCTTAGCAAGTATTGTGCCTCATGAACCATTCAAGTAGAGATCCCTTGACTCTTTTTGAATTTAAGTATGGGGGATTTACGCAGTGCATTATATTAGATATCATTTTTGGGATTCAACTGCGTTAAGCAAGTCATTCAAACGTATGACCATTTCCATGAGAGGTAGTCGTAAAGTGACTAATTTTTTTTTTTTTTTTTTTTTTTTCTCATGATTTTTTGAATAGTTCACTTAGCACTCATTGCATCGGGTGATGCTCACAGGGGTGAAGAAGTGGGATTGAAACTAGTGAAATTTGGAGAAAGGGTTGAATCCCAAAAATGATATCTAACCTAATTTATCATTTTCTTGATCATACAGTAAGACTAGGTCTCCTTCCGAAAAATTACGAGGTGTAACATTTCGATCATACTGAGCTTTAATACGTTTGGCATGAGCTTCGATTGCTAATGCAGCATCACGTCGATTCTCATCTAGCTGAGCCAAGTACAACAAACGTTTCTCCTCTTCGGAAGTGGCCGGAAGTAATTCTATGGCCATTTGCAATGACAGGATTTCGCATTCAATGGGTAACACACCTTCCAAACCGTAAATGAGTTGGAAAGCAGTGAAACCGGTTGATGTTTTTACTGAGGTTCAATACGCCCAAAGTGCTAAAAATAGCATGTTATGCCAATTCGACCTATGAATCCCAATGATTCATCGGATCATGATGACTAGAACTTTGTTGATGGCTTCAACCAGACCATTAGCCTGTGGATAATATGGAGTTGAATTGTCATGACGTAGGCCAAGTTGATCTGTTAGTTCCGTCATCATAGTGTTTAGAAAATGATGCCCATGATCAGTGATAATTGCTTGTGGAACATCGAACTTAGCAATTATATGATTGAAAATGAAGATCATAGCAGTTTTGCCGTCTGCATCAAATGTAGGCATCGCCTCGGCCCACTTGGTAAAATAATCTACTGCAAGGATGATATACGCATGCCCCTCGGCCGAGTGAGGGTTACATGTAATAAAATCGATACCCCATTTTGAAAAAGGACCGACGGAAATTATAGGGTGGAGAGAAGCAAGTGGAGCATGCATATTTCGATCAAAAATTTGGCAGTTGTGGCATTTTCGGACCGCGTTAATACAGTCTTTAAACAAAGACGTCCAGAAATAGCCAGCGCGCAATATCTTTTGGGTTGTGGCAAACCCAGACATATGACCACCACACGCTCCAGAGTGACAGTCATTTAGAACCCTTTCAGCTTCCTCATGAATTAAACAACATCGGAAAACAGAGTCCGCCCCACGACGATAAAGTAATTTTGAATTGTTGGGACTGGAATCGTATTCCGACGCTGAGATCTTGAAATTTCAGGCCGAAAGGATTGGGTTTGGAGATAAACTATGATATCCTCATATCATGGATCTAAAGTGCTGATTAGAAACAAGGATTCGTTCGCAATGGGCTCTTCCGCCACAGTTTCAGTGTCAGCACGCGGGAAGTCACACATCAACTCCGCAAAAACTAAAGATTTCTTTGACTTAGATTTTTCAAACTCCAAAACAAATTCCTACAGGATAACAATCCATTTGGAATACTTGCCCCCTAGCAATTGTTTGGTCAAAATATAGATCATAGGGTTGCAATCGGAAATTACTGTAGTTTTGCGTAGTAAAATGTAATGATGAAAACGTTGGATAGCTTGAACAGCTGCCAAGGCCAATTTTTCCACATGTGAATATTTTAGCTCAGTTGGATTCAAACTATGACTAAGGTAATATATCACATGTTCACTACCGAATTCATCTTCCTGAACTAGCACCATTCCGATGGTGGAATGCGAGGCGGCGAGATATAATAAGTAGTCCTGGTTGTAGTTGGGAGGATGCAATAACGGTGCATGGGTCAACGCGTGTTTTAATGCATCAAAAGATTTGTTAGCTATCTCATCCCAAAAGAATGGAGTATTCTATTTCAATAACCGGGTAAAACCCTTTGTAATCTCAGCATAGTTAGGAATGAATCGACGTAAAAAGTTTGCTTTCCCTTGCAAACTTTGGAGTTGGTGAAGACTCGAAGGAGAAGGCAATTTAACAATAGCTTCAACCTTCGAGGGATCGACGCGAATGCTGGCTTTTGAAACAACAAACCCTAGTAACCGACCTGTTTCTATACAGAAAACACACTTGTGTGGATTCAACCTAATTCGATAATGCCTACACCTCATAAAGATTGCTCGTAAATGGATGAGATGATTAGCTCGATGTAATGAATGAGTAGGTAAATCATCGAGATAGGGTTGCACAATGTGCTTGATGTCATGAAACGCGTAAGACATGGCCCTTTGAAAAGTTGCACCGACGTTCTTGAGCCCAAAACGTAGTTTACAATAAGCAAATGTCCCCCATGGACAAATGAAAGTTGTTTTTGGTTGATCAGCAGGTAAAATATTTATTTGATTGTATCCAGAAAAACTATCCATGAAGTAGAATATTTCACTGTCGGCACAATCATCAATGATTTTATCGATATAGGGAGTTGGGTAATTGTCTTTTTGGATAGGCTCGATTAATATCCCTATAATCGATACATATTCTTATTGTTCCTTGCTTTTTGTTAACAGGAACGATATTCAATACCCAATCTGTTAAAGGAATTGGATAAATGAAACCTGTGTTAAGTAATTTTTCAATTTCTGCTTTAATAGCAGCAGTTTTTGGCGGGTGGATCTGACGCAAACATTGCCGAACGGGTTTAGCATCCGGGTAAGTCTTGATTTCATGAACAACAATTGCTGGGTCAATTCCTGGCATTTCCTCATATGACCAGGAAAACATGTCGCGGAATTCTTGAAATAGGGCCTTATATGTTTGAATTTCATCTTCCGTACAAGAGGCACCTATATAAATGTTTTCAACAACTTCGGGCTTAGCCGAAATGTCAATAGGAATAGTTCGAGAAATATTTCCCAAATTTAACTCAGAATCAAGATTTTGCAATGGATTCTGAGGTTCCTTGACATAATCAGTCGTAAAAATAGATGAAAAATCATTTTCAAAACGATCAATCGTAGGTAAAAACGAAGATCTATGATGAAGATCTTCCCATGGTAAATCATCAACAAACAAGATTTCACGAATTTTCTCATCAGTGTGAACAAGTTCGGAAAAAGTTGTTGAATCTGAGTTTGATGTTGAAATTGATTCTTCATGGACTACAATCATTAAGTCAATTTCGGTTGAAGAAGGGTCGGAAAACGACTGTACAACCTAATACGCAATTTCATATGGACTCAAAGGCATAGCATCACCAAATGAATCTATCTCAGATTCAGAAGGTACGATCCAAGGATCATCATAAACAATGGTGTCTGATGAAATCATATGAATGGTTGCAGTAAAAGGCGATACGTTAGGAGGAGGAAAGGAAAAATTTCCCAGTAAACTAGAATCTTTAACTAGTCCTACTCCAACATCCTTATAAGGGATAGTTGTTTTGCCGACATGCTGGATACTTTCAGAAGAGGCTGGGTCGGATGAAAAGTAAGTTAGCTGGTCTATAGTTACGATCTTTCCATTATGAGGAAACTTTATAAGCCGAAAGACTGATGAAACAACATCAGTCATAGCGTAAGACCAACTACAACCCAAGAGAAGGTTGTAATATAAAGGGGCATCAACCACCTCCACATCTAGATCAACAGTTTTTCCTTCAACCCCTATAGGTAAATCCTGTAGAATGCTAAAAGGATGGAACCCATGGCCATCAAAAGCCTTTAGAATCGTCAGGGATTGATTAAGCATAGGAGAACCAAGTGATCTCCAACACTGGATCGACATAATACACGTTGAGGCTCCCTCACCAATCACAGTCCTATAACAAGGTCTGTTTTTGACTAACAATGGGATTTGGAAAGCCATTTGATGAGGTAAGCGAGGTGTACTATTTTCTAGATCGAAAATTATAAGGTTTGAGTCCTGAATATCAACAGCTCCTATAGCTGACAATAGCAATTTACACTGTGCTGGACATGATTGCAGCACCTCCAAAGCCGACATTGCTGAAGGTGAAATAGCCAAATCTTCAACAATGTTATAGTTTTGAGCAACTCTCGCATCTGGATTGAAAGCTGACTTTCAAAGTATACCCTTGGCGGGCGGTTTGATTACTAAGTCTGGGTTAGGTTTCTCGATCTGTAGTGGATCGAAACCAGGAGTTGAAGTTGATGGGTTCGAATTAGAAGATTCTGCTTCCTTACCACCAACAGGACTTTTACTTCCATAATCATGCGATTGTGTAGCAATCCTAACATGGGACATCATCATTATGGGTTCTTCTGAGGCATTTGAGGAATAACCTATCATCTTACTGTCTTGACTAGGAAAAGGATCCTTCAAAACAATAGGCGTTTGAGAACCTTTGATGATTTTCGCAACCTCAGCGCGATGAGGGAAGTCTCTTGTAAAATGCTCTTCGTCACAAATGAGACAAGGATAACGAGGTTTGCGTTTCTCATCAGTAGATTTCATTTTTTCTGGTTTCTCTTTCGAATTTTTATCTGTTTTATTTTTCTTCTTCCCTTTCTTTTTACCGCCAGATTTTGATTTGGCCGTAGATGACTCTACAACATGAATATCGGCAGAAATTTCCGCGGAAGAATCTCTTGTCGGGGAATCTGTTAAAGTTATGATAGGAGAAGAATTCTTGGAAGATTTCTTCTTACTTTTGCTAATAACCGTACCAATCATGCCATCAGCGGCATGAGACCCTGAAGGAGCTGTAGTTATTTGATTTTGTTTAGGAAGGTCGGGGATTTTCTCATGTAATGTACCTGACTGCATGTAAACTAGGTCAAGGTATTGAGCTTGAGCAATTACTTGCTCTTCAGTAACGACTCCTGCCTTAGCTACATCCTCAATGATTTTCTGTAATAAAGATTTGACAAACCATTCTGCTAAGATCTAATCTAGGATAAAAACTTTCACTAAACGTCGTTGATGTTTCCATTCATGAATGTGATCTGAAATATAAGTGGACGTTGACTGTTTTAATGAAGTTAATAATTCCGTGCCATTTTCATATCTGACAGGCAACTGAAAATGAGTTAAAAACGAAGTAGCTAACTGACTAAAGTTATAAAAAGTGGCTCGCGGTAACTCAATGTACCACTTGGCCGCAAGACCAATTAGAGTGCGTTGAAAAAGCCGTAAATGGATTGAATCATATGAAATGGAGTTAGATGCACACCAGAGGTGATAAGTCATCACATGGTTTGACAGATGCTCTCCTGATTTTCCTTCAAACTTAGGAATGTCACTGGGAAACTTATGCGGCATTGGCGGCCAAAACAGAAGATAATTAATTGGATCGTTCGTAAGGCACGACAAATCAGGCAAGTCCAAAGTTGCAATGAATGATAACTGACGATTAGGGTCTCTGAAACCCTGGGTCATGAGACCAGCCCCAGGAGGAGGATATCCAGGATAACTAGGAATTGGAATTGCATTTGGGATATTATATCCTCCCGGAAAACCAGGATTAACCAGACTGTATTGGGGTTGTTGAGGTTACTGATAAGTATATCCAGGGAATGGTTGATACTGATAGACTGGGTTCTGCATAGCAGGACCGAATTGGTACTGTCCCTGGTACGGTTGATAAGTAAATTGAGGTTGACTTGTGATAACCGTACTTGGACTAGGTTGTCCTACAGGCATTTGAACCGAAGTCTGAATTGTGGGTCCAGACTGAGGTAAAGATGCTTGAGGAATTGATGCAGGAACAGTAGAAACCGGAGCTGTCAATACTCCAGAAGTAGGTGGGGTAGATGGAACATATGTTGCAGCAGTTGCAACAGTCGTTTGAGGCAGAGTTCGAGGCAAACTAGGCCCAGGCTGAGAAACTATAGAAGGTGCAGAAGTTTGAATGGTAGGCTGGATAGGTTGCTGGGTTGAACCAGAAACCAAGGGTTGTCCAGATTGAGATGACAACTGCACATTCGGTTGCAAGATCTGTTGATATTGAGATGGATCCCACATTAAGTTTATTCCGGGGTACGGACCCATAGAAGGTTGAGAAAATTGAGGACCATAACCGGGTTGAGGGTAGGGTTGATAATTCTAAGGTACATTTCCAGCTCCTTGGACAAATGATTGACCTGAAGGTGGTTGGAAACATTGGGTTGGGTACTAACCTTGAGGTTGATAACCTTGAGGCACGTACTGATACTGGGGTTGACCTTGAGGTACATATTGATACTGGGGTTGACCTTGAGGTACATACTGAGTCTGGGGTTGACCCTGAGGAATGTACTGTCCCTAAGGAATGTATTGTCCTTGGGGTTTCTCCCCAGGCGGTAATTGGGTACCTTGAAGTTGCCCCCTAGGCGATAATTGAGGACCTTGAGGCTGGCCCCCAGGCGGTAACTAGCCACCTTGAGGTTGCGGATTTGGAATAGTACCTGACATCATAAGAATATCTTCTACACTCAACGGCTTAGTTCCGTTATTACCAGTTAATGACCCTTGTTCAACAAGTTGAGGAGACGCTCCCGAAAAAGTACCAGTAAGTGACTGATACCCAGAGGGAACAGAAGGACTGCAATATAAAAAAGTTTCTGGAGATTGAGAAAACATGGATGACTGTCTCGACATATTCAAAGGAGGATAATAACCCCTAGGTGTTGGATGAAAAGGAATGCGAGGTGGTGAAAAAATTAGTCCTGGGTTTTCCAAAAAATTGGTCAATGAAAGATACCAAGCGTCCCTCTTAGGTGGACTGTAAAAGATCGATTCACGCTCCCTAAGTTCTATAGCTCGTTGATTTTCAGGGATAGGTATACCTTATTTCGGAGTAACAAGTTATTCAATAGCAATAAGTCCAGAAGGAAGATTTTGGGTAATGACCCTTTCTAACCTAGGTGAACCAGGACCACTGGAAGTTGGAGAGGCAAATCCTGATGACGGAGTAGCAGCAGGTTTAGTTTCAGGTTCAGATATTTCAGGTTCCTCGGCTAATTCACTAGTAGAAGAAAAACTACCAGTAACTTCGGAAAATGAAACAGGTTCAATAATATACTTTGGTGCTTGAACTTGGTAATCAGGATGTACAACTAAAGAAGACTCTCCTTCTTCAGGTGACCCAACTCTACTGTCACTAGGAGTTACAAGGGCTCGTAGCCCTTCAAGCTGGCTCGGTGAAAACTCAGGAGGTTGGCCCCAAAGTCTACGGGACTTCCTCGGTAATTCAACCACGATTAGATAATTTTAATTACTTCACACACAAACAAAGAAAAATCTCAATGAAAACCACCTAAAGTCTCTAAAGAACCAAACAATTTTGAATCACATGCCTAAAGAATCTAGGAGGTCAAACCACACGCAAACAGTAACTTTCTGTACCGAAAACACTAGTTGGTGATGAAATCCAACGTCGCAGAATTCAATACAGAAATGGCGGTTGGAACAGTTACCCCGGCAACCTGCTTAATGAATAGACTGGCACAAGTTTCTCCACTAAACCGTCTCGAGTGAAGAGAACCCCCAAGAAAATCCAAGTGAGTCTAGCCGACGTCTGCTCCAGGTACAGTGGGATCTTCCCTCCACCGTCACCTTAGGAAAAAATCCTATAGATTATGGTCACTATGGTTACCAACGGAAACAAATATACCTGGGGGGAATAGTCTGTGATCCGATACACATGCAAGGGTAGAGTAGCAAACTCAATCCCCTTGAAGGTTCCTTGACATAATCCAAGGTTTACCAATAAGTGACCCCAGGCTCCTCGACAATGGTTAATCCGAGGTTTACCGTTTCTAATACGTGTATATCTAGTATCATTCCCAATGAGGAAGGATTGATTAGCCCACTGGTTCGGACACGATATCGTGCTTGACTCCTTTAAGAGGAGCTTCCCAGAGCATAGATGTAACAATTGGAATTTATCTCCTACCGCAAGATACAACTACCTGTTTGTTTTTAATATTTTGGAGAGTTAATTACTCCCTACTCCAAGATACTAGCCTAAGCTATGTTGGTGATAAAGAGCCCTAGAAATAAAAATATTACTAGATAGATTTTACTTTAAGTGTTATTTTTATTGGTTTTTTCTTAAGTCAAAAGGTGCGGAGATGAAACTTTATGGTGTGAAGACTTGACTCCAAAACACTAAAAATGCACTTAAGATGATAAACAATCCTTTTCCTTCAATGAACTTCTAGCTAAAGAAAGAGTTGAGAATGCAAATGCTTGTAAAAACAAATCTTTCCTTAACAATCCAATCAAAAGAAGAACTTTTTGTCTTTTCCAATACACTAAAAAACGAGACAACTAGTTATGCTCACAAAAATTTCCCTTTCTTTTCAAACACTCAAATACTACAAAAACAAACATTTTCAAAAGAGATTTTTTTTTTTTAATTTTTATAAACACTCAAAACTATTGAAAATTCTAATCTTGAGATCTATAAATTCTAAAAAAACTAATTGAAGTAAAAGCTTACAAGATTTCTTTTCAAGGATATTTTACTTAGTTATGATCAAACTAAGGACTAATTTGTCCAAAATCACAAATTAATCAAAAACAACCAGCTTTTGTTTCTTTTTTAAAAATGAAATCCAAAACTTTCAACACAAGTTCTTTCGAAGCTTCGCAAAGAGAAAAACAAGATGAATTCCTCAACAAAGGCAGATTTTACAAAACGGTCAGACTCATAAGAAAACCAACAAAAACCAGGGTGATCTGAGGTTTCTAAGGCTTCTAATCTTTGAGTTACTACAAAGACCAAACGAAAATCAAGCCCAGCACACAAAGCTTCTAGAAATTTCACCTAAAACCTAAATGCCAATGGAATTAACCTACGAAAAGTTTCTGACAAGTCACGTGCAGATCTGGGCAGAGGCTAAAAAAATATAAACAAATCCTAAGCTGACTGAATGAGAAAATTTTAAGTTTTTAAAAATTTTGACAGGGTACGTAGGCCCCCAGTATACCCAGGTGCAGTACCGCTCTGTGTGTAAAGCAAAAGTGCAGGGATGTCCGCACTGTGTTACAAGCAGAGGGTGTGGTCCTCTTCCAAAAGCACGAAAAACAAAAAATAATTCAAGATCTACAAAACCTACCCAATCCCACACAGCAAGCAAAAACTAGAAACAGAGAAAAATTTTCTCAAGTCAAAGTGAAAGCAAAGGCAGAAACCAAAAATTCAATTCCCTAGCGGAGTCGCCATTTTTTTAGCTGGATAAGTCGTTCTTGTGGACAAGACCGACCTCCATAGTATCTAATGATATCTAGCGACAAGCAAACCAAACAAATTCTATCTTTCTCTAAATATGCAATTTATAAATAAAGGCAAACAAGTGTTTTAGGCCTACCTTAGGTCCAGTGCTAGTTTGTAGAAGTCACGCTCCATTGATCCAAATGAGCTCTCTTGTAAAGAATCTGCAAACACAAACAAGCACACATATTAAATAGCACCTGCATAACCAATATAATAAAGCATATTTATCATGATGATCAAGGAATTCATGAAATAAACCATATAAGACAATTTATTGAGAAAAATGAATCTGATTGTATTAACTTTAATCAAAGAAGAACTTTACAACCTTGGTGCCTTGATGTTGTACAAGCTCCTCCCAGGGTCCAGCAAGAATCTCCTCTACTTTGGCAAGTTTCACTCTCTTCCCAAAGAAGCCAAAAGGTATGTAATCTCTCCTCTCAAACTTAACTAGGAAGTCTCAATTCCAACAGCATTTACCCTAAAAAATGTTCAGCTTCTAACCTCCCCAGCAACCAACCCAATGCCTTAATTTATAGTGCAAAGGAGGGAAGTTACTAGGTCCACCTTCAAAGGGATAGAGCCCTCCTTCAAAGGGATAAGCTCCTCTCATCAAGGGGTTAGCTCCTTTAGTTATGGGATGCATGAACCACCTAGGAGCGAACCATCCACGTCAAGATTCCTTCTATAAGCGTCCATAATTAACGCAAAGTGAGTTTTTAAGAATAAACTTGCACCTTTTTGACTTTTACAGGGGTTCGCACCCACTCATTTAGAGACAGAGTGGGCAGGTCCGCAGGTATCATGACCAAGGGGTGCGGGACCGCAGGTAATGGTAAGAGAAAGTGTGGAACCAGAGATTTATTGATTTTCAAGTTCTTTCTCTCATTTTTAAAGCTTGACATGAAGAGCTGAGGTTTGAGACTTGCATAGGAGGTCAGTATGAGTGATGATAGACCCACACCGATTACAGAAAGTCATGGTGACAATATTTTGTGTAACACTCATCAAAATAATATAGAGTCAATGCACTTTGACCGCAAATCAAGTGCTATAGTCCCTGACAAGATAGGGACTAATTAAACGAGCCTTCGTTGATCCATTCTTAAGAAGAAATGTAGCTGGAAATACAAAACATTATGAATTGAAGTCTATGTTCCTTGCTTTGCACACCAGTTCTCCCACACACCACTCCTTTCATTTAATATTGGATACTATGTTCCTGCTTAAAGTTTAAATAATTTCATGTCTGCATAATAAGGTTCCCTCTTCACCCCCATTGCTCATTATTAATTGATTCATATATACTATCATACAAGAGAGAGGTGTGTGGAAGGATGACTGAAACTTTGCGAAATAAAGTTTTTGTTCCTTGCTCTGTACACCCATTCTCCTACACAACATTACTTCTTCACACACATTAAAAAGAAACTTAATTTAATATTAGATAACAATAACTAGAAGGAACTAATAAATTGAGCCCACTTTGATCCATTCTTAAGACAAATGTAGCCGCATATGCAAAACATTACGTATTAGCGTTTTTATTCCTTGCTTCATAGGCCGATTTTTTTGGAAAACACTACTTCCTCACACACATTTAAAAGACACTTAATTTAATATTTCACAATAATAAATATTTAATCCATAAATGTGAAACCATAAATGCACATAGTATTCAGAAACCTTGAATACCAAGATTCTTTGTTTCTAGTTTTTAAACCATTATTTTTAGTTTTGAAAACCACACCTCCCACATCGATCCACCCTTAAGGGAAAATGTATATGGAGATGCAGAACATAATGAATTAAAGTTTATGTTCCTTACTCCATAGACTTATTGTCCCACACAACACCCTTTTCTCACACACATTAAAAAGAGACTTAATTTAGTATTAGGTAATAAGTTTTTGTTTAAAGTTAAATTAATTTAATATCTTCGGAATAAAGCTTCATCTACCTCCTTGTTCTCATGAACATATCCCCTCCTCCACACATCCTGCATTTGGCACAGATTCACAACTATTCTCCTACAGAGCTAAATCTGTAAAAGTTAAAATGGAAAAAAGTTTAATGTGAAATAAGAAATAAACACACTAGTAATACCTATTTTACCGTTAGTGTTAGGGCACTAATCAAAGAAACGCACCCCCCCGCACCTCCCCCCACCCCCCCACCAACTTTATATAAAGGACATGGTTAGAGCATTATGTCAATATAAGTATCAAAGCATTCACCAACACAATGGCTACTCACATTTTTTTTTTTAAGAATTTGTCATGTACTGACAAATATTGAAAATAAATTTCCCTCCACCAAGGGAATTATGTCCCATAAAAGCTCTCTCAACCAATTGAAAATTAGAAATAAGATTCCAGAAATTAAAAATTTATTTTTGAATTTACACAAAATATGAATATTCGACATTTTCTCAAAACTTTGGTTAAAATTGCAAAAACTTAGCAAAACAATGGGAAGTCAACATATTTTGACTATGAAGTGAGTGTTATAGTCCCTAGAAAGACAGAGAATAATAATTAAACTACCTTTCAAATTGTAATAAATATACAAATTGAATTTACATTTAAATAATTAAACTACCTTTCTTGATAATCATTCATCAAATTCCAACACTAAATGGAAAAGGCTACCTTTCTTGATGATTTTTTTTTTTTTTTGTAAGTCTAGAATTATATTAATAAAAAAATGAATTACATCACATCAGATAACATGAATCTTCCCCTATGTACATTATACAACATTACATTTTCTTCCTCCCTGGATTTAGGTTCTAGGAGTACATTGGCTTCTACTTCTTCCCTTTCCTCTTCCAAACACCTATCCAATTTGAGGTTTTATCACCAACAGTTGGAAATGAAACAACCATATCATGTCCTTGAGATGTTTCCATTGTTGAGTGTTCCAACATATTTGATGGCTCCTTTTCACTATCTGAATGGTCTGATTTATGGGTGCTAAATCTTGTGCCATACTAGTTGAAGGATGAGCTTCCTCTCCTGAGGGTTCAGATGGCATATATGACAAGTTTGAGCTAAGTTTGCAGGAATAATGTTGGCATCAAGAGACTTTTGATTCTATGAGTTATTAGGCCTATGAATCATAATGGACTTGGATCTTTTGGGTCCTTTTGGATCTTTCCATCCATGATTTTTCTTCTGGGCATCTAAGTGCGAAGAGGAACCTTACAAATATGGGCAAGTATTTTGTAGGTGGTCGGGATGCTGATAAGTCCTGCAATGAAAAGTCTTATTTCATAATCCATAGGTTAGTTATAAACCCTATCTCTCCATTTGAGGAGACTTTTTTCCAAAAATCCTTTATCGAGGTCCACTTTGACACAAATGTGATAAATCATTTAACATTCCTTTTGGAGTCAAATTTGATGAAGTGGCCTAGAAGGTTTCCCAAATATTCTAGGATAGTTGGATGTGTTATATGGGCGGGAAAATTGGGGATCCTTACCCATACTAGACTTTCCAGAGACGACATAGATAAAGGATTAAAATTTGAGAACCAAGGTTAAAAGGAAAGCCCTGTTTGACCCCAAAACCATGGTTCCTTATCAAAAACCTTATGTTGATCCTCTAACTTATGAAAAAGCAGAATAAAAAATCCTTTTAAGAAAAAATATATCCCAACATGTTGAGACCAATTATGGTGTATCCACTCCTTAAGAGTTGATGATGAAAGCCCAAAACCATTGAAATGGAAAATAATTGCTTGCCTTTCATAATCAACGACTAGGCATCTACTTGCAGTATTATCCACTTTGAGAAAAGGGGTTTCAACTATCTACTCGACCAAAAATGTAGGACCAGAGAGATATTTATGGTTTATCGAAGCAAGCCTTAGTTTTAGAACATCCTTAAATGATCTAGGTGGGGCTGAGATGGATGCACCTCCCCCCTTAGTTCCACCTCCAATTCTTGCTACAATGTGAAATAATGCAATGTTGAATATGGCATATTCACTGAGGGGATTTTGATTATGAAGTTGACTCCCTTCATGAATGAGCTGAAAACATCCATGAGGAATGTGCACCTTCTCTTGTATCCTCATCACAAGAGAAAAGAAAAGATTTGTGTTTATAACCTCTAAGCAAAAGGATCCCCCTAAGATTGGTTTCACCAAGATCATAAAATTCTCCAAATTTGGATCACATTGCTGGTAAAAATCTCCACTTCTTTTGAGTTGATTATGCACCATAGATTTATGAAGGATTGCATTTAAGGGAGCTAACATGAGGCCCTTCAAATCCTCCTGCACCATATTTTCTTGAACCCGCATTAACAGATTCGTCGATTGACTATTCCACAGAGAAAAATCTCCGACAAATCCTTCAAACCCTACATTCCCAATCAATTCAACATCGACCATGCTTGAAAAACTAGTAGAGAAATTTCTCTCCTTCTTGATGGACATTCTTTAAATTCCAACAAAAAAATGGAAAATGCCACCATTCGTTTTGCCAAACAAGACACCAAACCTTATAACTTATCTAATTTTAAACTAGATTTGAGGCAAGTATACTTTGTTTCCCTGGTACAAACATTGCAATAATTTATTAGAGTTTTTTTATATTCCCCCGTGATAAAAGGAAGTTTGCAACACATATATGGAGCCAGAATAAACTTAGCATGAGTCCTTATTCTAGTCATTGCATAGTTAAAGTCACACACAACTCAATGTAATACAAACAAATAATAATTATTTATGTAGGTGCAACTACCTTTTTTGGCCATTGCTATAGTACAAAAATAACAATTGTTCTATTTTCACTTAATTAATTAATTAACAATATTTTATATTAAAAAGAAAAATATGAAAAAAAGAAAGTGAAACACCTATAAGCTAGGTAAGTTAGACTATCCAAGAGGATTTGAATCAATGACTTGGAACTACTTTATCAATGCACCCTATAAATCAAAACTTTCATAAGCTTTTAAAAACTTAAAGTCCATCTTATCATTGATTACTAATTACTTTTTTTTGGGTAAACACAAAAAATGTGGGGCCATTATGGTATATGGTAGTGAATCACTTTTTATTATTATGGTATGATATGTTGTAAGATATAATGGCATAAATCCATGAAGATATTTCCATTACTTTTAATATTATTCTTATTGGCAAGTGCTCACCAATGTAGATCCATCTTAACACGAAATCTATCAGGCACCGAGAGGGAACCTTCAGATATTTGATCCCTCTTGGCACTTGATAGATTTATAGTTAAGATGGATCTTGGATGCTTTAGGTAATGAGAGGATAGAGATGTGAATGCAAAATGAATATATCTGTAAATGGTATATTTTTTGACATATTTAAAAGTTTTTTTAAATGTATTAATATGAGTGTCTATTTTGGAATAAGAATTTTTAAAATTTTAATTAATTTTTTTAATACTTATTAGATGGACAACAGTGATATCATGGGTCAATATCGTGGCTTGCAAATACCATATGCCCAAAAAACTATAAGTCATATATATTAAATGTCATATGAATGTGTGTCACGAGCGTGACTTATAGTTTTTTTGGGCATATGGTATTTGCAAGTCACTATATTGACCCATGATATTGTGACTTATAGTTTTTTGGACATATGGTATTTGCAAGCCACGATATTGACCCATGATATCATAACAAAATCTATTTACAAATTAAAAATGTCCATGATAAATTAAAATTAAATTTCCATGATCAATAACATTGTTACATGTCTTTATATATATATATATTAGTAATAATAATTTTGAATTAAAATAAAGTTATAGTTTAATTAATTTTTATGATTTTTAAAATTTTATGTTATAAAATAAATGATGAAAAAAAGTGTTTTTTGTTTTCTAATAATTAAAATTATCGTTGTGATAATATGTATTGTATGATTTCTTATTTTAAGATAATTAAAAAAACATAGTTTATTTCCATTTTTTTTTCCTATTATTAGGAGCACCAACGGTAGCAGAAAAACTCCACAATTGTGAAAATCCAAAGCTATTGAAAGTATCAAAGTTAACCTCGAATTTTACCCTCTCTCATATATCAAGTAACCAGCATTGGCTGACTTGATTTGAAATATCACATACGCAGTTCACAACGTGAATGTGAGGCTTCGTCACGACTCTCCCATCATAAACAAAAGAACCGCGATGGAACACGCTTTGTTAAGCCGGCTATGACGGCGTGCATGTAATTGGTTGTTATTAGCGATGGGTTGTTATTAATGATGCAATGAATTATTGTTGTTCGAGTGTTCGAATAAACAGCTCTATTTTCTGTCGCCTCAACCATTACCGCACTACCTAATGCTTGTTATTATATATATATTTTGAATTTTCTGTAATGCCGGTTACAAAAAGAATCAAGACATCGATGGAGTACGGCCTCCTTGATTGTTTGGTGGAGTTTGGTGAGCGAGCGACATTCCTGACCTACTCATAATCAAATAATTCTATTTCTATGGTTATGGACCCCTATTAGTTTGCGTACTTATTTTGGTAGGGTAGTTAAACAGATGGATAACTGACTAGCGAAGAACAAGATTGTGTTTGAAAATGAAATTCCAGAGTGGCGGTGGGCATGAATGATGGAAAGCTACGTCGAGAATTATGCCTAAAAGTAATAAGTTGTTTGTTATTATCAGACACGTAGAAGAATGGGAGGAATGTTGGTAACTAAATGTATTTCGCATTAGGTATATTTTATGTGTCATGATTCATAACAATAAATCAAAATTTTGAGATATGCTTTTTGGTGATAATTATATTGAAATTTATTTGTGGGTGCGTTTCGAACCAGCGAGTGTGATTCATCAATAAAATGAAAAATCAGATTATGGCAATAAGTTAAATGGAAAGACCTAGCATTCAAATGGCTAGAAAGAAACAACTACATTTGACCAAAAGAAACCGTTATAATTCACTGGGCAACAACTATATTTGACTAACTAAATGTATTTTGCATTAGGTATACCTAATGTGTCATAACTCACGACAATGAATCGAATTTTTGAGACATGTTTTTGGTGATAATTATATTGAAATTTATTTCTCGATGCTTTTCGAACGAGCTAGTGTGGTTCATCGACAAAATGAAGAACCAGATTATGGCAACAAGTTAAATAGAAAGACCCAGCATTCAAACGGCTAGAAAGAAACAACTACTTTTGATCAAAAGAAACAGTTCTAATTGATTGGGCAACAACTATATTTGACTAGACCAAGAATTAGAGAAAAAATAGTTAATTTGTTAAATCTATTTGTCCTCAAGATGAACCACACATGGACCTAAATCTCCAATATGACTTCTTCTGAATTTTTTTTTATACATTTAAATCTATTTATTTTCATTTAAATCTATATATACTTAAATATATCTATTTTTTTTTAATGAACTAAGATACCGTGAAGATAGATTCTGGTGGTATCGGTTCGTGTTGCTGCACATTAACAATCATATTAATTGACTTAGGTTATTACTTAGATTAACAACTGAATTAAGTGCTCATAATGATAATCATAATATGAATGTCGATAGGTTGCATCATGTAGATTTTGATAATATAGATTATAATAATAAAAAATTTAATGGTAATTATAATAGTTGTAGTATATAATAATAATAATATTTAGATAATGGGTTTGGATAATGTGGACAATAAAAATGATAATAATAATATCTAAAATTAGTAATAATATTATTAATAATATCAATATTAATAATAATGAAAAATATAATAATAATAGTTACTATAATAATAATAATCATCTTTCAAATAAAAATAAGATAGTCAATTTTTTTAAATTTTCTTTTTCCTTCTCCATCTATAGTATTCTTGAAAAGAGATTAAATTTAGCCCCCGCGCCTAGAAACATCCCTGTGGAAGACATTATGTGTGACGTGGAGTTTGGGATTAGGTGCTTACTTGATAATATCAAGGACACAATAAGGCAAGACTGTGTTGTCGTCCTCAGGAAGGCAAAGCCCCCTAAGAACAATATTAGCAAGGATGAATTTAATGCCCTCAAATCCTTGAACTAGAACAAGGACATTGTCGTTCTTAAAGCCGAAAAAGGTGGGGATGTTGTTATCCTTGACAAGGAGGATTATCGTAGGAAGATGTTGGATAACCTGTGTAATGGTGGAAACTATAAAAAGCTTATTAAGAATCCACTGAAAAGGATCTATAGAACATTCGCTCTAGCTATTAAGTCTAGTAATAATGTGGGTTCCTTTTGCCACAAACTTATTGAGAGCAACCCCATCACCTGAGGATCTATGGGCTTCCAAAGATCCATAAGGATGAGCCTCCCTGAGACCCATTGTCAACACCATTGGAGGGCCAACTTACCTCCTAGCCAAATACCTTGCCTTGAAGCTTAAACCCCTTGTTGGCCTTACAGAGTCTTTCGTCAAAGACTCTTCTTCGTTTGTCAATGAGTTAAAGGGCATAATGTTTGACCCTAGGGACATTCTTGTTAGTTTTGATGTGGTTTCCCTTTACACTTGAATCCTTATTAAGGAGGCTCTTGAGGTCATCAATCACCTCGCTAACCTTGATACTGCTCGATTAGTAGAGATTTGGCTTATGTCTACTTTTTTCTTCTTTGAAGGGGAATTCTATGAGCAAACATGTAGGGTTGCCATGGGCTCCCCCCTATCATCGGTTGTTGTGAATATTTTTATGAAATACTTTGAATCCAATGCTTTGGCTTCAACCCGTATCCTACTCAATCTATGGAAAAGATTTATGGATGGCACTGGTGTCATCTGGTCCCATGGCCAAGATGAGTTAGATTAATTTTTCCAACATCTCAACAATCAATCTTCCCCGCTAAAGTTTACTATGGAGCAAGAAGTTGATGGGTACCTCCCTTTCCTTGATGTTCTCATTTCGAAGAAGGATGACGGTTCTTTCTCCCACCAAGTGTTTCAGAAGAAAATTCATACTGAGCAATATCTTCATGCCAACTCTCATCATTTCCCTGCTCAAAAGTTGGGTGTTCTCAACACACTAGCTACTTGTGCACTGAGAATTTTTGATGAAAAGAACCTTGATGAAGAGAAATCCCATCTCCTTAACATTTTTGTTAATAATGGATATAGTAGGCACCAAGGTTTGAAAGCCTACCTTAAAGATAGCAGAGGTCCCAAGGTTAAGAAAAATCGAATAGCACAGGTGCATCTCCCTTTCATCCATGGGACCACTGACAAGATTGTGAGCATCCTTAGGAAGCATAATGTTCCCTCAACCTTTAGACCCCTTAACACCATTAGTAGCTCCTTAAGATTTGTAAAAGACCCTGTTGACCCCAAGGATATGAAAGGTGTTTATGTTATTCCATGTTCTTGTGGGACCCCCTATGTTGGTGAAACTGGGCGCTCTATTAATCAAAGGATTCATGAGCACGCAACCAACATCAAGCAGTGGAGGACCCGACCTTTAGCCTTGGCAGAGCATGCAAAGAAGACTAAGAATCATATATGATCCGGATTTAAGCAGGAACACAATAGATTACAGAGATAACCATAAATACAGAGATGCGATAACCATAAAAATAGAGATGCAGCGGAAATAATACTTCATTTCACTAATGGAGAATACTGAAATATGCTTACAAATAGAAATGACCCAGCTAGGGCGATGGTAGCTTATCTCTGAGAAGAGATGTGTCGGCTACATGCCTCTGAACTGTTCCGAACTGTCTTTACAATGAGGCTCGAAGGCCTATTTATTATTGAGAAACAATGGAAAACCCTTAACATTCCAAAACCTAACCCTAGAAGATGAAAACGCCAAACTATGGGCCCCGTTTGGGTAAATTGGTACATCAACTTCCCGGGGTCGTAACTTTGGCATACGATCTCCGTTTTACGCGCATGATAGTCCGTTGAAAAGATCTTTCTGAGGACTATAACGCAAACAACAATTTTTTATCAAAAAAATCGGCGGGATTTCCCAAAAAACGTCGTTTAGGGCCTCAAAACGGCTCCAGAAGTTTAGGACCCGAAAACTGCTAAAAATAGTAAATTGTGCTATAATTAAGGAAACTGAAAATGTCAAGAGGGACAATGGTGGGGGTCTAGGTGGACTTGGCAGGTGGCCACCAATATCCACCTGGATCATTCCTCCCCCCTTAGGAAGCAATGGTCCCCATTGCGTTGAGTTCCTCCATGAGATGGGGAAACTTTTGCTGAACTTGGTCCCTGGTGAGCCACTTGCCATTGTGAAGGAGTTGGCCTGCTTTGACAACTCGATACAGTTGAATATTCTGTCGGCGACTATTCTTGATCTGTGTGTCCATGATTCGATCAGTTGCAGCTTGTTCCATGCAATCTGGATTTAATTCTGTGGGGGTGAGCTGTTCTGCAATGTCGGATGTATCTAGCAATGGTGGAAAGTATGGCCGAAGGCGGTCCACATTGAACACTGGGTGCAGGCCAAGGAATGGGGGAATGCTGAGTTCAAATGCATTGTCTCCCACAGCCTTAGTAATGGTGTAGGGACCATATCGGAGTGGTCTCAGTTTCCGATAGGCTCCAGTAAGGCGTTCCTTTTGTAAATGCAACCAGACTTTGTCACCCACCTGAAACTTGTGTGGTACCCCTCCAGGTAACGAGAAGTTGTTCCTGTGTTCTATCATGACTGTATCCCTCTGTTGCTGCTGCTGTGTGGAGGAACCCTTCGCGGGGGTCATGGATGTAGCAACGATCTTCCCCTTACTTTGGGAACGAACCAGACAGAAAATAAATTTCCTAGTCTGTGAGATGAGCTTGCTGCCTTTCTTAGCAGTGATCAAAGAGGTGGCGGTAGGTGGGGCTACCTCTGGTATCCTGTATAATGAATTATCCAAAGAAATGATGACAGCGCGAGGCCTTGACTCATACACAGCATGTCGCCTCCACAAGTATGGCTGGCCTAATAGTACATCACAAACATCCAGAGGTGTAACATCACACAATACCTCGTCTGTGAAGGGCTTGATGCTGTAGGGAAGGCGGCACTGCTGGCGAACTTTGAGATCTCGTCCTTCGTGAAGCCAACCGATAGTGTACGGCTGTGGGTGTGGTGTAGTTGGTAGGCCCAACCGCTTCACGACCTCTGCTGAAATGAGGTTCTTTTGGCTGCCACTGTCGACAATGAATTGCAGCGGCGAACCCTTCACCCACATCTGTGAGTGGAAAAGACGTTCCCCCTCCTCTGGATCTTCGGGCTCATTTTTCTGGATCTTGGCAGTAGCAACAGTGGCGCTGGGATCCGCATCAATAATCTGCTTCCCTTTGTCATTCCCCTTGTCGGGTTCTGACTCAGAGTCGGAACATGCATCTGATTCGGAAGCCTTCAACTCGGCCACCAGCGACTGCTTGGTCCGACACTCACTTATGTTATGAGTGGGACTCTTGTGGAACTCACACCACTTTCCTGTGTCCTTCTTCGGCTTCGTGGTGTTGTTCTTTTCTTGCAGCTTCGACGGGTTGTCTTGGGTCACCCCGCCTTGGCTTTGTCCTTTGGGCTTTGGATTTGCAGATCCAAAGTCTCGCTTCTTCTGTTTGAACTTTTGCTCGATTTTGACAGCGTATCGGTATGCTGTGCCGAGTGAGGAGATGTTCAAGAACTCCATCTCTTCCTGGATGTATCTGTGTAGGCAGCCGCGGTATTTGAGTACCAGATGCAGCTCAGAATCTTTGATACCCAACTGTGTACGAAGGGTATGAAAAATGTTTGTGAACTCCGGCACATCTTGGTCTCGTCCCTGCCGCAGTGTGGTCCATTTGATGTATTTGTCCTCATAGCTTCCGACGGGGTAGTACTGCTCCTTGATGGCATCCCGGAAGTCATTCCAAGTGGGTGCGGTTGAAAATAGTGAGCCTGTACTTTCATCCTTCTGCTCGCAATAGGTTTCCCACCAGTCCTTGACGTGGGGGGCTGCTTTGAGAAGAGCGAAAACAATCTTCTCCCGACTTGAAAATTCGTGAACAGAAAAATACCCATCTAGCAGATTTAACCATTTATCTACGGCATCTGCGTCTATTTGACCCTCGAAGATGGGGATTTCAAAATTAACTTGTACCTTAAACGGTGTGGCGTTTCCAGAGTAGCTGTTGGAAGCCGATGTGTCGCCTCTGGGTAGCCGCTGAAGGATCTGCGCAAAGCTATCCATCATCGCATTCCTTTGCCGCTCGAGCGCTTCTTCGAGCAAGATTTTGATAGGATCTCCTGCCCCCTCGTCTTTCTTCTCATCCGCCATGGGAGGACGTCGAGATTTGCGAGGCTGGTCTTGCAAAGGTTCGACCAGTTCAAGCCCTAACTCCTTATATCCCGACCTCGTTGGGGACATGCAAAGAAAAACAGAGAAAAAGCAGACCGCTCTGATACCACTGATCCGGATTTAAGCAGGAACGCAATAGATTACAGAGATAACCATAAATACAGAGATGCGATAACCATAAAAATAGAGATGCAGCGGAAATAATACTTCATTTCACTAATGGAGAATACTGAAATATGCTTACAAATAGAAATGACCCAGCTAGGGCGATGGTAGCTTATCTCTGAGAAGAGATGTGTCGGCTACATGCCTCTGAACTGTTCCGAACTGTCTTTACAATGAGGCTCGAAGGCCTATTTATTATTGAGAAACAATGGAAAACCCTTAACATTCCAAAACCTAACCCTAGAAGATGAAAACGCCAAACTATGGGCCCCGTTTGGGTAAATTGGTACATCAACTTCCCGGGGTCGTAACTTTGGCATACGATCTCCGTTTTACGCGCATGATAGCCCGTTGAAAAGATCTTTCTGAGGAGCGGGATTTCCCAAAAAACGTCGTTTAGGGCCTCAAAACGGCTCCGGAAGTTTAGGACCCGAAAACTGCTAAAAATAGTAAATTGTGCTATAATTAAGGAAACTGAAAATGTCAAGAGGGACAATGGTGGGGGTCTAGGTGGACTTGGCAGGTGGCCACCAATATCCACCTGGATCAATATATGTATTGAAGAGGCCCAAGTTATTGCTAAGATTGCTCCTTTTCATCACCACAAGTTAAAGGAGGCCATAGAAATGGAAAGCAGGCTAAACAATCTCAACAAGGATGATGACAAGAAGATTAGCAGTTGTTGGATCCATGCCCTTTCCTCTTAGGCCACCCCCCACTCCCCCTCCCCCTCCCCCTCCCCTTTCTCCTCTTCATTGTTTTCTTTTCTGATTTTATTCCCTCATCTTCTAGATTGTTTGAATTTCCCCTTTCTTTTAAGTTGTTATTTTTGTTTGGTACTCATTTCCTTTAATTATTCATTAATTTATTAATATTTTATTTAGTTTTAAATTGAAAATAAGAGGTTTATGAAACTTTCCTTATTATTTATTTATTTTCTTAGTTTATGTTCTTAAATTTTATATTTTACTTTTTTGTTAAGTTTTTATTAAACATGATATATAAATAAATAAGTTTAGAATTATAAGTTTTTATATTTAGAAAACAAGTTAACTAATTAATTGATAAACATTTAAGTTTAATCCTTATTTATCCCTTAATATAATTAGTAACTTATAGAGTTAGATGAAAATAAATAAATGAATTAACTAATTAATTAATTATTTAATAGACATTTATAGTTTTAACCTAATACTTCATATATTAGTATTGATTTGTATTTATATACATTTTATTTAGTTGTAAAAGAAGATAATACATATTTGGTTACATATAAATAGACTTAGTAATCAAATTAACTAATTATTTATTTAATTAATAAACAAAAACTATTTTATCCTATAATATTTCCTATAGTATTATAAGTTTATATGTAGTTTATTTAGTTTCATATTAAAAAAAGCGGATAATAAATTATTTATTAGGTTTAAAGTTCTTAGTTCATAAAAAAAATAAAATAAATTAAAACATGTATATTTAGTTACATATAGATTTAAATGAAAATAAATAGATCTAACAAATTAATTAATTAATTAACTAATTTTTCCCTAACTCTTGGTCCAGTCAAATGTCGTTGTTGCCTAATCAATTATAGTTGTTTTCTTTGGTCAGAAGTAGTTGTTTCTTTCTAGCCGTTTGAATGCTTGATCTCTCTATTTAACTTGTTGCCATGATCTGGTTCTTCATCTTGTCCTGATGATGAACCACACTTGTTGGTTCGAAATCCGTCGAAAAATGAATTTTGATGTGATTATCGCTAAAAATGTGTCTCAAAAACTTGCTAATGTTCACAGAAGCCTTAATTCAATGAATCAAATTTTAACCAAAAAAATGCAACGAAATCACTGGTATGGTAAGTGGTTACAGGGAAAATTTCAAGAAATGTCTCTAAATCTATATTTATAACAAATGGGTGAATCCCCAGTAATGTATAGAATTTATATTTATAATAAATGGGTGAATCCCCAGTAATATATAGAATTTATATTTATAATAAATGGGTGAATCCCCATAATATATAGAAAAAATGGAAGGTGATTTTATCAATAATATAATATTGTATATATAATCTTTTTGGAAAATATATCAACATTATATTATCTTGTAAAATTATGGAAAATATGTTGTAGTCATTTTTTTTAATTAAAAAAATGTGTAAAAGCATGAAAGAAAATAGACATATATGTTTACTCAAAAAACAAGTATATACACTAGTTTCACTAAGGCTATGGTGCAAGTCGAAATTTGGGTTGATAAAATAAAACTATATTTTTAAAGAGAGTGGACCAACACAATGAGTGCCAAGTGAAGAAAACTGTTAAAAAGCGTGCAACTGTCAAAAAGCATTGTCGTACCATACATCGACTATGACATCACAACTAGTTTCTCGACGTTTATACTCTAGGGTGTCCCCGAGTAAGCGGTTTTGAAAAGTCAATGTCAGGGTGATCGGTGGTTGAGATCAACCTTAATGACATAAAGGGACGAAACCACTTACCACCAGGTGTGCCCCTCAGGCTGGTTTCCACATCGTCACTTCCATGTCACTCCACCTCATGCCACCTCACCCACCACACTTCCATGTCACCTGCCACATTGGCCACCACATCACCCTTTCATACTCTTTTGTCTCGACTCTCCATTACCTTAATTATAATTTTTCTGCCATTTGTCTATAAAAACCTCGATTTCACTCATTTCTTCTATTTTATCTGCCATTTTCACTTGAGAGTCCAATTGTTGCTCTTGATGACCATGGAAAATTGACTCCATCATCAAGCCATTTTGAACTACCAGGTATTTTCTATTTAGAGTCTTAAACTACCTCGTGTTTTCAAAAATAAATATGAAAATGACAAAAAAACCCACTTTATCTAGTTCTTCCACCCATATACCCCTAATAGACATGGAAAATGATATTTTCGACCCTGTTTGTCCATTAAATTTAATGGAAGTCCATCAAAACATTCTATCCAGTCAGGTTGAGTTAGAAATTTCCTCAAGAATAGTTAAATCAAGCTTATTCGCCGCAATTATCCCTCAAACTTACTTTTTCCAAAATTCATCAGCTGGTTAATCTCATCTTTATACCCATAAAGATGTTATGTAATGAATTCCCTTGGTGAAAACATTATGCACGTGTCATTATTGTTGATTCGGCAAGCCCTATATTTCTGCAATTTGATAATTACACTGCATTTTCTGATGAAACCCTTATGTATGTCTACCATATCTTGTCAATAGAGGATAGAAGTAAATTTTATAGCTTAGTTTTTCCTCCAAATTCAGTTCTTCCAGAAGAGTCTACATAATTTCCCATAGTTTGTTTTTTTGAAACTGTCAGACCAATTTTATCTGTAATTATGGGAATTTTGTGAAGAGATAATACCACAATGATTGATTTCCAAGCCTTAGGGCTTTTCCATTTAGTGATGCAACTTGGCATTGTGTTGGATATTCCCACTTTTTGGGAACATTCCATTAATCTACAACTTATCAACTTCAATATTTTTGGGTGCTTTAGGTTTCCTTCCTTAATGGTATACCTCTTCTTGTATGTTCATGTTGACCAATTCATGGATTTGGGTCTAAATGTCATGGATATAAATAAGAAGAAGTAGATAGTGATAAATTGGACTGATATGATCAGGTGTAGACAAAATAATGAAGGCTTCTCTTTTTACATTTCTTCTTTCATGTCAATTTTCTATAAAATCATCAATAATATTGCTCCTTCAAGAATTTTACCAAAGTCTCAATATCTTTTACAATTGAGCAAAGATTTGAAAGTTGGAGATTGGTTCCTGTTCGAAGAGTATGTAGAAATCAGATTATATGGAGCAGAGATCCCACCATACAAGCTTCCTTCTTTTGTGCCCATGAGAATATTTTCATTGGAATTTATTAGACAAATCTTGAATGTAGATCAAGTATACTTTGTCCCGGCTAGGAAAGGATTTTTGTTTAAATTACCCAGGATTGTTGGCCCCTTTATTGTAAATAATAGATAGGCTATAGAGGAGACCGAGAAAAGGTTGTAAAAAATGAAATTTCAGCAGGGGGAGAAGTCGTGCTATGATCCACATCAGGTCATTTGAAAGAGGAGATTAGAAATATCATATATCCTTTATATCCATGAACCAAGGACAAAACTTGAGAAATTTGTAAATTGTGGCTTGGTGGAGACACGAGAGAGTATGGAGGTAGAAATGTTAGGTCCCTATTCTACTAGTGTAACCCATTATTGTTATTAGTGCAACCCCCTTATTATATTGTTGTGCCCATGTAGTCCCCATATTGTTATTATTGTGCCCCATAGAAGCCCACTATTGTTATTGTTGTGCCCTTACATTATTATTGTTATGTCGGCTTTGATTACATTATGACCCCTTAGAATCTTATATATATAAAGGAGGTATTGTCACTTGTATCATCCAAGAATTGTTCATTTGTGTAATGTAAAGGAGGTTGACCCCTCGAAGAGGCTGAATTGTAAGGCACTGATCTTTCTTTTCTATCTTTTTGTGAGCTGGTTTCATAACAAGAAACCCCTCTTTCTACTGAAAAGGGGTTGAAAAGAAGTGGTTTTGATGTCATGGATCTTGATGGAGAAAGGTGGGAGAAAGTTCTCATGGCAACAAGAAATAAATAACAATGAGAGGTGAGATAGAATTTGAACAATTCATGAAAGTACCTTCAAGTGAGGTTAGTTTTTAGTTGCAGCAGGGAGGGATGAAGTGTGTACCATCATCTCCAATTCCAGATGAAGAAGATCACAATTACTTGAATATTTTAAAAGAAAAAACAATTGAGGAGAGGAACATGAAGATAAAGTCTAATGCTATGGCTCAACTAGAAGCTCAATCCATTTTTAGTTATCAAACTAGACTTCTTTCAGCTATGGATTTGGAAAGAAACCAATTGAGATTTTCTTTCACTCACCCTATGGCCCAGTCAATTTCCTCTGGTGTATATTTTAGAACAATTAATTTATCTGTGAACACTAAAGACATTCCATTGCCAGATAAAATAAACTTGCATAAGTAGACAAGGGAGTTAATATATAATGATCTCAACAAAACATCACTAATAATAAGCAAGACAAAGGATTTATTGGGAAAGGTGATAGATCAATTAAATTTGGAAAGGGCCAATTCCTAAGCTCTTCATACTCAGAATGAAGAGTATAAGAAGTTGATAATCAAGTTTGGGGTAAACCCAGGGGATAAAGCAGTAGTTCAGTACTTGATCTAGAGTGCAAAGTCTAAAATCCAGTCTTTAAGGAGGAAACTGAAGCTACCTACAATAGAGAATGTTCAAGATCCAGAACTGGCATAGAACGAAAAAGAAAAAGAAATCCCGACTCATGAGTTGCTTGAAAGAAGTAATGAAATAACAATTCTTAAGGAGCTTAATGCAGATCTAGAGCAGAAGATAGACAAGCATGTCTGCACAATTGTAGTATATCCTGATTTTGAAGATGCAACTGTAAAGCTTGCTAGTGTTATGACGTAGCTAAACATCTGTTACAAAGTATTTTTTCACACCTCTTGCACTTTCTTGTGTTATACCTTAGAGTGCTCAAAACTTGACAACTATGCAGTATACCCATCCTGATATGTAGTCTACATCCTCCTTGAAGAACTGATGGAAACATGCTTTGAGCCTTTCCTGATAAAATGAGCTCAAAATCCTAATTTGTGGGTCATCGCGACTGTGACACAGCCTACTCATGCTGATGGTAGGTTGCGCCATGCTAGCCTCGTGCTGCCAACGAGGTTTTTACCTAGATACTCGTGTTGATCCCTAAAAGGCAAGTTTTCCCAAAGAGGACAAGAAGCTTCGTGATCTGGAGGCTTGGAGAATGATGAGTTGGATGTTGTTCGTTGTGGATGTGGTCGAATTATCTCAATATTACCCTCTGATCTTATCCCTATGAGCTTCCTCATTGAGATGAGGACCTTCTCCTATATTTGGTGAGATCCTAACTCCCTCTCCTTGCCTATATATTCATCCTCTTCCATTCCCAAATGGTTGGTCTTTGATTATTTTCACCCTTATGCTGAGAAAGTGCCTACATGCTGTTCGATTTGGCTTGGAGAAGGAGTTCTTGGAGACCTTGAGCTTGGACTTGGACATTCACTCAAGGAGGGCTTACTAACATCAAGGCCTAGGTTGTATGCTTCCTCTTTTGTTTATTAATATATACAACTGTTGGTTCAGTTTCCATAAATGCTTGTGTCAATGCTTCATTTAACTTAATTCTCCTTGATCTGTTAAGTGGATTACATTCGATTATGCTTGTTTCATTTTTATGATTTATTGTGTCTTTGGCCTCTTGTGCAGGGATTCAAACACTATGAGTAGTAAGGGCTAAGCCTGAAGAGAAGGCAATCAAGATCTTCAACAAAGGAGTTCACTATAGCATCAGAACGAGGTAGGTCTCCTTCCTCTTCTCTCATTCATTTGTAATTTAGGAAAGTGTCTTATAGCTTGTCTCATTTGTTGTTAGACCCACTCATTGGGCTAGAGGGATCGTCTTTGTTCGTAGAGAGGATTTACCTAAACAAAAAATGGTGACTCCGTTGGGGAAGCTATGACATTTCCATCCATTCCTTTGATTTGATCCTCTAATGAATTTGAGAAACTGTCGATTTCTTAGCTTGTGTGCATCACTGTAGATTTATATAGTCACTATTTTTTCTTGAGAGTGTTGAGTCTTGTCAGATTTTTGAAATTTTTGGTTTTTTCCTTAGTTTCCTTGCCCAACATGTTTTTTGGTCTTATAGAAGCACCGCCAGCACTAATTTTGAATTTACAGTCGCACTGCTCGGCCTTTCATCATTACTTTACCTTTAACAGGCACACTAATCGTAGAGGCAAGAAAAAATTAGGGTTTCTTCTTATTTTCAGTTGATCTCAACCTCTATGAGTCTTTTTCTACTGTAATCACAACATGTTTCCCTTGATTGTTGTCCTTTAGTGATTTCAATTGTCTATTTGCATTTATTGATTTGTGATTAAGTTAGGTTGTCTTCTAGGGTTTCTAGGTCTAGGTAATCCTTCACTCATCATTTGGCTTATCTCTATGAGATTGATTGCCTCCATTCAAGAGTTTTATTGCGATTAAGACATTATTTTCAAGTTGCTTTTGGTTCATATTTGCGAAGTTTTTTTCATTAGTATTGGATCATATTGGTACTTTCAAAATTATTTTTGCTCCATTGTCAAACATAGATCACAATTGTTTGCTTTGGTGAACTAGAATTATATGCTTGTTTTGATTTTGTTGTTTCAAAAAGAAAAGTGAAAGGATCTCTTCATTTAAGTATTTTTGAAACAATTTTTATTCAAAATCAAAAGTGAATGAAATTTTCATTTTAGTTGTTTTGAATTCAATTTTTTCCTTTTCTTGTGCATTTGTTAGTGAAAGTGAAAGAGTAAGAGTAGTTCTCATTTTTACATATTAAATTCAAAAAGTTAGGGAGATATGTTTGATGCATTTTTCTTGATTGATTCATTTGTTTGGTTGTCTCTCTTACCTCATTAGTTTAGCCTTCATCAAATGAAAATATTTCATTTTTCTCATTTAGTTTCATTATAGGAATTCAGGTGAGAGATTTTTGAGCCATACAATTGAAACCTAATTGAAGATATTCTTAAAATTTACCTCAATTAACCTAAGGATCATTTGTAACCTAACACAAATATCTATAGGTCTAGGCTAGAGACATGTTCTGGCATCTTTAAACATAACAGCAATCGTTAACTGCCTGCATTGTATCCTGGGGGTGAAATCTCGTTCCAGTACGGAAGTATATTGAAGGTTATCTAGTACTTTCATGTATATAGGAGGCACTTCAGCATGAAAAGCATATGGGAATTCTCTCATGGAATGGCTATGCATTAGACAAAGCTAACACAGACTTGTGCTCCCCGTACCATCGAGTAGATATTGGGAGACCCCACTAAGTTGTTATCCTTTAGCCACAGGTAACTAATTCATCTGCCTTATAAACATGATACACCGAACACAAGATTAGGGGAGATCAATCATTATACGTTAAGTCCTTAGTTTTAGCTAAGGTGTATATAACAGTTCATGGATACTTGGTAAACCCTCTTGCCTAGTATAACCCTTATTTATTTATTTTTTGTTTTGAGTCATAAAACTAACTACCAATGATAAGATGTCGAACCCATGTAGTTGCTTCTTGGCCTCACATTGAGTAATTCCTTGTAAATTTTAATTTTTAAAAAGCCCTCAACAAAATCATCTCTTCTCCTTCTGCTCTTGAGAGAAAGTCATCATGGATAAACCATTATGTTCACCTCACAGTTCCCCTTCATCATCTGATATTGAAGAGTCATCACAAGGAGTTCGTCCTGAACTTTCACAATCACTTGAAGCTCAAGGATTTGAACTTGGAATTGTCCCAAGTATCCAACCCCTTTCTTCTCATCCCCCACCTTGAGACTTATCGTTGTCTCAAGAGTTTAATCCAAAAACCCCTGAGATTCCACAGAGGTTTGTTTTATACTCTCTGAGTCCACTGTTTGATCCATTTATGATATTTCCTCAACATCATTATAGTCCATATGATCAACCTGGTTTTCCTTTGGAGTTATCTCCTCTTCCATCTTGGATTCCACCTCGCTAACTGTTTCCACCTATGGCTTCAGAAGATGAGTTTACAACCTCTCCTCGAGGTCCTCCGGAAGTCTCAACTACTCACACTCGTAGTGTTTATAATGATTCTGAATAAGACTTTCTACCCGAAGGTTTTAATTATGTAGGAAGAGTTCCATCCCAACCACCTCCTGAAAATAGTGGGCCTATGCTTCCACATGGTTATACGACCTTGGCTCAATTAGTTTCAGCAACTCCAAGTGCTTCTTCATTATACCAAAATCCAATTTGGTCATCGAATGCTATGCCTACTTTTAGTCCGTTTATTCCTAATATGACCTCTGATATCCCTGTGAAAATTATCGTTACTTTAGTTCTTATTCAACCAACTATTTTGACACAACCGTTATCTTTGTTTAAACCATCTATTCTGGTTCAACCAAAAGTTTCAGTTTATACAACTGTAAGTTCCTCAATTCCCCCATTAAGTGGACAAAATGTACCACCACCTCATTCACAACCTAGGGGGGGAATCCAAATTACTCTCTTGTCTCAAGTGGAAACCTCATGTGGTTGGAGTGAGTCAACCTGTTAGTGGTACACCTAATCCCGGTGAATCATCTATTCCAGCTGGAGAAACTAATGTTCGGTATCAACATCCTTATTCAGCTCAGATACCTCCCCAGCAGAGTTGCCATTTTATTGTCTAGGTAAATCCCCTCTGTGGATAGAGACGATCCATCTAGAAAGCGATCAACAACTTGAACAAAGAAGTGCATTATAGCATCAGAATGAGGTAGGTATCCTTCCTCTTCTCTCATTTCAATTGTAATTTAGGAAAGTGTCTTGTAGATTGTCTCATTTGTTTCTAGACCCACTAATTGGGCTAGAGTGATCATCTCTGTTCGTAGAGAGGATTTACCTAGACAACAAGATCTTAGAAGATGAATTGAATAAACTGCAGAAAAATATGGATGATGTAAAAGAACAACTGAAGCATAAGGAGAGACAATTGAACATGGCCAAAGAGAATGCAATTGAGCATCACAATAAATACAAGTCAGCATGTGATGAAATAAAAGAACTAAAAGAAAATATAAAAGGGAACATGTCTCTTATTCAAGTGAGAGAGATCATCTGGAATGATATCATTCAACAAATCAAAGTAGTCTGGGATCATATGGTAGTCATAGTTGAAGAAAAGGCAATTCTTAGGGCCTCTGAAGCCATCATCTACACCAATAAAACTCAATCACAAGAAAGTGCATAGTTGGCTAAAAGAATCATTGATTATCTAAATGATAAGTCTTCTCAAGAATTAAGGGTATTAGACATTGTAGACAAAACAATTATGGTGTCAGAAATAAGCAAGATGGTGCAGAAGAACATCTACAGGAAACAAGAAGAAACCACATTGTTAGAAGTCAAGGAATTAGTGTTAGCTTTTAATTCCAGTTTTGACAAGAGATTCAGAGCAGCTCTTCATGTTGGGATCAATAAGGCAACCCCCTTTCTTGGGAACAATATGAAATATTGTTGGTGGAAGAAAAAAGTAAGATCAATGCATCTCATGAGAAAACAACAATTTTTAAAGGAGATACAATTGTGAACTACTTGTAGAGGGACTTTGAGTTGTTATGGTTAGTCAAAACTTTATTCATTGAGAATCCCACATACACTAAGGTAACCAACTTAAAAATGGCCTTCAACAAAATGTTACAATGTCCAATTCCTGACTTAACCCTATGGAAGAAGTGTCAGAGCTTGATTTCACCAATGAATGTTTGAGTTGTGCAACCTAGAGCTTCATCAAGTGAGCTTGAAGTTGCACAAGAGTCCCAAGTTATCGAATGATTATTTTTAAATATTTTCAATTTTTGGAAAATGTCTCATTTTTGTAATTCTAAGAGTTATAAATTTCAAATAGTTTAGTCTTTTAATTGTCATGAGGACCGAATGGTTAAGAATTAGTTGTGACAGTTGATAGTTTTGATAACTATTTTCAATATAAAATTTCCTTTAAAATAAGATCAAGGAACTAGTTTTGGGGTTCCAACTTTGGCCTAGAGAAAAAAATTTATTGTGCAATGTACAAGATTTTCTTGGATAAGTAATGAAGTTTCAAAGATGATTCCAACTGTTTGTTGATTATGCCATGTTTCTTGTTCTATGTAACTCATTTGTGTATTGTTCTTCATTTGTGTACTTAGTTTAATTGTTTAATTCCACTTAGTTTACTAAATACATATATAAGATTTATGTTTAATTTTTGTTGTTCCACTTTCAAAGTTTCACACTTAGTTTAATTATTTTTTTATTTATCATTTAGTATGTGACATGTCATGTAAAAGGTGATTATTAAATTCAAAACCTTTCATCAATAAAATAAAATTGAAAACACTTATGCTAATGTGGAATTTCCTTCCACTTTGGTAATTCTCAAGCTCTAGGGTTGGTCTAGTTTTATATTTGGGAAAGTGGAGAAAAGACTTTATACAAAAGAATGTCGGTCTCATGCCAATTAATCTCCTGGGATGAATGAGTAGGGACCTAGCACATAAGCCATTTTTATCTTTGCTTAGCTACCCATGGCTCATTTCCCTTTCCAAATATCAATAATAATTTTCCAAGAAAATATAAATTAATCATATTAGTCTACTAGATTATTAAAATGAAGAATCTCCTAAAGTCATGCCACAAAGTGAAAGGAAATAAAAATAACTTTCTTCAAACCACAAAATATATAAAGAAAACAATAATAATTATAAAGCTAGATGAAGATCTATGAATCTAAGCATGAAATAAGAACTAAAAGAATTCAATGGAGTAACATAATATTTGACCAAAACAAATCCAAAACTCAAAACTCAACAAAATGCCCCAAACACAAGCAACATATAAACTATTAAAATTTTACAAGATATCGAAGCTAGACATCAAGGTAGTTTCATGTACTTGAATGAGCCCATTATCGCTTTGTGATGGTCTTGTTAAAATAGTTATTTATCATTTAATACTAGTTGGACACTATCGATGTGAAAATAAATAGGTCCCAGATTCATCAAATCTAGCTTCATTTCCTGTCACGGATAAGAAATGAACAATGTAATGATAAAATACGAAACACCAATCTTAAAATAACACACATCAAAGAAATATAGCTGCAATGTTACAATGAAAAATACAAAATATAGAACCTATTTTTACCTAAAATTGACATATAGTAATCTTACATGATCAATGGGATATGTATACCAAAATAAGAGTCCCCTCACTTATATCAAATTAGATTACATCTTAGGGCATATCAATTTCCTAGTTCTCATCTTGGTCCTCATTTTCTACATTTCAAACATGATCTTATCCAAATGAACTGTTGTTATGAGCCTCCAAAACATTATGTTATGTATCAAATTCATTAGAGAATTTTTTTTGTATTTTTTTCTCCCCATCTATCATAATCTAATTGCTAAAGGGATAGTTCTCTTTCATATGGAAAATTATTAATGTCATACTTTGTTACATATAATATTAAACATGTATCCACATATTTATGAAGCTTGTTCCTCAACTTTGACTTCAACAATGATAGTGCGCTAAACATTCTCTCTTCCTCCACTGATCTCAAAATCATGGTTTGACACAATTATTAATTTGAAATATTTTGATATGTTTTCTTGTAGGTATTGGCTAGCACTTAAAGTAGTCCATAATCTTGTTATAACACCACTTTCATTATGATTCTCCAAAAAAGGATATTTCTTCCACATTGTTTCAACAAAGTGTCCACCTTGTTGATACAATTTTGATGAACTTAAAATACCTTCAATATGTTCTCCATGTATCGAGACTTTCTTGCAAAAATGGTCTACTAAACATTTTAATCTCTTTCTGAAATCGGATTTTAAAGTTCTTGGAAATTTAAAATTTTTCCAGTATTGAGGGTATAGCCTCCAACAATTCATCTTGAGGAAATTGTTTCCATATCTCTAATGATAGTGATCTTTCAATTTCTATCAAATTTTGTCTCATTGAAATCACAATATTATCAAATTGGTCTCTTGACATGGGGCTACCTTTGGTGATTCGTCCCGTCTTACTAATATAATGACAGGGAACCATATACCCATGCACTGCGATACCTAGTATCCCTTTGTCATCAAACGTCGAAATTTTTTCAGTATTTTCTATATTGATGATCTTAGTCCAACCTGTAAACTCTGGACTAGTAAAAGAGTCTGGCATCATATACAAATTATCCAATTCAAGACATGATGACTTTCTCACATTTTTGTATTTTGTAATATACATTTTGCGATTCTAAGACATTTTCACAAGGACATTCATTTCAGTTAGCATAAGAATAATTCCAACCAATTTTAATAACATCTCTATATCAGTTAGTCAAAAAAGAAGATCTTGAGCTTTGTCTACATTGTAGCGATTTTCATACATCAACCCTACCAAAGATTTGAATTCACGTATTTAAGTTGGTCCATTCAATGAGATCCATCTTGTATCAACATATTTCAATATTTTTTTCCCATCCATAACACCATCTGCAAAATTTTGAAACTATAAAATTCATTTGGGAATACAAGAAAAGTATGCATAAGTCTCACGTACAAGATCTTCAACTTTTGAAACTGATGGAAACATGCTTACTATTTTAAATGCAAGATTTATCCTATGAGCCATACAATGAATATTAAGCATATATGGCAACGTTGATAGTTGTATTCTAATGCAAAGGGCACTCATTTTTCCTTGCATTAGTGATGCTCTATCTACTGCAGCAAATACTAACTTTTTTGCATTCATTAAATGATCCATACCACTTTCCTTCAAACTAGTAAGAAAAAGTTCATAAACATTTTTAGTTGTAGAAGTCTCTCTCATTTGTTTAATCCCAAGTATATAGAATGCCTAATATGGTCACTAACCATATAAATTCTCATGTAGATCCATGAAGTATTATCTATATCCGTAACCTCATCCATAGACAATGCCAAAAACCTAGCATTTGCAATATTCTCTTTCAAATCATCTTTTTCTACTGGAGCTAGATATCTTGCCCATTCCCAACCACAGGTTACAAACCAATGAGAATATGGAAATTTTGACACTTGAAGAAAAGATATATATTTCATGTGATCTGGATAATCTGTCATAGGATGACCTCTAGTTAAGATGTGAAATACAATGCTTAATTGTATCGTCTTGGATAACAAACTTCTTTCCATCATCTTTCCAAATAGAGATATGATGGTTCCTCCACTTGCCTCAAGTTTCCTCTTACTTATTAAATATTTCTTGTATTCTTCTACATATTAGATATGTCGACATTCATCAGAAGATTTCCACTCGGAATATATTTCTCTTCAACATTTATAATTTTCTTTTCATACACCTTTCCTGCATGCTTCTGTATTGTATCTAGCTTCATCTGGAATTTCACTATCTTGCCAATTTTCTAACTACATGCATTACATATAACTTCTTGGGAAACATCATCCTTATTTGTATTAGGTATTTCTTCAATAAATGGAAAACTTGAGACCTAATCTTCTTGGAATTATCTCCCTTTGGTCCATTGGCCTTTTTTCCTTTCCCGTGAATGGACTGTGTCACCTTCTAAGGAAAATGTTTCAACATTTTCATCACCAATTTCTATTTAAAATAAATTTATCTCACCCTAATCACTAGAGGAACATATTATTTCATCCATCGTATGGATATTAGATGCATTTTCATAAGAGTTATCATCTCTCTCAGTAACAGATTGTTCAAAGGAGCTTGAAACATGAAGAGAATGTGTATTCTTGGATGGATACTTTTGGAAGTATGATATAATACATCCATTTTCCTTGATGGTTTCTTCCCATGATTACAGTTTTACATCTCACTGAATATTCCACAAGTAAAATTTCAAATCGATCTAGAAACCTACATCAACGGTTTCCAAGAGTTCAGAATTACTAGATTTGTGGGTAGTATTCAATGTATACTATATGGCATAGTTAAAAAACACATATGAGTCAAAAATTATTTCATCATACCGCATAAAAATAAACATCGATTAAAGAGCCAATATACATTTTATGCCCCATTTTCTTTTTTTTTCTTGAACTCACTTAGGGATAGGGTACAACATATTTTGATTGTTTCAAAGATTTAAAAGCAAAATACTTACATTTTCCTTTCATCATTATGTGTACCCATTTGTGCCCAAATTTCTTCAATGAAATATGCTTCATATAAATTCGCTTGTTCATATAAAATATAATTGTACTTTGCAAAAGAATTGTTGAGTAACATATATCAGAAATTGAATTTTGAGGCAAAATGCAATTTCACAAAAGTACTTGTTTAACAATGGTAATGGGAAACTATTAAGACATAACATATAATAATTCATTTGTATAACATTTAAACAACATCATCCTTTGGGAAAACATTGAAAGAACATATATTGCAACTTGCTTCCTTTGGGGAGTCTTGCCATTTACTAGTACAAGGCGAAGGAATTGAATATGCTCAGTAGACACAAAAAAAAAATTATTTGGGGAAGATCCACATCAAAGAGTTTGAAAGATCGCCACGTTGAGACACTTGAATCAAGGAAGTCCAAGTGTTTATGTGAACAAGAAAACCAATTTGAAAATGGAAATAAAATCCATATTGCTACTCCGGTAGAAGGAAATGAGCAAACAATGAAGGGAAACATCGGGAAACAATTATTGACAAAGAAGGTAGAATAGTTTGATGCTACATAATGTAAGGATATTGATGTTGATAGTGAGAAACCATGTCAAGAGATTAATACTACAAATATTAAGGAGATCAATACTATGAGTGAGATGCAGGAAGTAACTACAGGGATGTTGGATATGAATGAATCTGGAGGAATAATAAGCAATACAAACTCAGGGATTTCTACAAAATTAGATAAGTCAAACAATGAGATTGAAATTTAAAAAAATATGAAGGATAAAGGTTGAGATTTCAAAAAATCTAAAATTTTATTATACTGCTTCTGTATTCAACAAATCATGTGTCAGATAGTTTGGTGGGTCCATCGTCCGATTGTCCAAGATAGAGGCTAGCCATATCAATGGTCCATAACTATCGAAGGTTTCCAAGTAGTCCAGTTTATAACACTTCTTCTAAAACCTGCATTCACTAGCAGCCACCACACGGCTCTGGGAGATTCTATGTGGGATACTCCTGAGGATTATTGGTTGTGCACTTTGCAGGGCCCGCACTAATACCAAATGTCAAATCAATTCATCCGTAGATTTGCTTTGAATACTGATGCATAGTTAAATTCTAATTGGGCTTGCTAACTCATTTCCACATCATCACTGATAATGAAATCACCTATGAATCCTGATAGGATCACATCGCTAATAGTTATTCTTACACCAACATGATTAGAGGCACATGTGACACATCATAAAAAAATTGAACCAAAAAAATGCATGGACCTCATGTGAGGTGTTCCTCCCTTAACTATGTGCTGGTGAACAAAACAACTAAACCAAAACAATCCATACTGTCTTTTAAAAGGAAAGAAAAAAGGTTGTACCTTTTGTTTGACTTGCATTAAAAGCACCAGATTGAGGCTGAAGCATCCAAAATTTTCGAGTCGTCCATGCCACCAATCCATGGACCAAACTGATATTTCATCCCAATGACCAATGATTGATGTGAAGACTCATTCGATCATAGAGTTGATACACTTTGTCCGCTACCCAAGATGTGTCCTAATGCGAGGTGCTCCTCCCTTAACTATGTGCTGGTGATTTGGATGGATTCATTGAGTGTAGATATCATACACATATATATAGGGGAATCAGATTGTAAATGCAAGAAAACCCCTGAAATAAAGGATCAATTCAACCATAGCCAAGGGTGAAATAACCCCTAACCAATGCCATTCCTGGAAATCAGAGGCCGATTGGAAGAAAATAAAAATCACACCTCCATTTTGTTGCATGAAAACGATTATTTCAAGGTGAATCAGGGCTTTGAATGAATTGCGAACCATTCCTAGAAATCAAAGGGAGATTGGAAGAAAGTCCCACCTGCAAATGATTTTTTCAAGGTAAATCAAGGCTTGGAACGAACATTTGGAGAGGTGAAATATGTTTTATCTCTAATTGTTTCCATAATATTGTAAACTAATTTGTTTTTATATTTATTTGTTTCCATAACTTGTGGGAAAATGATAGAAGAAGGGTGTAATTTAAAAAATGCACCTGTCCAAAGTAGAAAACCCCTTAAATTTTGCCCATGGTCGAAGATTCGCCCCTGAAATTTTGTATGGGTGGGAATTTTATACAATGATAGAGGATTAGAAATTGGATATCGATTGTTCCTAAAGAAGATCAATATGCCATACAATATGTGATCTTATATCTTTCTTAATAATATTTCCCCAAATTCCACCTTATAAAAAAATGTTTGATATTAAATATATTGAAAGAATTCTCAGCAAAAATGTTCACCTAAAAACTCTAATATGTAAAATTTACAATCCTACCAAATTAAACAATAAAACATTTTACCAAATTAAAGAATAGAACATTAGACAATTAAACTACTAACAAATCCCAGATCCAACTGTGTGAAAAAATGTTTGGTCATCAATGGATTGGAAGAACATGGGAAAATATGTACAACTAAGAGCTCAGATACTATTAAAAGTGTGACATTACCAAAGGTAAGAGAGAGGAGAGAGTATATTCCCTTAGATTCCAATCAATATGACATTGATGATATGATTGAAGACAAGGAGGATTCACCAGACCAATAAAGCCTAAGTGTTGCCTATAAGAAACTTTGAGAGATGATTATGACATTAGAAAAAGAGTCCAATATTGTATTTATCGGGGTCATTTTTTTTTGTGAATTGCAACACTTTGTATTCATTATCAAAACAACTTTAGTTACATAAATTTAAAATCCCTCAATAACATAAAAGAAGCTAAAAAACATGAACACCGATATTAAATAAATATTTAGAGCAAGAGATGCTCCTCAGTCCAACAATTTCCAATACTTTAGGCAATACGTAGGTTTTTTACATGTTAGCTTTATTATCAAAACATAAAATAAAATAAAATAAACCATAGTTCCAATAAAACAATTAATAGAAGGTACAATAAACCTTTACTCCTTACAACCAACGAGAAGTATTCATAAGGCACCTAAAACCATAAGGAATACAACATGCCATTGTGAACCCATGTAGTGCAAGAGTTTCAATTATAAGAAGAGGTGATAAATAGCAACAAAATCCAAAACAAAAGCATTTTGTTATACCTTCAAAAAAATACAACAATGCTACAATGTTCCTTGTAACTAATATGATCATAGCCAAATAGAGAGACACCAATCCAAAATTCATAGCACAAGAGAGTTGAGGTGATATAATTTAGCAAAGTGCATGTGAGCCATCAACAACCTAGAAAAGAACAATGTGCATCATAACACATAGTTGTCCTCAAAACGAAGAGCAGGATAACTCTCCACAGAAAAGCATTGAAACAATATCATCGACATAACAATGAGGTCCATAACCACCCATCTCTAAACCAAAAACCATAATGCGTGTAAAAAACGCCCCTCTAGAGTTCACAAAAACAACAAAAATACCAATTTCAAGACTGAAATATCCATAAGAAGAGTAGCAAGGAACTAGAAAATTTTCCATAATGAACGACATTGTTAAAAAGAAAATTATTCTAGAACATTATACTTCAAAGACAAAAAAGATGAGGACCACCATGGAAAATTCATACTTGAAGGGTGCATGCCAAAATTTATTACCAAAGTTCATGAAACCCACCATCTCTAGTACTGATTAGAAGATATTATGATAGGTACCTGCACACTATCATCTGGAGGATCTGTGAGATCACTAGAGGTGAAATCACTCACAAGGAAGCCTTCTACATGAGCCAAGTGAGATTCATCAAGAAAAACCTTTGATTGTGAAGCATACATTTAATATCATCCAATGAGTAGAATATATTGTATTTCTCCACTTTATTATCTTTGAAAATAAGACACAATTGGGTAACCATTTATTAGTGTAAAGCCATCGAATTCATAAAGTGGAGTCACATTTTCCTAAATATATCAAAATCAGGAACCCATTTCATATCTTCCCCCACCAACTCAGAATCAGAGTGATAAGGTCAGTCGCCTGACTCTTTACATTCTAGTAGTAAAATTTCCTTCATCAATTCAAGAGGAATAACATCAAAGAAGGTAATGACAAAGTCATAGGAAAAGGGTTGACCCCTTTTATACCCTACATTACCTCCACTACCCATCCTACTACACATTCTTTTCCTAGGAGGCATGAGCACAAATGCAAAGGAAAGTTGAGGACAAATACTGAAAGAACCTCTTCCTATAAGGTAAGAAAAATGACGAGATACAAAATCTTGAGCTCCTGACCTGAGGACTACCAAACCTCACCCAAATGCCACACTGCTGGAGTGATTTCTAGAAAATTCTCAAGCTCACCACAACTCATAAAGATGACACAACCCAGAAACAAGAAGTGACAATCCTTTAAACATAGACTTAACACAAAGTAGTTATGAAAATATCCAAAACCCTTAATGCTACCAACTAACACTGGACTGGGGATAGTTCAACCAAATTATAATTAAATAAATATACTAGGACACAAAGCAATAGAGCTAGACACTAAACTCTTTTGAAATAGAGAGAAAAGAGAAACACTCAATATTACTTAAATAGCTACATTCTCCCTCAGTGATTGAGACATCGCCCTCAAATATCCAAGAAAATAAACTAGCTGATAAATCACCCTTGAAGACCCAAGTAAATCAATGAAATGTGAATATGTTCCTAAAGCATGGCACAAAACTAGTATTTGAGGGTTGAATCCCTTGACAAACTTTAACAAACTCACTAGAACATTAAGGAGTAACTAGATACAAACCTGAATAGAGAAAAGCCTGCTATGCCACTCCTAAAAGTGAAAACCATAATAGAATCTCACTAGTATAAAATAGTTAAAGGAGGATGAGGAGCTATCCTTGCCTCTGCTCACACAAATCTCGTACTACTGCCTTTCAATCACCATAACTATCAATTAAAATTTATAATCCCACCTATAAACAATTGCTCATTTGACAACTAACCTTTGCCATGCCATTATGAGGAAGGGGCATTTGGGATGATGGAATACCCTCCAATGTATCCATGACATCCAAAATAACACCCACATCATGGTTATGGGAGTCAAAATTGAATTCTATATTAGTCTAAAAAAGTTTTTAGCTTTTTCGTCTCGGCATAAAAGAGTATAAAATTAGTAATAGTTTTAAAAGTGAAAAAGATAAGTTATTAGCATTTCATTTTACTGTATATAATAATTAAAATATATTTGGTTCTTTTCATGTGGCGATAGAGTTTGGTTTCTCATTTTTATTTTTATTTTATTTTTTTCTAATTTTATTCTTGAATTATATTTATTGAACAAATATATAGCAATCAAATTCTTAAATTTAAGATTAGGACCATATTTGTTTCATGAACCTTAGTAAGTTATGAAATCCTACATTTCACTTCATTCTAATTGCCGATGGATGAAATATAGAATTTCCATATATCCACTTTATAATAACATACATTTTGCATTGTTGGTTTATAACAAATAGAAGATACAAGAGCATAGAATAATGATAATTTTTATTTTTATTTTTATTTTTGGGTACCAAATTTACTTTTAGTTTGGAAAGTAGTTTTGTACATCTTAATTTTAGTCATTTATTATATAGCATTTATTATTGAATGTTATACATAAAACAATATTTCTAGAGAAATAAACAAATATATCATAAACACATAAACAATGAACCATGGACACAATAGTTTTAATTTGGAAACCCTTGTAGGAAAAACCAATTGAATGATCATTTATGGCCCAAAGGAAAACTACAATGTAGTATTCACACCTTTAAATAAGCTACATTACATAAGAATACCATGGGAAAATCCATGGACTATCAAAACCAAGAGCTCTAAAACCACTAATAGTAAACTGATTTTGACTAAGTAAACCCTGAACTACCCTAAGAATCCCCGCATAAACTTACTCAGGAAGATTAACTTGGTTTCAATGTCTTTGTTGAAGCCCATATAAAAATGTTACCATCCATTGGAATACATTCAGTAAATAGCTATTGTATGCACCAATTTACTAAGACACTTTTTCTTGTACATGGTTCATCAACCATCTCATATCTTGAGATTACACATCCTCCCCCCTTTCCCACCCTCAATATAGCATACAAGTACACTTGCTACCCTCGTACCATTTAAATTGTTCATTCCATAATTTGAAACATCCATAACTCCATGTGCCACTGCACTCCAACATGTATGCCTAAATGAAAATTTCTACAAAAAACTAACCTCAAGCTAGCATACAAGTACACCTATCACCCTTGCATCTATTAAAGTGGTCAATTATACAGCTTGATACATCATGTTGTATTTCACTACATGTATGCTTGAGCAACATGTACAATAGCAACCTCGGGGAATGCAACCTGCCTATGGATAGGATTTATAGTTTGGACCAAAAACGTTTAGGGTATTCATACTCCATTTTAGTTTTCCATCATATGTTGGCTCCTTCACCAATCCTCTGCACTATCAAATTTTTCTAGTTCTGTCATCCATGCAACTACCTAACCTCTTTCTCTATATCTCTAGCCCATGTCGATCCATAACTTGATCTAGACTTCCAACACTATTTTCATCCTTTATATCCATGATATATCTCATAAAGATAGCTCATGTCTATTTAGTGAGTGATTAATATCGTACTGCTAGTTATTCTTTCAACAATTAGTGATGTGGAGATATAGTTCCACTCCAATAAAACGTTGTACATGAAATACTTATCTAAAACATCTTTAATTTTTGAATTTACTATCATTCGTCACATAAATTTTGTCAATCTCAAACACATGACATATAAATTTAAATTATTAGCTTATATATTAATATTTATGTCAATGAATTTGATTCTAATGAATAGTAACATAATTTCATTATTTAAAAAGTATAATTTCAGTTTAATTTATATATTATATAGAATTTAATAAGGTATTTTTTAAAGATAATTGTTATTATTGCAAATTGATTATTAAATTATTCTAAACATTTTCACTTGTATAAAGAAAATAAATAAATCATTGAGAAGGATATTGTCTAAGTATTAGCAATGCTTGTCCCTAGTTGGTTCGTTACTCCATGATTATGTGCATATATTAAATGATTATCAATTATTATTAATATATATTTATGTAATTATTAAAAGATAAAAATTATATATATATATATATTTCGGATTCTTTAAACTCGATTTTTATTGGTCTGATACCAAATACTTCAAAATCTACCTTTTTCTTGGAATTTTAGTCTATTTATTTTTGCAATATCACTTATAAAATGATTCCAAAGATTATTGTGACTCGCTTAACAAATAAACTCTTCCACTTTATCTCCCCTGAATATTTCGGTTTTTGAACGCACCGCCAAATTTAGGATGTCATGGCCATTGCACATGAAAGCATACATTCCATCAAGGTTCGAAGGATTAAGGCTTTAATTCTAAAATTGTACTTGCACAAAGCATACTAGTGTGTGGATTGGGCTTTTCTCATAATTATTATACACAAAATTGGGCTTTTGATGGAGGTTGTTGAATGGATTATGGCGTGTGTCTCCTCGGTAAATTATGTTGTGCTAATTATTGGCTTTCCATTCCACTTCTTTAAGGATTATCGAGGGTTGAGACAGTGATGCTCCCTATCCTCATTATTATTGATGTTGGTTATTGATGGCTTGAGAAGGTGGATCATGGAGGCTCGGCATAGGGGAATTTTTCCCAGTATATATGTCAATAAAAAATATTATTGTAAGTGATATAGATCCCATTTTCACTAGATATTTTTGGACAAAATTATTTTCTTGTCTTGATACTTAATTAGCTCATATCTCATCTTATCATCCTCAATCTGATGGGAAAACTAAGGTAGTGAACAGATGTTTGGAAGGATATCTTCATTGCTTTGTATCTGAATAAGAAACATAATGGGTCAAGTGGTTACCTCTGGTTGAATGGTGGTATAATACTTCCTTCCTTACTGCACCAAAAATGACGCCATTTATGGAACTTTATGGATATCATCCACCATCCATCACATCATATTTAAGAGAAAATGTTAAGGTTCAAGCCGTGGAAGATCAAATTGAGTATCAACCACAAGCTCCCAACTTTTAAAGGATAACCTCTCTCTGGTGTAGAATCAAATGAAACAACAAATAGATTAGCATCACAGTGAAAGAAGTTTTAACATGGGTGTCTGGATATTTTTATGACTACAACCATACAAACAAATGTTCCTCGAGCAAGCTAAGAAGGATACTAAATTAGCAACCAAGTATTAAGGTCCTTACAAGGTGTTGCAAAATATTGGTACTATGGCATCTAAACTAGAGTTTCCTGCATCTTTGCAAGTACACCTAGTTTTCCATGTTTTATGCTTAAAGAAGGTTATCAGTGACAAGCTCCTAGTTCAAACAATATTCCCAGAACTTGAAGAAGAAGGAAAAATCATTTTGGAGCCTGAATCACTCATGGAAACAAGAACCTGATAGCTATGAAATTTTTGTATTCAATCTTCTATGATCCATAATGAATTAAACAAAGTCTTTTGGTAGAAATCACATGAGAGAATTTTTTGGCCGACATGTTCCGAACCAACAAGTATCATACTAAGTGGAAGAACTTACCCATTGAATATTCCACATGGGAGGATGATAATTTTATACAAAAGCATCCAAAACTACTCAAGCATTCAGGACAACACTCTTTTTGGAGGAGAGGGGCATGTTAGGTCCCTATAATACTAGTGTAGCCTCCGTATTGTTATTGTTATTGTATCCACCTTATTGTTATTGTTGTGCCCATGTAATCCCCATATTATTATTATTGTGCCCCATATAAGCTCACTATTGTTATTGTTGTTCCCTTAAATTATTATTGTTATGTAGGCTCTGATTATATTATGACCCATTAGACTCCTATATATACTAGGGAGGTCTTGTCATTTGTATCATCCAATAATTGTTCATTTATGTGATATAAAGGAGGTTTACCCCTCAAAGAGGATAATTTTCAAGTCTTTGATATATCTTTTCTTCTGTTTTGTGAACTGGTTGCATAAAATTTGGTATCAAAGCTTTGGATTATAGGGTTTCGTTGCTTCAAACAAGCCATCTTTGAATTTTCACTATAATCTTTTTTCTATGAAGCTTAAGAAGCTAAAATTTCGAATATGTAGATATGAAATCTTGGTAAACTTGTTCTAAAAATTTTAGATCTTGGTTCACTATATTTTCTAAGATATGGTTCGAAGAATTTATGGTTTTTTCATGCTCAAAAATTCAGTATTAAACAGGTGACCTCGGGAAAATCATCATAAATTTCTCTACAACCATCCTATTTTAATTTTGTAAAATTTTACTGAAATTCATGGAATGTGTTTTTTCCTGTAGCATTTTTAGAGCCAAAGGTTGAAAATGTAGCACGTGGCGTTCCGTACAAGTTCGCTCTACCTAACTAATCCATAATCAGGTCATCATGGGAGATTGGGAATAAATTTATCTTGAAGAATCTAATTTTTGTTTGACTTGCGGCATTGGAAATAAGACTCATAGGATTACCACAAGAAAAGAATTTAGACCTTGGAGATTCGATATTATATAGATACAACAATTTCAATATCAAGCTCCAAAAAAGCAAGAAAATAGGTGTGTATATTTTATTAATTTGCATAAATTTTGTTTGAAAAATCAATTTGAAGTTATTTAAAGGACATATTGTGGCATAGATATAATTATTTACTTCTAATATGCCTTGAAACAAGAAAATGGAAACACCCAGTAAGAAAATAGAAATCTCTAATATGATGCATGAGGAAGAGGAATAAATGCAACATGATATATCAAAATTACATGATCAAGTGCAACAAATTTTGCTCTCACAAAGAGTAACCAAAAATGAATTGGAAGCGATGATGAATGTGAAAATGGATGGTTTCAAGGGGATCACGCATGATTTAGAATAAAAAAGGGAGGAAATTGAAGTTTTGAAGGATGGTTTAAAAGCAGAAACGGAAGGTTAGACAAAGTTGCTACAATAAATTCTTCCTAATGGCGACACGGTATTTCATGAAACTCTTGATGAGAACAAAAAGAATGTGAATCATGATTTTAGAGACTCCAATTTTGGGTTGAAGAACTACCACACTCCAAACATCAATATGAGGAAGTTTGATGGCAAGGATCCGATAACATGGATACTACAAATTGAGCAATATCTTGATCTACATGATGTGCAACACACATAAAAGGGTACCAATTGCATCTTTAAATTTAGAACCCAATCAATTTGTATGGTATCAATGGCTTTTTTCTCATAAACCACTTGTCACTTAGTCAATTTTACGGAGGAAATGATAGTAAATTATGAGGATACATAGAGAAACACCTTCTTTAGCCAATTGATAAATCTCCAACAAAAGGGTTCAATGATGGAGCACATTGAGGAATGCCAAAAATTGAATATCAGGGTAACTAATATTCCAGAGGAGCATAGGATTGATGTCTTCATAGGGATTTTAAAGGATAACATCCAACATGAGGTTTTCCTTTGGGAACCTTATTCATTGGAGTTGACAGTCGAGGTGGAAAGAAAAGTTGAAAGCAAAATTATGGAAACAAGGAAGTCTACCACCCACAACTATAAAAACGGAAGTGTTGTTGCTCCTAGCCTCCCAGAAGCTACAATGTTGACACCATAACAACTGGAGGAAAAAATAGCAAGAGGGATTTGTTACAGTTGTGATGGAGAATACACTAAAGGTCATAAATGTGCGGAGAAGAAATTATTTTACATAGATTGTAAAGAGGAGGAAGAAAAGGAACAAGAAACATAAAAATAAGAGGATATACACCAAGAACCAACCCAAGAGAATGAAGAAATGAATCTGACCATATCTTGTAATGCATTGATAGGAATTACCACTCCTCAAACTCTCAATATAGAAGAATATATCAAGAAGAAAATGTTATGAAACCATCTCACAAAAAGATAGAAAATATAGATCAACGCCTTAGAATTTAGCCTCTTCGAGGGGGCAACCTCCTTTACATTACACAAATGAAAAATTCTTGGATGATTCAAATGACAAAACCTCCTTTCTATATATAGGAGTCTAAGGGGTCACAATATAACCAAGCTGACCTAATAATAATAATATAAGGGCACAAAAATAACAATAGAGGGATTCTGTGGGGCACAATAATAACAATATGGGGACAATAGGGGCACAACAATAACAATAAGGGATGCAACGAAAATAGTAATGGGGGAATCACTAATATTATAGGGACCTAACATGCCCATCTCCTTCAAAAATGTGTTGTCCTTAACACTTGAGTAGTTCTAGATGCTTTTGTATAAAATTCTCATCCTCCCATGTGGAATCTTCAACAGGTAAGTTCTTCCACTTGATGAGATACTCTAAAATTGATCGATTTCATAGCTGTCGAGTTCTTGTTTCTTTGACTTCTTCAGGTTCCAATATGATTTTTCCTTCCTCATCAAGTTCTAGCAATATTGTTTGAATTGGAAACTTGTCACCTATAGCCATCTTTAAGCATGAAACATGGAAAACTGGGTGCACTTGGGAAGTTTCAGGAAGCTCCAATTTGTATGCCATAGTACCTATCTTTTGTAACACCTTGTACAGACTATAATACTTTGGTGATAATTTTTTATCCTTCTTAGCTTGTTTGAGGGACATTTTTTTATATGGTTGTAGCCGTAGGAATACCCAATCACCTACAGCAAAACTTCTTTCATTGCTATGTTGTTCTGCCTGCTGTTTCGTTCTATTTTGTGCCAAGGTGAGGTTATCTTTTAAGAGTTGGAGAATTTGTTGTTTATGCTCAATGTGATCTTCCATTGCTTGAACCTCAGTATATACTGGTTCAGTAGAGTGAACTTGTACAACGTGCCACGGTTCACTATTTCAACCTTATGTTATAAAAATTATACCCAAGAAAACTACAGTCCATCCTCTTTCTGTAACTTCTTACAAAAATTCAATCTGATTCTCAGAGCGAAAGTTATGACGAATTTCCCAAGGTGACTTGTTTGGAGCAGCAAAACCCTAGAATCCAAAGCTCTAATACCAAATGTTATGAAACTAGCTCACAAAAAGATAAAAAAGATAGATCAATGCCTTAGAATTCAGCCTCTTCGAGGGGGCAACCTCCTTTACATTACAAAAAAGAACAATTCTTGGATGATTCAAATGACAAAACCTCCTTTCTATATATAGGAGTCTAAGGGATCACAACATAACCAAGCTGACCTAACAATAATAATATAAAGGCACAAAAATAACAATAGAGGGATTCTATGGGGCATAATAATAACAATATGGGGACAATAGGGGTACAACAATAACAATAAGGGATACAACGACAATAGTAATGGGGGAATCACTAGTATTATAGGGACCTAATAGAAAAAGGTAATAATGTTTATTGATTCAGGTAGTACCCATGATTTTAGTCATTGTAAGATAGCCAAGGAATTGGATTTATTTCTATATCTAGCACCAGAGTGTCAAGTGATGGTTGCAAATGGAGGAACTATAAATTTCTCTAAAAAGTGCCATAATATCAAACTAACCACGGGGAAATATGTATTGAATAATACAATTCTTTCCATTCCAATGGGTGGTGTTTATGTTGTACTAGAAGTCCAATGGTTACAATCCTTGGCGACGATAGCTTTTAATTTTCAAGAACTTTTCTTGAAATTTTTCTTGTAAGGAAAGGAAATTGAATTAAGGGGCATTGTGGGGAAACCAGGGAAGATAATCAACTCTAATGGCATGACAAAGCTTTTAAAGAAATAAAAATGGGGCGTAATTGCACAATTATGCTCACTAGAGGTTCAAACATCCAAATCATGCATTTCTCCATATTTCCAAAAAGGCTTGGATAATCATTCCAACGTATTTGAGATTCCCAAAGTCCTCCAACCCATTTTGGATTATGATCATGCTATTCACTTGATTCTAGGAAGTGTTCCTTCAAACCTCAGGCCTTGCAGATCCATATCCCCAAAATAGTGAAATTGAATGTATGGTTGCAGAAATGCTAGAGGCCAGTATAATTCAACCTAGCCAGAGTTCTTTCTCTGCTCCAGTAACATTGTTGCACAAGAAGAATGAATCATGGCATATGTGTCTAGATTATAGGGATCTAAACAAGCTCACTATTGAAGATAAATTTCCCATTCATGTCATTGATGAATTGTTGGATGAATTTAATGGAGAGTTTTACTTCACCAAGATGGATGTTCATTCAGGATATCATCAAATTATAATGAAAATTGAAGACATTCCAAAAATAGCATTCAGAATTCATGAAGGTCATTATGAATTTTTCATCATGCCTTTTTGCCCTACTAATGAACCTTCCACATTTCAAGGTTTGATGAATACCATTTTCAAACCCTTCCTTAGAAAATTTGTGTTAGTTTTTTTTGATGCTATACTAATCTACAACAAGTCTTGGAAGGATCACGCTCAACATGTTGACACAATCAAACTGTTTTTTGGAGTAAAAGAGGTGGAATATTTGGGTCATATTGTATCTCATGAGGGTGTTAAGGTAGACCCTAACAAAATTAAATCCATTAATGGAAATCCCCACAACCCTAAAGCATCTTCGAGGATTTCTCGGGTTGACATGTTATCACAAGTTTGTTAAGAATTGTGGGAGAATTGCAGTGCCTCTAAAAACATTAATGAAAAAAGATGCATTTTATTAGATTCTAGAAACAACTAAAGTCTTTGGACATCTTAAAGAGGCAATGTGTCAAGCACCGGTCTTAGCTACACCAAACTTCCCAAAAACTTTTATTGTGGAATATGATGACTCAAGAAATGGAATTGTTGTTTTTTTAATGCAAGAAGGAAGACCCATTTCTTTTGAAATTCATCCAATCAAGGGGAAATATTTACACAAACCTATTTATGAGAATGAAATGTTGGGAATACTACATGCCCTAAAGTGAAGATGACCTTACCTAATGGAAATGCACTTCAAGGTAAAAAAAATCATGATAGTCTTAAATAATTTTTGGAACAAATATTATATAATTAAGAATAGAAGAAAAAATAGGTCACAAATATGTTGGGTTGGGACTTTGAAATCATCTTGTTGACAGTGTTTTACCGACAAACATGTCAGGGGATCTTCCTAGTAAGAAGTCCCAACTAGACCTTAGACCGTTTGGTGTAGGAGTCCCAACAGTGGGTAGTAACGCAATTCCTTAATTGCGATAGTGTGATATCTTTATTGGAAGCAAGTGTATGACCTTGCAGTGAGTCAAGTGAGATGCATGGGGGTTCTACCACATGGGGGGGAAGGAAGTGTGTCCCTTAGAAGCATGTAATAGTACACAGCCTGAAAGGAACACAAAAATTGAATGACATCACAAGCTAGAAAGCATAATAGTCTACAATCCAAAGTGACAAGTTAAACCAACAACATGATTTCAACAAGATTCATAAAATCATATACAAAATAGTTCATACACGAATGCGTAAGTTAAATAACATGCATTGCTAAAGCAACCAAAATACTCTAACTACAATAACAACATATGCATGAAAACATGTTGGCTTTGTTATATATATAAAGTGAAAGTTCCATCCATACATACACCATTGACAACCACTAGCCCCAATAGTGGAACAATACAGTCAACACTACTTGCTCCTACAAAGAGGTGTACTTACTTTGCACTTTAAAGAATCCAAGGCTCATCACAATACTCTCCAAGTATTCTCTAAGCAATGCTTGGCCAAAAGTTTGGCTCCCTAAAGCCTGTTCTATGAGTTATGAGTTTCTATATATAGCAAAGGGTGGGGTGACCCTTGACATTCCCCTTTGACTCTTGGACTATCCTCATGACTCTTCACATTACAATAGTGACTGTTCACATTCCACTAATGACACTTGGAATTTCACCTAAAATACATTTACAATAATACAATTTCCATATATATGCATGTGGGACAAAATAGGCTTGAGTCAGCCTCACAAGACAAACAACATCACTTGGGGTCTTGGAGGAAGACGAAATTGGTCACCTCCTCATGAGGATCTTCGGTGATGAAAAAATACCAAGCTTGGTACTACTCTATTGTGTCCTCATACTATTTGATGGCATCTTTTTTCGAAGAGGACCCTTGCCTCCATGGCTTCCGGGTATATGGTTTTGAAACCTTTATCTAGCTCATCCTAAAGAATGAGCAACACTAACCTGAGTGTGGTTGGACCAATGATGTACCTTTGCATGTTTTTTGCATTGAGCTGCAAGTCATCACTAGTGGTTTCATGCATAACCATCCCAATGTATCTCTCTACATCCATCATCACTTGGTTCTTCCTCATGGCCTAGGTGAGGGTTCCGATGGAATAGATCTTGTGCATTTGCACTATGACATCTAGACTCTTGAACAATCATGCATAGGAAGCCTCAATGCTAGTCATGAGCAGAGGGATCTGCCCATAATTCCGGATCTACATCTGAATCCATGCTTTTTCTAGCTCAGTGTGTGGCTTCATATTTTTGTGCAACTAAATCAAGGCTCCCTTGTACCTAATTTTCCATTCTTGCATGTGAGCAATAGCAGTTTGAATGTCTTTGAGAGTTTGTGCTATCTGTGTGCACTTATGTTGAAAACTATATAGATGGAAAACTGCTTTATGCATGGTTCCAAATCTGTTATACACTATATGCATGGTAGCTTCCAAAGTTGATACCTCTACTAGTGTTGCTTTCTTCATCTCTGCGATGGCAGATCCTATGGACTGCTCTATTCTCTTCTTGGCCTCTTCCAAGTACTTCAGCATCCATTCATTCTCTACTATCAAGAACTTGACTGTTGAACATGTGGCTTCTGCATAAGCCTTAGAAGCCTCGCCCATGGAAAATAGATGTCTTTTGACATCTAGTACAATCACCCTTTCCTCTGTCTGCACAGATGATGTATGATCATCTAAGAGTTACTTTCTTTGTGACTGTACAATCCTTTGTTGAGTCTCATCAAATGTCAGATTATACACATCTATCTCTGGATCATCTTAAAGGAGAACAACCTCTACTTTCTTGCTCGAGATTGGTTGTGCCTCTGGAGGTGGCAGAGACTGTGGTACAGCCTCAGACGCCCTTGGCATGAGATCGATGTCTTGATCCTCTAGCTCCTATTCCGTCTCCATGTCTATTGCCTCAACCAACTTTTCAATCTACTGAGAAAGTTTGTGAACCTACACTTGCTCACCTCGTTCATCATCTATTGGCTCCTCTATTGTCTTAACCTGTATCTACATAGTTTTCTTTGCCAGTGTGCCTTGTCCTTCTTCCTATTCCTATTTCTTCCTTTCTTCATTCTCTCTCATCTTGAGCTCTTATTTTTCTTCCATCTTCTTCTCTGTCTCCTACTATCTCCTTTCCATCTCTTCTAATATTTTCTTCTCCCTCTTTCTTTGCACTACTCTTCTGTTGCGATGTTGTCTCTTTGCATCTATCTCCAAAGCTACTCTCTCAACAAGTGGATCTTATTTGAACTTGTAGCTTTGCTCAGCCTCTGCACTATCAACAATCTTCCTCTTGCCTTTTTCTTATGCTAGTTTGCTTGTCACTGTTGTTGTTGTTGCTTCCTATGGTGATGTTGCCCATAGTGTTTATTTCCATTCTACATCCATGCTGATCGGTACATTGAGCCTATAGAAGTTATAGAAATACATCCAAGGATGTTCCCCTAGCCAATGACATGCCCCATGGACCCATGGGAAGTACACCTTCACACATTGGTTCTTACATATGCAGTGCAAATCATACAGATTAAAACTACTGGTGGCTTACCCGAACTTTTTAAAATCTTGGGTGTCGACATCTACATCTTTCAAGGTATGGATCTCCTACAACCCAATCCACAAAGGAAGAGTAGGCCATGGTGCCTTCTTCCTCCTATGTAGTGTTGTTGATAACCTTGTGGAGATGTGGTGTGGAACCTCTTGCATGACCATATTATCTTTGGCATACCTTAGTAACTCATGCAGGGGTTTCTCTGCACCAAACATCCTGATGAAGGTGCCATTGGGTGAGGCATACTAATCTGCAATTTTGAGTAATTCTTGCATCACTTCCTGGGACATGCAAGGTGGGTCCTATTCAAATATCATCTCATACAATGGATTTATGAAGTGGTGATACATCCTCAATATGAGTCCTCGGTAGCTGCACTCAGAGAGAAACTTGTAATAAACATTCACAACTTCCTTTGATGGTATCCATGTCTAACCCATGCGAGGGAACTGTTGTTGGGAAAAAATCACATCAAGCAGGGTGTTATCACAAAATTTGACCCTGATAGGCTGTTGATCAAGTAGACTCTGAGTAACTCTTTCAAAATAATCTTTCGGTTGAGGCTTAGCCTTATCAACTTGAGAGGGCCCTCTCAATAGGTTTAGGATTTTCGATTAATGATTAGATGGCTAACTCTATGGTTTGTGATTTTATATGTTTATAGGTTGAAATATGGAGACTTGCTACCATTGGGCCATGGATTCAATGATAGAGATAAAGATAAAAAATAGCTCTTCTTATAAAACTGAGGCTTGTATATACTTTAATGAAAGAGTAACATATTTAGGAAAGTCTCAATAACTTGAAGTTCATAGAAGTCAGAGCATGTGGGCATGAATTATGAGTAATGATACATCAAGGTATTCAAAAGGAAAGTATTAAAATTGATTCATCAAAGTTTAATACTTAAAGGAAGTCAGAGCATGAATAACCATGAATTCTGAGTAATAAGTATTAAAACATTGAAGAAAAACATCCAAAGATAGGACCCAAGAACTCAATTCACCATAGTTTAACACTTAAAGGAAGTCAGAGCATGTTCCTCCATGAATTCTAAGTAATAAGTGTTAAGACTATAGAAGTAAAACATATCAAAGATAAAAGATAAAGCTCATTGAATTACACTAAGAATCTCAGATTCAGAAAAGTTTGCTTCTGTTTATATCAATCCCTTCACAGCATTTACAAAAGTAGTCCTTTTCTATAACATTTTACAACCCTTAGGAATTCGATCTCATGCTTCATATAGAGTTTTTACAACATTGGATTCTATGATCCATCCTTAGGAGAATTCAAATTTCTAAAATTGACACCTATCTACTCATAAACTTCTTAATTACAAACTGACAACTAACTGTCTTTGAGGAGTCCTAATACAAATAGGAGTGAAACTCCTAAAACATGTTTCAACAACCTTATCTATGACTTAAATACATTCTTTTACATCTGCTAATCTATGTCTTCGACCTTTATTATGTCTCCAGCATTGTTACAAACCCTGCTGATTCATGACCTAACTGTCCTAAAAACAAGGAGACATAATTCCTCCTTTTTAGCCCTTAATCCTTTATGCTTATCTTCAAGCAGTTTTGATGGCATTTATGATTGTTTCATATATGTGAAATGTATTAGCAATCCATTAAAACTTCAATTTTCCACCTGTGCAAAAATAGGACCTTGAACAAATGGAGAAGAAGATGAAACATGACTGCACTACGAAAATAGCCTGTTTTCGTAGCGCAACTTTTATATCACTGTAAAATACTTCTTTGAACCATTCTTTCTACATATCTACAATCTGTAACTTCATCTATGATCTTCATATGTCTATCAGCAACATCAAAACTTGAAGCTTATCAGACCTTACCTTCAAAATACATATATAAAGTGCTAAAGTTCACCTTCAGCAGTTTCGTAGCGCGCTAAGAAACCGCTATGTATGCTCTTTTTTCAACACAATTTTAAAAAATTTGAAGCTTTTGGATCTTCAAAATTTCATAAGGACTAATATGATCACTAAGAACCAAAACAACTTAACATTATAATATGTTCCTCTACCTATCATTAAGGAGATATTAGTTTGATGACCTAGCACATGTAGACTAGTGTCTTCAAACTCTTCCTTTAACTGAATATCTCCAGTTGCCAAATGACTGATCTGATACTCTTTGTCATGCTTTGATACTATTTTTCATGCTAATGTGGAACTACTTTAAGTATGTTTTACCTTTCTCCCTCCTCAAGAAATAACCTTTTCACCTTCAGCCACTTCATCAACTAATAAAAATAACTTTGTTTTTCCTGAAAATGAAGGCTGCACTCCTAAGCTCCTATCTCTTGATCCTTGATAATTGTTACAAAATGGAGGAGGTTTTTGTAGATAATAATATTTATAAGAAAAACCTCTCTCATTCTTTTGAAAACTAGCTTCAGTTGTTTGGAATCTGCATTATAAAATCATGTATAAAACAAGAAAAATTCTGAATTCTGAGAATAGGTCTCAAAGGAAACTTCGAATCTCCAAATTGGTAGCACCTGGGAGAAATTTTAAAGAGGATTTTGTTCCTTGTTATGTTCATAGAAAAAACCTCCTTCAGATTTTTGAAACTAATCTTCATTTTCCTGAAAATTCCTTTTGAAACCAACAACTCAAAACAGTCCAAGAAACACACAAGTCCCCAGTGGTACACTAAGAACTGGTAGCTCCAGTGCTGCTATCCATCCTCTAGAATAAAAATTTGAAATTCTGCCCAATCTGCTCCCCAATCTTTAATTATTTCTGCAAGAGGGACTCAAACTGCACCTACTAAAAAATGCTCAGTCAACCTACCCTATCCGCTGCAATTTCCACTTTAGGTCAGGCAACATGATATTTCCAATAAAGCCAATCAATTGTCTTTTCTTATATTTGAGGCTTTTGAATACATTCGACCGCAAAATAACCATAATAGTGAGATGATCAAATCAACTTATAATGGCTCTAATCTTCATAATGAAAATGAAAATGAAATAGTGGTGTGCAAAGCTTTGCCATGTATTCAGTTATAGGGTCAAAGAGGACATGGTTAGTTTGATGATCATCATAACATTCTATATCTTTAGACAACTAATTCTCAGCCACACAAGATTCCTTTGATATGCTATCCAACTGCTTTTCTAAATGATTCCCACAAACAATGTAATTTTCCTCATTATTATGATCATTCTTTGATGTAAGCTGCTGCAAAGTATGACATAAAAGATAACCTTTTCCTTTGCTTGAAAGTTATAAAAGCTATCTTCCAATATTTCTTCTTGGTGTTTGCAATGATTTTCATACTCTTTATGATCAAAATACTGGCAAGTTTGCTGCATCTTTACATTAATCTTAGAGGATGTAACATGGTTTTCGTAAGTAAACCCTTGTTGATTTTCATGTTGCATTTTATGGGATGTTATCCTTTCTTCTTGGTGCTGAAATGTATTGTTATGAAGAACCTCTAGAATTTCTTCATCCATGAATTCATCATCATCATAACAATCCTCCAAATATTGAATAAAACTCATAGAATGTTTACAGTAATCTTTGACCAACAATAAGGAGGGATGACACTCTTTATACATCTCATAGAATACATCATGGAAATTAGCAAGAGAATATAATGAACCATTTTCCAAGCCTTTATACCAAGACCATGCTTTTCCTTCTAAAGTGGTCATAAAATCTTCATTAGACAATCTTCAGGGAACTGAACCTTAAGACTGTGTAAATGCATATGGAACCTAACCAAATGAAGAGCAGCATTGTCTTTCTTTTCATCTTTGAATATTGGAAGATAATCTAACCATTCAACCTTTGGCATAGGATTTGGAAGACTAGGGATATGAGACCGATTCATAGGGGCATATCTAGCATTCATTCTTGCAATGGAACTCATATTAAAACTTCATCAAGCTATTGATCTTCTAGCAGTGGAGTAACCTTCCAATTTGTTATTTTATCTGTGGAGTCGCCAAGGTAGATGCAGACTCGAACAACTTCCTGAGCTCCTGCTACCTTCAGAAGTTTAGCTTCTTGATTTCGGGAATGAGTAATCTTCAGGCTCCTGGCAGATGCACCAAAATGTTATCACAAAATCTGACCCTGATAGGCTGTTGATCAAGTAGACTCTGAGTAACTCTTTCAAACCAATCTTTTGGTTGAGGCTTAGCCTCCTCAACCTGAGAGGGCTCTCTCAATAGGTTTAGGATTTTTTATTAATGATTAGATGGCTAACTCTATGGTTTGTGATTTTATATGTTTATAGGTTGAAAGATGGAGACTTGCTACCATTGGGTTATGGAGTTAGTGACAGAGATAAAGATAACAAATAGATTTTCTTATAAAACCGAGGCTTGTATATACTTCAATGAAAGAGTAACACATTCAGGAAAGTCTCAATAACTTGAAGTTCATAAAAGTCAGAGCATGTGGGCATGAATTCTGAGTAATGATACATCAAGGTATTCAAAAGGAAAGTATTAAAAGTGATTCATAAAATTTTAATACTTAAAGGAAGTCAGAGCATGAATAACCATGAATTCTGAGTAATAAGCATTAAGAATATCGAAGTAAAACATATAAAAGATAAAAGATAAAGCTCATTGAAGTACACTAAGAATCTTAGATTGAGAAAAGTTAATCTGCTTCTATATATATATATCAGTCCCTTCACAGCATTTACAAAAGTATTCCTTTTCTATAACATTTTCCAGCCCTGAGGAATTCGATCTCATGCTTCATATAGAGTTTTTACAACCTTGGATTCTATGATCCATCCTTAGGAGAATTCGAATTTCTAAAATTGACACCTATCTACTCGTAAACAAACTTCGTAATTACAAACTGACATCTAACTGTCTTTTAGGAGTCCTAATACAAATAGGAGTGAAACTCCTAAAACATATTTCAACAACCTTATATATGACTTAAATACATTGTTTGATAGCTGCTAATCCATGTCTTTGACCTTTATAATGTCTCTAGCATTGTTACAAACCCTATTGATTCATGACCTAACTGTCCTAAAAACAAGGAGACAGAGTTCCTCCTTTTTAGCCCTTAATCCTTTATGCTTATCTTCGAGCAGTTTTTCTGGCATTGATGATTGTTTCATATATGTGACATGTGTTAGCAATCCATTAAAACTTCAGTTTTCCACCTGTGCAAAAAGAGAACCTCGAACAAATGGAGAAGAAGATGAAACATGACTGCGCTACGAAAATAGCCTGTTTTCGTAGCGCAACTTTTATATCATTGTAAAATACTTCTTTGAACCATTCTTTCTACATCTCTACAATCTAAAAATTCATCTATGATCTTCATATGTCTATCAACAACATCAAAACTTGAAACTTATCAGACCTTACCTCCAAAATACATATATAAAGTGCTAAAGTTCACCTTTAGCAGTTTCGTAGCGCGCTATGAAACTATTGTGTATGATCTTTTTTCAACACAGTTTTCAAAAATTTGAAGTTTTGGGATTTTGAAAATTTCATAAGGACTGATATGATCACCAAGAACCAAAACAACTTAACTTTATACGATGTTCCTCTGGTTATCATTAAGGAGATATCAGTTTGATGACCTGGCACATGTAGACTAGTGTCTTCAAACTCTTCCTTTAACTGAATATTTCCAATTGTCAAATGACTGATCTAATACTCTTTTGTTGGCATTATGATTCAAGTGTTGTCCTTGATGGCAACTCACTCAGAGGTTGGTACAGGTGCTCAGAGACTGGTACAGGTGATGACAACTTAACTAATGGACAGATCTCAGTACAGCAGGACAAGAAAGAGATATACGCAGGTTCAGCAAGGCGAATCAGCGTGTACACGCAGGTTGGCTTCAGCAAAAGCGCGTGTATGTGGAAACGTACCTTTGGTCCATGGCGGTTAGTCCTTGGAAGTTGTGCCTATGGTTTCGGACCATTGTGTCTCGACGGGCGTGTCGATCCCTAGTATTGAAGTTGATGGTATTGTGTTACTATGGTTTTGGCTCTTGGCATTGAGCAAGGCCTAAGGCTATATAAGGAAAAGATCACTAGGCCAAAGTGTGCAAGAGTGAGAGAGTGTATGAGTGATGAAGATCTGAGGAAGTGTGTGATCCAAGTGCTGGTTATGGGTTGGTGATCTGAATCAAGGTTTCACCCATGTGGAGGATGATGAATGATGGAACGAGATCTCAAGGCTTGGAATGATTATCTTCATATGGTTTGACTGTGGATAGATCAGATCTACTGACGCATGTTTATTATTATGATCTGGGTATGTTTTGATGTCTGATATAGCTGCAGAGCTATAAGTTAGAATTTGCAGATCTGTACGCGGGTTGGCTTTGGTAAAAGAGCGTATACACGCAGGTTGGGTTCATCCAAGTAGCGTATACAATGTGAAGTATGATATTTGAAGATGAAGTTGGATCTGGTTGTTGTTATGTTGTCTGGTTGTTGTTGACAGGGTTACAGTGATTCAGAATTGGGTGTTTCAGTGATTGTTTCATGGATCCAGTATGAAAATGTATGAAACATGGTCCCGGGAAGATCGTAGGCCGGCACCTACGTACTGGTAAACATATCAGCCAGTACAAGAGCCAAGGGGGGTTGTAGCTCCCTTCCAGGAGCAGCTGGAAAACGAGTGAAGGTTGTAGCCTTCTGTAGGGTTGGCACCTACGTACTAGTAAATGGATCGGCTAGTACAAAAGCTATGAGGGTTGTAGCCCTCTGCAGGTTGCAGCCTGCGTGCTGGTAAATGACTGCACCAGTGCATTGTAAAAGAAGTTTCTTATTAAAGAAGAAAGAGACGAATTGCAGCAGGTGGTTTTCACCCACATTGGGTTTCCACCTTATATCATGGTGTTCATGTGTGTGGCTCTTGTGTGATGTTCTGTTCTGTTATTCTGCACCTGTTTACTGTTAATATGCTTAATAATGATCTGATGCATTTACTGAAGATTAAGATAACTGAATTATAAGATCTCTGGATATACGCGGGTTTCATTAGACACAGTAGCGTGTACACGCGGGTTCACTTAATTGAAGTAGCGTATATGTTTCTGAGTATGAAATAGAAAAGTTTGATTGATCTGATAATACTGATTCACCCCCCCTCTCAGTATTATTTCCAACAATTGGTATCAGAGCAGGTCCTTCAGAGAAGCTTGATCGCTTGAAGGAGATTCGTAGAACAATGGGGAAGAAAGCACGTCAGAAGAAGAAGACAACTCAAAAGAACAATGACAACCTGTCGTTGTGTGGAAGCAAGTATTCAGATCCAGAAGCACCTCAGATTGAAGATGGACAAGCAAATGAAGCGTCAGATCAAATCATAGATCAACAAGATCTACCTAGCAAAAGGGAGAATGCCCTCAAAGAAGAAATCATCAGATTAGAAGAACAGTTGGAATGTGCCTTCAAAGTTCGAGAAATGCTGCTAGCACTGAATAAAGAGCAAGAAAACGAGATCCTCAAACTAAGGCATCAGTTGGATGAAGAAAGGAAAGTTGGAGAGACCTTGAAGAAGCAATGTCTTGAAAAAGAAGAACAACATCAAGTTGAGGTAAATATCTTGAAAAGCAAATTAGAAGAAAAGGATAAGCTTTTACGATTTCAAGATAGCTCTAAAGTCTTGGATGATATTCTTAGTAGTCAAAGATCTCCTGCTATCAAGACTGGTCTTGGTTTTCATGAATATGTTGAAGGTGAATCTAGTTCACAAGGTGAGGCAAGAAACTCTAATGAGAAATCTGAAATGCCCAAAAAGGAACAACCAAGGAAAGAAATTCCTCAAGGAAGATTCTCTACTCCTAACTATGGACGTGATAGACGATTATTTCCTCCACTGAATAATGTTGAATGTTATGTGTGTCATAATCTTGGACATGTTGCAGCCATATGTAGAAGAAGACGGTTTCAAGACCATCATGCAGAAAGATCATCACATTCAAGATACTTTAATGGATATTGCTTTTCTTGCAATATGTTTGGCCACAAAGCTGCTGATTGCTACAAGAGGAATATGAAACATGTAAGATGCTATGCATGTAACAAGTTTGGACATAAAGCAAGAGATTGCAGGAACAAAGCTCATGATAAGAAGAAATCATCAACATGCGTGAAGATATGGAAGAAGAAGGAAGTTCAGTCAGAAAGATGTGGCACAGCACAGGGTACTCAGCACAGCACAGACATAACAGACTCAGGGGGAGCTGAAGGTATAGAACTTCAGTGTTCTGATTCTCATACGCAAGTTTCATGAAGACAAGTCGCGTATATACGCGAGTTACAGGCTGCAAAGTCGCGTATATGGAGAAAGGGCAGCAGAACAGACCCAGGTTCAGTCATGGTTGGCTCAGGCTCAGGGGGAGCAGAACAGACTCAGGAAATGGTTCAGACATGGTTGGCTCACACTCAGGGGGAGAATATTCTTCGAATAATGCATTGTTGGCATTATGGTTAGAAGGTGTTGATAAAGTCTATGAAGCTAAATGATACATCTTACTGTTTAGGAATGGTATTGCAGGCTGATGCTTATGGTACAGATCATGATGCTGTTGGTGGCTTTCATAAGTCTTGGTCTAGATATTTCATCACTATGTCATGTATCTCTTTTATGATGTCAAGGTCATGTAACGGCCTATGTTGGTTTCCCCACTATGCCTGGGATGAATGATGAAATGTTCATGTATTATCATGTATCTTCACATGGTTAGGTGAATGAGTCAATATTGGGATATCCCCACTAGGTTGGGTGATGAATGTATGTTGAGTCTTTTGGTGATAGGAAGGTCTTCTATGATGTATAAGTCTTTGTTCTTTTTGTAGAACATCTTTTACAGATCTTGCCTACAGTCAAGGGGAGCATGAACAGCACAATTCAGCAAGAGCAGGATGGATAGATTGGTACACTTTGGCATACACAAAGGGGGAGCACATTTGGAGATTTCAGCATGTACTCAGGGGGAGTATGGACAGCAGTATGGACAGTAGAAGGTATACCAAGGAAGAGAATATCTTGGTCCACCCTTTGCCCTTGATGTCAAGGGGGAGAGTGACTTGGTGTGGTGGTTGCCATCAAGTCCAAAGGGGGAGATTGTTGGCATTATGATTCAAGTGTTGTCCTTGATGGCAACTCACTCAGAGGTTGGTACAGGTGCTCAGAGACTGGTACAGGTGATGACAACTTAACTAATGGACAGATCTCAGTACAGCAGGACAAGAAAGAGATATACGCAGGTTCAGCAAGGCGAATCAGCGTGTACACGCAGGTTGGCTTCAGCAAAAGCGCGTGTATGTGGAAACGTACCTTTGGTCCATGGCGGTTAGTCCTTGGAAGTTGTGCCTATGGTTTCGGACCATTGTGTCTCGACGGGCGTGTCGATCCCTAGTATTGAAGTTGATGGTATTGTGTTACTATGGTTTTGGCTCTTGGCATTGAGCAAGGCCTAAGGCTATATAAGGAAAAGATCACTAGGCCAAAGTGTGCAAGAGTGAGAGAGTGTATGAGTGATGAAGATCTGAGGAAGTGTGTGATCCAAGTGCTGGTTATGGGTTGGTGATCTGAATCAAGGTTTCACCCATGTGGAGGATGATGAATGATGGAACGAGATCTCAAGGCTTGGAATGATTATCTTCATATGGTTTGACTGTGGATAGATCAGATCTACTGACGCATGTTTATTATTATGATCTGGGTATGTTTTGATGTCTGATATAGCTGCAGAGCTATAAGTTAGAATTTGCAGATCTGTACGCGGGTTGGCTTTGGTAAAAGAGCGTATACACGCAGGTTGGGTTCATCCAAGTAGCGTATACAATGTGAAGTATGATATTTGAAGATGAAGTTGGATCTGGTTGTTGTTATGTTGTCTGGTTGTTGTTGACAGGGTTACAGTGATTCAGAATTGGGTGTTTCAGTGATTGTTTCATGGATCCAGTATGAAAATGTATGAAACATGGTCCCGGGAAGATCGTAGGCCGGCACCTACGTATTGGTAAACATATCAGCCAGTACAAGAGCCAAGGGGGGTTGTAGCTCCCTTCCAGGAGCAGCTGGAAAACGAGTGAAGGTTGTAGCCTTCTGTAGGGTTGGCACCTACGTACTAGTAAATGGATCGGCTAGTACAAAAGCTATGAGGGTTGTAGCCCTCTGCAGGTTGCAGCCTGCGTGCTGGTAAATGACTGCACCAGTGCATTGTAAAAGAAGTTTCTTATTAAAGAAGAAAGAGACGAATTGCAGCAGGTGGTTTTCACCCACATTGGGTTTCCACCTTATATCATGGTGTTCATGTGTGTGGCTCTTGTGTGATGTTCTGTTCTGTTATTCTGCACCTGTTTACTGTTAATATGCTTAATAATGATCTGATGCATTTACTGAAGATTAAGATAACTGAATTATAAGATCTCTGGATATACGCGGGTTTCATTAGACACAGTAGCGTGTACACGCGGGTTCACTTAATTGAAGTAGCGTATATGTTTCTGAGTATGAAATAGAAAAGTTTGATTGATCTGATAATACTGATTCACCCCCCCTCTCAGTATTATTTCCAACAATTGGTATCAGAGCAGGTCCTTCAGAGAAGCTTGATCGCTTGAAGGAGATTCGTAGAACAATGGGGAAGAAAGCACGTCAGAAGAAGAAGACAGCTCAAAAGAACAATGACAACCTGTCGTTGTGTGGAAGCAAGTATTCAGATCCAGAAGCACCTCAGATTGAAGATGGACAAGCAAATGAAGCGTCAGATCAAATCATAGATCAACAAGATCTACCTAGCAAAAGGGAGAATGCCCTCAAAGAAGAAATCATCAGATTAGAAGAACAGTTGGAATGTGCCTTCAAAGTTCGAGAAATGCTGCTAGCACTGAATAAAGAGCAAGAAAACGAGATCCTCAAACTAAGGCATCAGTTGGATGAAGAAAGGAAAGTTGGAGAGACCTTGAAGAAGCAATGTCTTGAAAAAGAAGAACAACATCAAGTTGAGGTAAATATCTTGAAAAGCAAATTAGAAGAAAAGGATAAGCTTTTACGATTTCAAGATAGCTCTAAAGTCTTGGATGATATTCTTAGTAGTCAAAGATCTCCTGCTATCAAGACTGGTCTTGGTTTTCATGAATATGTTGAAGGTGAATCTAGTTCACAAGGTGAGGCAAGAAACTCTAATGAGAAATCTGAAATGCCCAAAAAGGAACAACCAAGGAAAGAAATTCCTCAAGGAAGATTCTCTACTCCTAACTATGGACGTGATAGACGATTATTTCCTCCACTGAATAATGTTGAATGTTATGTGTGTCATAATCTTGGACATGTTGCAGCCATATGTAGAAGAAGACGGTTTCAAGACCATCATGCAGAAAGATCATCACATTCAAGATACTTTAATGGATATTGCTTTTCTTGCAATATGTTTGGCCACAAAGCTGCTGATTGCTACAAGAGGAATATGAAACATGTAAGATGCTATACATGTAACAAGTTTGGACATAAAGCAAGAGATTGCAGGAACAAAGCTCATGATAAGAAGAAATCATCAACATGCGTGAAGATATGGAAGAAGAAGGAAGTTCAGTCAGAAAGATGTGGCACAGCACAGGGTACTCAGCACAGCACAGACATAACAGACTCAGGGGGAGCTGAAGGTATAGAACTTCAGTGTTCTGATTCTCATACGCAAGTTTCATGAAGACAAGTCGCGTATATACGCGAGTTACAGGCTGCAAAGTCGCGTATATGGAGAAAGGGCAGCAGAACAGACCCAGGTTCAGTCATGGTTGGCTCAGGCTCAGGGGGAGCAGAACAGACTCAGGAAATGGTTCAGACATGGTTGGCTCACACTCAGGGGGAGAATATTCTTCGAATAATGCATTGTTGGCATTATGGTTAGAAGGTGTTGATAAAGTCTATGAAGCTAAATGATACATCTTACTGTTTAGGAATGGTATTGCAGGCTGATGCTTATGGTACAGATCATGATGCTGTTGGTGGCTTTCATAAGTCTTGGTCTAGATATTTCATCACTATGTCATGTATCTCTTTTATGATGTCAAGGTCATGTAACGGCCTATGTTGGTTTCCCCACTATGCCTGGGATGAATGATGAAATGTTCATGTATTATCATGTATCTTCACATGGTTAGGTGAATGAGTCAATATTGGGATATCCCCACTAGGTTGGGTGATGAATGTATGTTGAGTCTTTTGGTGATAGGAAGGTCTTCTATGATGTATAAGTCTTTGTTCTTTTTGTAGAACATCTTTTACAGATCTTGCCTACAGTCAAGGGGAGCATGAACAGCACAATTCAGCAAGAGCAGGATGGATAGATTGGTACACTTTGGCATACACAAAGGGGGAGCACATTTGGAGATTTCAGCATGTACTCAGGGGGAGTATGGAAAGCAGTATGGACAGCAGAAGGTATACCAAGGAAGAGAATATCTTGGTCCACCCTTTGCCCTTGATGTCAAAGGGGGAGAGTGACTTGGTGTGGTGGTTGCCATCAAGTCCAAAGGGGGAGATTGTTGGCATTATGATTCAAGTGTTGTCCTTGATGGCAACTCACTCAGAGGTTGGTACAGGTGCTCAGAGACTGGTACAGGTGATGACAACTTAACTAATGGACAGATCTCAGTACAGCAGGACAAGAAAGAGATATACGCAGGTTCAGCAAGGCGAATCAGCGTGTACACGCAGGTTGGCTTCAGCAAAAGCGCGTGTATGTGGAAACGTACCTTTGGTCCATGGCGGTTAGTCCTTGGAAGTTGTGCCTATGGTTTCGGACCATTGTGTCTCGACGGGCGTGTCGATCCCTAGTATTGAAGTTGATGGTATTGTGTTACTATGGTTTTGGCTCTTGGCATTGAGCAAGGCCTAAGGCTATATAAGGAAAAGATCACTAGGCCAAAGTGTGCAAGAGTGAGAGAGTGTATGAGTGATGAAGATCTGAGGAAGTGTGTGATCCAAGTGCTGGTTATGGGTTGGTGATCTGAATCAAGGTTTCACCCATGTGGAGGATGATGAATGATGGAACGAGATCTCAAGGCTTGGAATGATTATCTTCATATGGTTTGACTGTGGATAGATCAGATCTACTGACGCATGTTTATTATTATGATCTGGGTATGTTTTGATGTCTGATATAGCTGCAGAGCTATAAGTTAGAATTTGCAGATCTGTACGCGGGTTGGCTTTGGTAAAAGAGCGTATACACGCAGGTTGGGTTCATCCAAGTAGCGTATACAATGTGAAGTATGATATTTGAAGATGAAGTTGGATCTGGTTGTTGTTATGTTGTCTGGTTGTTGTTGACAGGGTTACAGTGATTCAGAATTGGGTGTTTCAGTGATTGTTTCATGGATCCAGTATGAAAATGTATGAAACATGGTCCTGGGAAGATCGTAGGCCGGCACCTACGTACTGGTAAACATATCAGCCAGTACAAGAGCCAAGGGGGGTTGTAGCTCCCTTCCAGGAGCAGCTGGAAAACGAGTGAAGGTTGTAGCCTTCTGTAGGGTTGGCACCTACGTACTAGTAAATGGATCGGCTAGTACAAAAGCTATGAGGGTTGTAGCCCTCTGCAGGTTGCAGCCTGCGTGCTGGTAAATGACTGCACCAGTGCATTGTAAAAGAAGTTTCTTATTAAAGAAGAAAGAGACGAATTGCAGCAGGTGGTTTTCACCCACATTGGGTTTCCACCTTATATCATGGTGTTCATGTGTGTGGCTCTTGTGTGATGTTCTGTTCTGTTATTCTGCACCTGTTTACTGTTAATATGCTTAATAATGATCTGATGCATTTACTGAAGATTAAGATAACTGAATTATAAGATCTCTAGATATACGCGGGTTTCATTAGACACAGTAGCGTGTACACGCGGGTTCACTTAATTGAAGTAGCGTATATGTTTCTGAGTATGAAATAGAAAAGTTTGATTGATCTGATAATACTGATTCACCCCCCCTCTCAGTATTATTTCCAACATCTTTGTCATGCTTTGATACTCCTTTTCATACTGATGTGGAACTGCTTTAAGTACGTTTTACCTTTATCCCTCCTCAAGAAACAACCTTTTCACCTTCAGCGACTTCATCAACCAATAAAAATAACTTTGTTTTTCCTAAAAAACGAAGGCTGCCCTCCTGAGATCCTATCTCTTTATCCCTGATATATGGTACAAAAATGGAGGAGGTTTTTGTAGATAAGAATGTTTATAAGGAAAACCTCTCTCAGTATTTTGAAAACCAGCTTCAGTTGTTCGAAATATGCATTATAAAATCATGTATAAAACAGTAAAAATTCAGAATTCTAAAAATAGGTCTCAAAGGAAACTTCAAATCTTCAAATTGGTAACACCTGGGATAAATTTGAAAGAGATTTTTGTTCCTTGTTATGTTATTAGAAGAGGCATCCTTTATATTTTTGAAACTCATATTCATTTTCCTGAAAATTCCTTTTGAAACCAACAACCAAAACAGTCCAAGAAACACACATGTCCCCTTGTAACTCTTGGTAGAAATACATGTAACCTGTCTGGATGAAAGCTTGTGTGAAGCTGAGATCATCCATGATAATTTAAAGCTCTATAGGATCCTATAAAAAACGTAGCCTTCTTTTTATGCTTTCATCTTCATGGCAATTTTCCTTTTATAACCCAAACTACCGGCTTAAAAATATGACAGTTGTAAAGAACTATTTGGTTAGCAAGCTGTTTGTCACAAAATTAACCTTTCAAAGGTGACAGCTGACTGATACATGAAATTTTGAAAATTGAATGATAGAGAGGAGCTTGGGTAACTTTTTTAAGGAATGATATTCGAATGTGGAGAGAAAGGTGACAAAATGAGGGAATGGAATGACTTCTAAATGGAAAATGTGACCTATTTGACCATGAAGTGAACCTAAAGGAATTTATTTGGAAATGAAAGATGAAATTTTAAGACTTCAAACCCTATCACTTACCATTTTATCAAGACTAAAATGACTTTTGGACATCCTTGAAATCATGACCAAAGTAGAGTTGACATAATGATGTTTTGAGAATTTTTAGGTGATAACACAGGGATGAAGACATATATAATATTACTTGTCCATCCTTAGGTAGATTCCAGGAATTTGACACATGCACTTTTAGCTAAAGAGCCAACATGTTTGACCAGTTGAAAGGCCTTCCTTCATTTTCCAATTGACCCAACCTAACAACCCAACTCTGCGAGAAGGTCTCTGCGCTCTCTTGACCATACATGTGATAAGCGAATATGACAAAGAGTTGGTAAGCCTTCTCGAGTGACTTCGTCTTATAGACCTAGTTGCGTGTTGCCTTGAACTTCGAGGGATCTTTTACCCAATGCTTCAAGATATCTCTTGATTTGACATTGTTGTTGGGAGTGAAGAACTATGCATTCATCTAGTTCATCGGTTTTGGCAAGTGATACATATTATGGTAGTTTTCTGTCCTGAAGGTCGAAAGTTGTGTTCCACTGGTGCTGTCTGTCATCATCTCAGGATCAGTATGTGATACAACCCATTGAATGATATCCATGCACGGGAAGGCGTGGTACCTACATGAAACCCTATACAAGCCTAACTTGTTAATGTTGATATAGACTTGATGATCTTCCAGATCTTCCTTGAAAGTGCCTGGAAATATTTCCTTTATCTCTTGCATGTGATCTTCATGTCCCTCTCTACAAATAGTTGCATGTATGTATAGACAAGAAACTTTATTGACACCTGTTCAACCACATCTATAGTGTTGGTCTCTACAATGTCCTTTGATCCAACTCTCTTGGAAACCATGATTCTTGTACTACTGAGAGACTGCTCAACAACTTATGTAACTGGAGATAGAGTAGACACTCACGGTAAGAAAATGTCAATTTAAAACACAATGCACTTCTCAAATCGATCATGCAACAAACAAAGTGACCGTTGCGCAAGATTGCGCAATAGTGACTCTTAGGGATGGGCGATTGTCAACTAGAACTGGGCATTGCGCAGTCCCAACTAGCATTGAGCTTACTGCTAACTGGAACTATACAAAGCACAATACAGTTGGGCTGACTATGGACTAGACTGCATAATGCGCAGTTCAGTCTAGCTTCTATGTTGGTTGGGACTATGCATTGCGCAATCCTAGTGGGTAAGATTGGGCATTGACTCCCCGAATAGCATAGAGAACAGCTGGGGGCCAGTGATAGGTAGTCTCTACATAATTCTTGGGGCCAATGAAGAGCCTCAAGTTTATTAATGCACAAACCATGATAGTGAAAGCAAGATCTGAGCCAAGGTAGTCCAGATTTGCCCAAGGGTGACTTAAAAACGAGTAGATTCAAAAGCGAAAGTAAAGGATGGTGCAGATAGGAGTGAATGATCATGCATGAAATCAAAACAAATGTAGGAATCAACTAAAAGGATGAATAATGAAGCTGGTGTAGAGGGTCACCACTATGGCGACTATTAGTGCAAAAATGGCATCATGCATGCAACACTTAAGAAAGACAATGAAAAACTTGAAACAACACTTTTACAAGTTAAAACAAACTAAAATGATAGCGTTCATTCAATAAAACATGCAAAAGAACACTCACACAAGCTAAGTAAACGAAAGCGACAAAAAAAGCAACAAAAGACTTGAAAAGAAAAACTTACCTAGAAAAGTTGTGTTGACTATGCTGAAGGTTCCTAGATGCTTCGGGAATTCCAAAGCTCCAAGATTGAATGTGTAGAATGAGATTTGGGGCGTCATTTAAATCAAGGTTTATGATTTGCATGCCACAAATCTAGGAAAAGATGACACTTGGCGAGAAGTTTCTAAAATTGACTTTGCATGTAACTCCTGTTGCAAAAAATAGATCCCTATTTTTTAGGGATGTTTTTTTCTTTTTTCTTTTTCTAGGAAAAGATACCATGCATGCAAGGAATAATTGCCGAGTTCTAGAGGGAACTAGGTAGCTTACTAGCACATGCATCAGAAAACAAACTGAGGAATTATTTTTCATAATTCTTTGGTTGAGTGGCTTTAGTTGCCTCTAATGCTCTGCGTAATTCCCTAGTTGAAGACAAGCTACTAGTTGGGTCTGTGCAATTCCTTAGCTGAAGCCCAGTGCCTGGATGTTCTGCGCAATTTCTCAGAGCAAGGTTGTCTACTATACTTCTCTATGCATTTATAGAGAGCAGGGTTGACTACCAGGCTACTTTGTGCAATTCTTGAGAGAAAGGATGGTTTCCCTCCAAGATTGCATAGTTTTCTAGGAAAGCGCAAGAACCAGATGTGAACCAAGTCACGGGGCTAGCTTGCAGGTGGTTGGCGAAAACAAGTTAGCAAATATAGGCTACAAAGCGAAAGATAACTTCAAATAAAACACAAGTACTTGAGTAGTGAAAGATATGCTGCTAATATTTTGAGGAGGGATGCTCCAAAACAAAGTGAAGGAAAATTTTTGGAGGGTGGTTATAGCCGCTACAACATTGGCGAAACACTGGTAGAACTCCAGATCCCTATATGGACCTTGCTTCATGAAAAATGAGTCTAACTCCTCCAGAAGTATTGTTCGATTCTTTGATCACCATGGCTTCTACACTACCTTGAGTGAAAGATATAGTCCCTACCATTCTCTTGATCGATAAACACACATACCAAGACAAGTCAATTGAGTTGTTTTGATTGGGGAAGAGGGGTACATTGATGCACAAGTAATATGACTATCAGAGTTTCAGTTTCATCTCTGGTGTTGCTTTGCTGCTACTAGGTCTGGACAGTACCCCAGAAAAGTCACGCAGGAACACAAGCATCGCTCCACTACTAGCGAGCCTGGTTAGTACCTCGGCAGAGTTACTTGCATCCTCTCTCTACGTAGGAAGATTTTCTCTTCTTTCACCTTTATTTTTTTTTTCATTTTTCAGAGAATGGTGCATAAGAACTTATTTATTTTCATGAGGTGGAAGAGGGATCCCAACTTATTGAGAGCAAAACAGGTTGTCCCTTTAAAGAAGTATTTTATCTATACCTCTGACATACATTTTAAGGTTTTCCCCCTCACCTTACTCTACTTGACTGAGTTGACAAGTGTTAACCAATTATAGAAAAACTTATTAGAGTAGGCGGTACCAGTTGAAAGTGTAAGCGTTGTGTTTTCACCAAGACTCACTCTAAACAAAAAGTAATTTCCATAAGGGTATCATCTACTAAAGACAACAAGCTCTTCATAAATAGAGAGGAAAATAGATAACCAATTGTTGATAGTTTTACAAGTCCTCTTGTACTTCGCCTTGCTTGTCTCAAGAGCCAAACACAACTTCATGTGAAGATAAACCTATGGGTGCATAACAGGTAAACAAAACAACAAGGAAAGGAAATTAGTAAACAAAAGAAAAAAAAATAAGGAAAGAAACACGTGCAAGCAATGTAAACAAGAAAGAAAAGAAAATAGAAAGAAAACACTACTCCTACTCCTAAGTTAAAAAGTGCATGGGCCTGTTCACGTAAATTGATATTTCCAATGCAGCCACCGATGCATTGGTTGGCCCATGTTGGTGAAGGTATAGTTGAGAAGAAAGATAAAAATGTAAACCAATGCACAAAAAAGATAAAACAGTGAAGACCAACACACCTAAATTTTAAATGCATCCACATAAAAGAAAAGGGTAAACACGCAAGACACACTCCACAGACATACCATGGTGTTGCAACACACTGTGCGTAGAAAATGAGCATGTACACTCTTTTGACCTTGACAAATGAGCAATCATGAAAAAGAAAGACAACTTTCGCTTAGCAAGAGTGCTCATTGTGTATGGTTCCTCCAAGGCATGAGCGATGGGATCATGTGATTGTGGTGGAGGATGTGAAATCTGTAAAGTAGATTGATCTTTAATGTAAATAAGAGAGTGATGAGTATCCTGGGGTGTTTCAATAGATTTATAATCATAAGTGGAACTGACCTTAGGACAATGAGGACTTAACATAACCATCAAATCGGGCTGAAGTGCCTCAATAGCTTGAGGGGTTTCTACTTCATCCTCAGGTAGATCATCAAAGACTGGTGGCTTAGAAAGATCAATAGCAAATGAATCAGCATCATGACCAAATGAACGAGTGAAGAGATCATGACAGCCATGATAAAAAAATTTAATATGTTCTTTAGCATCCTCATGATTTGCAGAATCATACAGAGGGGTTGACGAGAAACAAGAATGTTCACCCTTTGCGTTTCTGGAAATGACAAATGAAAGTTTGAGTGGATTTGCAAAGAAATATGTGTCCTCTCCACAATGCAATGACAAACTGACATCCGATGTGTTCTGTGAATGATTAGAATTAGAAACATCTAGTTATGATTTTTTACAAGGAAAATAAAAAATGGTAGAATCACACAAGATGTAAGGAAAAAGCAAATGAGGTGCAAACAGAAGGAGATCATCCTTCACCGTGGGTTCTTCTTCAGATTCCTACATGCACTCATCATAAATGACAGGCAGGTTGGCTGCTTAACACCAACTCCATCGACAACTTGATCCTTGTGAACAACAAATGTGGAGTCCACAATGTGAGAACACAACACAGTATGATTTGGGGGATCAAAAGAACTAGAGGATAGAGGTTGAGAAGGCAAGAGAACATGACAAACAATAGGATTACAAGCCAAATCTATGAAGATGTTAAGAGCAGGTGAGGTGGGAGGATGTGACAGTTCAACAAACATGCGCGAACCTTCTCCCACCTCGAACTGAAGATCCAAAGTTGTTTTATGAGAAACATACAGAAGGTCACTTGTGACAACAACCTTTTCTGTCTTGAGTTTGGTAGCTATAACACCGAGGTATGTTGGGAGGGGTTGAAATGATTATAAATATGTGGATTCTCAGATATGTGAAGAAGATATTGAAATATTTAATTGAGAAATTTCCAATCAATATCATCTTCAAGAATTTGAAATGCAAGATTACGAAAGCGTTCATGAAATTACTCAACAGATTCATCAGGCGATTTCTGTAATTTTAGAATTTTTTTATTGAGTGCTCTACGATTGTATTGATAGAAAGAACATGCCAACTCTCCGATCAATTGATCAAAAGAGTGAATAGATGTTGTGGGAAATGTGACACACCATTACAGTGTGTGCCCTCGAAACATGAATGTGAACAACAAGAAGGAAATGTGATCCTCATGGATTTCATTCCTTTCACAAAAACCCATGAAAGAAACACCATGACTAAGAAAATTTGCTCCACCTTCACCATCATATGTGTTATGTGACAAGTCATTGTAGATATCCTTTGACACTTCAAAATCACATTTGTGAGATAGACATGTCAGAGGTTGGATTGTAATGTAAGTCATGAAAGATGTGCATAGATTCAAAACAAACTTTGAGGACTCATCTTGTCATCTGGCCCTCCTTCTAGCGCTAGAAATGTTGACAGTGCTGGACCCACTAACATGTCAGGGGATCTCCTTGGTAAGAAGCCCCAATTAAAGCTCAGGTCGTTTGGTGTAGGAGTCCCAATAGTGGGTAGTAAAGCAATGCCTTGACTGTGATAGCACATAGAGATAAGTGTGATACCTTTGTCGGAAGCAAGTGTTTGACCTTGCAGCGAGTCAAGTGAGATGCATGGGGGTTCTAACACACGGAGGGGAAAAGGAAGTGTGTCCCTTAGAAGCTTGTAATAGTACACAACCTAAAAGGAACACACAAGCTGAATGACATCACAAGATGGAAAGCAGAATAGTCAACAATCGAAAGTGACAAGTTAAACCAACAACTCAATTTTAACAAGATTCATACAATCATATGCAAAATAGTTCATACACGAATGTGTAAGTTAAATAACATACCTTTCTAAGGAAACCCAAATATTCCAACTATAATAACAACATATGCATGAAAACGTGCTGGATTTGTTGTATAAATAAAGTGAAAGTTCTATCCATGCATACACCATTGACATCCACTAGCCCCAATAATGGAACATTACACTGAACATCGCCTGCTCCTCCCAAGAGGTGTACTCACTTTGCACTGTGGAGAAGAAAAGGATCATCACAATACTCTCCAAGCCTTCTCTAAGCAATGCCTAGTCAAAATCTTGGTTCCCAAAATCTTGTTCTATGAGTTATGAGGTTCTATATATAGCAAAGGGTGGGGTGACCCTTGACATTCCCCTTTGAACCTTGGACAACCCTCATGACTCCTCAGATTACAATAGTGATTGTTCACATTCCACTAATGACACTTGGAATTTCACTTACAATGCATTTACAATAATACAATATCCACATATACCCATGAAGGACTAAATAGGTTTGAGTCAGCCTAACAAGAGAAACAATATGACTCAGGGTCTTGGGGGAAGACCAACTCGGTAACCTCCACATGGTGATATTTGGTGATTAAATGATGCCTAGCTTGATACTACTCTATTGTGTCCCTGTACTGTTTGATGGCATATTTTTCAAAGTGGACCCTTGCCTCCATGGCTTCCGGATATATGGTTTTAAAACCTTTGTCCAGCTCATCCTGAAGCATGCACAACACTTTCCTGAGTGTGACTGGACCATCGATGTACCTTTGCATGTTTTCTACACTGAGATGAAAGTCATCGATGGTGGCTTCACACATGAACTGCCCAATGTACCTCTCGACATCGAGAATGACTTGGTTCTTCCTCATGGCTTGGTTGAGGGTTCTGATGGAAGGGATCTTATGCATTCTCACTATGACATCAAGACTCTTGAACAACTATGCATAGGAAGCCTCAATGCTAGTGATGAATGGAGGGAGTTGGTCATAATTTTGGATCTGCATCTAAATCTGTGCTTTGTCTAGCTCAGCCTGTGGCTACATCTTTTTGCGAAAGTAAAGAGAGGCTCCCTTGTACTTCATTGTCCATTCTTACATGTGCGTAATAGCAACGTGAATGATTTGAGATTTTGTGTTGTTTGCATGCATTGCTGCTGAAAAACGTATAGATGGACAAGTGCTTTGTGCATGGTGACAAAACTTCTATACACTTTCTGCATGGTAGCTTCCAAAGTTGATATCCCTACCAATATTTCTTTCTTCATCTCTGCCATAGCAGATCTTGTGGACTGCTCTGTTCTCTGCCTAGCCTCTTGCAAGTCCTTTGCCATCCATTCATTCTCTGTTATCAATAACATGACTGTCGAACTCATGGCTTCTACATAAGCCTTAGAAGCCTTGACCATGGCAACTGGATGTCTTCTGACATCTGGTACAATCACCCTTTCCTCTGTGTGTGCAGGCGATGCATGACCATCCAGGAGTTGCTTTCTTCATTCCTATACAATCCTTTGTTGTGTCTCAACAAATGCTAGATTGTACACATATGTCTCTGAATAATCTTCAAGGAGAACAAATTTTCCTTGCTCGCTTGGGACTAGTTACGGTTTTGGAGGTGGGGAAGATTGTGGTACGACCTTGGATGCCCTTGGAATGAGATTGATCTCTTGTTCCTCTAGATCTTATTTTGTCTCCATGTCTGTTGCCTCAACCAACTTCTCAACTTGCTAAGCAAGCTCCTGAACCTGCACCTCGTCAACCTATTCATCATCTTTTGGTTGCTCTACTGTCTTAACTTGTATCTATGCAACTTACAATAAACATTCACAACTTCCTTTGATGGTTTCCATGCCTAACCCATGCCAAGGAATTTTTGTTGGGCACATATCACATCAAGAAGGCATGTAGACATATAGAATCTTTCTTGTCCATCCTTAGGGAGATTCTAGGCATTTGACACATGCACTTTTAGCGGAAGAGCCAACATGTCTGATTAGTTGAAAGTACTTCCTTCATTTGCCAACTTAACCAACCTAACAACCCAACTCTGTGAGAAGGTCTTTGTGCTCTCTTGACCATACATGTGACAAGAGAATATGACCAAGAGTTGGTAAGCCTTCCTGACTTACTTTGCCTTGTAGACCTGGTTGGGTGTTGACCTGAACTTCGATGGATCTTTTACCCAATGCTTCGATATATCTCTTTAGTTCACATTGTTGTTGGGAGTGAAGAACTATGCACCCATGCAGTTCACCGACTGCGGCAAGTGATACATATGATGGTATTTTTCCATCCTGAAGGTGGCAAGTTGTGTTCCACTAGTGTTTCTCAGTTTCATCATCTCAGGATTGGTATGCAAGACAACCCATTGAATGACATCTGTGTACGGGAAGGGAGGGTACCTTCATGCAACCCTATACAAGGTTGACTTGTGAATGTTGACATAGACTTGATGATCTTCTAGATCTTCCTTGAAAGTTCCTACAAATATGTCCTTTATCTCTTGCCATGTGATCTTCGTGTCTTTCTCTACGAACAAATATGTGTTTGCATAGATAGGAAAGTTTATTAACACTTTTTCAACCATGTCTATAGTGCTGCTCTCTACAGTGTCCTTTGATCTAAATCTTTTGCAAACCATGATGCTTGTACCTCTGAGAGACTGCTCAACAACTAATGTACCTCGATACAAAGTAGACACTCATGACAAGAAAATGTCAATTTAAAACACAACGCACTTCTCGGATCGATCATGCAATAGACCAAGTGAGTGCTGGGGAATATTGCACAGTAGTGACTCTCAGGGCTTGGAGACTGTCTGCTGGAATTGCGCATTGTGTAGTCCCAGCTGCCATTGACCTTACTGCTGACTGGAATTACATAGAGCATAGTCCATCTGGGTTGACTTTGGATTGGAATTGTGCAATGCACAGTTCAATTCGACTTGACTGCTGGTTGGGAATGTGCATTGCCTAATCCTAGTGGGCAAGATTGGGCATTAAATCCCAGAACAGTGTAGAGCACAGCTGGGGGCTAGTGACAGGTAGTCTTTACACAATTCCTAGGGCCAAGGTAGAGCCTTGAGTTCAGGAATTCATAGAGCATGCCGGTGAAAGAAAGGTCTCAGCCAAGGTAGCCCAGATCTCCCCAAGGGTGACTTGGAAACGATTAGATTCAAAAGCTAAAGCAAAGGATGGTGTAGATATGAGTGAATGATCATACATGTAATCAAAACCAATGCAAGAATTAGCAAAATAGATGAATGATGAATTTGGTGGAGAGGGTTAATGCAACGACGACTGTTAGTGCAAAAAGAATGTTATGCATGCGATGCTTAAGAAAGACAATGCAAAACTTGAAACAACACTTCTACAGGTTAGAAAAAACTAAAACACCGGTGTTCGTTCAATAAAACATGCAAAACAACACTCACACAAGCCAAGGAAATAAAAGCGACAGAAAAAGCAGCGAAATGCTTGAGAAGAAAAAATTACCCATAATAGTTATGTCGACTATGCCGAAGGTTCCTAGATACTTTGGGAACGACAAAGCTCCAAGATCGAATGTGTAGAATGAGATATGGGGCATCGTTTAAATAGATTTGGTAGATTCAAGGTTTATGACGTGCATGCCATAAATCTATGAAAAAGCAACGCTTGGCGGGAAGTTTCTAAAATCAAATTTGCATGTAACTCCCATTGCTAAAAATAGATCCCTATTTTTTAGGGATGTTTTTTGCTTTTTTTCTTTTTTCCTTTTCCGAGAAAAGCTGCCATGCATGCAACTAAGAATTGCGTAGTTCTGGAGGGAACCAGGTAGCTTACCAGCACATGCATTAGAAAACAAACTGAGGAATTCTTTTGCTCAATTCCTTGGTTGAGTGGCTCTGGTTGCCTCTCATGCTCTCCGCTATTTCCCAACTAAAGAAAGCTTCCAACTGGGACTACGCAATTCTTGAGATAAAGCCAAGTGCCTGGATTTTCTATGTAATTTCTCAAAGCAAGGTTGTCTACCAAACTACTCTACGCCTTTTTGTAGAGTATGGTTGACTGCTAGGAAACTCTCCGCAATACCTAAGATCAAGGCTGGTTTCCCTCCAGGATTGCATAGTTTGCAAAGACAACGGAAGAACCAGATGTGAACCAAGTCATGGGGTCAACTTGTGGGTGGTTGATGAAAACAAGTTAGCAAACACAAGTTGCAAAGCGAAAGATAACTTCAAATAAAACACAAATGTAGGGTGGTTGTAGCTGCTACAACACATCTAAAAAAAAGGGAAGAAAAATGTTGTTGCATATGCACTCTTAAGAAAGGATGAGGACGTGGAAGCATTTCTCTATGCCATTTCTATTATCTAATGTAATTGGATAACTAAATTATGGGATGAATGGAAGAATGACGAAGAGAGGCGGACACTCATTCAAAAGTTGCAACAATACCTAGTATATATGATACTTTTATCTGGAAAAATGATTCATTATGGTACAAAGAGATCGCTTATATCTATGTAAGAATTCCCAACTCAAACAAAAACATTATTTTAAAATTGCACACTGCTCCCTTAGGAGGGCACTCATGATTTTAAAACCTTACCTGAGGGTCAAGAAGGATTTTTTTTGGGATTGCCTTAAATTTGATATTTGGAAGGTTGTGGAAAAATGTTTGGTTTTCCACAAAGATATTATTGAGACAATTAAGACCCTAGTTTTATTACAACCTTTAGCCATTCTAAGTCAGTTTTAAGAGGAGGTCCCATTGGATTTTATCATAGGTTTACCCAAATCTGAAGGAAAGAGTGTCATCATGGTCGTAGTTGATAGACTTACCAAGTATGCACACTTTTGTGCATTATCTCATCCTTCTAAAGCGAGTATAATTGATACTACATTTATGGAAATAATTGAAAAGATACATGGAAACCCAAAGATTACTGTAAGTGATAGAGATCCCATTTTCACTGGAAAATTTTGGACAAAATTATTATCTTGTCTTGGTACTCAATTAGCTCATTACTCATCTTATCATCCTCACTCTGATAAGAAAGATGAGATAGTGAACAAATTTTTGGAAGGATATCTCCGTTGCTTTGTATCTAATAAACAAACAAAATGGGTCAAGTAGTTATATCTGGAAGAATGGTGGTATACCGCTTCCTTCCATACTATGGTAAAATGGACCCCATTTACGGTACTTTATGGATATCATCAATTTTCCATCACATCATCTTTAAGAGAAACTTCTAAAGTTCAAGCAATGGAAAATCACATCAAGCATAAAAAAAAAGTTCTCCAACTCTTAAAGGATAACCTCACTTTGGCACAAAATCAAATGAAACAACATGCATATCAACATCACAGTGAAAGAAGTTTTAACATAGGTGACTGGGTATTTTTATGACTACAACCATACAAACAACTGTCCCTCAAGCAAGCTAAGAAGGATAATACATTATCACCCAAGTACTATGGTCCTTACAAAGTGTCCCAAAATATTATTATTATGGTATACAAAATGGCGTTGTATGCATCTCCTTGAGTACACCGAGTTTCCCATGTTTCATGCTTAAAGAAGGTTATCAATGAGAAACTCCCAGTTCAAACAATATTGCCAGAACTTGATGAAGAGGGAAAAGTATTGGATCCCGAAGCACTCATGGAAAAAAGAACCTGACAACTACAAAATCGATCAATTTCATAGTATCTCATTATGTGGAAAAAATTACCCGCTAGGGATTCCACATGGGAGGATGAGAATTTTATATAAAAGCATTCATAACTACTCAAGCATTGAAGACAACAATTTTTTTAAAGGACAAGGGCATGTTAGGTTTCTATGATACTAATGTAGTCTCTTTATCGTTATTTTTACTGTATCCCCTTTATTGTTATTATTGTGCCAATGTAGTCCCCATATTGTTATTTTTGTGCCTCATAGAAGCCCACTATTGTTATTGTTGTGCCCTTACATTATTATTTTTATTTAGGCTCTGATTATATTATGACCCCTTAGACCCATATATATATGAAGGCGGCCATATCATTTGTATCATCCAAGAATTGTTCATTTATGTGATGTCAAGGAGGTTACCCAGTTGAAGAGGCTAATTTTCAAGTCGATGATCTATCTTTTCTTTTGTTTATGATATGATTGCATAAAAATTTACTCAAATTTATAGAGGGGTCACTCATTAGATGCATAACTTAATTCCTCATCGAATGGGTACCCATGTTTCATACTTTTTATGGACCGTGCTACATGAAAAATGAGAAATACATTAAAAAATGTGATTGCAATCACGTTTTTTATACATTTTTAATTTTTCGTGTAGAAAGGTCCATCGAAGGTATGCAACATGGGTACTCCCTATATGAGGAATTAAATTATACACCCAACGAGTGATCCTACTTGAAATTTGAGTAAAACCGTAGGGAGATAAGTTGAAAATATGACTTGAAAAAGTAGTTTTATTTTTATTTTTTCATTATTTAATCTTTTTAATTTTCTATTCCACAAATGGTGAATCATCCCCCATGGTTGACATCATCATCTTGAATCCTATTGGTTCTTATAAAATTCATTTTGGTTGTACTTTTTTTATTTTGAGGCCCATTTTAGACCTCAAAATTTCTCTAATGAATTAAGAGATTTTGGCATGCATTATTTAGATCTGGTTTATGGTAGTAAATCATTAAGGAAAAATATCTTAAAAAACAATCTCTTCAAGAATGGATCAAAATTGGAGTTGGGTCAACAAAAAATGGTTCATACATTTGGAATGGCTTTATGAAATTAAAGCATTAGTTACTTGGCAATCTTCGGTGGGAGATAGGTTTAGGCACTAAAGTGGAGATTAGGATGGATTTGATCAGGGCTTTCAAGGAAATTACTCTCTTCTCATGGAGATCATTCATTACATACACAACGAAGGAAATTTTTCCCTAAACCAAATGTGGTCTAAAAATGATCCAAAATTTCAATATCCTATCTGGATTAGATTGCATGAGCTAGGTTTATTTGGTGCATTAACAAAGTTGTGGGATGCATATGCTTCTAATTTAAACATGGCAATCATCTCGTTTTAGAATGGGACTAGTACTCTCAAATGGGACGGGACAAAACTACAGGGCACTATTTATGTGGAGGAGATATACTTCCATTTATATTTTTCTCATATGGTTTCCCCAATGAAAAGGTGGTATCAACAAGTTTGGTCTTGGCATATGCCTCTGAAACTAAAATGCTTTGGATGGATCATGTGGAAAAACAAGATTCTTAATTGGGATAATTTGGGCAAGGGGGGGTTTCCAAAGACCTGTTAGATTTCATATGTGTTAGGGTGATTTCGAGAATGTTTTACACTTATTCCTCAAATTCCCATTTGTCGTGGCCATTTGGATTGATGTTTTACAACGATTAAACATTGATGTTGGTTGGATATATTCATCAATTAATGAGTGCTTTATGGAATGGAAATCTAAATACATGGTAGTCAAAACACTCCCCTTCTTATATTTTTGGGAATCTAGAGATGCAAGAATGCTTTCATTTTTGAAAATATTCCCTTAGATATTGACAAAAATTACAACAAAACCTTCTCATACTTCAAGGAATATGAATATGTGGCTAAAAAGGGGATTAACAAAAGTTTTCAACCTATATATTGTTGGGGAAAATATCCTGTTGGGTTTTTTGATGGGGATGCACAACAAACGGTATGTGGTTTTGGAGCATATATCATATTATCCCTAGGAAGATATTATCCTTTTAGTTGGAATAGCGATGCAAGGACAAATTCCATGACAAAGGTCATGGCTCTTTGGGGCTTACTGTTTTGTGCTCATTGGCTTTCTATCGAGATTGCATGTGTTTAGGGACTCCAAAGTCACTATTGATTAGTTCAATTATAAGTCCTCATTTGAGCTCGCTCTTCTAACTAACTAGATGGATAGGATTAGAAACATGATTGGCCTTTTCAAAGAGTTCACTTTTTACCATATATATAGGGAACATAACACTATTGTGGATGCCCAATTGAAGAAATATTTATCATATGATATGAGCGAGATAAATTACTTTAATATATGTCGTGACAATTTAATTATCTCTGAAAAGATTTATTTTTCATAAGCACTTCTCAATATATTTTTGATATTTTTAATCTGATTTGATGAGAACTTTATTATGATTATATTTTGTTTTAGTTACTAATCTGAAATCCTTTTTTCCAATCATTTTGGAATATCGTTTCCATATGAACAATTCCCATATAGTGTTGATATTTTTTTATAAAAATTTTACAAAAATGTTATTATATATATTTCAAAATTTAGATACATGTAAACCATTTTTCTTAATATAAAATCTATTGATTTATCTTTCCTTTTATATATCTAACATTTAAATTAAAATTAATTAAACAAATATGTTTCACGTATTGTTAACTAAACATACAAAATCGAGATTTAAAACCAAACGATATATATTAAAAATGAAATTCGATTAATTTACCTAATTTACTTTGTAATAAAAATAATTTTTTCACAGTGAAAATTTGAGATATGCATTCACCTTTAGACTCAAGTTACAAAATAATGGGACATCTCACAATGTCATAGGTTTAAGCTTTCAAAATCATTTATGGGTTGGTTGAAGCCCGTTGCAAATGGAAAATTTAAAAGTGATAGTTTACAGATGAACCATGTCACCTCGTTTAAGAGTGTCACATATTCGCCCAAATATATATATAGAATATATAGAGTTAAAGTATTTTAATTTTTTTATTAAGTATTCAAGAACAAGTGTAGCTAGTTTTATCACTTAATTTAAATATAATTAAATTAAAATATATAGTATTGTTATATATGTTATTTTATTATTTATTTGTAAAAGTATATGATGAAATTTTTTAGTTATGTAATAAAGATTTGAATAAAATTAATATAACATTTATAATGACCATTTTGATATGAGGTGGATTTGGTTTACTATGAACTTAACAAGATTCAATTTTAGCATATAATTATTTGTATATTGTGTTCCACGACAAATTATTTACGTGAGACCTTAGAGCTATAAAGACGTGTTAAAAAAATTGTTACATTATAATTATTAATATTGAGACTCAAGTAAAAAAATTATTTGTATAGCATAGTGCGTTGATGAGATTTTTTAGTTATGTAATAAAGGTTTGAATAAAATTAATATAATATTTATAATGACCATTTTGATATGATGTGGATTTGGTTTACTATGAACTTAACAAGATTCAATTTTGTTGGAGCAATCAGTGGGTAAACAAAATAGACATGCAACAACAGATCAAACACATCAAAAAAGAGACACAAGGTTTAACGTGGTTCACCCAACCATTCTGGGCTACATCCACCAAACATAGGCATCAACAATCTTATTATAAAAAAAAAAGGAGATTACATTACAATTTAGTTCCTCACAAACTCTCACGCACTCCACCCAATCCGTCTGGACACCTGTTTTATAGAAAAGAGGATCTAAATGCCTCATAAATCCTCCTACAACAAATATAGGATGCATTAACTCACTCCCAACAAAATAGAGCTAATATAGCAACCAAATCAGATTGTTGTCACCTACTGAGATTTTTGCCTATTTTATTAAAACAGAAAATCTCAACAATCTCCACCTTGACAACAATTAGCCTGATGCCCTGTTTCTTTATTATTTTTTTTTTTTGCAAGCCAAGAGAAGCCAAACACCAACACAGCTTCTCCAACAAAATTGGTTTCGTGAACATGTCTGCACAGTTTTCCTTTGTATGCACCTTTTCAAGAGAGACTCCCCTTTCAGTGATAACCTGTCTTATAAAATGGTACTTAATTGGAATATGCTTTGATTTACTATGATAGGCCGGATTATTAGCCGAATGTATTGCACTTTGACTATCACAAAGTAACCTAATGTTGTCCTGTAACCTACCAAACTCACCAAGTAAACCTTTTAGCCAAACCGCCTCTTTGCAAGCATGCGAAGCAGCAATGTATTCTGCTTTAGTAGTGGATAAAGCAACAATGTTTTGTAGCTTTGACATCCAGCTAATAGCTCCACCTGCAAGAGTAAAGACATACCCTGAAGTTGACCTTCTCTTATCCAAATCACCTGCAAAATAAGAATTAACATACCCGCAAACAGATTCACTACTCTTATTGTAAGTAATACAATAACTACTTGTGCCTCTCAAATACTGAAGCACCCATTTCACTGCTGACCAATGTTCTTTACCCGGATTTGCCATATACCTACTGACAACCCCAACTACAAGTGAAATATCTGGTCGAGTACAAACCATCGCATACATCAAACATCCTACTACATTGGCATATGGAATTCGAGACATATAATCCTTTTCTTCATCTGTATTAGGACATAAACTGGAAGAAAGCTTAAAATGGGAAGCTAAAGGGACTGACACAGGCTTCACATTGTTCATATCAAACCTCAAAAGTATTTTCTCAACATACTTCTATTGTGATAGCCACAGCTTACCATTGCCCCTGTCTCTAAAAATATCCATGCCTAAAATCTGTCTTGCTGCTCCTAGATCTTTCATATCAAACGTCCTTGCCATCTGAGTCTTCAACCTATTGATTTATTCAATGCTTTTTCTTGCTAAAAGCATATCGTCAACATACAACACTAAGATAATGAACATGCCATTACTTAACTGCTTAAAGTAAACACAATGATCATATTCACTTCTTATATATTTTTGACTCAACATGAAAGAATCAAATTTCTTGTACCACTGTCGAGGCGACTGCTTCAGACCATACAATGACTTCTTGAGCCTGTAGACAAATTTCTAATTGCGATGCTGAACAAACCCTTCCGGTTGTTCCATATAAATTTCCTCATCTAAATCACCATGTAAAAACGCAGTCTTAACATCTAGTTGTTGTAATTCTAAATCAAGCAAAGCAACTAACGCTAACACAATTCTAATTGAAACAATTTTAACAACTGGTGAAAATATCTCATGAAATTCTATGCCAGCTTTATGAGAAAATCCTTTTGCAACCAGCCTTGCTTTGTATCTGTCCTCTGAATCATTCACACCCCGTTTCACCTTGAAAACCCATTTACATCCCACAGTTTTCCTGCCTTTCAGAAGTTCAACCAGATCCCATGTGCCATTCTTACCTAAGGCCATCATTTCTTCCTTCATGGTTGCTTTCCATTTGTCACTCTTTGAACCTTCTACAGCTTCCTGATAACACAAAGGTTCATCATCATTAGCGGTCAAAGCAACTGAAGTAACATAATCATCATACCTTCTCGGAGGGCGTTTGATTCTTGTAGACCTCCTTAAGGATGTTTCTGGTGCTTCCATAATTGGCTGACTACCATCTGTAGGAACTTCTTCATGATCACCATCTGAGACCTGTTCATGACCTACATCTGAACCTTGTTCAGAATCTGATTCTGAAACCTATTCATGACTAGAATCTGAACTATGGTCATCATGACTATCATCAGAGGTGTTGTCAAACTGAATGTGCTGGAAATTAGATACATCATCCTGTTTCAATTTATTATCTACATCTAACTGTACAAGAGAGGATTAATCAAACTTTACATCTTTGTTGATGATGATTTTGCGGGTAGTAGGATCCCACAATCTAAATCCCTTTGTTCCATCACCATACCCAACAAAGATATACCTTTTCAATTTCGGATCTAATTTAGTTCGCTGATGTTTAGGCACTAGAGCATATGCATCACAACCAAACACTCTGAGTTTAGAATAATCACAAGGGTGTCCTTTCCATACCTCTTGAGGAATCTTGCAACCTATCGCTGTTGATGGTGACCGATTTATCACATAACAAGCTGTAGCCACCGCTTCTGTCCACAACTCCTTCTGCAAACCAGCGTTACTCAACATACTCCTTGCTCTCTCCAAAAGAGTTCTGTTCATGCGTTCAACAACTCCATTTTGCTGAGGAGTATAAACAGTAGTCTTATGTCTCTCGATCCCTGCATCCTTGCAATAGTTGTCAAACTCCTTGGAAGTAAACTCACCACCATTGTCAGTTCTTAAACATTTTATAGTTCTACCAGTGATGTTTTCTACCAATGCTCTAAACTGCTTGAAAACTGTAAAAACATCAGACTTCCTTTTCAACATGTAGACCCATACTTTCCTAGAAAAGTCATCAATAAACGACACAAAATACGACAAGCCACCATACGAGGTTGTAGGTGCTGGACCCCAAACATCTGAATGGATATAATCAAGTATTCCTTTACTAGTATGTTTTCCTGTTTTAAACTTTTGTTTACTTTGTTTGCCAAATAGACAATGTTTACAGAAATCTAACTTTCCATACCTTAGATTAGGAAGTGACTTGCGATCAGCCAAAATCTTTAACCCTCTTTTGCTCATATGGCCCAACCTTTGATGCCATAGGTGAATGGAACTACTGTCATGTTCAGACACGGTAGACACATGAACTGACCCTGTTCTTCCTTCTAACTGAAACAAATTTCCTACTTTCTTAGCTTTCATTACTAGTAAAATACCTTTGTAAATTTTCATTACTCCAACTTGAATGATAGTTTTATATCCATTTGTATCAAGTGCCCCCAGTGAAATTAGATTTTTTCTTAAATCTGGTACATGTCTTACATCAGTTAACATTTTGGTTGTCCCATCAAACATTTGCAGCTGTATACTCCCTATTCCCACAATATTAGATGTGACATCATTACCCATGTACACGACTCCATCATTCACTGATCTATATGTCTTAAACCAGTCTCTCTAAATACACATGTGGTTTGATGCACCAGAATCTAACAACCAATGTTGATCATGATTTGACAAATTAACTGATAAGACTTCGTCGCTCATACCTGAACCAGATGCTGAACCTGTATCAGTCGTGTTCGCTTCCTTCTTTTCTGTCGATGAAGCTTCTTTAGAAGTTTGTTGTCGCTTCCAACAATCCTTCTTCAAATGCCCTGATTTTCCGCAGAACCAGCACTTTACTTTACTCTTCTTCCCCTTGGACTTTGAACGCGAATCGCTGCACTTACCGGAGCGCATTTCTCTAGAACGACCTCTAGCCATCATTGCCTCTGATGTATAGGTGTCAGCATTCGACCTCTTCCTGGTCTCCTCGGACAACAAAGCTCCGATGACATCATCAAATTCAATGGTTTCGGATGAACTAAGACTTATAGAAGTAACAAAATGATCCCACGACTCAGGCAATGAGCACAATAAAGTTATGGCTTTATCCTCGGCTTCAAATTTTATTTCTATGCTCTCTAATTGTACCATTAGAGTATTAAAAACATTCGAATGATCAGTAATGGAAGTACCTTCCTTCATTCGCAAACTGTATAGCTGCCGCTTCAGGAGAATCCGATTTGTCAAGGATTTTGTCATATACAGCTTCTCCAACTTCGTCCACAAACCAGCTGCAGTCTTCTCTGACACGATGTTAAATAAAACATCATTAGCCAAACACAAACGAATTCCGCTCAAGGCTCTTCCATCCAATTCATTCCACTCATCAGCTGTCACGGGGTAAGGCAGTTTGGATCTACCCAACAGCGCCTTCGCCACGCCTTGTTGTACTAGCAGATCATGCATCTTTACCTTCCAGATCTCGAAATTATTTTTGCCATTAAATTTCTCGATTTCAAATCGGGCACTCTGAGTTTTCGCCATCTCGTCTAAAACAAAGAATCTCCAATTTCAAAGAAGTTAATAAATAACACACCGCCTATGCCTTATTGTACAATGCCTCTACTTTATATTAAAAAACCCTTTGTTGTTTGTATTTCAAATTACAATTGACAAACAGTGTAACCAGACTGGTGCGCAACAAAAAACATAAAATAAACTTGGCGCTTGTAGATCAACTGACGATCCGTGCCAATAAAAAATCGGTGTAAGGAAAAAAACTTGGCGCGATTTTCACCTTCGGATCCGTGCTAATGAGGAAATGGGCGCATTGGCGCACTTAATAAAATAATATCCGCGCCATTCTGTTGGTTGGCGCTACTGTTTTGGAATAACCCGCGCCAATTAAACAAAACTTCGAACAAAAAACAAAACGCACTAATCAATTTTTTCGGCGCATCTGGCATTACACTTATCAAGTTTCCTGTGCATCTGGCTGAAATAACTCCACCGTTTAACGCTGCCAGCAGTCATACGCACCATACATCAGTTATACGCACCATAAGAAGTGCTAACAAACACAGTCATACGCACCTTCCGCAGCAAATTTTATATATATATATATATATATATATATATATATATATATATATATATATATATATATATATATATATATATATATATATATATATATATATATATATATATATATATATATATATATCACGTGGTACATGATATACATTCAGCCAGCGCAATTTAAAAAACAATAAAATGTAATCCCACGCACCAGCAGTATATACGCACGCAGCAAAGGTATGTGGTAATTCAACGCTGCTCCACGCATATAAATCAGATCTTATATATATATATATATATATATATATATATATATATATATATATATATATATATATATATATATATCTATATATATATATATATATATATATATCCACAACGCTGTTTTTTCAGCAATGTTTAACACGTAGGTCAGGTCCACGGCAAAGGTGTCACATTTGATTTCTCTGTTATACGCTGGTAAATGCTGTTATATAAACTTTAAACCTCCACGCAGCAAACGTTCAGACCACCACACGCAGGTCCAATCCCACGCATGTTTTGGTTAATTTCCACGTTGCTGCAGCGCTGTCTTCCTACGCAGCAGTCCCAACACACAGCAGTGTTAACACGCAGTAGTGTTTGATCCAACCGTTAACACGCAGGTCCATTCAGCACCACGCCTCCAACATGCTCTGATACCAATTGTTGGAGCATTCAGTGGGTAAACAAAATAGACATGCAACAGCAGATCAAACACATCACAAAAGAGACACAGGGTTTAACGTGGTTCACCCAACCATTCTGGGCTACGTCCACCAAACATAGGCATCGACAATCTTATTATAAAAAAAAAAGAAGGAGATTACATTACAATTCAGTTCCTCACAAACTCTCACGCACTCCACCCAATCGATCTGGACACCTGTTTTATAGCAAAGAGGATCTAACTGCCTCATAAATCCTCCTACAGCAAATATAGGATGCATTAACTCACTTCCAAAAAAATAGAGCTAATATAGCAACCAAATCAGATTGTTGTCACCTACTGAGATTTTTGCCTATTTTATTAAAACATAAAATCTCAACAAATTTTAGCATATAATTATTTGTATATTGTGTTCCACCACAAATTATTTACGTGAGACCTTAGAGCTATAAAGACATGTTAAAAAATTTGTTACATTATAATTATTAATATTGAGACTCAAGTAAAAAAAATTATTTGTATAGCATAGTGCATTAAGCATATAGTCCTTGTCGCTTAGTTAAAATATAATTAAACTAAAGTAAAAATATTGAATTCAAGTTAGTCTTAAGGTTTAGAATCCTATCAATTTAGGTTTTAGATTGGTAGATTGAGGTATTTTGTAAATTACAATTATGCATTGTTTGTAGGTATGAACAACTTTATTGCTAATAATTCATCCACAATAATTCCTCATCATTAAATGAAAAAATTGATTTCATTTTAAAAAAATTAACTTAAAAATTTCATGCTAAATTTATATGGTCTTTAGTTTATATATTTTATTATAATGTTTTAAAATACCTTGTAAATAATTTGTTAGTTACTCAATATATAATCATTTTATTAAGGAATGTGCATCATTATAGCACTGGCTTACAAAATAAGCCCCACAACGTGCCATGGTTCATTTGTGGTGATTTCAATACGTTGGAATCCTATGAAGATAAGTCAAAACACTACCAGTCTGCGTTCGAAGTCAAAAAGATAGAAGCTTGATATGTTCTGAAATCCTGCCACAGGCTTTACGATGCCAAAAATTCATCGATGAGACTTTGTTGTGCTTTGGTTTACATAAAAAAAATTCAGAAAAGGTCAAATAATTTACCAATTATTTGACTATGCATTTTTTCCTAAACCAGACGACCACACCGGGAAAGTAAGATTTAATGTATACTTTTTTTTAGATTGAAAAGAAATTTCAGGAATACATCCCCAAACAAAAAGTTGGCATGTGTGGCATCATTCAAATAATGATTCCAAACAAAAATAAATGAAGAGATATCTGATCCTAAATGTATTTGTCATATTCAAAACTAAGTCTTCTAGAAAAAAAATACAGGAGCTTTCTACTGTGTTACAACATAACATATCCACAGAAAATATGGGACGTAGCTAAAATATTATTACCTAATCTTTATGCTGGATAAACGAAAAATGCATCAATTAATATATTTTAGTATCTGGTCTTTTTATACTAAGCAATTAAATTGTTTTTTGCAGTATTGAAGAAAAGCAGTATAGGCGTACATAATTTTTTTCAAGATTATCAACATATCCATATCATGAGACTTAAATTATCATTAAACTCTCCTAACCACTCAGACTATACATCAGTAAATGATGGAAAACAATTAATACAATAATACTAAGCGTTCCTAATACCATCCAATACAAAATATTAAACATCAGTGAATGATACAAAACAATTAATACAATCATACTAAGCGTTCCTAATACCATCCAATACAAAATATTAAATACGACAATTGATGAGGATGTTTCCAAGAGCTTCTTGGAAAAATAATATCCAGAGAGTGCAACTAGTACAATCATTACTCGAAATGAAAAAGATAGATGTTGTGACACCATGATATGAAAATTATGCAAAATCCTAAAAACCCAAAAAAACGCAAATTTTAAACCCAACAAGTATAAACTCACAAAAATGCAGACTTTGCATCCAATGTAGAGAGAGAATAAACTTAAATTCAGCGAAAGTACAGTTTGGAAACATAATGCAATAATTCCCAAGAAACAAATACCGTTATTTCCATGGCACAATAGCTTACCTAGATCTGAAACCAGACCTGAGAATCAACTGGGTACTTGTCTATCCTCTATAGGGCTCAGATGGACCGAAAACAGATCTAACGGACAATATGATCCATGATCTAGTCTCACCTGCAGAGTTGCTCTAGAATCCCCACACACTACGTGAGTGCTACAACGACGTAAATAATTAATCTGAAGTTCCTGAGCTTGCAAGTCAAAAAATACAGCATAATAATATCAGTAATGATATATACTTTTATTTATTTATAGCAATTTAAAGTAAATTGTCCAGCCTGCTTACAATGATCACAATGCTTCATGGAATTAGTGAATATATGAAAATTTTAATATTACATATGTTGAAATCTGATTACTGAAATAATGATGTCTCCATTCTGTACAAATATATAATATATTATTTATATAAATATAGTAGCAATACTCTGGATATGGAATATGTCATGACTATGTGGAAAAGATAGTGTCATGATTTTGAAAAGGATAAATCCTTCAACTTAGTTGATTGGGTTTTGTCGAGATCAACACTTATCTTCCAATGAAGCAATATATGTATATGATGTGCATATGATGTTTTATGCACATCACCAACATTATATCATTTTAGGGCATGTGAAATATAATGGTATGCGATTTGCACTAAAGTTTTAAGAAGCTACTTTTGCAAAGGTCAAAGTTGAATAGTCAGCACAACTACAAGGAAAGTCACATATAGACAAATCGGCCCTGCAACCAATGGTGGTCATTAAGCAAAACACATATATTGTGATGTATTTTAATTTCATTTCTATCTAAAACTATATGTCTTTTAGCTACAAAGTTGATTTTAAATCAAAGAAACACAATTCATGTGAGATTCTGATTATGAGAAATATGAGGTTGTAAGATTTGATGTATATTTGTACAAGTTACAAATATTTAACATCATTTTTTGTATTTTTTTTGTGGGTTTTTGTGTGTGATGAGACTTTTGTATTTTTGGATTCGTTAATCAAGACAATGAGTGATAATATGTCCAAATTGATAACCAATCAATTTGAAGATAAATAAATTAAATTATTGTTAAAAAATAATCAATTTCAATCTGCAATGTAGTAAGTTTGCAAATTTATTTTGTCAAACTCAAACTGATAGGGACTTGACCAAAAATCCCAATACAATATCTATTGCCTCCAACATGGATAGTAAGAATATTTTTTTACCTAAAATATTGAATATATTTTAATTTTGAAATTATTATATCATAATAAAGATTAAATTTATTTTAATAAATTTGAAGTTTAATGGATTTCTAATAAAGAAGTGCATTATATTTAAATGTTTAATTATAAGAAAAAATATTGTTTGATATTGAAACCATGTTAAATTAATGGTTAATTATAGTTAATCATGTTCAATCTCATAAACTCATATCATTCATCAATGTTATATTAATGTAAACATTAATGGTTGTTAGTATTTTTGTTTGCTACATTGCAACATCATTTTATTGTCCAATTATGATAACGTTTGATGTTCATCAAATTGTGATGTCATTTGTTGGACATGCAATTTGCCCAATTTATTTTTCATCAATTTCTAGATTGTTTATTTTTTTCACACTATAACAACATTTATTGTTCCTCAATATGTGACCACATTGTTGTTTGACATATTGTGATATCATTTGTTCATCATATTGCAACGATATTTATTGTCTATCACATTAGGATGTTATTTATTCTTTGTGAAGTTGTAATGATATTTGTTGTTTTCCGCATTGCAATGTTGTTTGTGCTTCATCAGATTGTGATGTCATTTATTGTTCCTTACATTGCACTAACATTATATATATATATATATATATAAAGATGAAAATATTTCACTTAGTCTAGGTTTTACTGTACAAATCAACCAAATTATTTATCAAGCAAAATTTATTCAACCAAAATCAACATAAGCATTATGTTTGGAAAATTATACAACTATAGTCAACATGGGCATAATGTTTTTTAAATCAGAAAATGATAGTCAACTATAGAGAACATAGGCATCATGTTTTAGAAATTATAGAACCATAGTCAACTATATTCAACATGGGCATCATGTTATGGAAACATTAATTAACCAAAGTCAACAAAAATGAATCATAGCCAAGAAAATTCAACTAGAGTTAACAAAATTAAACCATAATTAACTACATTCGACATAAGCATCATGTTTTGTAAATTATATATGCTTGAATCAAACATAGTCAATCATTGTCAACATAAATCAACCATAGTCAACCGAAGGAAAAAAAATTCAACCATAGTCAACCAAGGGAAACAAAAATTAATCATAGTCAACAAAATTCAACTAGAGTTATCAAATGAAAACCAAAGTCAACTATAGTCAACATGGGCATCTTGTTTTGGAAATTAAATGTATATTAATCAACCATAGTTAACATGGACATCATCTTTTGGAGATTAAAAATCCATTAATCAACCATAGTCAACAAAATTCAACCATAATTGTAACACTCCCTCTCACCCCCTTGAACTATCTCAAAGCTTTAGGAGTTGTTATCTATTTGACCTGATCGCCAAGGTATATTATGAATATGGGGTCACTAAAAACCTTTCTTTTCAAAGTTTTCAAATTTTCATTCTGACATTACCATTACAACCATCTTATTGATAGATTTTCAATGATATAAATTTTGTCTCAATCTGACTCCTGAATCACAAGTTATGGTCATTAGATCTTTGCCAAGTTAAAAGGGTCATGTCATCACAAGGGCACCATGTGGTACCCATGTGGCCTTAGTGGTACAAACACATCATTACTATATATACATGCTAGAATGACTACTCCTTATCATACATATTGTTGTAGGTTAACAAGTGACAACCACCTGGCAGTGGGAAGGCTCCTCGTGGGCATGATTCCCGCACTAGAGCCACAACTTGGCTAGTGTTTAATCCATGTTGTGATTTGAAGATGACCTAATTTCTACTCATAATATACCCTTACTTCCCTCTGTGTCAAGAGTTTTGAGGCCTTTATTTACACATTCTCATGCTTCTTTTGTTATAGTCTTTAGATTACGAGTTTAGAATTGCTTATTATTAAAAATTTGGTAGGATGAGGTTTAAATGGTTAAAATGCTTCCATTTATTGTATTACTATGGTATTTAATATCTATAAGTCATTTATCATTGTGAAGTGCAACATTGTACTCAACGGGAGGCATTTGAAACTATCTCGGGATTCCTGCACTAATTTTTGGATTCTTGCACCAAAGATCAAGGCATAGACTAAAGGTTAAAAGAGGCTAGCAAGGGCCAGCTGGAAAGTCAACAGTTGTCAGAGATTATTTTGGATCATGATTGAAGGACAAGTGTGCCTACCCTGCCTTGGTATTTGGTAAGGAACTCATAAAAGCAATAACCATTTTCCAATGAAAATAATATGATGAGGACCATATTTTTGTGAATAGTTGATAGATTTACCTAGAGTCTACTGTTAGAAGACTATTGTAACTGGATTTTATCTTATTTTGTACAATGAATGGCTCGATCATGGCCAAGATTTATCATGTAAACATCTATATAATATAGGTTGTGATAGAAATTAGGTTAGTGATACTTTGGCTCGATGTACTGTTAAGTTTGAAAGATTTTGTATCACTCATTTTCACTAGGATTGGACTATTGAGTTCCCAATGTATTGAAGACTGATTTTTATTAATAGAAAGGGTGAATTCCAAGTTCTCTTCTTATCATTGTTAATGATTCTTCTTTCTTGTAACTTAATATATTTTTAAAAGGAGGGTGTGAGATGGTTGGTTTGGGCCAAACCAATCCAGCTTGTCACACCTCTAATAGATAGCATTGTGTGGTGTGAGTGAGTATTTATTATTTGAGAATTTGCGTATGTGTGATCCGATATAGTCTTTCTTTCATACTATGTTTTATCTTTGCAAAGGATATCTTGATCTATGAATTGAAATCGTTTATTACCCAAATCTAGAAGGTTTTCATTGGTTTATTATTTCATCATTAGTTATTTGAAATTGTAGTTTCATCTTAAAATATGGTGTCATTTCAACAACATTTTCTTTCACGGTTTTAGATATAGGATTTGGAATTCTTTTTTTCTTTTTGTCTAGTTTGAAGGAGTGAAGTAGAGTTTGAATCACTTTTATTCATACTCATACATTTAATTAATGAAATAATAGCACCACACTTTATTTTCAAAAGCACAAAGAGTGAAGAATTGAAGTAGTACAAGAACAGTTTAAAGATATGTGTGGATTTCCATGCACTCTTTTGGCACTACTTGATTGAGGCACGTGTTATTTATGAGATTTTTGATTATTTGTCTAGCATGTAGAATCAAATTCTTTATTATTTGTTGAGAGAAGTAGTAACAACTAGTTGAGCATTGTTTATTTCTTTTAATAAAGTTACTTGAGTACTAGTGTATGAACTAAAATTGGGACTTTATATTATGTTCCTAGAACTTATAAGATTGATGATGTTGGTGTGGAAAAAGAAAATTATAGTGTTTTCAGGATTTTTGGAGTCTCTTGACATTACCCGTGTTTTGTCTCAAAGCTTATGAGCCTCAGATTGACAAATTAGTATTGAGTCATCTATATAGACAATATTGACACCCAATATTTTGGTGTTGTTGTCGGGGATACAAGCTACATCATGCATGCTACTTTTGGCCATTCCTTTTCAAGGATGTCAAAAGGTATGTTAGTAGATGTGATAACTATTAGCAAATGGGCCTCCCGATGTAAGTTGATGAAATTCCTTTATGTCCACAAGTAATGATTGAGTCTTTTGAAAAATGGGCAATTGATTTTGTAGGACCAACTTCACCTCCATCTTTAAATAAAGGGTATATTCTCATTTGCATTGATTTTGTTACCAAGTGGGTAGAGGCTAAAGTTGTTTTATACGCTACCAAAAAGTCTGTTATTAATTTTCTATTCGAAGATATTTTTGTGAAATTTTGTGTGCAAGGAGGAACATGTTCCAAAGAACTAAGCAGGGTCCTATAATGTACAGTGAAGTTCTAGAATTTGAATGTAGCAGGTCAAAAAGAACCCAGTTCAGTACTTGTAGTTCTGCATCCAGTTTGGTACTTACAGTTCCATACCCATTTCGGTACTTACGGTTCTCCACCCTGTTTGGCACTTACTATTCTTCACCTTGTTCGGTACTTACACTAGAAACTTTAGATATATCAAGAAGATAGAGAAATATAAGTGCGATGAGATATGATGTAACAAATGAGGTGAGAGGTCAGTTGTATTTATACAAGTCAAGGAGGGTGAAGTGACACATCCATTAGGCTTCATGAGCCTACATGATGATCTGGCTGACCTAAATAATTTTCACATGGGTGGGCATAAATTCAAAAACACACTTCTGCTTGTCTAAATTAGATGATCTTTATATCAATTTTTGTCCTCTCGAAAAGAGGAATTTAATGCAATCATCATATCCATCAAATGAGCTATCCAAAGGTGGAATTTGGCCCTAGTTTCCAATTTTAACACTCCCTCTCAACTAGGGAGAATTCCACCTACCAATCCATCCATCATTACCTATTATCATGCCATCCTGTCATCATGAACCATATCTGAATCTCATCACATCTCTGTTATGTTAAACACTGATATTAATAATAAAGAAGAATTGGTCGAGAGTGAGTCACAAGACCTTACCACTCTCCACTAAAAAAATTTAGTCCAAAGGTTTAACCTCAATCAGACTTGATCCGGATCAAGTTCTTGAACATCATGCATCCTAGACATAGGGATTAGTATGATAGTACATGATGCGTCAATCTGTAATGCTATGGAACTTATCCACTTTTCCCAACTCATTGGCTAGATGAGAGGTGCTTCCCATGTGTCCCAGACTACATGGGTAGGATGATGGTGGGGTAACAATACGGAAATAATAAATCACATCTTTCTTACAGCCAAATGTAGGGAAATGATGAAATACATCCTACAATCACATGTCACAATCGTCGTAGGGAAAGGATAAACCACATCCTACATGCATGTAAACCACTGTGAGTAGGGAAATGATGAACCATGTCTTACATGTATGCCAACCAAGAATTGTAGGAAGGATCTGACATGTGGGGAAAGGATGAACCACATCCCACTGAAATGTCAACCATCGACCATAGCGAATGAGCATCCCACATGTGGGGAAAGGATGAACAAATGTCCCACTGACATGTCCACATGTGACAATAGGATGATCCGTATATGCATCTCTCACTGGGGTATCCACAGGAGAAGGTGAACCACTCATCTTATTCATATGACATAGGAGAAGGTGAACATCTCATCCTATACATATCTCATCAATAATAGGGGAAGCTGAGCCACTCACCCTACATGACAACCATCATAGGTGAACCACTAACCATATGGTTTCTCATAGCATCATGCAGTACTCCAGGCCCTCAAGAGCTCCCAAATCTCAATGTTCAACCGAGACCCTCTTAATAGAGTCTATTTATGACTTCCAACCTCTCTCTGAAGGATACCAAGAGGCTATGCAAGGATGAAAATAATTTTTTCATCCAAACAATAATGATGAAGCTTAGAAGCTCTCAAATGTACTAGCTCACTAAAGAACTTCCTCGACCAAATAAATTCATAACAGGCCATACCAACTACAATGTATTCAACCTCGATGGTGATTAAAACAATCAATTGCAAATATCTCGTCATAGTCCATTCCTTCCTTTTACAAGAATCCTCGAGCAATGAACTTGGACTTGTATTTCTCAACACTCACTCCATGTTTTATTTTGTATATCCATTTTGAGGTGACTATGGAATTTTCCTTCAGTATAGGGAATGCATCCTAGACATCATTTTTCATGATAGATTCATACTCTTCATTTATTGTATCCTTCTAGAATTGGTGCTTTACGACTTCCTCGAATGTACATAACTCAGTTTGAACAATAGTACTCATAACAGCTAAGTACCCTTGATACCTGTTCGACATCTTAATTTTTCTAAATGTTCCTCTTGGAGAAATATGTTTTTCAGCATCTTTGGGAGTATCTTTGAGCCACAAAGGTATTTCCCTTGAGGTAGAGGGAACATTTTTGGATCCATCGGGCCTTCAAAATCGGGCATATGCTTATATGTCAGAGGTTCATCTTGTTTTTTTGTAGCATAATCATTATCCTTCCTTGGAATGGAGAGATCTTTGGATTTCCCAAGGGAAATGTCTTCATAGAAGGTGACATCATGGCTTACTTCCACATTTCTTTGACCGAGCACATAGATTCTATATGCCTTTGAATTTTCATTGTAGCCCATAAATGTACCTTTCTTCCCAGATGCTTCCAACTTGTTTCTTTTCTCTTTAGGAAAATGAAAATACGTGGGACAACCAAATATTCTAAAATGAGAAACATTAGGTTTCTTACCAGTGAAAACTTCTCTGGGTGTCATCAAATTTAGTGCTTGATGTAGGCTCCTATTTTTAACATACACAATAGTGATGGGAGCTTCTCCCAATAATAGCTTTAGTAGACCTTGACCATGGAACATGGCATGTGTGGCTTCCATAATTGTTCAATTCTTCCTTTTGGCAACTCCAAAAATTCATTGAATTAATTTGATTCATATTCGGTTCCATTTTCGGTCATCAATATTTTGATCTTCTTCCCTGTTCAATTTTCCACCAAGGCTTTGAAGGAACAAAACCATTTGAGCATTTCATCCTTCTTCTTCAAGAAATATATCCATGTTTTATGAGAGAAGTCATCCACAAAAAATTCATAATATAAATATCATCCTAATGATGTTACAGGTAACATACTAGACAGGTCAGAATAGACCAATTAATGAATGTCGGTAGTTGACATATACTTGCAATCCACCATCCCACATCTCTCGAGTGACTTCACAATGTATTTTCCTTGAGAAAACATAATCTCACTTAGCTTTTCCCAAACCTCTAGGCCCAAGAAGTAGTGCATCAGTCCTAGTTCCTTCATCTCAAACTCAAAAGAAAACTCCCACTTGCAATGATAAATGAGAGGGTATGCACCTATCAGAAAGAGATTATCTACATAAAAGTCCAAAATGAGAGGCATGTCATTTTGAACCTTGAAGTATAGTTTAGGATCAAGATCACTCCTCGTAAATCCTAGCTTCATAAGATAGCTATCAATCTTCTTGTACGAAGCCCTAGGGGCTTGCTTCAACCGATAGAGTGCTTTCTTCATTCTGCATACATATGTCCTTCGATCTTGTACTTTGAACCCCGGAGGTTGTTCCAAGTAGACTTCCAACAAGTAATGAGGAAAATTAAGCTATGATACCAATTGATATGATATTGGAGGAGAACTTCTCCTTCCTAAAAAATGAGCATCCTCTGACATTTTGCAAGTAAAAATGTGTCTTACATAAACACAAGCTTTTAAGGGCTCTTGAAGTTTAATGAGTTAGTTTTACATGTGAGCTTTAAGAAAGTAACATATCATCATTTAACTCATAAAGGCATTCAAGAAGAGAGACAACAAAAAATTTGGTGACGGAGTTCACCTCTCCTGGGTTACATCTCTAGGCCTGCTAACACAGCTAGACCACTCCATATATTTCAGTGATGAAGAGTACATAAAGTTCATTGACAATAAGAGTGGTTAGTTTCACCTTAAAGGAAACATTCTCCTGCAAATACCTCTCACTCTAAAAATCATGAAAACCTACAGTCTCAACTTTCTTTTCCTAGACCTCTAGGCCTAGGAAGTAGTGCATCAGTCCTAGGTCCTTCATCTCAAACTCAGAAGAAAAATCTCGCTTGCATTGATAAACGAGAGGGTATGTACATCTCAGAAAGAGATCATATACATAAAGGACCAAAATGAGAGGCATGTTCTTTTGAAACTTGAAGCATAGGCTATAATCAAAATCACTCCTTGTAAATCCCAACTTCATAAAATGGTTATCAATCCTCTCATCCTAGGCCCTAGGGGATTTCTTCAATATGCATACATGTGTCCTTCGATCTTTTACTTCGAACCCCTGTACAAGATCTTTCCCGCAAGTGTTCGAAGTACAATATCGAATGAGACATGTATGTAGATTGAAGAAAGCACTCTATCCAAGCCCCTAGGTCTTGGTATGAGAGGATTGATAGCTATCTTATGAAGCTTGGATTAAGGAGTAGCGATGATGATCCTAACCTATACTTCAATCATGAAACAATTAGTAAGAAAAGGGTTCTCACATCAAAACCCTGTACTTCATTTGAAAATTAGCAAACAAGTACAACAATTCCTTAAGAAGCACAGAAAGAGAGATTTCCTCAACAAAACATAGTGAGTAAAGACAAACATGAGTTGTAGCAAAAAAGTCACAACTGATGGAGTTAACATCTAAAGGCTAGAAAGCCCCTACAAGGTCCTCTACATTCTCATAATCCTCCAATAACTGCTCCAAAACATTGATTGATCCTAACACCCATGGACTCAAACTTGCAAAAACTCTGTCTATATGTGCACCAATCTAGAAATAGAGGCTTCCATTCGATCCATCATGTCCAAAAACCCCTATCTGGACTCTTATTGAGCTCTGAAAGGCCAAAAACTCATCTAGTTATGACTCTCGCAAGTTTCTCCTATTATACCTCCTACGAACTAGATAAACCTACAAATAGAGTGACATTTTTGCCCTGAAATCCGCTTGGGAGGTGACAAATTTTCTCGCCAAAGGTGAAAATTGTCAGATAGTTAGTTTTTCCAATAACTCACGTGAGAGCTAAAATGTTTCCACATGGCCCATATGGCTGAGGGTTGGGCCAACGGCCTCCTCCCACCAGTTTAGGCCCAAAATACTTTGGGTTGTTGGTCACATTGAGACTGATGTAGTGGGGGGTTGGGCTAACCGCTCACCTATGCCGCGCTAGACCTACAAATCATTAGCCAATGGTTATGCACCGATAATATGGCTTGGGGCTAGGCCTTAACTCCGCCCGCTCCTAAATACTCAATGTTTTGTCTTGTGGAGGAGATGTGACCAAGGGCTGGTCTGGTCCTCAAGCCCTTCCCTCCTTCGCTTATCAGGGTCGTATGGAGGTGAATATGACTAGGAGTAAGGGATTAATGTCTAGACTCGCTCCTTTGTGTCAGTGGTCTTATGAGAATAGCTCTGACCAGGGGACAAGGTTAATGCCCAACCGATGACGACAGGTGCAGAGAGGCAGGGGTGGGTCATTAGCCCTGCCCCCAACCACATGGGCCACATGACCAATGAAGAGGTCAAAATCCCAGAGCACAGAGTTATTGGTAAAATTAACCGTTTGAAAATTTTCACCTATTATGGGAAAATTTGTTGCCTCTCAAGCAGATAAAAGGGTGAAAATGTCATTCTCTTTGTAGGTTCATCCAATTTGGAGGACGAATAACAAAAAAAACTTGGGAGAACCATAACTTGATGAGTTTTGGCCTTTTGGAGCTCAAAAAGAGTCCAGATAGGGTTTTTTGTACATTATAGATCCAATGAAAGTCGTTTTTTGTTGATTGGAGCACATTTGAAGAGATGTTTTGTAGGTTTGTGTCCATGGGTGTTACTATCAATCAATGTTTTGGAGTAGTTGTTGAAGGATTTTGAGCATGGAGAGGACCTTATACGGGTTTTCTATCCTTCAAATGTTAATTGCAGCAATTGTGACTTATTTGGGACATCTCATGTTTGTGTTTTCTCACTATGTCTTGTTGAGGAAAGCTCTCTTTTTGTACTTAAATGTGGAATTATTGCAATTGTTAGCTCATTTTCAGATGGAGTAGAGGATCTTGATGTGAGAGACCTTTTCTTATTGATTGTTTCATGAATAAATGTAGGTTGTCATGCTATTTAGAGTGAGATTTCTTTGCAAGAGAATGTTTCCTTGAAGGGGAAACTGGCTAGTCTTTTTTCCAGCACACTTTATGTACTCTTCATCACTAAAATATATGGAGCGGTCTAGCTGTGTTAGTAGGCCCAGAGATGTAGAGTGAACTTTGTCACCAAATTTTGTGGTGTCTCTCTTATTGAATGCCTTTATGAGGGAAATTATGATATGTTACTTGTTTAAAGTTCACATGTAAAACTAACTCATTAACCTTGAAGAGAACTTAAAAACTTGTATTTGTGTAAGACCTATTTTTACTTACATAGTGTCAGAGGATGGTCTGTTTTTAGGTAGGAGAAGTTTTCCTCCAATTCCAGATCACTCCTTAAGTGATCCATGTAAGAAAGCAATCTTAATGTCCATTTGATGTAGGCTCCATCCTTTAGTGGCATCTAGAGCAATAATAGATAGGATCCACCGTAAGAAGTCATCTCCTTATCATTCACAAGACAATGGCCAAGTGGAGTCCACAAACAAAGGAATTGAAACAATCCTTACCAAGACAATTAATATGAACAAGAAGGATTGGGAAACAAATTTACCAGAGGATTTGTGGGAATATAGGACTATATGGAGGAAAAACACCACCATACACCATATGATAATTCATCGATCAATTCATCAATGATAGGTGAAGAGCCCCAATATTTCACCAAGAATGTTGCAACTTCAAAGGCTACCAACTTAAATTATCAACCCAAAGTTCGTAAAAAATTAAGAGGTGTCAACACTGTATGTGCAGCATGCAATGTATCCTTCTTTCATTGATCTAATGAAATGAAGTGAATATCATGGAATCAAGCATAAAATAATTCTAGAAATGGAAATTCTTATATATTTGAAAGAAATGGAAATTCTACTTTTTGAAATGTAAACACTAATCCTAATTGCAAGAAGGTAAAGGTTATGGTATTTGCAGGAATGAAAAGTATTTGTCTATTTGCAGAATGGAAATGTTGTGCTACATGCAAAAATGTGAATTATTGCAAAATGTAAAAAGTTTCCTTGAAAAAATACTATGCAATAACAACAATTTGTAATTGAAATCCTAAGAGCACAAATTCAAAGAAATAGGCCTAATCTACTTTGTAAAAAGGAAAGTCCTAAGTGGTGTTTATACATGAGGCCTTGTTTTGCTACATGAAAATATAACTTGCCGAATGCCCAAGAAAATAAAATGAAGATGGGATGGGAAATTTTTATTTATTAAGTAGGATGTCTTAGAACTCCATTCCAAGTGGAATCAATCCAAAATACCCCTATTAACATGTGCTAAAAAATAGCATAAAAATACTACTCTAAAAACTAGAAAGTCAAGAACTAGTGAGCTAGTTAACTTACCAAATGCCTAACCTAATCAAGTGCAAATGATATGGGGTAAATTTTTTTATTAACTTGAATTTTGTTATGACCCAATACTAGTGTAATCAAATAAAATTAATCTCATTGCCACATTCTAAAAAAGAGTAGAAAATTACTACTATTTTTCTACAAGGCATTTCCAGAAATTCTAAATTTGTGAATTAGTAGACCAATCCAAGTAGCTCAATGATGAATATGACTTTTCAAAGTTATTCTCAGGATGCATCAAACTTTTGAATATGTAAATAACCTTCAAAACAACTTACTTCAATCATTTAACCAATGCAACCTATAGCACAAGAAGAATGAATAGTAAATGTAAAAATAAGAGATGCAAGTGTAAAAGACACTCAAAGGAAATGCATAAATTGTACAAGGGGGATCTGAGGCTCCTGGGATTTCCAAGCCCAAGGAAAAATCATATTCCTATGAAGAAATCTGAAGTTTAGAAGCTAAAAATGACAACAAACTTCATTATTTGAATCCATCCATGTACATCCCTGCTAGAAATGAAAGTGGAGTTGCTAAATAACAATTTTTCTCCACAAGAAGACTAAGAAATACATACCCCAATAGGTGAATTTGATGTGGTACTTATAAAAAGTGATGAGGAATAATTCTCTTTGAAAGGAGGAAGATTTCCCCTCCAAAATCCCTCAAATAGTGGATTTGGTTCCCAACACTAGGAAGCTGCATTAAATGACATGGAACACATTCCTAGATTTTCTCAATCACTAGAGCTCCAAAATTTCTGCAATAATTTCATAATATATTGTTCATTTATTATCCAATCTTGATCCTCCTTTAGCAAAGATCAAGTCCCTAGATTATCTCCTGCGATGAAGTAAAATTTTAAGTGCGGACAAACAATTCCTCTAGCCCAGTAGCAGGTCTAGCCACAAACAAGACATTCTATGGAAGATTTCCTTAGGTTAGAACCAATTAAGAGGGCCTAACTCTTAGTACATTTATCCCATTTGGTGATGACTTTGCTTGCTTGCTCCAACTATCTCCCATTTCCTTCTTTGAACACCTGAAACAAGTAAACAACAACAAATAACAACTGTGATAATAGACAAATTGTAATTCAACCTACTTAACAAGTCAAGAAGAATTAAGCCATAAACATGTGAGGTGACACATTATGTAGGAAATCAATCGATAGTTTCACATATATTAAATCAAGAAGAGATTACAACCATTGTCTTGATGTTGTTGTTCTCCTCCAACAAAAATAGGTTCCCACACACTTTCATTAACATTCCATGGTGGCCTCAGCAATGATAGTTTTAAGGCTCTTCCCTTTAGTGTTCAAACTAAACCAAATTCACACTTCTCCCTCACAGAAAACTAGAGAGCTACAACTATGAATAACTTGCTGATTACTCCAAACTTAATTAGCATTAGCACACCAACATTAACGCTAACTTGTGCTTGGGAAAAAGCGAGGTTTATATAGCATCAATGGACGGGAGATGGTTCCTCATGGGAGAAGGTCTTATATCTTGAGGTAGTTCCATCATAATAGGGGAAAGGAGCCCAAACTGACATCCTCGACTCCATCCAGCCCAACCATTTACCATACTTCCGTTACGAAGCTTCTAGAGCTAGAAGCTTCAGCTACTTATTTAAAAAACTTTCCAAAAGAGGATCAATGTGACTAGAACAAGGCTCAGTCGCTCTAGTCACCACTAGGGATAGTGTTAATTCTTGCATATCAGTGTGAGGAGGACATGGGTCATTAGCACTGGTCTTGTAAATTGGGAAAAACAAAAGAGTTTTGGGAAATTATGCAAAAGGGAATTGTTCTACTCATGAAGAGGGACATAATGGAAGTTTCTTCATCAAGGGGAAGAATTTAGGGTTCATTGTAGAGGTCCTCCAGGGTCATGGAATGGGAAGTATAGGGACAGTAACAAAATGTTGTGTAACAGATGCCCCCTAAAGCGTGAAGGCCAAACTAGAGTGAGGGATGAATTGCTTTATGAATTAGTGCGAGGAACCGAAGTCTGTCCTCGGAAAACCTGCAAGCAAGTACAGATACATATACATAACTGAAAACGTTGTCAAATGATACATGAATCGTGGGATGGATGCAACCATCCAAAGAAAGATCATGAAAATGGATGCAGGTATGGGCGCAACCATCCGATAAAGAGGATCATATAGAAACCAAGGTATGGTAACATCCATCCAATAATGAGAAGGATCACATATGTCAACTCATGTTATGGTCACATCCATCCATCTAAGAGAGACATGTATATCAACATGATCATGTCACCTTGCCATGCAACCTGGACATTTGTAATCTGATGCTAGGGTCTTGCACTCCAACATGATTCGACCAAATTCTAAAATTATAACATGTGAATATATGTGTTGACAGAAAACATGCTAGAAAATCACTTGATTACCAGCCAATGATGTAAACTATTAACAAGCGCGAGAGAAACCACCAATAATGTCAATGGTCCTAAAGGTATTATCAGCATAATTCATGGAATGTGAATAAAGGAACTGTAGTCGAACACCCGTGAAACCATTCAATCGAAAGCCAATGATGTGAACTTGTCGTCAAATGCGGCGAACTTGCCATTAGGGCATGCAAGCTCTAAGGTACTACAAGGGAGTCTCTCAGTCAACTTCCCGGATAATGAGATGAAGTCAACAGGAAGCAACCATGTCAAAGGAGGGCCATAATGTATCCCACATCATCGAAAGGAGACAAAGGGATGCAAAATGATTTTGGATGATACAGAGAATCAAGGGTAAGTGTTACTATAGAAGGACAACTCTTGAACATATCGGTGAAACGACTAGAAGTTTGGAAGATTTAGGATCCATAGGATCAGTGGTCATGATGACATGGTAGAGATAAAATGGAAATAAAGAATAAACGGCCCAACCCAGGAAGGTCAACGATAAAAAGGAGGATATCCCAACCCGACACGAAGCAAAAAGTGTCATGTTCAAGAGTGAGCTACTGACACAACTGATTTGATTTCCAAATTTTACCCCACCATTTCTTGTAGGTACCCCAATTATTTTTAAATTGCAAGCTTAAAGGGGATGACATATGATTGCATTGTAAGTTCATCCTTTGGACGAATCCAACCTAGTAATTTTAATGATCCCTAGGAAGGAGAAGCTCATCTTTGTCATGGTGACGAACTTGATGTCGGTTAATATTTTAACGAGACTGACAAAGGTGCAACTCAGTATCTTTTTCATGTTTAGAGATTTTGAAAAAGACATGGAAAAGAAAACTCCACATGGTACCTTTTCGTACATTTGTGTCTCTCGAGCCCGAAAAGGTAGAAAATGATACTGGAGAGAACCGCTTGACCATTTCAATCAATGAATACATTTTTCGTAAATAGTGCATCCCAGCCCGAAAAAGTGGAAAATGTATACTGGGTGAACAACGTTTTGCAGCCTTTAACGACTTCAAAAACGACAAGAGCTTGACAATATTTTTGTGTTTTAAAGGGTTAGAAAAGAGCTTGAAAGCGGACCCCCCATTTTATTCTCTTTTACGAGTCAAAAGGGAAACAATACTCGAAAATATTTTCATTTGAGTTTTATGAGTTGAGAAAAAAGCTGAAATGTGACTCGGCACCATCATCGAACATTCGTCACTTGCCGCTACACAAAAAAAGGTAAAGTGCATTATCCAATTCTTGAGGCAAAATAGGTAAAAAATACTCAAAAACCCTAACATTTTATGAAAAATTGAACAAAAGGAGGGAAAAGTAAATATTTTTTTACCATTTACCATTTTACCTTGCTATGAAAATCTTTTCACGCAATTTTGCCATAGCAGATTGCGGAGATCCGGAAGGTCATTTGCCGAGCTGCCAGTTGCAGGTAAGAGCCAAGTCCCTAAGCTCCATTTCCATACTATTTATTCTTGTTTTTATTCATTTTTTGGATTTCTAAGGGAGATTTTGGCAAAAAAAGTTCGCCCTCGGTCAGCACGATTTCTGGGCATGGAATCACGCCGGCCAAGGATTGTTAAAACGCCTAACCATGGCATCAGCGCAATTGTTTCTAAAAGAGGCACATCGGCGTTGTGAACAAAGATAAATCCATTTTCCTCTAAAATCCGCTGTTTGAATCCAAATTTTACTTGCCAAAAATGATTATTGACTTGAATACATGGCTTTTGCAGGAAAGAATCGCCAAAAATGGTAGACTAGAAAGAACTTGAACATGAAGATGTAGACACTCAAGCAATGAATGATCCAAATTTCTTGGACACCTTGAGGAACTGTGGGCTCCTGAAATTCTTTCTCACAACAGGGATGCGGGATCAACTTGAGCTACTTTGATACCTGATTAGTCTTTGGGACATAAATTGGGAAATATTTATCATTGGTGACTAGGAGCTAGAGTTAGTAACTTCAGACATCTTTTTCATCATAGGACTATCTCAGAGAGGGGAACTAGTCAACCTATATGGGTCACGACCGATTGGGGAAAGCATATCCATGCTACTTGCCGAACATTGCCTAGAAGCCCTTAAATCCAAGAGTGGCAAGATTTAGATTGCCACTGTGCAAGATCTGACACTGATAGTGCTACTATTGACTATCAACATAGTGGTTGGGTCCCAAGCAGAGCACAAGACTAACAAGTCAAAGTTTCTCTATAATATCAACTGTACATCATCAACAATCTTCAATTGGGTGGAAGCCATGAAGATCAACATGAAATGGTAGTTGTCAAAAGCTAAGGCATAGAATCTGAAGCATTTGTTCGTCGGTTCTGTACTAGTGACTTTCTTCTTGGAACGAGTTCTGTTGTTCCAGTACCAGCTGATTGAGGCAGATCCACTGATGCCATGAGACCCATAGATGGTCTGTTGGAGTAGTTTGATGCCTAGTATCACTGGGGGCCAACATATGTCCTACAGGCCCACCTTCCTTTCACGGCTACGACGACAGCTGATAGTAGTGGAGGATTGGCCGTACAGTAGCACCGACTTCCACAGAGATCTGGACATGCTGTTGCTAGATGGGGAGGATTTCGACGATGAAGGTAAAAAAACAATTTTTGGATTTTTCAATTGTTGTTTTTATATATGTGTTTATAACATTTTGTTTTATCAATGTAGATGTTGGACAAGAACGTCTCACCGGGATGTCCCCGATAGCTAGGTGCATCGCTCGCTAGTTTGATGTTGCTCCTTATCAGGAGGGGAGTGACAATGAGGAGGAGATCATGAAGAACCTTGAGGGGTTGACTTGTGGTATCCCAGAGTATGCCCGGGTGGGAGACATTCCACCCAAGTACCAAAGACATAACGTGGGGGTATTGGACCGGATCCATTGATTGCTAACTCATGTTGCATGATCAGTTTCATGTTACCATGATCACCATGCTGATTAGTTCCTAGGTCCAACATTCACATTTTTGAGGCCTATGTGCCATGGATATATGAGGCCTACAAGCCGCCGATGTTATTTGAACACACATATTATCTTTGGGGGTTTTGATGTATCAAACATTATCACCATATCTCTCTCTCTCTCTCTCTCTCTCTCTCTCTCTCTCTCTATATATATATATATATATATATATATATATAGATATATATATATATATATATATATATATATATATATATATATGCTGTATTTTCTTGCTTATAATGGTACAAATGATTTGTTTTAGCTTTTCACATGTTTCATAAATGTCTATCCAACACATAATTAGCTAATGCATCTGTTAATGTATTCATGCGTCTAGGAATATGATGATATGTAATGTAATCAAAATTTCTTTCTAGTCAATGAATACGTAGATACATTCTCAATATTTGAGGGTTTCTAATGGAATATTTCTCGTTGAGTTGAAGGAAAACAAGCTACGAATCTAGGTTAACAACCAATTCTCGAATGTCAAGAGTGATGGCTTCTGACAACAATTTGATGACTGTGCTATATTCAACAATGTTATTAGTTGTGCAACCTAAACAAATTCCTTGAAGATCAAACAACTCACCATGAGGGTCATAAATGGCCCATGCCGCGGAGGATAGATTCCAGGTACTACAGCAAGCACCATCAGTGAAACCGATGTGGGGAGTCACAGACATCTGCAAAGCAGGGAAAAACATAGTAAACAGGAAAGTTGTTTGAAAACTAACACACCAAAACATACTGTACAAAAATGACTGACACACTAATGTACACAAGTAACCATGCAATATGACCTAGGAAAAATACTTTTTGAGAGAGTCCATGCTCGGACTCGAGTAATCAATCAACACAGATGAACATTAGAGTTTTATCATTGCCATGACAAGTAAACATCGACTCGGCCAAATAATAGAGTAGAACTCATATAAGGCTTTGTCCCCATGCCCCCTAAGTGAGGGAGGGTTACGAGTCAAATGAAAACCCCATCGTAATAATGGGTAATCGGTAAAAACTCAGGGAGGGAAAAAAAACCTGAATCCATGAAGAGATAAAGGTGGCCTCAGTTGAGAGATCTTGACAATGTCAGGAAAAACTGACACGTCAATAGACAGTGGAGAAGAAAACTTCTCAAGCCACATAGACATGACCGTTAGGCTAGGAAGGAATGAGGAATGATGACGAGTATTATTCCAAGGTGGTTCCTCTAGAGACATTACTTCCATGATATTCTCGTTAGCAAGAAAAGTCTCGGCTAAGGGATCAGGAGATTCTGAAGCACCAAGCCATGGAGGCTGAGAATATGTATCAAGAGATGTCCTCGAAACAGGAAAATCAAAGGAAATGGAACTCGAGGCCAAAAAAATTTCCATGTAATTGATTTCAGTAGGACTAAGTGGCATAACCTCGCCCCAGGAGTCAACAAGATTTGGTGAAGGTATGACCCAAGGATCAGATATGACCGAGATCATGTTGACAGAGGCAACATGAGGAGGTGGGAACGGAAAAATTTCCATCAAGGTAGAATATTTAAAAATTCCTGATGCCACACTCTCATAGGGAGCACCAGTGTGCTTGACATATGGAACATTGCCATCCCAGGAGGAAGGGGCAAAGAAAGACAGTTGGTCAACTGTGACGATCATCCCTTCATGGGGAAAATGAATCACGTGGAATAGTGAGGAGGCTACAACATGCATGGCATGGGTCTAGCTCTGTCTAAGTAGAAGATTATAATTGATATTAGTGTCAACAATCTCTACCTTGACGTGCACTGTATTTCCCTCCAAAGTAATGGAAAGGTTTGGTAAGACAATGAAGGGGTGCGAATCATGCCCATCCAAAGCTCCCAAAGTCTTAGGGGATCGGTTCAAAGTAGGAGAACCAATTTCCTTCCAGCAAGTGACTGACATGATGCAGGTAGAAGCAACTTCATCGATGACGGTCCTATGAATGGTTTTCTCATTGATGATCACCTGAAAGAGAAAGGTGGTCTGATGAGGCAGGCGTGGAACATGGTTTTCTAGATCAAAACATATCAAGTTGGAATCGGTAGGAACAATGCCCCCAATAGCCGAAAAAAATGATTTCCACTGAGACAAATAGCTTGGAGTACCTCGAGAGAAAACATAGCTGATGGTGCTTGAGCCAAATCCTCAATAATATTATAGTGCTGAGTAGCTCAAGTGTTAAGATTGTACAAGGACTTCCTCAGCACACCTCGAGAAGGTGGTCGAATGCTAGAATTAGGGTTAGGGCACTCAATGTGAAGAGGGCTAGAACTTGGGGCCGAGGAAGAAGCGGGGGCCTCTTTCTCCTTCCCAGCTGGTGGGGAAGGAGTTTGATAATATTTTGATCTAGTAGCCACATTAATAGGTGTACTCATCATGAAAACTTGAGATCCTAAGGAAGCAGATGATTGAGGTTGGTCTACCATTTCAGTCTGTTGAGACAGAAATGGTTCTTTCAGGATAGTTGGGGTCCCTTTGAGCAAACGACTAGCTTTGGACCATCGGGGACAATCCTTAGTATAGTGATCCTCCTCGCAAATGAGGCATGGATACTTAGGCTTCTGTTGGGAAGAATACCTAGCAGATGACTTAGGAGGACCCTGTTTTGGGGCATTGGCTTTACCCTTGCCTTTCCGTTTCTTCTTACCTTTCAAGGATTTGTCTGCTGTGGTAGACCGGACAGCATGGAACTCTGAGGTTTTTCTAGGGCCAGGTGGATTCTGGGAGGAACTATTGGAAGCAGTGTTTGAGACTGACTACTGTTTGGAGGAAGATTTGGTAGAGGTCTGGGACATTGAACCAATTACTCCATCAATAGGTGGTGTAGCCTGTGACTTCAATGCCATGGGGTCGGATGATGGCCATAGAGCATTAGGTAATAACTCATACAAAGTGCCAGACTGAGAATAAACAAGGTCTAAGTATTTGTCACGAGAAAAGGCTTGTTCTTCGGTAACGCATCCACCCATAGCTATATTGCGAGCAATTGGAGCGGCGAATGACCTGGTAAACCATTTTGTGAGAAACTGATCAAGAATCTCAAATTTAATCAAGCGACATCTATGCCTCCATTCATGGATGTGATCAGAGATGTGCATCGCAGTATCTTTCTTAAGCGATGTGAGAAAATAGGTGCCAGTTTCATAGTGAATTGGTAGCTGGAAATGCGTGACGAAAGCCATGGCTAAAGAGTTGAAGTCATGGTACGTACTTCCTGGGAGCTCAATGTACCACTTCGCTGCAACACTTGTAAGGGTTCGTTGGAAAAGACAGAAGCAAATAAAATCATCAACGTAGGAATTAGAAGAGCACCAGAGGTGATATGTCATCACATGGGCTTGAGGATATTCTTTTTCTTTCCCATCGAACTTAGGACAACCACTCAGGATTTTGGACGGAACCAGAGGCTAGTATGGTGAATGAATAATTGGATCATTTGTGAGTTGAGACACATCTGGCAACTCTATTATGGCCAAGAATGACAATTGATTATTAAAAGGCATTGGAAGTTGATAAGCGGGTCCAACCGAAGGAGCACATCCCTATTGGTAAGGATTTTTCCCCCACTGTGGAGGGTTTTGGCCATATGGCATTTGATTTGGCCCCCACTATAGGTTACCTTAGCCATAGGGAGGATTTTAACCTTGAACATCTTGGAACTATCCATCCATAGGTTGTTGATAAGAAACATACGGGTTAAAAGGATGTTGAGCCTGTTGACCTTGGACATATGGATATTGCACTTGTTGTCCCTAAACATATGGGTTTTGAACCTGATGTCCCTGAATAAGAGGATTTTGGACCTATTTTCCTTGGACATAATGATTCTATAGTTGCTATCCTTGGACATAGGGATTTTGGATTTTCTGCCCTTGGACAAAAGGATTTTGTACATGTTGCCCCAGGACATTAGGATTTTGGGCCTACTACTGCAGCACTTGACCTTACCCTTATCCTTGCAAGGGTTTACCCTGTTGATATGTATATAATGGTTGCTGCTGCCCGGATTGGCTCTGCTGCTGCAAGGATTGACCTTGCAGATGCAAAGGTTGTCCTTGTGGTTAAAGATGTTGGCCTTGTGAATACATAGGCTAGGAGGTTTGGTGAGCTCCAGTATTGCAGCCATAATGCTGTAACTCCTGGGTCTTCCCTCTTTACTTTTATCAACCAGGTAGTTCATAACAAACTTGGAAGTGACGGTGCTGTATGCACAACTACTAGCTCTTACTGCAGGCTGTCAGTTGATCAGCTGGTGCAAGTTCGCTAGGAGCTTAAGCCAACTTCTATGAGTTCTTAGAAGAAGCTTTTAACTATGATGGAAGAAAGCTAACTCTACAGGGGTTGTTCTACTTGTAGAAAGAGGAGGAAAACTGAAATGAAATGCAAACCCTAGCAAACCCTAGTTTACCCACTAACCCTACGTTTGCAAGAAAAGAGATGGAAACCAATGAGGTGAGTTCCATTTGATTACTGAAAAGGTAAATTGCATTTATTCAAGCTACTTCTGAAAAGAAATGGAAAGAAATCATATTTTTGTACTTTTGAGTATTTTTATGTGGAATTATTATGCTTGTGATTTGACTGGTTGTGACTATGTAGAGGGTTGGTGGCAAAGGAAGATGGAGTTTGGCTTTTGCAGAAGGTGAGGAAGGTGTGGAGAGGTCCTAAGAAGCCCCTAGTACCCTTTTGAAGACTTCCATTGTGATCAGACTTCGAAAAATCACTCACAGGGAATTCTATAGGAGGCTGTAGGGGATCTACATGAGGTTGTACAGGAGGATCTACAGGAGGAGGCCGAAAGTAGTTTTTGGAGGTTTTCACGTGGAAAATTGATGGAAAAAGGGAAATGAAGGCTGGATGAAGGTGTTGAGGGGTCTAGAACTTGTCAAGGAAGATCAAAGATGAACGAGATGGTTGGATTTTTTAAAAGGTCAAGAAAGCAACTTTGTGAAAAAATGCAGAAATTAAGGCAGATTGGCAAAATGTGGCGAAGGAGTGGGGAAATCTAGGAGAAGTGAGTTGGTGCTAGCTGTTTGATGGAGGGATGGTGAGCTGGATTGTTCTACAAGAGAGTTGCACTCTTACTTGTCTATTTTACCCTAAATTCTGACCTAAACCAGAAAAATGCTGAACAGTACTTGATGAATAGAAAAGCATGCAAGAGAACTATGATAAAAGGACATGAAATGATCTAAGCAAGTGAATCTAAAAAAATATCAACTCTTCCAAATCAAAGTATCACACTAGCAGTTGCATGAAAGAGCAAAAACTATGTTTTTGGTGGCAGCAGTAGTGCCTTGACCTTAGATCATGGTCCCAAGGAGGGAGAAAGGAGATCAAGACCTGCTGGTAGCCTTTTTGGATCTTTTTCTGTCACTGCAACAACTTACTTAAGCAACTTGAAGCAAAAACAACTATTCTAACCATCAAAAGCAACCTAATATAATGAAGAAAAATGAGTATATGCAATAGAAATTAACTTGTCAATGGAAACAAAACATATAAATACACAAAGTAGGTGCTAGGAAAATTGGGTTGGGCCCTAACCCAAGAGCTTTAGCTCTCTGGAAAATATCAATGCTGGTTCAAAACTTGGCTCATCTTCATTTATCAAAAAATAGCAGTTACATCACATAAAAATTGTCTCAAAAGGAGCTCGAAAATGAGCTGAGTACAATGCTACATAAAAGTGCATGGCTAACCTACTAAGGCTTGAAGCCTTCTTATTTATACAAATGGGGACTCCAAAAATTCCTCCTAAACTTAAGGAACTTGGCTGCCTAGAACTGAAGATAACAGCAGCCCTACTTGACTTGCTCGGTTGCCTCTTGGAATCATCAATGTGGGTCTTTGTACTCCGAGCTACTGATGGAGAATTCAAGGAAGGGGTATTTAATGAATGAGAGACCCCTCCTACAAGTCCTCATCCCTGTTTCCTCGAGTTTGGCTGCCATTTTTCTCATAATTGCCTTGTTTTTGTCCAAAATTGTCCAAAAATCTACAATAAACATTCATTAGATTACATGGCAAAGTGACTATCCAAATTCACTCTATTAACATAAATATATTCAAAAACATGCACAAAACTATTGATAATGGTGGATTAAATGAAAATAGTAGGCAGAATGAGCCCATATAGTTACCCATTTTTGGGGCTTATCATCACCCCCCTGCTGAATGGGTTTCTCATTCTCTGAGCAACTAATCTAGCTCTTAATCTTTAATAGCTCTAACATATTCCTTGACATCCCAAGCCTTTGATGTGCTATCCTCCTCTTTATCATGGAAACTTGCTTTCCTATCCACTTCCTCCCATTGTTTCTGTTCTTCCTCCTCCTTAACTCCTTCCAACAGTCCTAACAGCAGTGGAGGACTGAATTCAAGACCAACCCAGTTGGCTTTCACGTTTTGAATTGAGTGTTTATATAGGGGTACTCTCCTCATGGCCTCCCTCATTCTGTTTGGGGAGTGATACTCCCTGATCCTTAAGCTATGTGGAAATGTATTCCACCTTCTCATGCATGCATGAAGGCAGTCATCGCCAAACAATCTCTCCATATCTTCAAAATGAGCAATAGATTGTGCTTTCCTGTCAACATAATTAGGGATAAGTTGGGGATTGGCTGTAAGGTGTTCATGGGAATAGATAAGATACAATGGTTCTGCTAGTTCTTCCCTTATCATCAGGGGCTCACTTAGCTCTTTTGCCATTATCTTTTGAATTTCCATTGCTCTCTTTTCCTCATGGCTCATCCAGGAAGCCATAGCCATTAGCTGTAAGTCTCCCAATGCAGCATTTGGATCCCATAAATTCATGTCAGGAAGTGCCATGTTGTGTAGGTAAAATTCAGCTAGTTTTGCTTTATCCTCGGCTGAACTATGATCACATAAATGCATAAACTGACCATAATCTTGGAATGGGATTGTGCCCCTCTGGGCCAATGTCTTAATCTAGAATTGGAGCCATTGGTCTTTGAGATACAGTGCATAGGATTTAGCTGGTTGTCTACACTACAATGCCTCCATTGCCCAGCTGGCCATGCAGGCCATCTGGGCTTCCTTTTCCTGCAGCTACCTTTTCAAAATCAGCACTTTAGTTTCTGCCTGAGATTCTTTTTCTTGTTGTTGTTTCATCAATGTTTCACTATCTGTCTGTGGTTCTCCTTCTTGTTGTTGTTTCTCTGCTGCCTCACTATCTGCCTGGGGTCCCTCTTTTTGTTGTTGTCCTTCCAAGATTGGTAGCTTATTTCCCCTTTGAGGTTCCCATTCTTGTAACTGCTTTTTCAACAATTCATTTTCTTCCTGTAGTTGAGCTCTTCTGATGCTCTCTGTGTGCCTTACCATGCTCAACTCCCTACTCATCTCTCTCAACTTGTTTTCCATGTGCCCTATATCTTCGAATCCTTTAGATTTAACAATCTACATCCAGGTGTGGGTCCTGACTCTTTCTTTTTCTAGTTCGAAGAAAAGAGGCACAACGAATTTTTGTGGGATGATCTTCCCACCTTCCAGAAGGTTATAGTAGGAGCCTAAGTTAGGCTGAGGGCTTGGCTCAGGTATCTCTTTTTCCTTACCTTCCTCTTGGGATTGTTCTTTTTCCTCCTTTTCTAGATTTTCAGTTTCTTTGAGCTTGGCCAGTGTCTCCTATAAAGTGGTTTGTGCCTCCTGTAGGATGGCTTTAAAGTCCAAAAATTTGATTCTTTCCTTCCAGGTGGAGGTCTTTGGACTCCCTCTCTCGTAGGTGATGGATATTTTGGAGGGAGATTCCTCCTTTTTCACAGTAGGTGCATCCTCAATGATAATGGGTTCTTTTGATGGTGGCTGGGGCTTGCCCACCTTAATCCTGGTGCTCCTCCAGGCTTTGAAATACATAGATGTCTATCTTTTTCTTTTCCCCTTTTTCTTAGCTGGAGTGCTCAATGCAGCAAGGACAATTGCTGCTTCCCTTGCTAGTGTCTCAGAGGACACTTCTTCCTACTGTTCTTCTTCTTCATCCTCTACAGCTTTTCCTGTGTCTGTTGTTTCTGTTTTTGTCTCTATTGTCTCTGTTGGTGTTTTCTCCTTTTCTCACTGAGTCTCTGGCTTCCTTGTGGCAGTATTTTTCTGAGCTTTCTTGGGCTTCCTCTTCGAAGCCTTTATCCTCTTCCTCTTCTCTGCTTTTGATGTTGTTTACTTTTCTGCCTTAGGTTCAACTGTGGTTTTTTCCGGTTTCTCCTCTTCTTTCTACTTTTCCTCTTTTTCTTCTTCTATTTGAATATTTTGTGCCTCGTCATGAATTTCCTTCTCATGTTCCTCTTTCTGCTCCTCCTCTTCACTGCCATATGGGCTAAGGTCATCAGTAAGAGTTTTGATGTCATCTTCTCTGGACATGTTCCTGAAAATTTCCCAGGCTATAGGGATGGTGTATGTGTGTAGGGCATCCTCTACCAATAATTTGATGAGCCCATGGTGGGCCAGTTGGTCTAGAACCCCTGCATTCAACTTGGTGCCACATTCTATCAAAGATTGGAGGAGGAAATATGGGAGACTGAGTTTTCTAGCTGCAGGTAGGTCCATTCCATATCTTAATTCATGCAATAATCTGAAGTGATAACCATAAACTATACTGAATCTTCCTTCACAAGAGATATATTTCATGATCTGGTAGCTGACCTCACCCCATGGATGAGGTAAACTTGTCCTTCTGACCCCATTCTTATCTTCTACAGGATGTTCATCAGGTTGAAAAAATGTCTTTTTACTGACCTGTCCTAGTGGTTTTTCCTCTTTTCTCCAAGGGAGCCCAAGTGGAAGACCTGTGATTCTGTTGATAAATTCTGGTGTAAGCTCTAGGGTCAGACCCTTGAAACTAACTGTATCATGTGTTTTCGAATGGGGTCTTAAGGACATTAAAAATTCCTCGGTCACCTCCTCATCATATCCATGAATTCTCTCAAAGAAAGACATCCAGTTTTCCCTGGTGAAGAGGGCCACCACTTCTGGGTGCTCATGCAATTTGTTGGAGTTCAAAGGCTCCTTTATCATAAAACCTCCTGGCATGGTGTTTGGTGACTTCTGAAAATGTTGGGTGAGGAAGAAGGCAACAACTTTTCAAAACTAGAAATAGAGGAATATCTGATGTTTGTCTTTCTCAAACCAAAGAGGGAATTTCTCGTGTTCTTCTTTTTTCACAACATCAATTTGCAATTTTTCCCTCCCTTCAAACTGTTTTCAGCTTGAATTTACTTCTCGGCTTTTGGAGGAACTCAATATTTTGACAGAACAAAGAATATATAAAACAATGTTTTTTTCTTCTCACAGATTAAACAAACTTGCAAATTTGTTTTTCCATGCTTGATTTTCTATGGTTGCATCTCTTTTTTACATAATAATACGAGAAAGAAAAAGGATAGATTTTGAGTGCAGAGAAGAAAACGAAGAGATTATATAGAATTCAGAAAAAACACAGGCAAACTTTTGTGCTCATGTTCCTTTCCTTTTTCAACCCAATACTTTGCTTCTAATTCTACCACCTTGTATAGATATATCACATGCAGAGTGGGTTTTTGAGCCTACCTCTTCTCAAGCTCGAAATTGGCAAAAATTTCGAGTTTTTCCTCTACAGAGCTACTCTCTGGCCTTCCTGTAGAAAGGCTCCTGTAGACGGTGTTCCTGCTCCTGTAGAATGCGATAATGCTCCTGTAGAATGCGATAAGCAGGAGGGTTTTGAAAACTGGCAGAGAATGACTGGTTCGTTGTTCTGAAGGTGGTAGGTGAGTGTTGTAGTTGAGAACTCATCGACTCAAATGAAACAAAAGGTGGTGGAGGCTTTGACCGCAGTGTACTTAAGGTGATGGTGTGATCTACAGTGACGAGGTGAGGTGGCAGGATGGGTACGTTATCCCCATCTGGACCGTTGGTCCTACTCCAGTGCCATAATGGTATTTCATGTCACATAACCACCATCACTTCCATTATTCTCGTTATGCACCACCACCACTACCGGTTCTGAGTTTTTCTTCCCGAGTTGACGGGCCACACGTGCTGACTGCGTATCTGAACTGTTGTTTGAATGGGACGAGCTTGTTTGAACTCAACGAGGGTGGTTTGAACTGAACGAGGGTGGCCAACTAGCTGGCCACCGATTTCATTTGATTGTGACCATGTCAATGGTTCGTGTGGTTCTTAAATAATATTCATGAAAGAAAGGAACAGGTTTAGCCACTAACCCGTTAGTCGCTACCGTGCTCTGCATGCTTGGAATTTGGACTTTGTTAATTTTTTTTTCCTATTGTTGTTGCCACTGGTGCTCATGGCCTCTGAACTAGTGGCTTATTTTGGTGATTTTTCGATCAGGCATCTCTCCTTGCATGTTGCTGACATCTTAGCTGCATTGACCCTGCCTCTAGAGCTTGTTTTTTTAAAGGGATCAGCTCTTACAGGAACCCTACAGGATTTCCTATAGCTGCTTCTCCCTCTAAAATTTATGGTTGATACTTGAGCAGGGACTAAAGAGATAGCTGAAGAAGGTTCTGAAGGAAAGGAATAATAGCTACAATACATTAGTAAGAAACAAGTGAAGAATGCTGCTGTCTTATTCACCATTCTTTTGTTTGTGAAAGGAACAAAATTTCTGTGGTTTTTTGTGAAGGGAAGAAAAAGCGAGTGGAAATGTAGGTTTGCAGGGATGGAATGGAGAATTAGGATGATGAATGGTGGCAGGGAGGTCCACAGGCCCTCTGGACAAATTTCTAGCCCTTGGATTCTTCTATGAACTTGATTTTGAGTTCTATGTAGTTTCTATAGGAGCCTCTTGTAGAATGCATAGTGTTTCCTGTAGGATGCAAAATCTTCAGACCAAGGCTTGGGAAAAGACAATGGCGATGGAGGAATGAGCTATCAAGGGTGTATGTAGCATGGCCATGTCCTTTTTCTCTTGTGTGACACTCCTGCAATCTGCAATGCATTCAAAAGAAGATAGTTTTTTTCTATTTTTTTCTTTTCATCCTTTTCTTTTTCTTTTTCCTTTTTTTTTTTCTTTTTTATGAGATAGCTAGGGCGCCTCCAGGAGGTTTTCACCCTCACTACCTGTCCTGGGTGCCTCCAAGAGGTTATCACCCAAGGACATTTTATTCTTTTTTCCTCCCTTTTTTTTTTTTTTTAAAGCTCAGGGTGTGGGTGGAGTGGAGGCAGAGACCTGCTCCACTACCAACACTATTTTACTTAGATTCTCAATGAATTCTTGCCTGGAAAGGGGATTCCTATAGATTTTCAACCTATGCCCATTGACGAGCATGGGGATGGCTTCTTCATCGACGGTCCAGATCAGGACTGAACCATTGTTATTGCATTTTTCTACTGTTTAGGGTCCCAACCATCTCATCCTCAGTTTTCCCTTGAAATTTTTATCTTGAATCATACAGTAGCGCCCAATCTCCTTCCTAGAATTGTTTTTCTTTGAGGTATCTGTGATGCCATATTTTTCTTTGAAGTTGGACTACCTCTGAGTGGAGAAGGGCCTGCAATCTCTCCTCATCCAATCCATTTATCTGAAGTAACCTTTCCTTTTGGGCATGGCTGAGATCTAGGTCTAGCTGAGCTGCCATCATTAATGTTTTATATTGAAATTCTATTGATAGCATAACCTTCTTCCCATAGACCAGATCATAGGGTGTGAACCCTGTGGTGGTCTTCCATGTGGTGTTATAGGTCCAGGTGGCCTCAACCAATCGATCTGCCCAATCTTTCTGTCGCTGCTCATTGCCTTAGTCAAAAACCCTTCCTAAGCTCTGTTAGTGACTTCCACCTGTCCATTTGCTTGCGGATGATAAAGGGTGGAAGTTCTATGTTTAATCTTGTGATGTGTGAGCAGATCTTCAATCAGATTGGAGGTAAATTGAATTCCTTGATCTGTGACTAATTCTCTTAGATAACCAAACTTGTAGAAGATATTTTCACTCAAAAACTCAGCTACTTTTTCTTCTGTTGCTGCCTTGATCACCTCTGTTTCTGCCCATTTTGTCAGATAATCGGTACACACAATGATGTAAGATTTCCGTTTTGAAGGAGGGTTGATAGGACCCACAAAGTCCATGCCCCACTTCTCAAATGGCTCGAAAGTCACTTGAGGTTGTAGGGGCATCTCATCCCTTGGAGTAGGTTCCCCATCCTTTGACATCGGTCACATTGGCTGATATATCTTCTGACATCTTGACGAAGAGTGGGCCAATAGTAATGTGCTTGAAAAATTTTGAAGGCACTCCTCTTTGCTGCAAAATGGCCAACATAGGGCCCATCATGATAGGTTAGGAGAATTTTAAAACTTTCTCCTCCCTGAGACATCGCCTCAAAATCTGATCTGGGCCAAGTTTAAAAAGATTGCCCCCAATCCAGGTGAATGGGGCACTTTTCCGCACGATCTTGCTCTTCTCTTTTTAGGATAGGTGTGGCAGAAACTGTGTTGAAACCAAGTAATTTGTTATATCAGCAAACCATGGAGAGAGTACTGAAATAGAAAATAGGTGTTCATCTAGCATTTGATCATCCACCATTCCTTCTTCACCTGTATGCAGATCTAGTCTAAACAGAAAATCAGCAACAACATTTTCCTTACCTGGTTTATCAACAATGGTCCAATCAAATTTCTGTAACAAAAGTAACCATCTAATGATATGAGCATTTACATCTGGTTTATTTATCAAATACCTAAGTGCAGCATGATCAGTGTGTACGAATGTTTGATAGTCGGTGATGTACTGTCTGAACTTATTTAGGGAATGGACTACAACTAGGAGCTCCTTTTCGGTTACAGTGTCATTTAATTCTGCCTTGGACAAGTTTTTAATTACAAAATATATGGCATAAGGCAGCTTCTCATCAACTTTCCCTAAGGCTTCTCCTACCACTTTGTTCGAGGCATTTGTGTGAATGTGGAAAGGTAGGGCCTAGTTTGGACCTCTCAAAATTGGGGCAGTTACCAGTTTACCTTTCAAGGCATTCAGAGCCTCTTGACAGTTGTCAGTCCATATGAACTCAGCATCTTTTCCCAAAAGACCAAATAATGGAGAGGCTAGCTTATTAAAATCCTTAATGAATCTTCTATAATACCCTGCTAAGCCTAGAAAACTCTAAACATCTCTTAACTTTTGAGGAGGTGGGACCCTTTGGATGATAGCAATCTTGTTGGGATCCACCTATAATCCTTGCTGAGAAATTGTATGACCTAGCATGGTCCCTTCAGTCATCAAGAATTCGCATTTTTTAGGACTGAGGGACAGGTTCATTTCAATACACTTGGATAAAACTTTTCCCAGGTTAGTCAAAGCTTCTTGGAAGTTAGAACCATAAGGGGTAAAGTCATCCATATAGATTTTCACTGAGTCATGAACCAGTTCAGCAAATATGCTCAGTACTGCTCTCTAGAAAGTGGCGAGAGCATTGCACAACCCAAAAGGAAGGACCTGGTATGAAAAAGTACCCCAAGGACAAGTGAAAGTGGTCTTATCTTGGTCTTCTGGGCTGATTTGAATCTGGTTGTACCCGCTAAACCCATCTAGGAAGGAGAAAACTTCTTCCCTGCCAGGCCATCTAGCACTTGATCTATCAAAGGCAAAGGGAAATGCTCCTTATTGGTGGTCTTGTTTAGTTCCCGATAATATGCACAGATTCTCCACTTCCCGTTTTTCTTTTGCACTAGCACCAAAGGAGAGACCCATTTGCTGTCAGAGATGGGGTAGATGAATCCTGCATCCAACAACTTTTGCAGTTCTTCTTTGACAATGTCCTTAAGGGCTAGATTCATCCTCCTTTGAGGCTACCTGACTGGTTTACAATATTCTTTAATGTAAATGTGATGAGTACAGACTAAAGGGTGGACTCCCTTCATCTCCTTATAGCTCCAAGCAAAAGCATCCAAGTGATTTTTCAATAAGCTACACAGTTCTTTCTCCTAAGAGGTGGATAGGGATGAGTTGATCTTCAAGGTTCTTTCTGGGCCAAATTCCACATTCTTAACTCAGAGAGAGGTCGGATCAGCCACACAGAGATCAACTAAAGGATTGGCTTGGGTTTCTTCCACCAACTCTTCTAATGGAAACACACTGGGGGGTGGATTCTGAATCAAGTTTTCAATAAGGTCATCCTCAGTTTGTGGGCCCCCCATGGTAGCCTCTACTATACATAATGGTGCGGAATAGACTTCATCCTCATCTTCCTCCTCCAACCAGAGAGGTAAATCATGTTCTAATAGAGGTTGGGTAGGAGGATATAGGACTAGCTATTTGGACATATGCCCGTTCTTGATTGTCATGTTCCCAGCTCGACAATTGATGTAGGCATCTACAGTAGCCAACCAAGGTCTTCGAAGGATGAGAGGATACCCAGTGAGCTTTGCCTTTGGCTGGAGAAAAAAGAAATTAGCAGGGTATTCCCAAGAATGAATAGAGACCATTACATCTTCCACAATCCCCTCAGGGGTCATAGTGGAGTGGTCTGCTAGCTGCAGTACTATTGTGGTATTTTTCAGGGAACCCTGAAGGTTGAGCTTGAGCATAGTGTCCTTGATCATCACATTAATGGTAGCCCCTAGATCAATCAGGGTATGGGGGATTATGATGCCATTGATGTGGACATTGAATACAGGAATTCTAGGGTATAGATATTTCGAACATATTAGTTGCCCCAACATCAAGTCGGATAGTTGTCCTATGACATTGATAGTTGGAGTATCTCTCTTGCACTTGCCTGGGTGCCTGAAGCACTTCTCCTTGATCATCTTGTTGTATATAGGCACATCCTTTATGGCTTGGAGAATTGGTATTTTTACACATAACTGTTTCAATTCTCACATAAGTTCAATTTATTCTGGGGTCGGTTATGTGGTTCTAGTTAGTCTCTCAAGAAAGGGTGGAATGGCTTTCAGTTCACTTTCCTATTTTTCTTCCTCATCCTCCTTAGGAGGAGGTTGGCTATCTGGGATAACCTTCCCATATCATAGGTTAATCTCCTAAAACTCCATAGCATAGGTCGGGCATGATGTTTCTCCACTATATACTTGTTGGGCCTATCTGTTATTGGGGTTCAGGTTTGGTTGAGTAGGTATTTGGGGTTGTCTTGGTGGAGCAGGAGTTAATGGTTGTGGTTGAGCAGGTGGTGGAGGAAAAGGAGCTGGAGGAGAGTTGTACTGGGGAATCCACCCCTGATGAGGTGCATTCCATTGAGGTTGTGGCTGAGCATAAGAGTGAAATGGAGGAGCAACTTGTTGAGTATGATATTGAGATGGATATTGTTGAGCACTGGAGAAGGTATGTTATTATCATTTATTTTGTCATCTTTTCTTTAAAACTCATAATCTCTTTACATCATGGACTAGGTAGAAAATAAGAAATTATGATTAAATCTATAGGATTTGTATGTAATGCAAAATAACTAATAATTTCCCTTTTCTTATGCAAGAAAAGGATAAAACGGAATATTGCCATCCCAAAGGAAAAGACAGGACAAAGTTAACTGTTGTCCCTTTGACAGGGAACTGCATGCAAACAAGGCGATCAAAATTGCAGTGTATCAGACAGGAAAGGGAAACGGAGATACCAAATCAACGCAAGAGAAGAAGAGGATAACTGAGAATTAACAGTCTAGCGAATCCCTCAAGATCCTTTGATCCTGAGGGATCACTATCTTAACGATTTTTTGTATCGTTGATATCTTCACTCGGCTGTTATAAGAAGGGGAAGCATTGCTAGCCCGGGGGATGAATTTTTGTTGTTTTTATGTAATTCTCCTTTGTATTTGGAACTTTGATCATCGACTCTCATTGAAAATCGATCCGTTGTAACTTTGTTTTGATGCTTTAATATAAATCTGGTTGTCGTTCGATCTTTGATTCTGGACTAATCTCAAGTAGTGTGTCCCTAGATGCTAAGGGCCCGGCCCTGGTGGAACACTTGCTCTTGTACCATTATTTCTAATTCTTGTGTGGTTTTCATTATTAGCTCTGTCCAGTAATCTGATGTGCTTTGCTATTTTACATATCGGTTCTATTATATTTTTTTATTCTCAACTAAGTAATGTTGTCCTCTGTAACATGAATGTTGTGTTGTTCATTCTGAGTTGTTCCTTATAGATTGCCATAGCTGCTTGATTAAAGAGTAACTGTGTTGTACATTTATAAATCGGTATTACTGTATTTATCTATGGTTTACACTTAACTGCGGTTGTTGTTCAACTGGGATTGCCGTTCCATTACGAATCACAATTTTTATTCTTTATAACTATGATTTATATTTGTTGTATCGAATTGAGATTACTATTCCTTTCAATATCAAGCGTGTTGTGTGTGATATTCGTCTTGGTTGACTGTACATTTATATTTGATTCAAGTTGTTGTTCTATATTTCATCTCTGTTACTTGCCATTCTATTTCCATTTGCTATCCAATTTATCTTTAGAGTAATGATTGTTACCTAATTCCTATAGGATATCATTGCTGCATTCATTTCCGTAGATTAAGGTTTTGTTGTTCAATCTTGTTCATATGAATAGTTGTTGTTCCATTTCCTATCATTTGTATTATCATTTCTTTGGTGTGCAGAATGATCTGAGACTATAGTGAGAATTGGCATATGTTGTCTAGTTCCCAAATTGATGATCTTTTCCTTGATTGTCTTTTAATTACATCAGTTTACAGAGGGATGAGTTACCATTACTGTACCCTTGAATGATAAATTTCTATATCTTTTTGAGTGCATGATTTGAGTTTTAAGGTTCTTTTCTGTAAGTGGATCTTATTTCAAGCATCCGTTTACTCTTGTATTTAGAGCACTATACTACTAGCATTACTTTGAAAAATGACTGCCTCAAACTAGGTACACTCTTTGAGATAACAAATCGTTCCTGGATTGATAAGTTAATATAGGGTAAATAGAGGTGAAAAAGACCCTTTTTACTACTCGACATTTTGGCGCCATTGCCGGGGAAGAGTGTAGCCATTTGTTTCTTTTCCAGAGTGATGTAATAACATGCTAGGAGAGAACTAGGTTTTAAAAACAAAAGGTGCATATGGAGCATGTAATAGCCTTGCCCCCATACCCACTTTCCTGCAGATTTGTTGCTGTTCTTTGAGTAGAAATTATCATTTGATTTGTGTGCATGAATAAGCAGAAAAAGCCTGAAATGAATCCTAAACTACTACCCAATTCTGATAAAGCTAAGGGGTGGTGACCCTTGGCTGATCGACCTTTATAGACAAAATCCTTAAGAAAGTAGAATCTCAGCCTTCAATAGGACCTAGAAAAGTTGCTTCTAGACAACCTACTAGTTTCCTTCAGGCCACAAGATCACCATCTGTATCCTTTGCTGAGGTGCATAGTCAAACCGAAGAGCAAGATTTTCAAGAAATTGAGAATTCTAGCCCAAAATCATTGCAAGAAGGGAACCTTAGCAACCTCTGTGAAGGGAGGGGAGAAACAGGAGAAATTGAAGAACCAAGATCTCCTCTTGGGATAATTCAGCCATTAAGTAGCCCAGATAAGGGAAGTGCCACAAAAATAATTTATAATGAAGTTGAAGAACCTAAAGAACTAGAATCCCCATAAACATTAGGCACTCTCATCATCCCAGATAAAGGAAGTGTTATTAAGGCCATTCTCGTTAAAGCCATTCCCTCTCGACAGCCTAGGAATACCCTCCTAGATATCCTAGAAGGTTATTGGCATATTTTTTACCAAATGGCCCAGAACCAGCCAAACATCCAAACCTCTACACTGCAATACCCCATTGTGGTTACCACAACTAATGCACCTATGAAAGCAATTCCTCTCCAAAATATCCCTACATTCCATGGCCTTACATCAGAAGGTCCAGATGCATTCTTATTTGAATTTGATGTGTTGTGTAGAGGATATGACTATACCACCGATCCCCAAAAACTGAAATTGTTTCCCTTTACAGTAAAAGGGGCTGCTTTAAGATGGCTTATGGGATTGGGTGGTAGTATTATAAACAACTAGGATTAGATGAAAGATGCTTTTCTAAAAAAATATCAGGACTATTGCAGGTCTAGAGAATTAAAAGATGAAATATTTCAGATGGTTGCCAGACCGAATGAAACATTAGAAGAGTATGTTGAACGTTTCCAGTATAATCTTCAAAGATCTCCTTATGCATCATTAATCTTACCGGATAATGTATTAAAAATAACATTAATTAGAAGAATGAAGGAACAATGGATTGAAACACTAAATATTATGGGAAAAGGAGATATTTATCAAGAAAATTTTGCTAGTAGTATTGATTTATGTATCAGGAGCTCGAGAGGTAGCACAAGACTAAAACCAGCGGAACATGATAGGCTTACAAGAGACAACAATATCTCTAGAGAAGGAGTAACTCACACAAAAATTGGAAATTTATTAGAAAGTTTTAAAACTAACATATTGGGGACACTGACAACACAACTTGATATTATGCAGGCCAAACAGAAGCAAGCAGAGGTAGAACAGAATTTGGCAATCTTCTATCCCAGATGCAGAAAGAAACATAGCCACAAGGAGTGTCCATTAGATGCAGTCCAAGTTTGCGCCATTTGTACAAAAGACCACTCTATAGAGAGCTGTCCCTCACTTCCTGGATTGAAATTAGTATATAAGGAAGTGGAAGAAGAGCCAAAACCATTGTACCTACTCAATCAATGCTGTCAATGGCAGCTGTGACAATCAGGTATGTTCCCAAATCTAGCTTCTTCTTTTCAACCTCTGCAATATCATGCTCAACAATATAATACAATGTGGCAAAAATCAACCTCCCTTCTCAAATTGGTCGCAGCAACCATTTCCTTCATCATCACCATGGCCAAACCAAGCAAGTCAATGCAATTGGCCAAATTTTCCCTATACTCCACCATATTGGCAAAAAAATGTATACCTAGCACAATGGTCCCCTCCTACTTCACAGAGTCAAGCCTGGTAGACAAACTGGCAAAGACCAATGAATCAGCTAGTAGGAACCATTTTGCTACCTCAACCTAGACTGCCAGCATTACAACAAAACCCTCAGTCTAACTTAAGACCACAACTCCCAGCCCAGCCCAACCCTAATCCAAATAATTGAAATACTAGAACCAGAAACTGATCTAAAGGAGTGTAATGATCTTCAATTAAGATCTGGGCGCATTATAGAAACAGAGGGAAATAAAATGGCTCAAGTTGAAAATCAGTTACCTATAGAACAACCACCACAAGAAGAGGATGTGACCCAACAAAAAATTCATGATCAAGAAACCACATCTTCTCCCTCATTCCCAGAACGATTAATTATACCCCGACCTATACAACATCCTGATTTTGACATTTTGGGAGAACTAAAAAATCTGTACATAAAAATCACATTCCTCCAATCCATCCAAGACATCCCAATATATGCAAAGACCATCAAAGAGCTATGTATAAAAAAACCAAGGAGGAAAATGTTAGGGTCCCACCCTAACCCCCTTATTTATGTCTTGGGATCGCGTCATAGTCAAGAGTCAATAAAGCCCATATTAATATTTGTAAGTGGTTAACCCGCAATTAATGACGGGACCACAGTTAGTTGCAAATGGGCGGAAGTATTAGATAGATGGTAAATGGGCGGTAGTATTAGATAGATGGTATTAATAAAACCCACGATATTGGCCCGTGGTATTGCATGTATGAGTCATATATAAATGATAGAGACTCCCTGCGAGGAGCATCGTGTCTTGTTTTGTAATCGAGCTCTGCTCTATTGGAGGTTGCCCCCTCGAAGAGGCCTGTGAACATTTCTCTCTGAATAATAAAATCATTGCTATTATGTGCTCTGGGTATATTTTATTCGCATATTTTGTGTTCTCGGTATCTTTTCTTCGCAAATTCTATGTTTGGGTATTACTTTGCAGGTTAAGAGCATAACATAAAATAACAAATAACCCAATAGTCCAAGTAGTTGGTACCTTATTCGATCTATTATGAGGAAAAGAAACACCTGTTAAATATGAAGACCCAAGAAATCCAATAGTAACAGTACAAATCAATGGACAAACCTTTTCAAATGCCTTAGTTGATCTAGGAGCCGCAATCAATATCTTAACAACTACCACTTGTCAAAAATTGGGCATTACATTAGTAGAACTGACTTCCACTTTATTAGAATTGGGTGACCGATCCGTGATTAGGCCAGAAGGCACACTGCATGATGTCATGGTATCCGTTGATTCTTGGGAGTATCCTGCCGATTTTATGATAATAAACCCCAAAAAATGACTTGATGGACATCTGTTGATTTTAGGCAGACCTTGGTTTGCAATTGCTGATGCTTATATTGGTTGCCGACAAGGCAGCATGACCATAACTAGGGGGGCTAATATCAAGAATCTAGCTTTATATCCTCTAGCCCAACCAAATGTCACAATAATAAGAACTAACAAACATCCTGTATCATACCTCACCGAAAATATTAGATCTCCATTAACCATAGAAGATGCCCTCGATTTCAAAGATCAAATAGAGGATGATGTCATTAACAATTTTATTAGCCAAGCTGAATCGAGACCCCACATACAATATCACATGGTGGAAGCAACATTTGATAATGAATTAGAAGAAGATCCTCTTAAAGATACTCACGATCAAACAATACCTACTACCTCTGTCTCAAATAGCAAAACTGTAGAAATTGAGCCAGGAAAGACTTTAAACATTAATGCCAACCTGACTTCCAAACAAGAAGAGAAGCTGATCCAACTACTGAGGAAATAGAAAGAAGCATTCGCATGGGATTTCCCTGACATGAAAGGAATTGATCCCTAGTTATGTACACACCACATTTACATAGAGAAGGATGCAAGGCCTATTCGCCAACCAAAAAGGAGACTTAACCCTCATCTAAAAGACATTGTAAAAGCTGAACTTCTAAAAATTTTAGATGTGAAATTCATCTACCCTATCTCCGATAGTAAATGGGTCTCTCCACTTGTTTTTGTGCCAAAGAAGAATGGAAAATGGAGGATTTGTGTAGATTACAGAGAACTAAATAAAGCAACACAAAAATACCACTTTCCCCTTCCATTCATTGACCAAGTATTAGACACTTTAGCAGTAAAGAAATTCTTTTCTTTCTTAGATGGCTTTAGTGGATACAATCAGATTCAGATTGCCCCCAAAGACCAAGACAAAACTACTTTTACTTGTCCTTGGGGAACATTTGCCTACAGAGTTCTACCTTTTGGCTTATGTAATGCTCTTGCCACATTTCAAAGGGCTATCCTCAGCATCTTTTCAGATTTAATAAATGAAGGGCTCGAAGTATACATGGATGATTTTACACCATATGGAGATGATTTCGACCCAGCATTGGACACACTGGAAAAAGTGCTACAGCGGTGCATTGCCACCAGGCTCTGTTTGAGCCATGAAAAATGTTATATGATGATGACTGAAGGACTTATTTTAGGCCATTATATCTCAGCAGCTGGAATACAGGTAGACCCGGCCAAAATTCAAATAATTTTGCTAATTCCCACTCCTACCACTCAGATAGAGGTACACAGTTTTCTTAGATTTTCTGGTTATTATAGAAGATTTATAGAACATTTTTCTCATATTGCTGCACCTCTATATGCACTAACAGGTAATGTTGACTTTGTTTGGACAGAAAAATGTGACCGTGCTTTTGAGGATTTGAAAAATCTTGTGTCAATAGCCCCAGTACTTAGAGGTCCAAATTGGGACTTGCCATTTCAAATTTCATCAGATGCTTCAGATATAGCTATTGGAGCAGTCCTTGGGTCAGGAAGAAGATAAAAAACCATATGCAATTTATTATATTAGCAAGAATTTATCTCCTGCTGAATTGAACTATACTGTTACTGAAAAGGAATTTTTAGTTGTAATACATGCTGTTAATAAATTTAGGCATTATATTACTGGATATCCTGTTATCTTGTATACAGATCACTCTGCCATAAAATATTTAGCAAATAAACCAATCACAAATGGTAGAGTAACTAGATGGCTGATTTTATTGCAGGAATTCGATATCACAATAAAGGACTGACCTGGAAAACAAAATCCTGTAGCTGACTTTCTCTCATGAATGCCAAAACCAGTGGACGTAGCAGCAGTTGAAGATCAATTTCCAGATGAACATTTGTTTGCTGTCACTGTTAAAACACCCTGGTATGCTGATGTTGTAAATTATTTAGCAGTAGGCAAATTACTGAAACATCTGACCCCCAATGAACGAAAACAGATTGTCCAGCGTAGTACTCAATTTTCTTGGATTGGGGGCTACCTGTTCCATATAGGGGCAAATATGCACATCAGGAGATGCGTCCGTGAAGATGAAATTTTTGACATTTTGAAAGCTTGTCACGAAGGACCATGTGGCGGACATTTTGCCGATGGGAGAACTGGTCACAAGGTGCTATAAACAGGGTATTATTGGCCCATGATCTTCAAAGATGAAAAGAAGTTCGTTCAAGTTTGTGACAGCTGCCAAAGAGCAGGATGCCCTAGACAGTCTGATGAAATGCCCCTGAACCCACAGCTAGTCATTGAATCATTCGAGCGATGGAACCTCAATTTTTTTGGTCCAATTAACCCATCATCAAACCAGAAAGCATATATTTTGGTAGCAACATAATATATCACCAAATGGGTTGAAACAGAGTCATTGTCGAGAGCTACAGAGGATTCCGTCATACAGTTACTGTTGCATATATTTGTGTGATATGGCCTCCCAAGAGATATAATTACAAATGGTGGACCATAGTTGGTGGTAACGAAATTGCTGCAACACTAAAAAACTATCATATCCAGCATAAAATTACTACTCCATATGACCCACAGGAAAATGGTCAGGTAGAAAGCACGAATAAAATAATAGAAGCAATCCTAACAAAAAACATTGCGTCACACAGACACGATTGGGCTACAAGATTTCTAGAAGCCTTATGGGCTTACAGAACAACATGGAGAAGCACTACCGGCTATTCACCATACCAACTAGTATTTGAAAAGGAACCCATCTTTTCAATAGAATTCGAAACACGGACACTGCGAATAGCACAAGAAGTCGGTCTAGATATAAACGAGGCACAAATTAATAGATTACAGCAGATCAATGAGCTATATGAAATTAGGCTCTCTGTGGTTCAACACACTCCATTGATCCAACAATAGTGATCTAAATGGCACGACACCCTCATTAAAAGAAAAGTCTTCCGCGAAGGAGATTGGGTGTTCCTATACGATTCCAGGTTTCAGGATTTTCTGGGGAAACTTCAGACTCGTTGGCTGGGGCCATACAAAATCCAAAAGCTACATGATAATGGCACCATTAATTTAACCACCATTGATGGATCTAGACATACCTTTAAGGAAAACGTCCACCGAGTTCGACTATATCGCAAACCACTTACTTGGGAATCCTTCTACCAGCAACTCCGCGAAGACTCCGACATGCAGATTTTGGTGGAGGAAGAGAAATCTTCCTCACCTCTGGTTCATTAAGTGATTCAATTGTTCTTACATTATGTACATAATTCTTTTGTTTTGTTAGCATAAATTGTTCTCTGTACATTTTTTTTGTATCTGCATTTTGTCGTTCCTTTTAGGAAGAAACACCATTATCACCAATTTGCTATTCCTTTTTCAAGAAACAACACCTCTGCATTTTGCTGTTCCTTTTCAGAGGAACAACAGTTCCATCGTTTTTACTGTTCCTTTTCGAAGGAACAACACTTTTGCATTCTGCTGTTCCTTTCAGAAGGAACATTATTTTCACCATTTCGTTGTTCCTTTTCCAAAGAAACAAGACTTGAATTTTTTTGCTGTTCCTTTTTCTGAAGGAACAAAACTTTCGTTTTTTTTATTCCTTTTCTGAAGTAACAACACTTTTGTTTTCTGCTGTTCCTTTTTCCAAAGGAACAACACTTTTGTTTTTGCTGTTCCTTTTTTGAAGGAACAACACTTTTTTTTTTTTGTTGTTCCTTTTTCCAAAAGAACAACACTTTCGTTTTTGTTGTTCCTTTTCCGAAGGAACAACACTTTTGTTCTCTGCTGTTCCTTTTTTCGAAGGAACACCACGATCATTTTTGCTATTCCTTTTTCGAAGAAAAACACTTTTGTTTTCTGCTGTTCCTTTTTCTGAAGGAACAACACTTGCATTTTCTGCTGTTCCTTTTCCGAAGGAACAACACTTGTGTTTTCTGTTGTTCCTTTTTGAAAGGACAACATTTTTGCATTTCTTTTACTTACGCTTGTTCTCCTTGCTATTCCAATTAAAGGACAACTGTTGTTTCTCTCAATGTACAACAGTTTCAAGTCTTTTTCTTGTGATTTGGAGCATAGCTATACACTTATGCAATGGATACAAAACTAGAGCATACTTGAATCAGCAAATTACATAAAATCGCTATTTTTTACAAGAACTTGCTTTGAATTGATAGGAGAAAAGAGGAAAGGACACAACTATTGATCACTTTGTTATCATTATTCTACTAATACTGATATGATTGGTTATCTTTATCATGATGGTTTTTTTTTAAATTCCCATAATCTTCTTTGATAATTATTAAGGAATAAGAACAAAGGGTATATTTTTCTATTGAGATGTTAAGACTTCTTCCACCATTCCTACTCTTAAGGATTGTTGAACCACCCTTTGTGTATAAATAGGAAATTACTATATAAAAGAGAAAAATAGAGAAAAATGTTTATATGATTTTCTAATATGGTTTGTCAAATGAAGGATAGGGGGTCTCATCAAGAACCATCGTACCATGATCATAAGGAAGAAAATGAAGTGGAATTCCCACTATGGTCACCACACTAGGGATATGATCCAAGAGGCACATCAGAAAAAATAAAGAGTCCTTGGAACATGAGGTCTCATCATGAGCCGGCCTGCCCACCTTTCACTCCTTCCTGGTGAATGGCATTATGGTTTATCTGGTTACCAAGCTAGCATAATGGCCTCCATTTTGACATTGCACAACACTTCCTAAGCATACACAAAGGATCATGGTTCCATGGGTGAAAGAAACAACTCTGTCAAGGTTATGAACACCTATGGGCAACAGAGCTCTATTGATGGTATTGAAGTCACATTCCTTATACACCAATAGCAATTATCAAGACCCTTCTTTGTCTTATATCTTGTAATCGGTCAAATGAGATTATGTATATAACTTCCCCGAACCTTTAAACACATGAAAATCTATTACAACCAATTATGACGGAAAAAATTGATAATGACCGCATCAGACTTTTTGTGCACGTCAATTGTCCTATCCTCCCAACCTCGCATCATATCACAACATTCTCTTATTTATTAAGCAATTCTATTATACACCTCGATTTCGACAATCTTCTCCTTTTTTAAACATGGCATCTCGATATACGTTGTTCCTTTATGACTCTGTACCATGGCACTTCTGCACGTTGCTCCCTCATTTGATGGCCAAGGACGGCCTATCACATTGCAGGGGGGGAGTAGGTGACCTCATAATTTGCTGGCATACATGTCAGACTATTATTCGGAGAATTTTCACTTGGGAATACAAGGCTTAATGGTATATCGTTTTCCAATTTGCATGGCTTGTTGTTCCTAAGCTATTTCTGTATTATGCTTTGCAACAATTAGTAAGTAACTCGGAATTTGGATAAGCTTGCTGTTTCGTCATTTTCTCTGTGTTTTCTAATATCTTGAATAGCCTACTGTTCCGTTGTCATCTCTACATTTTTATAGTGTGCTAAGCATGGGAGGAAGATCAATTTGAAGAGAACCACAGGTATTGACAATCTCTGATGCTGCACGAGAAATCCTAACAAGGGCAGGATGGATAGTTTATCTCAATCATTTACAACATGTTGACAATAATACTGAGAGGGGGGGTGAATCAGTATTATCTAATTCTTTTAATAAATCTTCCTTATTTGTTCTTTGAATTATTTTTGCATGTCAGTACCATAAAATAATGAGCATGAACAAAGAAAAATAGATAGTCACACCAAAGAACACAAGATTTAAGGTGGAAACCCAATGTGGGTGAAAACCACCTGCTGCAATATGTCTCTATCTTCTTTCAAATTAGAAACTTCTTTTACAATGGTTTTATACTGGTGCAGTCCTTTACCAGTACGCAGGCTGCAACCTGCAGAGAGCTACAACTCTCTCTCTCTCTTATTTTCCAGTCTCTCCTGGAAGGGAGCTACAACCCCCTACTTCTTTTCATAAAGCATCAAATGATCATCAAGTACATAAAAGTTACAGTCCACTACAGTTATCAGATCAGCAATAACAGAACTAACCCAGAACACCTTATCAACAGAAAAATTCAATCAACAGAACAGATACGCAGTTTTCCCTTCTGTGGCCTGCGTCGCTACACAGTTCACCTTCTGCTTCCCTGCGTATACCCGCAGGGATCCTTCTGCTGCACTGCGTGCCCACGCACTGTTCCTTCAACCGCACTGCGTACTATTACTGTAGGGATGCACTTAGAAACATTATCGCGTCGCGTATTGTTACTACAGGGACGCACCCAAGAACACTATCGCGCCGCGTACTTTTACTATGCGGACGCACCTGAACCTTAGTCGCTCTGCGTACCGACGCAGCTCTCCTTCTTCTGCTCTGCGTACCGACGCGGGTCTTCTTCTTCTGCTCTGCGTACCGACGCAGGTCTCCTGTTTCTGCTCTGCGTACCGACGCAGATCTCCTGTTTCTGCACTGCGTACCCACGCAGTTCTTCTGTTAAACACCTGCGGCCTTCTGATTAGGGCAAAGTAGGCAGTCCACCAGAGTGGCACAGTTGCTCAGATCTGATCATGCGCTCGAGAGATCACCCTTCACAGATTCGCCTTCAACTTCCCTTTTATATAGATCAAGCTTTTAAGACCATAACCCAATATTTCAGATCTAAAGATATTCAATTGCAAAAGATGCTTAGCCAAGTGATCTCCTTTGCTTTATATAGGCAAGCTCCTCCTAAAATCATGGAACAATACCACGAGCCGACACCATAATAACCCAATACCGTCGGCTAAATACCAGGAGTAAAACATAAGAAACCCCACGTGTGCTTTTCTCTGCCTTGAAATGTGTGCACTGGGGGGACGCACCTCCTGAACGGCTGGCCTGCGTATCTGGACGCGGTCCCTGCATGGTGTACCTGCGGGTACGCACCTTCTGAACTGATTTCCTGCGTACTTCTTAATTTTCAATAAATTGAGAGCCTTGCCACGGGAGTTGCCATCAAGTACAACATCTGTAACATATAGCCATACCAGTAACATAATGCCAACAATCTCCCCCTTTGGACTTGATGGCAACCTCACAAACTTCAGCTTCATTCTCCCCCTTTGACATCAAGGGCAAAGGGGTATGCTCCCCCTAAGATCATGCTCCCCCTGAAAATGAACCAGATCTGTAACAAAGAACCATAATCCACCATGAAAGAGATAGAGACATATTGCAGCTATTTCCAAGATCTCCTTCTGACCATCCTCCATAATGCCAACAATGCATTATATGCTCCCCCTGAACCTGTACCATCAATCAGAAGAGGTTCAACAATAAGATGATGCATCAACAACCCCCAGCTTTTGCCTGAGGTATTCAAAAGTGTCCCTGGGCAATGGTTTGGTGAGAATATCAGCAACTTGTTCCTTAGAAGGAACATACTCCAACTTGACCTTATGTTCAAGTACTTGTTCCCGGAGAAAATGGTACTCGATTGGTATGTGCTTGGTTTTCGAATGCATAACCGGATTCTTTGAGATGCTGATTGCACTTGTATTATCACATAAGATGGGGATAGGTGGTGTACAAGTGATTTGAAAATCCTGCAAAGTCTGCATCATCCAAAGGAGTTGAGTGCAACAAGATGCAGCAGCAACATATTCCGCTTCAGTTGTAGACAGGGCAATCGAACTTTCTTTCTTGCTGAACCAAGATACCAGTCTGGAACCCATAAAGAACGCACCACCTCTTGTACTTTTCCTGTCATCCACGCTTCCGGCCCAATCTGCATCTGTATAAGCATGAAGTGTAAGATCTGTATCTCTAGGATACCATAAGCCATAATTTTGAGTCCCTTGAAGATATTTGAAGATTCTCTTCACTGCCTGAAGATGAGTCTCCTTCGGATTTGCCTGAAATCTTCCAACTATTCCAACTGCATGCATGATGTCCGGTCGGGTACCTGTCAAATAAAGTAAAATTCCAATCATAGATCTGTAGGTTGGTTGATGTACTGCTACAGATTCATCATTTGCACTAAGGCTACATCCTGTGACCATGGGTGTACATACGGGTTTTGCATCTTCCATACCATATTTCTTCAAAATCTGTTTGAGATACTTGGTTTGAGATAAAAAGATTCCTCCTTCTTTTTGTTGGATTTGCAAACCAAGGAAATATGTCAGTTCTCCTAGCAAAGACATTTCAAATTCTCTCTGCATGACCGAGGCAAAGCTTTGACTCATAGCTTCTTCATTGCTCCCAAAAATAATGTCATCTACATACACAACAAGTATTAGCAATTTGTCATTTTCAACTTTTATATAAAGATTGCTATCTGCCGATCCTTTTGAAAAGCCTTGTTGATGAAGATATTTGTCCAAACGGTAGTACCAAGCCCTTGGAGCTTGTTTGAGACCATAGAGAGCCTTTTTCAATCTGCATACAAGATTTGGATTATTTCCAAGAATGAAACCATCTGGCTATTCAATGTACACTTCTTCTTCCAAGTCTCCATTCAGAAAGGCTGATTTCACGTCCATTTGAAATACTTTGAAGTTTTGAAAACTTGAGAGAGCAAGGAACATTCGGATGGCCTCAAGTCTTGCAACAGGAGCAAAGGTTTCTTCAAAGTCTATTCCTTCTTGCTGCGCATACCCTTTACAAACAAGTCTGGCTTTGTTTCTAATTACTTCACCATTTTCATTCAATTTGTTTTTGAAGACCCATTTTGTCCCAATAACATCTTATCTTTTGGTCTAGGAACCAGCTCCCAAGTGTTGTTCTTTTCGATTTTCTCAAGTTATTCATCCATTTCTTTCACCCAACATTCATCTTTGCATGCCTCTTTCACATTTTGTGGTTCAGTAGAGGAGAGTAATGCCAAATAGCTTGAAGCTTCTGCAACTGTTCTTCTTGTTTGTACACCTGCTTCTTTCTGCCCCATAATCTGAGATTCTGGATGGTTCTTCTGAACATATCTGGATGGAGTCTTTTCTTCTATTCTTGTTTGCTCCTCTGGTTCTTCTTGAGGTTCTTCTTGAGGTTCTTCTTCATCATTCTGTCGTTGGGGGTAGCCTTCATCTTCTTCGATGTCTTCATGATGTACTTGCCTAGGAATGTATCCCTTCTCATCAACCACTACATCAATGCTGTCAACAATTCTGCCAAGTCTTTTATTGTAGCATTTGTATGCTTTGCTATGTGGAGAGTAACCAAGAAGAATGCCTTCATCTGCTCTAGGTTCAAGTTTGCCAAGCTGCTCATCAGTATTCTTGATATAGCATTTGCTCCCAAAGATTTTGAAGTGCTTTACTGAAGGAGTCCTACCACTCCAGAGCTCATGAGGAGTTTGAGTGCTGTTCACCCAGACATTTGTTTTGTTAAGAATAACAACCGCAGCATGTGCAGCTTCACCCCAGAAAGTTGCGGGAGTTCCTGATTCATCAAGCATAGCACGAGCCATTTGTTGGACTGTTCTGTTCATTCTTTCCACAACTCCATTTTGCTGAGGAGTTCTAGCTGTAGAGAATTCTCTTCTTATCCCATGTTCTTCACAGAAATCGAAAAATTCATTTGAGGTAAACTCCCCACCTCTGTCGGATCTGAGGCACTTAATTTTGTGACCTGATTCATTTTCCACCAAGGCTTTGAAGGATTTGAATTTTTCGAATGCTTCATCTTTGTGCTTCATAAGTCCTAGCCAGACAAACCTGGAGAAATCGTCAATGAATAATATCAAGTATTCTTCTCCTCTAGGTGTTCTTTTCCTGAATGGACCGCATGTATCTGTATGTACTAGCTCAAGTGGCATGCTAGCTGATCCTTCCTTCTCTGGAAAGTTAGTTCTGGTTTGTTTTCCAAACTGACATGATTTGCATATGGTGTTGTCAGGAATTTTGATATCTGAAAGATCGCGAATTGCCTGATATTTGCATGCTTTCCTTATTTGTGAAAAGCTTAGATGCCCCAACCTCCGATGCCATAACCAGTGCTCATCATTCTTGCTCAGATAACATTGTTGTTGTCCTTCTTCAAATATGTACAGATTATTTGGAGTTCTTTTGCCTTTGATCACTGTTTTACCTGTATCAAGATCACGAACAAGACATCCATTTGATCTGAATATAACCTCGGTTCTTTGATCACACATTTGGCTGACACTTAGAAGATTATGCTTCAATCCATCAACATACAAAACATTTCCAGCCTTGACCTTTTCTTTTAACTGAGCAATGCCTTTTCCTTTTATAGTTGCAGGAGTATCATTTCCAAAAGAGACTTTCTTTCCCTTTTCTAGAGCAGAATAAGACTCAAGTTTTTCTTTATCACCTGTCATATGCTTCGAACATCCACTGTCAATGTACCATAGATTTTCCTGTCCCTTTGCATAAAATGCTATCCCACATCTTTCTGTTTGTGGTTCCTTTATTTTCCATGTTTTGGTGCTTGAGGCTTGTTCCTTTTTCTGCTGTAACCTGCTCCTGGATTCAGAGTCTTCATGACCAAAGTTATTGCAAATAGAGCACTCAACTTCATTTTCAAGAACGAAAAGTTGTTATAGGTTCTTTTTGTAATTCCTGTCATACTTCTTTGTTTTTGAGCTTCCCTAGTCATGATCGTTTTATATGCAACACATTGAGCTGCTTTGTGACCAAAGTTATGGCAAGAAAAGCATTGTCCATTGAAGAAACTTCTGCGGTTATTGAATCTACCAGCCAACTGATTGTAATTTCTATTTTCATCTATTCTTGAACCAAATTGAGAAGATTTTACCTGTGGCTGGTTGTAGCTTTTGTTCACCCTTAAGATGGATTGCCCCTGATAGTTTCTGTTTGTAATTCGTCCCTGCTTTACCTGATGATCTTCATTGTGCTTTTGCTCATTTCTTCTTGCTGCATCAAGATAACTTTTTGAGGTGGATGCTTGAGAAGTTTCTCCATTATAGCCCAGACCTGTTTTGTTTAGTGGAGACCGCTGCACATTGATAATCTCATCCAAAGTTTCAGATCCTTTGACAAGCTTGAGATTAATAGCTTTTGTTTTCTCAATCTCTTTTCTAAGACCAACAATTTCACCTTCTAATTTTTCAAGATGTTTTTCCTTTTCATCAATTTGAAATTGTAGAGTATCAATGATCATGTTCTTTTCTTCTATACATCTCTTGAGTCTAGTAATTTCATCATAAAGGTTATCCACATCTATAGCATCCATATAATCATCATCTTCAAATGCCATTAACAACTTATATTCATTACCTTGTTCATCTTCATCACTGTTTGATAGACCATCACTATCTTCATGAGTGTAGTAGCTTTTCTTATTTGCGTTCTGTTTCTTGTTCCATCTAGCAGGTTCCTTTCCTTTATCCTTATAAGGACATTTTGCAGCATAATGACCTACTCTTCCACAAGAAAAGCATTTAAAAGGTAACTTACCTCTGAACCTTCCAGAACCCCTTTGAAGATTTCTGACAAAATTTGATTCTTCTTCCTCTTCTTCTGGGACGTGGCTTGCTTCATAATAATCTCCTTTGCCTGATGCCTTGAAAGCAGCTTCTCTTCTGTCTGATGGACCTCCCTTTCTCATTTCATAAGCAGTTAGAATTCCATGTAGCTGAGACATAGTAAGAATTCGTAGATTTTCCTTTTCTTCTATTGCAGATACTTTAGATTCAAACTTGGGGGATAATGATCTTAGGACCTTTTCAACCACAATAGCGTCTTTTATTTCTCCACCCAAATTTTTCATACAATTAACAACCTCATCTACCCGAAGAAAATAGTTAGCCACACTTTCATCATTATACATTTTGAGAGTCTCATACTGAATTCTGAGAGTTTGAAGTTTAGCACGTTTTACCTGTTCGTCTCCTTCATAGCTCGTGACAATTTTGTCCCATATCTCTTTTGCGGATTTATAGTGCATTACCTTCATGAATTCTGATTGAGATATACATCCTAATAGAGTACTGACTGCTTTCGCATTTGTTTCATACTTCTTTTTCTCGGCTGCATCTGTAGGAGTAGTTGAAGGAAAAGCATAGCCTGTCTCTACGATGTCCCAAACTTCTGTACCAAGAGATTGAAGATAGGCAGTAACTCTTACCTTCCAATAATTGAAGTTTCTCCCATCAAAAACTGGTGGCCTGATTGATGCTTCTCTCTCGTAGTTGCTCATGATGAACGATCTACCTTCAAGCGATCAAGCTTCTTTGAAGGACCTGCTTTGATACCAATTGTTGACAATAATACTGAGAGGGGGGGTGAATCAGTATTATCTAATTCTTTTAATAAATCTTCCTTATTTGTTCTTTGAATTATTTTTGCATGTCAGTACCATAAAATAATGAGCATGAACAAAGAAAAACAGATAGTCACACCAAAGAACGCAAGATGTAAGGTGGAAACCCAATGTGGGTGAAAACCACCTGCTGCAATATGTCTCTATCTTCTTTCAAATTAGAAACTTCTTTTACAATGGTTTTATACTGGTGCAGTCCTTTACCAGTGCGCAGGCTGCAACCTGCAGAGAGCTACAACTCTCTCTCTCTCTTGTTTTCCAGTCTCTCCTGGAAGGGAGCTACAACCCCCTACTTCTTTTCATAAAGCATCAAATGATCATCAAGTACATAAAAGTTACAGTCCACTACAGTTATCAGATCAGCAATAACAGAACTAACCCAGAACACCTTATCAACAGAAAAATTCAATCAACAGAACAGATACGCATTTTTCCCTTCTGTGGCCTGCGTCGCTACGCAGTTCACCTTCTGCTTCCCTGCGTATACCCGCAGAGATCCTTCTGCTGTACTGCGTGCCCACGCACTGTTCCTTCAACCGCACTGCATACTATTACTGCAGGGACGCACCCAGAAACATTATCGCGCCGCGTATTGTTACTGCATGGAGGCACCCAAGAACACTATCGCGCCGCGTACTGTTACTATGCGGATGCACCTGAACCTTAGTCGCTCTGCGTACCGACGCAGCTCTCCTTCTTCTGCTCTGCGTACCGACGTGGTTCTTCTTCTTCTGCTCTACGTACCGACGCAGGTCTCCTATTTCTGCTCTGCGTACCGACGCAGATCTCCTGTTTCTGCACTGCGTACCCACGCAGTTCTTCTGTTAAACACCTGCGGCCTTCTGATTAGGGCAAAGTAGGCAGTCCACCAGAGTGGCACAGTTGCTCAGATCTGATCATGCGCTCGAGAGATCACCCTTCACAGATTCGCCTTCAACTTCCCTTTTATATAGATCAAGCTTTTAAGACCATAACCCAATATTTCAGATCTAAAGATATTCAATTACAAAAGATTCTTAGCCAAGTGATCTCCTTTGCTTTATATAGGCAAGCTCCTCCTAAAATCATGGAACAATACCACGAGCCGACACCATAATAACCCAATACCATCGGCTAAATACCAGGAGTAAAACATAAGAAACCCCACGTGTGCTTTTCTCTGCCTTGAAATGTGTGCACTGGGGGGACGCACCTCCTGAACGGCTGGCCTGCGTATCTGGACGCGGTCCCTACATGGTGTACCTGCGGGTACGCACCTTCTGAACTGATTTCCTGCGTACTTCTTAATTTTCAATAAATTGAGAGCCTTGCCACGGGAGTTGCCATCAAGTACAACATCTGTAACATATAGCCATACCAGTAACATAATGCCAACACAACAATCCAACAAGACCATAGCAATTGAATCCTTGCAGAACTTGCAAGAACATCAGTCCATGGTAAGAGGGAGATAGATAGCAGTCATGGATGACATAATTGCAGAGGTCTAGGGACTGCCAGCCACTGGACTTGTGTGGACTCTGAAGAGGGAGAGACTGCGAAATGTCATAAAAATATTCCAAGATGAAGGCCAGAACCTGACTCTAAGAGGAAAAGGAACTCTACTAGCAGCATTGGGAGAGCCGTGGGCAGAATTGGCAAGAATCATCCAGAGTTACATCATCTGTGAAGGTATGAAAGATGTGGTAAGACCACGCCACCTTAAACTTTTAGCCTTATTAAAATAGAAATGCTCTGTGAATTTGCCTATGTTTTTAAATTATTTATTACATGATGTTGCCTGAAGCATGAAAAAAATCTCGCCACGTAGAATCAATAGTAAGTCTTCATGGGTTGATGCGATTGATAGTTAGCTACAGTCTTCCTCAACAACAGAGCAGTTGGGAGGAACTGATCGTCACGATAGACTAGGGACTGGCTCTGCCAGCTCCAAAACGAAAACTTGCTACCAGTACATTGAATAGACCATTGAAATGAAGGAAATCCTTTAGATTGGCATGGATTAGAGAGAGGCTGGAAAATTCTCAAGGGAATACCAATCAACCAGTGGAGATAGATGATTTAGGGGATGAGAAACACCCGCAATTGGAAGGAGAGGAGAATGAGAAAGAGTTGGAGGAAAATGCGGAAGGAGAAACAGAGGAAGAGACCAAACAGTCTACGCAGGCAGTGGAAGAGATAGAGAAATGTGAAGAAATCCCATTGAAAAATCCATTGCAAGAGGATGAATTGGCCCAAATTCTAGCCAATATGGGCGAATATGCTCAACCTCTCAGCCCACTAAACCTCCACATAGAAGAAGGACAACAGGAGCACTCTATTCATGATAAGAGTGCATCTGAAGAATTGTGCAACAAGGAAGAGGAAGAAGAGAATCACGCCACTCATGATGAAAGTATATTTGGAGAGAAAAGTGATGAAGATAAAGAAGAGGAAAAATCTGTTCCCAGTCAGACTACACCGGAAGAATTTCATGAAGGAGAAGGGGTGGAAATAGTAGAACAAGCTAAGGTTTCTACTCCTGAACAATCCGATCAGAACAATGAGGAAACACCCCAAGAAGAAAACCAGGGAATTGGTCAAGGTGAAAGTCCAGGCCCGAGTAAATAGACAACTGTTCCTTCTAATAAAATAGAAGAAATTAAAATATTATGAAAAGAACAATAAAGACTTCTTAACGTGATAGCACAACTTCAAAAACAAAGAAGAGTTTTGAAAACGGGAAAGAGAGAAAAAAGGACCTCGGGGGTAAAGCATGCAACCATCTTGGAAAAACCCCTCAAGAAAAATATTAGGAGAACTCAAGTCCAGAATGCCATTCAAAACTAGAAGGAACAACATTCAACTGTCACCCATGTCGAAGTACAAACAGATAATATATCAGCCTGTGATAAAGAATTTTAGATAGAGGCACAGTCCTCTGAGGAAATGCGAACCATAAACACGAGATGATGCAATAAGAAGATTCAAGTAAACCTTCCACTTACAACTACTATGTGGGACAGTGATCCGAGGACAGTAACTCTGTAAAAGGATTTGGTGCAAGCCCAACAAATAGTAGAGAAACTGACAGAACAGACTATCTCTCGAGAAAAGTATGAAAAATTACAACAAGAGCTGAGGAACGTCAACTTACTCGAAAGCCAGGCCTTTGAAGGATGGTGAAAGGAAGAAGAAAGGGTCAAAAAGGTAACTAAATGGATAACTTATGCTCTTTGTATACCGACACCCTAACATGTAGAGCACCTGCTAGGAACTATGCCTTGTTTTTAATGGAACGATATTTGCAATTGAAAATTAAAGCTGTCAAAGCAGGAGCTCCTATAGAAATAAACACTATTGACGATTTCATAAATTGTTGTAAGCACTATGGGGTGAAGGTTCAAAGATTATTATGTGAATTCTATCTGCATAACCTTGTGTTAGATCAAGAAACAGAGTAGAATCCTAGCCCTTTTGTTGGGGATATCCAACTGCAGGCATTCATTTCTTTTGGTGTTAATCAAATAAAATGGCTTAAAGCCTATAATGCTTTTCAAAGACAAGAAAATGGATTAGACTAAGGGTGCGAGCTAAGCCTAGAGACCCATTACAGTTGTGGAATAAACATAGGAACCTCATGAGGACTCCGGGCATGATTGAGGCATTAGGACCTATTCATACAACAATCAATTGGCAAGGGATAGAATATTTCTTTACCATCAAGGACCTTGCCATTGCAGCTGCCAAATTCCGATATCAGACTTCTAATCTGAACATCCAACTCAGGGAACCGTTTAACTATGAGAACTTTAAGCTAGTTGCTGATCGCTTGGGTCTCTATGGTGACCTTATTTTGAGAGAAGGCCCATCTTGGTTAGGCTATAGGTTCCATAGCCTGGTTATTTGGCACCCTGCACTAGGATACGAAGCCTTGTATGAAATGCCTCAGGGTCAGACAGGACATCTTTTTGAACACCTAGATAGGCATCATGGCTGTAGACCACCTCATGAGATCTCGTCTCCGGCCTACTCCCTCACTACCTTGCATGTCAACTACAATGTTTTCATGAGGGCATGAAAAAGGGTAAGCAAGGGGGTGTGTTAAGCATTGGATAAGGTATGTTATTATCGTTTATTTTTTCATCTTTTCTTTAAAACTCATAACCTCTTTGCATCATGAACTAGGTAGATAATAAGAAATTATGATAAAATCTATAGGATTTGTATGTAACGCAAAATAACTAATAATTTCCCTTTTCTTATGCAGGAAAATGAGAAAACAGAATATTTTCGTCCCAATGGAAAAGACATGACAAAGTTAATTGTTGTCCCTTTGACAGGGAACTGCATGCAAATAAGGCGATTCAAATTGGAGCGTATCAGCCAGGAAAGGAAAAAGGAGATACCAAATCGGCACAAGAGAACAAGAGGATAACTGAGAATTAACAGTCTGGTGAGGATTGCTATCTTAATGATTTTTTGCATTGTTGATATCTCCGCTCGACTATTGTAAGAAGGGGCAGCACTGCTAGCCGGGGGGATGAACTGTTGTTGTTTTTATGTAGTTCTCCTTTGTATTTGGAACTTTGATCATCGACTCTCGTTGAAGAGCGATCCACTGTAAATCTGTTTTGATGCTTTAATATAAATCTGGTTGCTATTCCATCTTTGATTCTAGAGTATTCTCAAGCGGTGTGTCCCTGGAGGCTAAGGGCCCGGCCCTGGTGGAACACTTGCTCCTATACCATTATTTTTTAATTCGTGTGTGGTTTCTGTTATTAGCTCTATTCAGTAATCTGATGTGCTTTGCTATTTTATATAACATTTCTACTATATTTTGTTTATGCTCAACTGAGTAATGTTGTCTTCTGTAACAGGAATGTTGTGTTGTTCATTCTAACTTTATAAGGCATTGTTGTTCCTTTAACCATTGATACAACATTGTTGTTCCTTACATATTGCCATTGCTGCTTGATTACAGAGTAACAGTGCTGTACATTTATAAATCGGTATTACTGCATTTATCTATGGTTTACACTTAACCGTGATTTTTGTTCAATTGGGATTGCCATTCCATTATGAATCACAATTGTTATTCTTTATAACTGTGATTTATACTTGTTGTATCGAAGTCAGATTACTGTTCCTTTCAATATTAAGCATGTTGTGTGTGATATTTGTCTTGGTTGATTGTGCATTTATATTTGATTCAAGTTGTTGTTCTATATTTCATCTCTGTTAGTTGCCATTCTATTTATGTTTGTTGTCCAATTTATCTTTAGAGTAAGGATTGTTACCTAATTCCTGTAGGATATCATTGTTGCATTCATTTCCTTAGATTAAGGTTTTGCTGTTCAATCTTGTTCATAAGAATAGTTGCTGTTCCATTTCCTATCATTTGTATTATCATTGCTTTGGTGTACAAAACGATCTGAGACTGTAGTGAGCATTGACATATGTTGTCTAGTTCCCATATTGATGATCTTTTCCTTGATTGTATTTTAATTACATCAATTTACAGAGGGATGAGTTACCATTACTGTACCCTTGACTGATAAATTTCTATAGCTTTCTGAGTGAATGATTTGAGTTTAAAGGTTCTTTTCTATAAGTGGATCTTATTTCAAGCATTCATTTACTTTTGTATTTAGAGCACTATACTACTAGCATTACTCTCACAAATGACCGACTCAAACTGAGTATACTCTTTGAGATAACAAATGGTTCCTAGATTGATAAGTTAATGTAGGGTAAATAGAGGTGAAAAAGACCCTTTTTACTGCTCGACAGATATGACCAAGGAGGGGGTGTGGACCAGGAAAATGAGCATGGCTACCCCAAGAAGTCATGGAAGTGGCTTGATTGCAGTTGTAATAGGTTTGGGATGTCCCTTGCATCCCTTGATGGTAAGGTCTGGGTCCATGAGGGCTCCTTTGGTTCATGAAGTAGAGTGGTTCAGTGGCTCCTTCGGCCCCCTGATATGCAACTTTAATTCCGAGCAAGGAAGGGCACTGATTTGTAGGATGGTCTTCTTCACAGACTAGACACACTTCTATAGAGTGCAATGGACATTCGTTCCTAGGATGCTTCCTAATGCACCTGGGACAAAATATGGCCAAAGCCCTCTCAGCTTCCTCTTATTTTCTTTGGATACGAAAGGTATCCATTTGCATGGCAAGAGTCTACCTCATCTCACTCTTGAAATCTTCTAGCTGATTTTCAAGTTCGCTTCTAAGGGATGAACTAGATAAGGGTGTATTGGCTAAAGGTTGACTTCCCCTACCTCTCTTTTTGGCTGCCCTAGAATGGTTTCTAAACACAGTATTTATGTCATCATAAGGTTGTTAGTAGATGTCTACCCCAGCCAGAAAATGAAGGGTATCTAGAAGGTCTTCAAGGACTCCTCTGAGTAGGACCAACTTTAGAGATTCGGGGTCAAGTGTGCACTTGGCCCTTTTATAACTGAGCTGAAACCTTTCTTCATAGTCTTCTAAAGGTTCATCACTTCTCATGGTCATTTGGAAGATTTCTTCCTTGGTATCCTTTGACCTTCAGTAGTCCTGGTATTTGTTGTTAAAGGCTTGTTGCATCTGAGCCAAAGTTGTGATACTGTTTCCAGGTAACCCCATGAACCAACGTAATGCTGCATCCTTGAGGGTAGAAGGAAACAGTTTCAACTTCTGCTCGTCTTCTGCATAATCATAGGTTCGATAGAGAACAACGAATTCAAACAAGAAGGTATCAGGGTCTTCGGTAGTCAATCCATGGAAGTGAAGTAAAGCTGAAGGACTTATGTTTTTCATTTTTGTGTCCCCATTAGTCTCTCGGATATGAAAGGCACCTTCTATTCTTTCCCCATTTCCTCTAACATTTCTGTTTTTGGCCATGGTCATGGGAGGAATGGTTTCTTGCTCTTCTTCTGTTATAAGATCTTCATATATCTCTGGAGGTTCACCTATAGGTTCTTTTGGATCACTGCCACCAAAGAAGAGAGAAGGGTGACTCAATGATGTGGTGGGGGTGTTGGGTAGGAATTTTCCTAAGTTGTCTTTGTTCCTACGAGGCATGAAAGGAAATCTCTTTTTTTTGGGTGATTTTTGTTTTTTTCTTCTTGTACCTGCAAAAATGGAATGGATTGAACAACCAACTGCAACTAACTGAAATGAATCTTGTTGAAATGGAAATTGTAGAATTGAAATGAAAGCAGGAAATGTCTAATATATGTTTGCTGAAATGAAATTGTAGAATTGAAATGAAAGCAGGAAATGCCTAATCTACGCTTGTTGAAATGAAATTGCAGAATTCAAATGAGAGCAGGAAATGCCTAATCTACTTTTGTAGAATCAAAATTGTAGAATTGAAATGAGACAACTACTCTACTTTTGGTGAAATACACTACTTAGCAGAAGGTTGCAGTAGAAAATAGAAGAAAAGTAGTAATCAAAAAATACTCTGACACTTCCTTGGCAATGGCGCCAAAAAGAGTGGTGAGCTCTAGTATTGTAGCCATAATGATGCAACTCTTGGGGTTTCCTTCTTTACTTTTATCAACCTGGTAGTTCGTAACAAACTTGGAAGCGACGGTGCTGTATGCACAAGTACTAGCTCTTATTACAGGCTCTCACTTGATCAGCTGGCGCAAGTTTGCTAGGAGCTTAAGCCAACTTTTATGAGTTCTCAGAAGAAGCTTTTAACTATGATATAAGAAAGCTAACTCTACAGGGCTTGCTCTACTTGCAGAAAGAGGAGGAAAACTTAAATGAAATTCAAACCCTAGCAAACCCTAGTTTACCCACTAACCCTACGTTTGCAAGAAAAGAGATGGAAACCAATGAGGCGAGTGCCATATGATTACTGAAAAGATAAATTGCATTTATTCGAGCTACTTCTAAAAAGAAATGGAAAGAAATCATCTTTTCGTACTTTTGAGTATTTTTATGTGGAATTATTATGCTTGTGATTTGAATGGTTGTGACTATGTAGAGGGTTGGTGGCAAACGAAGATGAAGTTTGGCTTTTGTAGAAGGTGAGGAAGGTGTGCAGAGGTGCTCAGAATCCCCTAGTACCCTTCTGAAGACTTCCATTGGGATCAGACTTCGAAAAATCACTCACGGGGAATTCTACAGGAGGCTGCAGGGGATCTATAGGAGGTTCTACAGGAGGATCTACAAGAGGAGGCCGAAAATGGTTTTTGGAGGTTTGCACGTGGAAAATTGATGGAAAAAGGGAAAAGAAGGATGGATGAAGGTGTTGAGGGGTCTAGAATTTGTCAAGGAATATCAAGGATGAATGAGATGGTTGGATTTGTTCAACAGTCAAGAAAGAAACTTTGTGAAAAAACGCAAAAATTAGGGCAGATTGGTGAAATGTGGTGAAAGAGTGGGGAAATATAGGAGAAGTGATTTGGTGCTAGCTATTTGATGGAGGGATGGTGAGCTAGATTGTTCTATAAGAGATTTGCATGCTTACTTCTCAGAACTGACCAAAAGAATAACCGAAAAACAAAGTTTTGTCTATTTTACCCTAAATTCTAACCTAAACCACAAAAATGCTGAACAATCCTTGATGAAAAGAAAATCATGCAAGAGAAATATGATAAAAGGACATGAAATGATCTAAACAAGTGAATTTGAACAAATATCAACTCTTCCAAATCAAAGTATCACACTAGTAGTTGCATGAAAGAGCAAAACCTGTGTTTTCGGTGGCAGCAGTAGTGCCTTGACCTCAGATCATGGTCCCAATGAGGGAGAAAGGAGGTTAAGACCTGCTAGTAGCCTTTTTGGATCTTTTTCTATCACTGTAGTAACTTACTTAACCAAATTGAAGCAAAAACAACTATTCTAACCATCAAAAGAAACCTAATCTAATGAAGCAAAATGAGTATATGCAGCAGAAATTAACTCGTGAATGGAAAAAAAAACATATAAATACACAAAGGAGGTGCTAGGAAACTTGGGTTGGGCCCTAACCCAAGAGCTTCAGCCCTCTGGAAAAGATCAATGCTGGTTCAAAACTTGGTTCATCTTCATTTATCAAAAAATAGCAATTACATCACATAAAAACTGTCTGAAAAGGAGCTCGAAAATGGGCTGAGTACAATGCTGCACAAAAGTGAGAAAATAGACTAAGAAATGGATAACCTACTGAGGCTTGAAGCCTTCTTATTTATACAAATGGGGACTCCCAACAATCCTCCTAAACTTAAGGAACTCGGCTGCCTAGAATTGAAGATAACAACAACCCTACTTGACTTGCTCAGCTGCCCCTTGGAATCATCAATGTGGGCCTTTGTACTCCGAGATGCTGATGGAGAATTCAAGGAAGGGGTCTTTAATGAAGGAGACACCCCTCCTACAAGTCATCATCCCTGTTTCCTTGAGTTTGGCTGCCATTTTGCTCATAATTGCCTTGTATTTGTCCAAAATTGTCCAAAAAATCTGTAATAAACATTCATTAGACTACATGGCAAAGTGACTATCCACATTCACTCTATTGACATAAATATATTCAAATACATGCACAAAAATATTGAGAATGGTGGATTAAATGAAAATAATAGGCAGAATGAGCCCGTATTGTTACACAAAAATATCGTCACCATGATTATTTGCAGTCAGTATGGGTCTATCACCACTTGTACTGTCCTCCTAAGCAAGTCTTAGACCTCAGCTCCCAACAAAGCTCTGGTTCTACACTTTCTCTCACTGTTGCCTACTATCCCGCACCTCCTGTTTACAAAAGCTGCGGACCTGCCCACTCTGTCCCTAAAGGAGTGGGTGTAGACCCCTGTGAAAGTCAAAAGGGTGCAAGTTTATTCTAAAAACTCACTTTGGGTTAATTCTAGATGATTCTAGAAGGAATTTTGATGTGGATTGGTCGCTCTTAGGTGGTTCACGCATCCCAAAAGAGAAGGAGCTAATCCCTTGATGAGAGGAGCTATCCCTTTGAAGGAGGGCTTTATCCCTTTGAAGGAGGACCTAGTAACTTCCCTCCATTGCACTATAAATTAAGGCATTGGGCTAGTTGCTAGGGAGGTTAGAAGCTGAACATTTTTGAGGGTAATTGCTAGTGGAATTGAGACTTCCTAGTTAAGCTTGAGAGGAGAGATCACATACCTTTTTGGCTTCATTGGGAAGAGAGTGAAACTTGTCAAAGTAGAGGAGACTTCTTGTTGGACCCTGGGAGGAGCTTGTACAGCGTCAAGGCACAGGTTGTAAAGTTCTTCTTTGATTTGAATTAATACAATTAGATTCATTTTTCTCAACAAATTGTCTTATGTCTTTTGTTTCATGAATTCCTTGACCTTCATGTTAAATATGTTTTATAATATTGGCTTTTCGGGTGCTATTTAATTTTTTTGCTTGTTTGTGTTTGCAGATTCGCAACAAGGGAGCTCACTTGGATCAAAGGAGCGAGGCTTCCACAAACTTGTATTGGACCCAAGGTAGGCCTAAAACACTTGTTTTCCTTTGTTTATAAATGCATATTTAGAGAAAGATAGTTTGTGATTGGCTTGCTTGTCACTAGGTCTCTTTAGATTCTAGGAAGGTCTATCTTGTCTGGAAGATCGACTCATTCCGTGTGACAAAATGGCGACTCCACTGGGGACTTGATTTTTTCCTTGTTTTTACTTTGACCTGAGAAACTGTGTTTTTGTTTCTATTTTTGGGTTGTTGTGTGTGGAATTGGGTAGAATTAGTAGATCCAGGGTTATTTTTTGTTTTTCATAACTTTGGGAGAGGACCGCACCCTGGGCTTTTGACACAGTGCGGACCTATCCACACTTTTTCTTTTAGCACAGAGCGGTACCACACCTGTGTTAACTATGGGCCTGCGGACCCTGTCAAAATTTTGGAAAACCTAAGATTTTCTCTGTTAGTCAGCTTAATTTTTATTTAGAAGTTATTATCCCTTGCCCAGACCTGCATATAACCTGTCAGAAGCTTTCCTTAGGTTGATTTCATTGGTGTTAGGGTTTTAGGTGAAATTCCTAGAAGTTTTACTTGTTGGGTGTTTTCATTTTGGTCTTGTAGTAGCTTCGAGCTTAGAAGTTGTAGGAACCTCAGATCACCTTGGTTTTTACCAGCCTTCTTATGAGTCTGACCATTTGTGAAATCTACCTTTGTTGAGGAATCCACCTTGTGTTTCCTCTTTACAAAACTTTGAAAAGATTGTGTTTAAAAGATTGGATTTCATTTTTAAAGAAGAAAACAAAATTGGTTGTTTTTGACTGATTTGTGATTATGCATAAATTGGTCCTTAGTTTACATCTAGCTAAGTAAAACATCCTTAAAAAAGACATCTTGTAAGCTTTGACTTCAAATAGGTTTTTATAATTTATAGATCTCAAAGTTAGTGGTTTCCATAGTTTTGAGTGTTTTATAAAAAATAAAAAAAATCTCTTTTGGAAAAAGTTTGTTTTTGTAGTGGTTGAGTGTTTTGAAAAGAAAAGGGAAATTTTTGTGAAAATAACTAGTTGTCTCATTTTGAGTGCATTGGAAAGGACAAAAGCTCTTCTTTTATTTTGTTTGTTAAGAAAGATTTGCGTTTACAAGTATTTGCATTCTCAAACTCTTTCCTAGCTAGAATTTCATTGAAGGGAAAAGATTGTTTAATCATCTTAAGTGCATTTTTAGTGATTTTGAGTCGAGTATTCATACCATGAGTTTCATCTCCGCTCCTCTTGAATTAAACAAAAACCAATAAAAATAACACTTAAGGTAAAATTCATCTAGTAATATTTTTATTTATAGGGCTTTGATACACCAACATAGCTTAGTCTAGTGTCTTGGAGTAGGAGAGTAATTAACTCTCCAAGATAGTAAAACAAACAAGTAGTTGTATCTTGTGGTAGGGAAGAAATCCAATTGTTGCATTTATGCTTTGGGAAAGCTCCTCTTAAAGGAGAAGCACGAGATCGTGTCCAAACCAGTGTGGGAATCAATCCTTCCTCATTGGGAACGACGCCAGATATTCACGTATTAAAAACGGTAAACGTCAGATTAACCATTGTCAAGGAGCCTGGGGTCACTTGTTGGTAAATCTTGGATTATTTCAAGGAGCCTTCAAGGGGATTGAGCTTGCTACTCTGCCCTTGTCTGCGTATCGGATCGTAGACTGTTCCCCCAGGTATATTTGTTTCGGTTGGTAACCTTAGTGACCATATTCTTTAGGATTATTCCTAAGGTGACAGTGGCGGGAAGATCCCACTGTACCTGGAGCAGACGTTGGATAGACTCACTTGGATTTCATGGGGGGTTCTCTTCACTCGAGACGGTTAAGTGGAGGAACTTGTGCCAGTCTATTCATTAAGCAGGTTGTCAGGGTAACTGTTCCAACTGCCATTTCTGTATCGAACTCTGTGACGTTGGATTTCATCACCAACTAGTGTTTTCAGTACGGAAAGTTACTGTTTGTGTGTGTTTGATCTCCTAGATTCTTTAGGCATGTGATTAAAATTTGTTTGGTTCTTTAGAGGCTTTAGGTGGTTTTCATTGAGATTTTACTTTGTTTGTGTGTGAAGTAGTTAAAATTTTTTAATCGTGGCTGAATTACTGAGGAAGTCCCGTAGACTTTGGGGCCAACCTCCTAAGTTTTCACCGAGCCAGCCTGAAGGGTTGAGAGTCCTCGTAACTCCTAGAGATAGTAGATTTGGGTCACCTGAAGAAGGAGAGTCTTCTTTGGTGGTACATCCTGATTTTCAAGCTTTAGTAGCAGATTATAATCCACAATCAGTGTCTGTTTCAGAAGTTACTGGTAGCTTTTCATCTACTAGTGATATAGGTGAGGAACCTGAAATATCTAAAACTGAAAGTGAATTTGCTGCTACTCCAACATCGGGTTTTCTTCTCCAGCTTCTAGTGGTCCTGGTTCACCTAGGGTAGAAAGAATAATTACCCAAAATCTTCCTTCTGGACTTATAGCTATCGAAGAACTTGCTACTCTGGAAGAAGAAGTAGGCATCCATATCCCTGAAAATCAACCTGCTATTTAACTAAGGGAGCGTGAATCACTTTTTTACAGTCCACCTAAGAGCAGTGCTTGGTATCTTTCTTTGACTAATTTCTTAGAAAACCCAGGGTTAAGTTTTTCACCACCTCGTGTTCCTTATCACCCAACACCTAGAGGTTACTATCCTCCGTTAAATATGTCAAGACAGTCGTTCATGTTTACTCAATCTCCAGAATCCTTTTTGTACGGCGATCCTTCTATTCCCTCTGGGTATCAGTCACTTTCTGGTACCTTTTCGGGAGCATCTCCTCAACCCATTGAACAAGGGTTATTAACTGGAAGCAATGGTATTAAGCCGTTGAGCGTAGAAGATATTCTCATGATGTCAGGTACTATTCCTAATCCTCAACCTCAAGGTGGCTAGTTACTGCCTGGGGGACAGCCTCAAAATCCTCAATTATCGCCTGGGGGGCAACCTCAAGGTACCCAATTTGTGCCTAGGGGGCAACCTCAAGGATAGTACATACCTACGGGATATTACGTTCCTCAAGGTCAACCCGAAACTCAATATGTACCCCAAGGTCAACCCCAGTATCATTATGTACCTCAAGGTCAACCGCAGTATCAGTACGTGCCTCAAGGGTATCAACCCCAAGGTCAATACTCGAACCAAGGTTTCCAACCACCCTCTGGTCAATCATATGTTCAAGGAACGAGAAATGTACCTTTGAATTATCAATCCTATCCTCAACCCGGTTATGGTCCTCAATATTCTCAACCTGTTATGGGTTCGTACCCTAGAATGAATTTAGTGTGGGATCCATCGCAAACTCAATAGATCTTGCAACCGAATGTACAGTTGTCATCTCAAACTAGACAACCCTTAGTTTTTGGTACACCCCAGCAACCTGTCCAGTCTATTATTCAAACTTCTGCACCTTCGGTAGTTTCTCAGCCTGGGCCTAGTACGCCTCGTACTCCGCCTCAAACGACTGCTGCAACTGCCACAACATTTGTTCAATCTACCCCACCTAATTCTGGAGTATCGATAGCTCCAGTTTCTATTATTCTTGTATCTACTCCTTAGACATCTTTACCTTCGTCTGGATCCAGGATTCAAACTTCGGTTCAAATGCCTGCAGGACAACCTGGTTCAAGAACGGTTGTCACAAGTCAACCACAATTTACTTATCAACCGTACCAAGGACAGTACCAATTACGTCCTGCTGTGCAACAACTAGTCTATCAATATCAACCGTACCCTGGGTACACATATCAACAACCTCAACAATCCCAGTACGGTCTAGTTAATCCTGGTTTTCCGGGAGGATACAATATCCCAAATGCAATTCATATTCCTAGTTATCCTAGATATCCTCCTCCTGGGGCTGGTCTCATGACCCAGAGTTTTAGGGACCCTAATCATCAGTTACCATTTATCGCAACTTTGGACTTGCCTGACTTGTCGCACCTAACGAACAATCCCATTAATTATCTTCCGTTTTCACCGCCAATGCCGAATAAGTTGCCTAGTGATATTCCTAAGTTTGAAGGCAAATCAGGAGAGGACCCGTCAAACCATGTGATGACTTATCACCTCTAGTGTGCGTCTAACTCCATTTCAGATGATTCAATCTGTCTAAGACTTTTCCAGCGCACTCTAATTGGTCTTGTAGCCAAGTGGTACATTGAGTTACCGCGAGGCACTTTTTATAATTTTAGTCAGTTAGCTACCTCGTTTTTAACTCATTTTCAGCTGCTAGTCAGATATGACAATGGCACGGAATTACTAAATTCATTAAAGCAATCGACGTCCACTTACATTTCAGATCACATTCATGAATGGAGACGTCGATGGAGTTTAGTGAAGGTTTTTATTCCGGATCAGATCTTGGCTGAATGGTTTGCAAAATCTTTGTTGCCAAAGATCACTGAAGATGTAGCTAAGGCCGGAGTCGTTACTAAGGAGCAAGTAATTGCTCAAGCACAATACCTTGACTTGGTCTATACTTAGTTAGGTACGTTACACGAGAAAATCCCCGATCTTCCCAAGCAAAATCAAATCGCTGCAGCTTCTTCAGGGTCTCATGCCGCTGATGGTATGATTGGTACGGTTAACACTAAAAGTAAGAAGTCATCTTCCAAGAATTCTTCTCCTATCATAACCTTGCCTGATTCCCCGACAGGAGATTCTTCCGCGGAGATTTCTGCCGATATTTACGTTATAGAGTCATCTACAGCCAAATCAAAATCCGACGGTAAGAAGAAAGGGAAGAAGAAGAATAAAACAGACAAAAATTCAAACGAGAAACCTGAACAATCAGAATCTAATGATGAAAAACGCAAACCTCGTTATCCTTGTCTCATTTGTGACGAAGAAAATTTTACAAGATACTGCCCTCATCATGGAGAGGTTGCGAAGATTTTCAAGGGTTCCCAAATGCCTGCTGTCTTGAAGGATCCTTTTCCAAGTCAAGACAGTAAGATGATAGGTTCTTCCTCGAGTGCCAATGAAGAGCCCATACTGATGATGTCCCATGTTAGGATTGCGATTTGATCGCATGATTATGGTAGTAAAAGTCTTGTTGATGGTAAAGAAGCAGAATCTTCTCATTCTAACCCATCAACCTCAGCTCCCGGTTCCGATCCCCTACAGATCGTGAAACCTAATCCAGACTTGGTAATCAAACTGCCCGCCAAGGGTATACTTCGAAAGTCAGCTTTCAATCCACATGCGAGAGAGGCTCAGAACTATAACATTGTTGAGGATTTAGCTATTTCACCCTCAGCAATGTCAGCTTTGGAAGCGCTGCAATCATGTCCAGCACAGCGTAAATTACTTTTGTCGGCTATAGGAGCTGTTGATGTTCAAGACTTGAACCTAATAATTTTCGATCTAGAAAATAGTACACCGTGCTTACCTCATCAAATGGCTTTCCAGATTCCAGTGATAGTAAAAAACAGACCTATTCATAGGACTGTGATTGATGAGGGAGCCTCAACGTGTATTATGTCGATACAGTGTTGGAGATTGCTTGGTTCTCCTTCACTAAATCAATCCTCGACAATTCTAAAGGCCTTTGATGGCTGTGGGTTTCATACTTTTGGCATCTTACAGGATTTACCCATAGGGGTTGAAGGAAAAATCGTTAATCTAGATGTGGAGGTGATTGATGCCCCTCTAGATTACAACCTTCTCTTGGGTTGTAGTTGGTCTTACGCTATGACAGCTGTCGTTTCATCGGTCTTTCGGGTTATAAAGTTTCCTCATAATGGAAAGATCGTAACAATAGACCAGCTGGCTTACTTTTCATCTGACCCAGCCTCTTCTGAAAGTATTCAGCATGTCGGAAAAATGACTAGCCCGTATAAGGATGTTGGAGTAGGACTAGTTAAAGATGCGGTTTACTGGGAACTTTTCCTTTTCCTTCGATCAACGCATCGCCTTCATTTGCAACCATTCATATGATTTCGTTAGACACCATTGTTTATGATGATCCTTGGATCATTCCTTCTGAATCTGAGATAGACTCATTTGGTGATGTTATGCCTTTGAGTCCATATGAAATTACGTATGAGGCCGTGCAATCATTTACCGACCCATTTTCAACCAAAATTGACTTAACGAATGTGGTCCGTGAGGAATCAATTTTCACATTAAGCTCAGATTCAATCACGTTTTCCGAACTTGTTCACTCTGATGAGCAAATTCGTGAAATCCTATGTGTAGATGATTTACCATGGGAAGATCTCCATCACCGATCTTCGTTCTTACCCGAGAATGATCATTTTGAAAATGATTTTTCATCAATTTTTACGACTGAATATGTCAAGGAACCTCAAAATCCATTGAAACATCCTGATTCAGAGTTAAATTTGGGAAACGTCTCTCGAACTATTCCTATTGACATTTCGGTTAAGCCTGGAATTGTTGAGAACATTCATATAGGTGCCTCGTGTATAGAAGACGAAATCCAAATATATAAGGCCCTATTTCAAGAATTCTGCGACGTCTTTGCCTGGTCCTATGAGGAAATGCCAGGAATTGATCCGGCGATTGTTGTTCATGAAATCAAGACTTACCAGGACGCTAAACCCATCCGGCAACGTTTGCGTCAGATTCACCCAAGAAAAGTTTCTGCAATTAAAGCAGAAGTTGAAAAATTACTCAAAGCAGGTTTCATTTATCCGATCCTGTTAACGGATTGGGTATCGAATATTGTTCCGGTTAACAAAAAGCAAGGGACAATAAGAATATGTATCGATTATAGGGACATTAATCGAGCCTGTCCAAAGGACAATTACCCAACTCCCTATATCGATCAAATCATTGATGATTGTGCTGGCAACGAAATATTCTCCTTCATGGATGGTTTTTCCAGATACAATCAAATCAATATTCTACCTGCCGATCAACCAAAAACGGCTTTCATTTGTCCATGGGGGACATTTGCTTATTTCAAATTACCTTTTGGGCTCAAGAATGCCGGCGCAACTTTTCAAAGGGCCATGTCTTATGCGTTTCATGACATCAAGCACATTGTGCAACCCTATCTCGATGATTTTCCTACTCATTCATTACATCGAGCTGATCATCTCATCCATTTACGAGCAATCTTTATGAGGTGTAGGCATTATCAGATTCGGTTGAATCCACACAAATGTGTTTTCTGTATAGAAACGGGTTGATTTTTTATGCTCTTAACCTGCAAAATGATACCCAAATACATAATATGCGAAGAAAAGATACCCAAAACACAAAATAGCAATGATTTTATTATTCAGAGTGTAATGTTCACTTGCCTCTTCGAGGGGGCAACCTCCAATAGAGCAGAGCCTGACTGCAAAATAAGACACGATACTCCTCGCAGGGAGTCTCTATCCTTTATATATGACTCATACATGCAATACCATGGGCCAATACCGTGGGTTTTATTAATACCATCTATCTAATACTATGGCCCATTTGCAACTAACTGTGGTTCCGTCATTAATTGTGGATTAACCCCTTACAATTATTAATATGGGCTTTATTGACTCTTGACTATGACGTGATCCCATTACATAAATAAGGGGGTTAGGGCGGGACCCTAACACGATTGCTGGGATTTGTTGTTTCGAAAGCCGGCATTCGCGTCGATCCCTCAAAGGTCGAAGCTATTGTCAAATTGCCTCCTCCTTCGAGTCTTCGCCAACTCCAAAGTTTGCAAGGGAAAGAAAATTTTTTACGACGATTCATTCTTAACTACGCCAAGGTTGCAAAGGGTTTTACCCAGTTGTTGAAATAGAATACTCCATTCCATTGGGATGAGATAGCTCAGAAATATTTTGATGCACTAAAACACGCATTGACCCATGCACCGTTATTGCATCCTCCCAACTACAACCAGGACTACTTCTTGTATCTCGCTGCCTCTCATTCCACCATTGGAATGGTCTTAGTTCAGGAAGATGAATTCAGTACTGAACATGTGATATATTACCTTAGTCGGACTTTAAATCCAACTGAGCTAAAATACTCACAAGTGGAGAAATTGGCATTGACAGCTGTTCAAGCTGTCCAACGTTTTCGTCACTACATTTTACTACGTAAAACTACAGTAATTTCTGATTGCAACCCTATGATCTACATTTTGACTAAGCAATTAGTAGGGGGAAAGTACTCTAAATGGATTGTTATCCTGCAGGAGTTCGATTTGGAATTTGAGAAATCTAAGTCTAAGAAATCTTTAGTTTTTGTGGAGTTAATGTGTGACTTCCCGCGTGCTGACACGGAAACTGTGGCGGAAGAGCCCATTGCGGATGAATCCTTGTTTCTAATCAACACTTTAGATCAATGGTATGTGGATATCATCGTTTATCTCCAGACCCAATCCTTTCGGCCGGAAATTTCAAGGTCAGAAGGTCGGAAAATACGATTCTAGTTCCAACAATTTAGGATTATTGGAGATACTCTTTATCGCTGTGGGGCGGACTCTGTTTTTCGACGTTGTTTAACTCACGAGGAAGCTGAAGGGGTTCTAAATGACTGTCACTCTGGAGCGTGTGGCGGTCATATGTCTGGGTATGCCACAACCCAAAAGATATTGCGCACAGGCTACTTCTGGCCGTCTTTGTTTAAAGATTGTATTAACGCGGTCCGAAAATGCCACAACTGCCCAATTTTTGATCAAAAGATGTGCACTCCACCTGCTCCTCTCCACCCTATAATTTCCGTTGGTCCTTTTGCCAAATGGGGTATCGATTTTATTACATGTAATCCTCACTCGGTCGGGGGGCATGCGTATATCATCCTTGCGGTAGATTATTTTACCAAGTGGGCCTAGGCGATGCCTACATTTGAGGCAGACGGCAAGATAGCTGCAATTTTCGTGTTCAATCATACAATTGCTAGATTTGGTGTCCCACAAGTGATTATCACTAATCATGGGCATCATTTTCGAAACGTTATGATGACCAAACTTACAGGCCAGCTTGGTTTACGTCACGATAGTTTAACTCCTTATTATCCACAAGCTAATGGTCTGGTTGAATCCATCAACAAAGTTTTAGTCATCATGATCCGATGAATCATTGGGATTCATCGGTCGAATTGGCATAACATGTTATTTTCGGCGCTTTGGGCGTATCGAACCTCAGTAAAAACATCAACAGGGTTCACTCCTTTCCAACTAGTTTATGGTCTGGAAGCCGTGTTACCCATTGAATGCGAAATCCCATCATTGCAAATGGCCATCGAGTTAATTTCAGCCACTTCTGAAGAGGAAAAACGTTTGTTATACTTTGCTCAATTAGATGAGAATCGACGTGATGCTGCATTGGCGATCGAGACTCACGAAAAACGTATGAAAGCTCAGTATGATCGAAATGTGACCCCTCGAAATTTTTCGGAAGGAGATCTAATCTTAGTTTATGATCAAGCTAATGATAAATTAGGCGCTGGAAAATTCGTTCCTATGTGGCATGGTCCCTATGTTGTCAAGCAAAAGCTAGCAAAAGGGGGGTATGAATTGGTAGACTTTGACGGGGACTCTTTGGGTAAACCCAGAAATGGTCTTTACCTGAAGAGGTATTATGCTTAAAGAATGGGTATGGAGATTTTTAGTTAGGATAGTTTTTCTTTCTAGCTGGTGTGTTTTAGTTTAAAAAGTGTACTTAGCTTAGTGAGTGTTTTTCATCATCATGCCTGCTTATCTTGGTTTTACTCTTGGTATTGCAGATGTCGATGCCTCTCCAAACATACATTGGTTTCACTGATGGTGCTTGCCATAATACACAGAATATTTCTTCCGCAGCTTGGGTTATCTATTCGCCCTCTGACAAGTTGGTATCTATGCATGGGGTAAGCCTCGGTCAAACAATGAACAACATTGCCGAGTATAGTGCAGTGATTAAGTTATTATCTGAATCTATTTCATTTGGGATTCGGAGTTTGATAGTGAGGTTAAATTCTGAACTCATTGTATTATAGCTTAATGGAGTGTATGCCATTAGAAATCTAGTGTTATTGAGATTATTTTTGAGAGTGCGACTCTTGGAACGTGAATTTGATTATATTTAATATCAGCATATTCCAAGATCTTTAAATACATTAGCATATGAAATTGCTTCTCGAATGTTAATTAGACATTTGCAATAATCATACATGTAAATTTAAAACCATTCCATAAACTGATTTACAAGATAAATTGATAACAGTGATATATATATAGGAGTGTGTCAAAAAATACATCGTCCTCAATCATAGGTTGAAAAACCTTATGATCGGCAAAAATGATAAGTACAAAAAGCAAAAATGTCATATGTGCCTACAATAGGCGATCATCCTATCACTGGTGATGATCTCGATAAGAAACCACTGCACGGGCCACCTTGCAAAGGAACCTCCTAAAAGGTCCTGGGACCCCAATCACATAGCGCTGAAGTCGACGAGGAATGTCATCTATGGTGGTCTCCGGAATATCTCCTGTCAAGTGCTTTAGATGACTCTCCAACTCGGCCAAAACCTCTGCTGATTCGTCCTGTGGGGCTAGCGCGGCTGCAATTGGTTGTTTCCTCTCGTAAGGCCGGAGAGCGGCTGGTCGCTGTGGACCCACATCTGCATTTGAAACTTTTACTATCAGTTTTGGGACGATAGAAAAATAATAAAAAAATTAAAATAGGAAAATGTTGAAAATGATTTTACCTGAGTCATCCCATTGCTCTCCTGGTGGAAGAGCCATGTCTGGGTCACCACGAAAATCTACCCCAGCGTAAGGAAAGTCTTGAATAGAAAAAACCTAGTTTTCCAAGCATTGGAAATACTCAGGTTTGAATCGAACAACCTCTGTCCCCTCGTCCGGATGACGGGCCATAACTGCAACCCATCGCATCAGTTTGGGCTCTTGAGGAAGCCCAGCTCCAACAGTAAGGTGTTGCGGGATCAACATTGGAACCCTCTCTAGACCAAAGCTCACAACCAAAGCCCCATAACCAAAGGTCTTCAGTTGTCCGTTCTTGGCTCTGGTTAGTTGGCCTTTTACTTTGGCCAATACAGCATCACACCAGTTGAAGATGGTGCCTCCAAAGTAGTCAACTGCCATCCGCATCTGGGATCCGGTGGCAATATGTAATGCGGCACTCCCGGAAAGTCTGGTGACAGTAAATGCGATCACCATGAGTTCAGGAAGGGATATGGTTTTAATGTCTATCCCTTTGTCTCTAGCCTGGCTGTTGCAGAACTCTAGCCGGAGGCTATCGACAGACTGGCCACCTGGCCTAGTCCCGAATAGAGTCAAGTCTTCACCTCTCTTAGGCAAATCGGTCAAGAAGTATATGTCTGTCGGCTCGATTTCGAGCTGGTGGCCACCAATGAAGAAGCACTAGTCCTGTATGCTCCATCTGTCAACCAGCCACTGTAAGAAATCCACCTGGGCCCTCATGCCAGGTATGGCCCAGAATTTGTACAAGCCGCATGCCTTAAATGCATTGATCGAAGGTTGGTGATTCAACACGGCAAGATCCACGTCCTCATGCTCTCGTTCACACCAATCTAGCATGATGTACCCTCTACATCCAATAAAAAGACAAATTAGAATGCTAGAAATTAATTTGTTTGGGTCAAATTTGAGAATTTTTGGGTTAAAAACCCTTGCTGCGGGGACCGCACCCTCTGTGTTAGAGACAGTGCGTGGGTCCGCACCTTACCTACATGGAAGGTGCAGACCCCTGACTTTTTCCCCATTGAGAAAAAGTCGGGGTCCGCGGGCTGCCAGTGTTACGCCTGCGGGCCCCCGCGCGCGGGTTTTTAGCCTAAAAACCCTCCAAAAAATGAAATAAAAGCCTAAAACAAAAAATGAAACAGTTAAAAATGAAGAGTAGGATGATGTGGATTACCTGGAGAAGACAGCGTTCGATTCCGACAGTTGGATTTTCCGCAATATTCACGGGAAGTTTCTGGACAAAAGCACTATTTTCTCACCCAAATCTCAAACGGTAAAAATGAATTGACGAAAGCCCTTTTTATAAGTTTTTTGAGTAAATAAATTGCAAATTTGTTTATGTTTCACTTTGGAAAGGTAATTTTTGCAGCATTTTTATCCATTTCAAATAGGTATGAGTAATGTTTGCATTTTTGTTCAGGATAACGGATTATTCAGGCGAAATCTATCATTTTCGATGAAAAAACATTTAGAGTCACCTTTAAGCTCTTTTCTGACTCCTAAAACATGAAAAGATCGCCGAGTTTTTCTTTTTAAACTCGTTAAAATAGAACTAAAAAGACGGCCCACTTACAGCTCTTTTCTGACCGTAAAAACATGAAAAGATTGCCGGATTTTTTTCGTTTCAAATTCGATATTGGTTATAAAACGACATGTCATTGATCACTTTTTTACTTTTTTGGATCAGGGACACTAATTACGAAAGGTACTCCTTGGTCATAAAGATCAAGCGGTTCTCTCAAGTATTATTTTATACTTTTTTGGGCTTGGGAGACACAAATTTACGAAAAAGGTCAACCCTGGAGTCTTCTTAAGTTTTTTCAGACTCTCTAAAATTGAAAAACGCTAAGTTTCTCCTATACTGGACTCATTAAAATTTCACAATGAAGGACCTGTTCAATTACAAACAGGAATGAACCACTCCTTCTTAGGGTTCGAATTTAAACTAAATTGGACTCATCCGAAGGATGAGCTTATAATCAAGCAAATGTTATCCTCCTCAAGCTTGTCAACAATAAAGAGGTACTTGCCAGAAATGGTGGGGGAAAAGAGAGAAAAATGAGACTGTTTGTCATACTTTGTAACCACTCTTGAACACGACACTTTTATTCACCTGGGTTGGGAAATCCTTTGCCTAACAGTTGATCAAACCACATTGAAAGTCTTCAACCGGTTTCTGGGTATTAACTTTGGGTCAATTGCCACCAAACCATCTGTTGTGTCGTTATGTGTTCAAGAGGTCACTGCCAATAAGCCATTCATCTGCAAAATATCTGTCATCCATCTTGACCATCCCTGAGTCAGTCCTTGCAACTAAATTTCTTCAACTTGATCTATGATTTCGTGTTGTAAGTTTGCCTGCGATGGATCGCTTTCTATCGACTTCAGCTCATTATCTAGAAAGATGATCTAGAAATCGTCAGTACCTTGGGATCTGCATGCCTCAATGGCAGGTTTCTCACCTTAGATGATAGGTTGCATCATTGACCTTCGATCAAAGGATTCTGTGACATGTTCGACATCAACACATCTATTCACATCTCATGGATTGTACTGGGTACTTTGAGAGCCATTGACATCATTGGTGGTTTCTCTCACACTTGTTAACAATTTACATCATTGACTCATAATCAAGTGGTTTCTACCATGTTCGACTTCAACACATTCATTTACATGGATAGAATCGTACTGTTTCGGGAAGTAGAAATGAAGACCCTGGATCTAGTTTCCACAATCCAGGCTGCGAGGAATTTTGTATTCATTATATAATGGACTATTCATAAATAGATGGCTGCATCCATACTGTGTCCACATGAGTCTATACTTGTGATGTCTTACAAGATCATTCCTGTATCAGAGTAGTAGTTAGTTTTCTAAGTCAGTTTTGTTCTGAGTATGGGAATGCCTACCTCAGCGATGATATGATCTCATATATTATCTTGCATTGAATGTTTTTTACAAGTTCCGACCGGGCTCTCCATAAGATGATCCTCGAAATGATAAAGTACTTCACTCTTCCTAAATGATAAATGAAATCCTCATCTACTACAAACTTTGCACTTTAGGGGGCAATCTGTTACACAAAAATATCGTCACCATGATTATTTGCAGTCAGTATGGGTCTATCACCACTTGTACTGTCCTCCTAAGCAAGTCTCAGACCTCAGCTCTTCAAGTCAAGCTTTGAAAATGAGAGAAAGACATTGAAAATCAACAAAGCTCTGGTTCCGCACTTTCTCTCACTGTTGCCTGCGGTCCCGCACCTCCTGTTTACAAAAACTGTGGACCTGCCCGCTCTGTCCCTAAAGGAGTGGGTGCGGACCCCTGTGAAAGTCAAAAAGGTGCAAGTTTATTCTAAAAAACTCACTTTGGGTTAATTCTAGATGATTCTAGAAGGAATTTTGACGTGGATTGGTCGCTCTTAGGTGGTTCATGCATCCCAAAAGAGAAGGAGCTAATCCCTTGATGAGAGGAGCTATCCCTTTGAAGGAGGGCTTTATCCCTTTGAAGGAGGACCTAGTAACTTCCCTCCATTTCACTATAAATTAAGGCATTGGGCTGGTTGCTAGGGAGGTTAGAAGCTGAACATTTTTGAGGGTAAATGTTGGTGGAATTGAGACTTTCTAGTTAAGCTTGAGAGGAGAGATCACATACCTTTTTGGCTTCATTGGGAAGAGAGTGAAACTTGTCAAAGTAGAGGAGACTTCTTGTTGGACCCTGGGAGGAGCTTGTATAGTGTCAAGGCACAGGTTGTAAAGTTCTTCTTTGATTTGAATTAATACAATCAGATTCATTTTTCTCAACAAATTGTCTTATGTCATTTGTTTCATGAATTCCTTGACCTTCATGTTAAATATGTTTTATAATATTGGCTTTTCAGGTGCTATTTAATTTGTTTGCTTGTTTGTGTTTGTAGATTTGCAACAAGGGAGCTCACTTGGATCAAAGGGGCGAGGCTTCCACAAACTTGCATTGGACCCAAGGTAGGCCTAAAACACTTGTTTGCCTTTGTTTATAAATTCATATTTAGAGAAAGATAGTTTGTGATTGGCTTGCTTGTCACTAGGTCTCTTTAGATTCTAGGAAGGTCTATCTTGTCCGCAAGATCGACTCATTCCATGTGACACATATAGTTACCCATTTCTGGGGCTCATCAAGGTCTGTGGATCATATTGCATCTGCGGCTACATGGTTTGCTGCAACTCTTACGAGGGTTTCCCCTACGGTTGTTGTAGTTGTCCTTGCTGCGGTATCATCTATCCCTGCTATTGTGCAGATGACCCTTGCTACTGCAGAGGTACTTTAATAGTTCACAAAAAATTTATGAACTGTATCTAGTCATAGCCACCTTGAAAAGTGGATGGACCAAGCTAAACATATTGCCCAGACTGATGGACATAAGGAGGATTGACCATTCCTTGAGAACCATATGGAACATAAGGAGTTTGGTATTGAACCTGAGCCTCATAAGGCTATTGATACTAGAAATTTCTTAACCCAGATGGACCAATGGGATTTTGGGCCTGTTGGTACTAGACATTGCTTGATCTAGCTAGACCAGCAGGGTTTTGGATAACACCAGAAGAAGGCCAGTTTGTCCCAGCCATATGAGCCTATGAACTACTCACATTGGTTGTGCCTGACGTCATAGGAACACTTAAATTCTGCCGCCCAGGTGGTGGCACAACTTGTCCACTTACTAGAGGGGTCAAAGAACTGACAATAACATGCCTCGAGATCGTCGGTTGAACTAGATGGGTGACTGGGACGGATATTACAAGAGGGTTCGGAACGGTGGGTTTCACCGGGATTGAGGTAATGGCTTGTTGGGAGGTTAGGTTTGGAATGAACAGCCCTGTAGTAGGCATGTCACCAGATGCCCAAACAGGGTTGTGATAAAGTGATGAGGCACCAGGTGTACTTGAGACCAACTGTGCTAAAGTGACATAATTAGTTGGAAAATCCTGATATACACCGATGGGAATGCTCCTCGTGAAGGGGAAACCTTTAGGAGGAAATTGGTGTTCTTCCTCCTCGACAATGTGTGGAGTAGAAACTTCCGATTGATCTAGAGAGGTAACTGGATCTTCGCCTTCAAGTTCCATCGCTGGGAACAAACAACGACAAACAACCGAAGATGTACGAGGGAATAATTCCAAAGGAACACGCGGCTAATCATACAGACTTTACGGACACTATAGTGATATCACAACAGGGTCGAACAAAGAATTTAGAGGATATATAACCAGTCCAAACTGACCGTTAGTATTTGGCAAACTCTCAAAAGTATGGACGGGATTGTCTAGAGATTCCAGGCCAATATCTAAAGATGACCTAGTATCTAAAGTAGGTAGAGGATGAGATGACAAAAGTTGAATGCTCAGAATGATTCCGAGTTCAAAACTTTGGTCCTCTAGTGACTCTGGTAATTCAGGAAAAAGATCCTTAGACAATCTTTCAGATGGAGGAGAGGAAGAGGAAATATGTGAATTAGATGGTTCAGCCATGATGACCTTGTCTTAGTTAACAGGAAAAAGGAGACAAATTTCAAGTCTTTAAAATGTACTTTAGGGAAAACTCATGATTTGGTCTAGAAAAAACTAACAAAATGTTATAATATCATGGGCAACAATTTTTTAAGACACATAAATAAACTAGTGCTCTTTCATGTTTTAAGAGTCGAGAAAGAAGCAAATATGACTCTATCACTTTCGATTGGAAACAAGCTTGAAAGGACAAGTGCTCGAATGATATTTTAAGTTTAATGAGTTAAAAAGTGTTAGGCCCCTATACTACTAGTGTAACCCCTTATTGTTATTAGTAAAACCCACTTATTATATAGATGTACCCATGTAGTGCCCATATTGTTACTATTGTGCCCCATAGAAGCCCACTATTGTGATTATTCTGCCCTTACATTATTATTGTTATGTTAGCGCTGATTATGTTATGACTCCTTAGACTCCTATATATAGAAAGGAGGTCTTTTCATTTGTATCATCCAAGAATTGTTCATTTATGTAATGTAAAGGAGGTTTCCCCCTCGAAGAGGCTAAATTCTAAGGCGTTGATCTATCTTTTCTATATTTTCTTGAGCTGGTTTCATAACATTTGGTATCAGAGCTTTGGATTCTAGGGTTTTGCTTCTCAAAACAGGTCATCGTGGCATTTTTGCTATAACTTTTTTCTGTGAAGTTTGAGAGGCTAAAAAAAACCCATTTGAGAAGACATCGCACTGAATCTCGGGTCCGAATTTCAGAGACTTTTGCGTTATATTTACAGAGATATGATCTGAGGAAGTTGGTATTTTTGTAGACTCCTGAATTACATTCCAAACAGGTGACCAGGGGAAAATAGTCATAACTTTCTCTCTAAGCATCGGATTGAAATTTTGTAAGAAGGTATAGAAAGAGGAAGGAATATAGTTTCTTGTGTATATTTTTCAGTGCCAATGGTCGAAAGAGTGACTCGTGGCACGTCGTACAAGTTCGCTCTACTGAATTAGTCTATAATCAAGTCACTGTGGGAGATTTCGCATAACTCTTCCTTGGAGAATCCAATTTGGATCAGATTGGTGGCATTTGAAAGAGGACGTATAGAGATACTACAAGTCTCAATTTTAGAACTTAAAGAGCTGAAAGTATAGAGTTATAGTTGTTTCAAGATCGAGCTCCTAAAATCAAGAAAAAGCAAGATGAGGAAGTTTGATGGCAAGGATGCGGTAAATTGGATACTTCAGATGGAGCAATATTTTGATCTACATGGTGTACCACTGTTACAAAAGTTATGTATTTCATCTTCATATTTAGAACCGGATCAATTTTTATGGTATGAAGGGCTTTGTTCTTGTAAACAACTTGTTACATGGTCAATTTTCATGGAGGAAATGACAGCACATTATGAGGATACAAAGAGCAACACCTTCTTTAGAGCAACACCACAACAATTGGAAAGAGTAAAAGGGCTTTGTGACATAGTGGAAAGCAAAATTATGGAAACCAGGAAGCATACCACTCACAAATATAAAGATGGAAGTGTTTTTTCTCCTAGCCTTCCATAACCTACAAGGGTTACACCACAACAATTGGAAGAAAAAAGAGAAAAAGGGCTTTGTTACAATTGTGATAGCAAATGCACTAAAGGTCATATGTGTGTTGAGAAGAAATTATTTTACAAAGAATATGAAAAGGAGGAAGAAAAGGATCAAGAAACATCAAAAGAAGAAGATATATGCCAGGACGCCACCCCAGACAAAGAAGAAATGAATCAGACCATATCTTGTAAAGCATTGGAAAGAATTGCCACTCCCCAAACTCTCAAGATAGAAGGACATATCAAGAAGAAAAAGGTGTAAGAAGTGAAATATCACATCGAGAAAGAAGAAATGAATCCAAACATATCTTGTAATTCATTGGTCGAAATTACCACTCCTCAAACTATCAAGATAGAAGGACATATCAAGAAGAAATTTTTTCAAGAAGTGAAAGATCACATCGAGCATCAAGAAATGAATCCAACCATATCTTGTAAAGGATTGGAAGAAATTACCACTCCTCAAACTCTAGACATAGAAGGACATATCAAGAAGAAAAACGTTCATGCAGTGAAAGATCACATTGAGCATCAACAACAAGTTCTCCAAATTTTAAAGGATAACGCCACTTCAGTGCAAAATCAAATGAAACAACAGGTAGATCAAAATCATAGTGAAAAATGTTTTGATGTAGGTGATTGGGTATTTTTACTGCTCAATCTCAAGCAAGTTGTTTATGAGAAGGAAATGTTGGCAATACTACATGCACTTAAAAAATGGCGACCTTATCGAATGGGAAGACTTTTCACGGTAAAAATGGATCATGATAGTCTTAAATACTTTTTAGAACAACTATTATCTTTAGAAGAAAAGAGAAAATGCGTCACAAATATGTTGGGTTATGACTTTGACATCATCCATAGAAAATGGAAGAAAAATTTTGTTGCAGATGCACTCTCAAGAAAGGATGAGGATGTGGAAGCATTGTTTTGTGTTATTTCTATTATCCAACCAGATTGGATAAACGAAGAAAGGGATGAATGGAAGAAGGATGAAGAAGTATGGCCACTTATTCAAAAGTTGCAAAAGATCCCAATTCAAACAATATTGCCAGAAATGAAGAGGAAGGAAAAATCATATTGGAACTTGGAGCAGTCACAGAAACAAGAACCTGACAGCTACAAAATCGATCAATTTCAGAGTATCTCATCAAGTGGAAGAACTTACCAACTAAAGATTCGACATGGGAGGACAAGAATTTTATACAGAAGCATCAAGAACTACTCAAGCGTTGAGGACAACACTTTTTGAAGGAGAGGGGCATGTTAGGCCCCTATACTACTAGTGTAACCCCTTATTGTTATTAGTACAACCCACTTATTATATTGATGTACCCATGTAGTGCCCATATTGTTACTATTGTGCCCCATAGAAGCCCACTATTGTTATTATTCTGCCCTTACATTATTATTGTTATGTCGGCTCTGATTATGTTATGACTCCTTAGACTCCTATATATAGAAAGGAGGTCTTTTCATTTGTATCATCGAAGAATTGTTCATTTATGTAATGTAGAGGAGGTTCCCCCCTTGAAGAGGCTGAATTCTAAGGCGTTGATCTATCTTTTCTTGAGCTGGTTTCATAACAAAAAGATCGAATGACTACTCTGGATGATCTAGGTAAAAGGATTACCAGGCAATTGTGAACTGCAGAATACCTCTCGGCAAACTGAGAAGTACGGGTAGGAAATCTCCCCCGAATGCTGTGTTCAGTGTATCATGTTTGCAAGGCAGTAGGATCGACTTCCTATAGATAAACGATTGTAGCCTAGAGGGGTCTCCCTTTATATACTCGACGGTACGGGGAGCACAAGTCCATACTAGCACTATCTAGTGCCAAAGATAATGACAACTACTAGGTTTAAAGATGTTGTAACACGTCTCTAGCCTAGACCTTCTAGATGTGATCGTTATGTTTCAAATGTCCCTTAGGTTAATTGAGTTCATTTTAAAGTTTATCTTGGATTATGTCTCGATTTTTAGTCCTTAGCAATGTGACTAAAAGAGCCCTAAACGCAACTAAATGAGACAATACCCTTTCAATTCGATGAATTGTCTACACTAGAGAGGGTAGAAGACACAACTAAATGCAAACAACCAAGTAATCGAAAGAAAAATGAGTTTTCACTACTTCACTTTTCGAGAAAATAAACTAATGAAAAATTCATTCCAATTCCTAATTTCCTAGTAGGTACACTCCAATAGTCCTTTCAAAAGTAAAGAGAATTCTTTTTCTTTTCAAATGCAAATGAAATCCTAGTCTTCAATGAAACTAACTACCATAACATGTTGATGCAACAAACTATAATTTTATACTTTTCGTGAAATGACAAGATGAATTTCTCATAAAACACTCCAATGAAAAGTTTCGAGACAATCAATTCTCAAGAAAATGAAAAGCACGAAAAGAGATTCTCTTTCAGACTAATGACACAACGACTTCACCAAAAATAGGACAAGCAATGTGATCTATGCCGAGAAAGAGATGTTTAGACAAGAAAATGAAAATTTTCAAACTTGTGTAATGGAAATCAAATCCATAGCAAGAACATAAACAAAATTCAAGGATTAAATGCACCAACAACTTGACTTACTGAGTTCAAAATCAGCTCAATGGATGACAAGCTAGACACCCTAGGACCACAAACCATCCAATGACTGAATAAATCAAGCAAAAAGAAGGCAAATCAACAACCAAATGAAAAGTGGCTTTCCATTCAGGGAGAAGACGGTCTAAATATCTTACAACGTAGAAATCAAGAGAGCAAGACACACTAGCCAAGATCTAGGGTGAACACTAATCTTTACTTATAGGCATCGACGTGATTTCCTAACTAACAACAAGCTCCAGAAGGGGGTCGGTGCGACGGTTTCTCAACCTATCGTGCTGATCGGCGCGACTGTTAGCAAAATATGCACGCTAAGTGGGGATGCAAAGAAAAAAAAATCAAAAGTTGGGACGAGATTTGCTACTATGAATTTCAAACCCAGAGTAGTAAGCAAAGCAAAGAAAATAGAACTAAAGGGAAATTCTGAAACTAGAAAAGTTCACACAAAACCATGAAATTCTCAAACAAACAAAAAGAAGGATTGGTTCCCTAGTGGAGTCAACAATTTGTGGTGAAGTAAAATTCTAAGGGAGGACACAAACAATTCCTCTAGCTCGATAGTGGGTCTATCCACAAACAAGACATTCTATGGAAGATTTACTTAGGTTAGAACCAATTAAGAGGGCCTACCTATTAGTATGCTTATCTTGTTTGGTGATGACTTTTCCTGCTTGCTCCAGCTATCTCCCGTTTCCTTCTTCGAACACCTCAAACAAGTAAACAACAACAAACAACAATCATGATAATAGACAAATTGTAATTCAACCTACTTAATAAGTCAGGAAGCATTAAGCCATAAACATGTGAGATGAAACATTATGTAGGAAATCAATCACTCGTTGCATATATATAAATCAAGAAGAGATTACAACCGTTGTCTTGATGTTGATTTTCTCCTCCGACAAAACCAGGTTCCCACACTTCCGTTAGCATTCCATGGTGGCCTCAACAATGATGGTTTTAAGGATCTTCCCTTTAGTCTTCACACTAAACCAAAAACAATTCTCCCTCACACACAACTAGAGAGCTACAACTATATATAACTTGTTGATTACTCCAAACTTAATTAGCACTAGCACACCACCATTAACAATAGCATCTGCTTGGGAAAAAGGGAGGTTTATATAGCATGAATGGATGGGAGATGGTTCCTCTTCTCATGGGAGAAGGTCTTATCTCTTGAGGTAGTTCCATCCAAATAGGGGAAAGGAGCCCAAACTAACATCCTCGACTCCATCCAGCCCAACAATTTACCAAACTTTCGTTACAAAGCTTCTAGAGATGGAAGCTTCGTATCCTTATTTAAAAAACTCTAGAGATGGAAGCTTTGTATCCTTATTTAAAAAACTTTCGAATAGAGGATCGGTGCGACTAAAACAAGGCTCAGTCACTCCGGTCAGTGGCAGGGACAGTGTTAGTTCCTGCATATCGGTGCGAGGAGGATACAGGTCATTAGCACCGATCTTGTAAATTGGTAAAAATAAAAGATTTTTGGGAAATTATGCAAAAGGGAATTATTCTTCTCATGAAGAGGGACATAATGGGAGTTTCTTCATGAAGGGGAAGCATGAAGGGTTCACTGTAGAGGTCCTCTAGGATCATGGAATGGGGAGTATAGGGATAGTGACAAAATGCTATGTAACATCTCCTCCTCCAAATCTTCATAATCTACCTAATATTCTCACAATAATCTACAAAAATAAATAATATAAAGCACAAATATGCAATTATCTCTAAACCTTCCTAATGAACATATTAAAGTTAAAAATGTGTAATCCAATGCAAAAAGAGAGGCTTAATGTGTTGAAATATGGTTAGACGGACCTTAATTTATGTCTAATTTGGAGGCCCATCATATCACCCTACTGAAAGTGTTGCTCATCTTATGAGAAACTTAATGATGGCCCTAGTGGCCTCCTTGATCTGTGCTATAGTTGTCCAACGCTTTCCAGTAGCAACTTTTTGCTTTCTTGTAGTAACTTTATGCCTTCCTGTAGCAACTTTCTACCTTCCTATAACAAGGCATATTATTCTTTTAGTTGTTTGGTCATTGATCACCTAGTGCTTGGCTTCTTCTCTTAGGCTTGGGGATCCTTTCTTTTGGATTGGAGGGACATTATCTATTCAGTTTGCTTTTTATTCTCCTTTTGACCTTTGTTCTAAATTTTTTTATTTCTTTTTGGCACTTTTTATTTTGTTTCAAAATTTTATTTTTCTTTTCCACCCTCTTCTTCTTCTTCTGCACAGCCATCCCTAACTGTCTCTTCAAGTATATAAAAACTTCTCCATCCATGTTAACAAAAATTTTCCATGTGTTCTCAAGGTTTGTGCAAGGGAACCCTGCTGCCAATTATCAATTTCAGAGAACTTATGATTTCAATTGTTGTCTCCGTTGTAGAGATAATGCCAAATTTTACATTTTATTTGAGAGGGTGAAGGATGCTAATAGTTTTTATTAGAACAGACTTTCCTCTGTCCCTATCTTGCCTTCACATATAACAATTTCCAAAGGGAACTACTGCATAATTGTTTTCTACAAGGTACTTAATTCAAGAAGAATTCTCCATGCATATGTATGGAAATTAAAGAGGGAGAAATCCACATACTCCTTTGAAGATAACTTTGTCATGTGCATGAGTTTTTGAGGATAAATTTGGGTAATTTTGGCTCCCTTTCTCCCTTCAATTCTCTTGTAGTTTCATTTTGGTCCTCCTATAGTAGTTCAGATCCTCCTGTATCAGTTTACATCCTCTTATAGCACACAATTTGTCTTTCTTGTAGTAGCCTTGTTTCTATTGTAGCAGCCATGTTTCTCATGTAGCAGTTATGCCCGATCTGGTAGCACCTGCAAATCAACTTTGTATCTCTTTTGTAGCACCCTAAGCATCGATACAACTAAAGTTATACCTTGTTATTTTATTTATTTCTATAGTAGTGGGCTCCGTGCACTTGGTGATTTGGTCCTCATTCCTCATAATTATCGCTTTCCCCACTTTTAATTCTCCACATTGCATGGGTATTTGAGTAAATAGTTGATGGTAGCCAAGTTTACTGACCACCTTCACCCTATAAAACCTTCTCTCATTTGCATTGATAACAAGATTTTTTTAACCATAATATGCTCAATAGGAGAAGTGAAGTACAATGCATACCTATTCCTACCTATGATATTGAATTATTGGAGATGCCAGCATGTTGGAGCTTGTCCTCATAACATGATGATCTTGAAGGTGTTTATTTCCTTTGCTTCCTTCTGCACAGGTCTTCATAGATTGATGATTCTTTGACTGATAAAATTTTTGTGTGTACAGGTTTCTTCCAGTGTTCAATCTGTTGGTGGTGGAGTGGATGGACTAATTCCTAAGGAGGGTGTTACCCTTCTCAACTTTAGAAATGGCTTCATGATGCTTAAGGTGGCTGGATCTTTTGCTCTATGGGTGAAAAAATAAATGATGCTGAATTTTATTGTACCTGTACATGCTACTACAGGAGGAATCTTCTTCCTATACAAGTCACTTAACTCCACTTTTGAGACCTCATATTGCATGTAATATTGAGGGAAAGTCATAAAATGTATAAGGATAGGGTTAAAATCATCAGGAAGTGGTGTATGTGGTGGAAAAAATGAAAGTAAAGCTTTTTTGTGTTTTTTTTTATATGGAAGAGTGGAAATTGAAGTTGAATTTTGGATAGATGGAGTGGCTAGGTGATGAAAGTGATGTTGGTGGACCTCTCTCAACATTTCCTAAAGTATACATGACCTTTTTTTCTCTTTCTCTAATCAGATCTGCCTCCTGTAGCACTTCTGGTTGCTCCTGTAGCATTTCAGGATAATTTCCTATAACCGAATTGATTTATCCATATCTATCAAATGGTATACTAGATTGACCTAAATGTTTTTGAGAATGTTTGCATCATCCTTATGAACCTCCTCATAAAACCTCTTTGCCAATGGATGCACTAATCTTGAGAAAACATAAAAATGGCTATAGGTGATGGAGGTCAATTTTTAGAAAATTGTGCACTGGAATTTCTTGAAATTCCTTGAACATGTTACCATCATCCATATGCATCTCCCCATGAAAAATTTGGCCAATCGATGCAAATTTTTCTAGATATGGTAAAAATAATTTTTTGCATTGCGTATTTTGGCCTCCTGTACCAAAACATAACCTTCTTGTAGCATTTTAGTACAGTTAGGGAAATGAGTGGGAAAGGATTGGAAATGATGGTTGGATGTTGGAAATGGATGAGGATGGATTTACATGGCCTTGGTCATGTTGGAGAATCTAGGCAAAGGAGGAAAAAGCCTAAGTTTGACTACTTTTGACTAGGTTTTGATCAATTTTTTTCTTTTGGTGCTAAATTATTCTTGTTTCTTGCAAAGGTTGGAGAGAACTTGCATTCATTACAGAGAGATACATGGAGAAAATAATTTTTTCCTTTTCATATTTCATTTTTTCTTTTTTTTCCCCTAGGCCTACTAGATTCCTCAATGAGATTTTCAACTAGTAAGTCTGCCTAGGCGCCTCAAAGGGGCTTTTCACCTAGGATATTTTCCTTTTTCTCCTTTTCTTCTTTCGAATCCATAGAATGCCTCAGGGATGTTTTCAATCAGTGAGCCAATCTCAGGTGCCTCAAAAGAAGTTTTCAGCTGATATTTTGTTCTCTTCCTTTTTTTCTCTCTTTTTCCATTTTTTTTTTCTATCCTACTCTACTTGAAAACAAAAATATATTTCAAGTGTAAGAATACTTCCAATGGATCCATTTTCATAAAAATATCAAATATAAACTCATGTATAGGCTTGAAAATATACTTTGAGATGTACATTAATATTAGAGATTCTTTGACTTTGATGATATCAATCACTTTTGAAGAAGAGAGTGATGTTCCATCTTGTTGATTTTCTGGAACCAAACCTCAATATAGTTTTGATGCCCTTGGTTTGCTTGCTCATCTAGATCATTCTTCATGTAATCTTTTTTTTTTGTCATTTAAGTCTTCAATTTTTTTCTAATTAGTCCCTTGCACACATAAATGATCCAATGGGAAGCATAATATAAACTCTTCAATCTCAGGATCCAATGGTTGCTCTCCATAAAATGTAATACATGATTCTTCTCGATCTTCTTCTTCTACATTTTATTCTTGAATGACATCAGCAAAATATTTTGTTTGCAATAATATTCATGAGCTAAGATGAATACCATTTAGATCAAGATGAATTGTTTGGAATTATTGTACCTCAGCGTTGAAAGTAGGTTGAGCTACTTCCATGTGTGGGTTTGGAAATGGTGGTGCAGGTAGTTGAGTGGGAGTGGATCTTTGATATGGATGTGGTTGAGGTTGTGGTTTTGGTGGAGGTGGATGGTAGGGATAGCATGGAGTTGGGTATGGAGGATATTTGGGAAAATATGGAGAATATTGTGGATTTATCGCATAAGGTCCTTGCTAACCTTATTTCCAAGATTGGTCTTGGGGTTGATATGGCTAAGGTTTCCAAGGAAAGAGTGTGTTCCAATTACTTTGAGATGGATATGCATAAGCTTGAAATTTTAAATTAGGTTCTTGCATCATATCAGGTTGACTAGGCTGCCATGGTCTTCTTAGAGCTACATAACATAGCTTCTTTGGTGATTGTCTTTCTCCATTGTCCTCTTGGTAAAATTCCTTCAATCTTGGTAATGATGGGAAATATTTAATAACATGTGATTATGAATGGAAACCACAAATATCAATATCTTATTTTTTCTCATATTTCATTCTTAACATTTCTAGTTATTCGCTTAGATTGCTATGAATTTATGTTTTAAAGATATCAAGAAAAATTTCCAAGTTGAGCTTGACTTACTGATCTTGATGTTGGTTTACTTACCTTTACCCTTCCTCTTGATATGTACTTATATGTTTCACAAATTTCTTCAAATGATAATTGGTATACATCACCTCTACTCATGAGATCAAGGAGATCAATACACCCATCCCTAATTGTTCTAAGTAAGAGGGTTTTTAGTGTGTCAAATCTTAAATGATGCAATTTTCCCCTCTTAACATTTTACATAAATCTCCCTATTAGATCCTGAAGGCTCTCATATTCTTTTTTAGTCATTTTAAATATTTATTCTTTAGTATAATGATATTTATATTTTTCTAGAATATCCTTTTTTCATATCATTCCATGATCTTATTGAATTAGTCCCTAAACTCATGAACCATTTAAGATATCTATCCTTCAATATGGCCGGAAACAATCTCAATTTTTGAGTATTTAGTAAGTAACCATAAGATCTACAAAGGATTTCAAATTCAAAGAGAAAGGTTTATGGATCCTCTAACCTCAAACGATGGAAGTTAGAAAGGAAATATAGAGGGATGCTCTTCATATGAACACTGATATCGATATCTTGAACAAGAAATCCAAGAAGATCTTCTTCATTGTCATCTTCTCCATCCATTTATTCTACCATCTCTTCCACTTCTTCTTCTTCTACCTATAAAAGTGGATGTTGATATGGCTCTTATTGCACCACGTGATCAAGTGGGGGGATTTGGTGTTGGAGAAGTATATCTTTTTATAATAAAAAATTGAATAAGAAAGCTAATGCAACGAAAATTTTCAGTATTTGAAATGAAATATGCCTAATGGAGTTTTTGTTATTATGGAAAGTAAAATAAATGAATTAAGTATGGAAGAAAATAATGCATAATTTGAAAATTCCCTCAAAACGACACCAAAAAGTGATGGGCCCCTAGATTGCAACATGAATGCTACAACTCCCAAGGTTACCAACTTAAATTATCAACCCAGGGTTCGTACAAAATTAAGAGGTGTTAGTACCATATGTGCAACATGCAATGTGTCATATTGTTGATTTGATACAATGAAGTGAATATCATGGAATCAAGCCTAAACTAATTGAAAAAATGAAAATTCTTATCTATTTGCAAGAAATGGAAAAGCTACTTACTCAAATGTAAACACTAATCCTAATTGCAAGAAGGTGGAGGTTATGCTATTTGCAAGAATGAAAAGTACTTGTCTAGTTACAAAATGTAAATAGTGTGCTACTTGCAACAACGTTATTAGTCTAATTGCAGAATATGAAAAGCTTCCTTGAAAAGAAACTAATCCTATGAAAGAACAACAAATTGTAATTGAAATCCTGAGAGCATGAATTCAAAGAAATAGGCCTAATCTACTTTGTGAGAAGGAAAGTCCTAAGTGGTATTTATTCTTCCTTGATCATGGATTTAGATCCTATTGGTCATTATTCAAGCCTAAGAGACAAAAAATAAGCTTTTGGAGAAAATCTGGTCAAGTTTACATGTGCTACAGGAGGTGCGACATGAGGTTCTACAAGAGACCTTATTTTTCTACCGGAGGAGATAACTTTCCGAATTCCCAAGTAAATAGAATGGAAATGGGATGGGATTTTATATTTATTAATTAGGCTATCTTAGGACTTCATTCCAAGTGTAATCAGTCCAAAATAGCTCTACTAACACGTGCTAAAAAAATAGCAAAACAATACTACTCTAAAAACTAGAAATTCAAGAAGTAGTGAGCTAGTTAGCCTACCGAATTCCTAACCTAATCAAGTGGAAATGCTATGGGGTAAATTTTTTTATTAACTTGAATGTTTTTATGACCCAATACAAGTGGAATCAACTCAAATTAATCTTATTAACATGTTATAAGCAATAGTAGAAGATTACAACTATTTTTCTACAAGTCATTTCCAGAAATTATAGATTTGTGAATTAGTAGACCAATCTGAGTAGCTCAATGATGAATATGAATATTCAAATTTATTCTAAGGATGCATCATGCTTATGAATCTGTAAATAAACTGCAAAGAAAATTACCTAAATAATTTAACCAATGTAACCTACAACAAAATAAGCGTGAATAGTAAATGCAAAAATAAGAGATGTAGGTGAAAAAGACATTCAAAGGGAAAAAAAAAAATTGGATGAGAGTAATTTGGGGCTCTTGGTGTTGTGGGGAAAAGTATCCGACTCGGATGACCCTATCCCTACTCTAAGGGTGACAGTCCTTAGCAACAACTGAAAGTAAAGCTTTGATATTTTCCTTTATGAAAGTACAGAGAAGGAAGAAAAGATTGACCAACCGATGTCTTTCGCTTTTGCCGATCCTGTCCTCTCTCTTTGTCTCTTGTTCCCAGCTCCTTGCTCCCTTTGCCGGCCCAGCTACACACAGATCCTGCACAAACAAGAGAGGGAAACTACAAGAAACATGTACTCATAACTGATGCATGGATTAGAGTGAATCAGATATACAAGTAAATACAATACATCAATGCAATACAAGTATATAGGAGAACATTCAAAGCTTTATTGATAGAAGTAAAAGGGTTCTGAGAAGGTTACAACCATCAATGGCTCCAATCCAGCAGCACCTCCCCAGCAGCAAGAAATCTCCTCTTCACCTCTATAAAAGCAATCACCCAATAGCTCTAACTATAAACCAACAGCACTTCCTTGCTTTACACAAAATTCCAGCCACCTTAGACCTCATAGAAGAGCTCTATATATAGGAGAGAAGAAGAGAGGATGAGTCAGCTTGAGGCTGGCATGAAGCTGACTAGTGTCCTCTCCCTCTTCAGTTAAACTTCAGTTCTTGAGTCCACTTGGAGATCCTTGCTTACACATGGAGATCAAGTACCTCTTACTCATCACAGGGCGAATCCCTTGAACCAAGTGTCAGTTTGGAAGTTTCCTGGGCAATTGACACCTTGCAGAATGACTGTGCCACTTGGCCAATCTCGCCCAGCGCAGGTAGCCTTCATTAGATTTGACTTTCAGCGCAGGTACAAGGAGGAGCAGTTGCATTCCAGCGCAGATGCTCAGTGGAGCAGCTGACATGATCCAAAAATAGCCTGTTTTTGAGTGTTTTCAGGTGGAGAACTGATGGGAAGTGCTGTGGTTTGTTGACCTTGTTCTTCTAGGGGTAAGAACAACATGTTTAGGGACTGAGGATCCCTGTAATTATTGACATTTCATGCTCCATGTTGCGAGGCACAAAAATGTCTATAACAGTTGCCCCCTAAAGTATGAGGCCGTTTATCGGGTGAAATGCTTTATCTAGAGGGTCCGAAGTTCATTCCAGTGCTGAGGAGGCGCCCTGTAATACAATACAATACAATACATTATTTTTCATTCTATTTTCATGATCTAGCTGAGGCGGGCATTCCCATGCTCAGCTTTATAAATACATTTTGGTACATAGAACAGACGATCGTCTGATGGTAGACTGATAATTCTCTGCTGAAATTATCATCCTTTGAGTAGGATGATCATCTGCTGTAATGATGTACATGACAAATGTTTTTATATTTCCCGAATATGTATCGCAGCCCGGATGGATGAAACTAGATCCGGGGTCTTCAAACTCGTTCGATCTTCACTCTAAGTACAAGTCGATCCATGTGAGAATTTCGCTGAAGTCGAACATGGAAAGACATCGCTTGATTACCGGTCAATGATGAAAACCGTTAACAAGCGCGAGAGGAATCACCGATAATGATAATGACCCTCAAGGTACTGCAGTACAATTCACGTGGCGTGAATAAAGGACTTGGCGTCGAACGCCACGCAAAATCTTCTGGTCGAAGGTCATTGATGTATACCTGTCGCCGGAAGTGAGAAACTTGCCATCGAGGCATGCAAGCTTCAAAGTACTGATGGGGTTGTTCCTAGATCAACTTCTTGGATAATGAGCTAAAGTCGACAAGAAGCGATCCGCCAAAGGAGGGCCTTAATGAATCCCACATCAATGACACGGAACGGAGCTAATGATTTTAGTGGAGGTGAAAACAAACTGTGATATATGATTCAGGGTGGCGATCATGAATGGATGAAGGATAATGTATGGCAGTGGATGGGACACGGTTGACACTTTCAGAATGACCCCTCTTGAACATATAACGACACTGATGCGATGGATCGGTAGCATTACCCCAAATGTGGATGGTTTGGCGAGGACCATGGTGATGAGACCGGTGAATGAAACAACCCAACCCGATGTGGTACGGAGGAAAAGTGTCATGTTCAAGAGCGACTTGCTACCATTAAACTTTGATGTTCTCCCAATTTTTCCCCAGTCATTTCTGACCAGTACCTCTTTATTTTTGTCAAGCTTGAGGAGGATAACATATGCTTGTTCTATAACCTGCCCTTCGGGCAAGCCCATCGCTATGATTTAACGAGCTTAGCGATAGGGAAACTCGTTCTCGTCTAAAGACAAGTTTGTCGCTATTTAATCATTTTAACGAGTCTAACGACAATGAAAACTCGGTCCTTTTCATTTTTAGAGAGTCTGAAAAGGTACAGAAAGTTAACTCCATAATTCCTTTTTCGTCATCTAATCCCTTAAGTCCGAAAAAGTATAAAACAATACAGAAGGGATGAATTTTCGATTGCTTTAACGAGCCGAACAAAACAAGCGCTCGATCTTTTTGTGCAATAATCCCTCAGGTCCAAAAAGATTAAAATTTAGAGGAGGGATAGCTCTTCCGGTCGTTTAACGAGCTGGAAGGCCAAAACTCGGCAAACTTTTCATATTTTACGAGTCAGTGAAAAGAGCTCAAAGAAGACTCGTCTTTTGAGGAACGAGTGATAAACAGGGATAGCAGCAGATTCCAGGTACAGGTTGGAATTTTCCAATCACGGCAGTGTCACAAGGATGGCTAGGTGAAATCACTCTTCGCAGCTGTTTCTCAAAAGAGGTAAACACACAAATGGAGGTGAATGATCGGCCAAATGAACAGTGGAGGTGACGGTGCACAAACACGACCAAGGCTTTTATGGCTGATGAATTTACGATCTCAAAAGGTTATTTACCGGTTCGTTTTTTCTGAATGAGCTTGAACTCTAAAGGGAAGCCTGCTCATAAACTTATGTTTATTTTTTAACGAGCATGAACTATGCGCTAAAACTGCTCGGATCTTGCGTTTATTTTTTAACGAGCATGAACTATGTGCTAAAACTGCTCGATATACCAGTCATCATAAGAACGCCTCCTGTGAGATAGCTATCTTTTAAGGAGCTTTATCTCACGAAGCTATGCTCCAAATTTTGGCAAGTTTTTACCTTTGCCCCATAGGCTTTCTTCATGCAAGGTCGGAAACGACTAATCCTACGAGTTTAAAGGGTTAGACCTACAGGTTTAAAGGGAGGACCTAAAAATTTAAAAAAATAAATAGTCGTCCCTTGCTTACATTCCAAAAGTTTGCATGCCCCCAGGTGTAAGACAGAATTTCGAGGCTGCCCCTCCTCTCCCCTACTTCTGCTTTCCTTTGGGTGTTCACAGCTACTTGTCATCTTGCCAATCTAATGTTAATGATACTAGTCTTCTCGTTATTTTAGGGGGTCTTATGCGGTACTCAGGCTTCCCGTCGGCCCAACTTTTAACGAACAGCTATTTGTGACAAGAGAAGAACACTACTCAAAGACAAAACATTGGTATTATTGAGGGAGGCTTGCCTCTTTCTTATTATCCGAAGAGGGTTCTATTTGCTGCCGCAAATCAATCTCTTTCTCCGGCGATGTCTATCATTGGGTTACTCAAAGATGGTTACCCTCTGTCACAACAATATAGTCTCCTTCTTTGGAGGCTGCCCCTACTTATCCTTCAAAACATTTGTTTTAATGGGTGAGGCTTGCTTTTCCCCAAAGATGGTTACTACTTGTTGCAATAAGGGAATTCCTACTTGGGCAGTGCCCACCTATTTAGACAAAGGTGAATGACTCTTTTGCCAAACACATAACTTTAACAAAAGAATATTATTCCAGAACAACCCCTCTTCCATCCACGGACGGGGTACAGACTAGTCATATTCTTCTGCGGAAATTCTACCTTATACCCAGGGTTTCTTCTGCCCGAAGCAGACCAGGGTGCATGCCCCCTGGGTTCCAATCTTTCTTTCCGAATCACTCGCATTCATCGGGAAGGAGGACCGGGGGTGGAGGCGAATCTTGAGTGAACAGACCATTTAGGAATGGTATTTGACTATTTGCGATGCGAGATCCCGGAAACGAAAGTTGGTCTACGACCTTGACCACCCTTCCTTCGTGTGGAAAACACATTACTCTAAAGAGTGAGGAGACTATCGCTCCCATGCAATAAATATAGTCGCGTCCAAGGAGTAGGTTATAATCCAAGGGTCCTTGGATGACCATCACGTTTAAATTAACGGTCTTCCCTTTCAATGTAACAGGCACATTAGGGAGGATTCCTAATGGTCGACTGGTTCCTTTATCAAAACTTGAGAGATTTCTTAACTCAGGTAAAAGCGCCGGGGAACCCAGTGCTTTCCAAGCAATAGAGGAAAGGATACTCACAGACGCCCCTTCATCAATGATAGTACCAGCCATGATCATTCTATAGATCTGGACAATGATTCTGAATGGTACACTGGCTGGTAACCGGGGTCTGCCTAGTTGATTCCAATCAAAGGATACAACCAGGTTGCTTGGTGGTGGGACCGAATATATGGCCGGATATGACCCTGATGATGTTCCTTCCTGCGATAAAGGAATGGGCGCATTGCCCTGACGCTCATCAGAGTCGGTGCTGATGAAAAGAACCTGGATGGTGTCATCCTTATTCTCTTCAGTGAGGGTGTCACATGAAGATGACTCTTCGGTGACGGTGTCATTTGAAGATGAAACTTCTGAAGGTAGAACCGGGTCAACTGCCGTATCGACCTTTGGACTTTCGTCCGGTCTGGATTCAGTAGGTTCATTTTCAGTGACTGACGCTTCAGCTGACCACTTGAGTGGGCCAGTTGGATTTTCAACTATCGAGGGATTAGGCACGAGTTTTTGGTATCCAGGAGGAAGTCGTAACGGTGAAACCGGACGATCTTCCAAAACTCTCTTGGCCTCATCTAAGAATGGACATTTGTGGATGGCATGATCGCCTTCACACAACATACAGGGTGATCTTGGTCTCCCTTTTCGTCCTTCACTCTCGCTGGTTGATGGACTGCAATCAACATGACTACCAGAGGTTGATGCTACCGGATTGTGCAACCTGGGGGACCAGTCCCTTAGTATCCGGGGAATACAAGGACAATCACGATGGAAGTGGGTCCCTTTGCAAATGACACATGGCGATTTAGGCCCGGTCGGTGCAGTGTGTGGGTTTTTGTCAGCTGTCTTTTGCTTGCCCCCAGTCGCCTTCGCCATAGGCCCCTTCTGCTTCTTTTCTCTCTTCTTCTTTTCCTTCTTCTCCTTGGGAGGCTGACTTTTGCCAGCTCCACCTTGCGAAGAGGAAGGATCAGAGGAAGTATTGTAAGAAGTGGAAGGCTGGTGGGTAGTTCTAGACTGTTCTGACTATTGATTCGATTGCTCAGGATTAGTGGCGATCTGGACTACATTAGTTGAAAAGAGCCATACATGTAGGCCAATTGTCAATCCTGGAAGTGACAATGTCGCCATATGAGGCGCACCAACATCTCCCCAAGAGGAGAAGGGATTTGGACTTCCGCCAAGGTTGCCTCCTTGGTTGGTGGGCTCCATACTTTTCAACTGAAAGATCAACGTGGGAATAACAGGTGATTATGTTCCGCTTAAAATAAATTTTATTAACGACGCTTTTAGACACAAACTTGCTTTTTCATGTTTTAAGAGTCGAGAAAAAGCTAAAGATGACTCTAGTCGCCTTCGATGTATTAACGAGCCCGAAGTGACAAATGCTCGGTTGGACTTTTTCAGTTATAGAGTTTGAAAAAGGCCAAAAGAAACTGCTCTGGAGTTCTAGGCAGAGGGTGTGCCAAACCTTTCGCGAAACCACAGAATACGTTTTACGGTACGGGTGGTCGATCTTCGTGAATGCTGTTATCACTGCATCGCGATCAGTAGGGCGGTCGACACGGCTTCCTATGGATAAAGGATAAATGCCTATAGGGGTCTCCCAATATACGCGACGGTACGCGGGAGCACAAGTCCGTATTAGTGCCACCGACTCTCAGGAGGAATCACCCACCTTCGTAGAGATCGACAGTCACTATGTTTAACGACGCCGGAACACGTCTCTACCTAGACCTCTAGATGTTTGCGTTATGTTACAAAGTGTTGTTATGTAAATTGGATTTATTTTAATGTTGATCTTGCTTAGCAGTTTGCCTTTAAGGATCACCACGAGATGTATATATACAACTTCCTAAATGCAATCTAAGATGAGAAGCAAAACTTTTCAATCTTTCAACTTTGAAAACCTTAATCTACTGAGGGAAAAGAAAGACACAACTTTTCGCACAGATCATAGAACACACACTAAAATGCAAATTTTCCTAAATCGTCAAACACACAGTCAAATGCAAAATGCACAATGCAGATATTTCTTTTCGTTATCCTTAATGTTGATGTAAGACAAAAAGGAAACTGTTGTATAACTTTGAATCTAATTTCGAGCGAAAATAAACAAGCTTGTCCAAAATCAAAAGACACCTTAAGATCGACTTGTTTAGACACTGGAAATGTATAGATTCAAACCACAAAATGAAAAACAAACAAACTCAAACAGCCATGAACAGTAACAAAACTAGCTCTTAAGATCACAAAGATACTTTTACAGTTCAGGATCTAAGAGGCCACAGCTATACTGGTTTGCTTTTCACAATGGGAAACTGTAACTGAAACAAGAAATACTGAAAGAACAATCACAGTTTCATCACACAACTGAGGCGGAATAATGTCAAGGAAAGTTGGTTTACAGCAAGTACAATGACAAGCAATCAGCAGCAAAATAACAGTGAAAACAGGGCTCAGACACAGTGGGGAACCTCAGGAAGACATAGCCTAACTGGATCAGCGCAGGCTCTGGTCTGTCAAATTGACTCTCAGCGCAGTTCCCGAAGGGAGTACCTGCGCTGGAATGCAGACTGCCTGTGGACAGCCTGCACTGAGACACGAGAGTTGCGTTTACAAGGATTTCCGGGTCATAAAAAGCTCAAAAATGCACTGTTTTTGCTGAAACAAAAAGCTATAGGTCAAGTACAAGCTAAGGGATGATCAAGAGGATGAAAAGCTATCACAAAGAGTACAAGAGTATTTTGTAGATCAGCTCTTCAAATCATGAATCTGCTCAGTGAATGAGCAAGAGTAGCAGGCCCTCTACTTCGCTTTTGATATAGTCAAAAGCTTTTCGATTCGGTACTCTTTGGTTCAGGAAATGAATAGCAAAGATATTACAAACACCAACAAGATACTAGGCTCCCCAGTGGAGTCGCCGGTTTGTTGTGGGGAAAAGTATCCGACTCGGATGACCCTATCCCTACTCTAAGGGTGACAGTCCTTAGCAACAACTGAAAGTAAAGCTTTGATATTTTCCTTTATGAAAGTACAGAGAAGGAAGAAAAGATTGACCAACCGATGTCTTTCACTTTTGCCGATCCTGTCCTCTCTCTTTGTCTCTTGTTCCCAGCTCCTTGCTCCCTTTGCCGGCCCAGCTACACACAGATCCTGCACAAACAAGAGAGGGAAACTACAAGAAACATGTACTCATAACTGATGCATGGATTAGAGTGAATCAGATATACAAGTAAATACAATACATCAATGCAATACAAGTATATAGGAGAACATTCAAAGCTTTATTGATAGAAGTAAAAGGGTTCTGAGAAGGTTACAACCATCAATGGCTCCAATCCAGCAGCACCTCCCCAGCAACAAGAAATCTCCTCTTCACCTCTATAAAAGCAATCACCCAATAGCTCTAACTGTAAACCAACAGCACTTCCTTGCTTTACACAAAATTCCAGCCACCTTAGACCTCATAGAAGAGCTCTATATATAGGAGAGAAGAAGAGAGGATGAGTCAGCTTGAGGCTGGCATGAAGCTGACTAGTGTCCTCTCCCTCTTCAGTTAAACTTCAGTTCTTGAGTCCACTTGGAGATCCTTGCTTACACATGGAGATCAAGTACCTCTTACTCATCACAGGGCGAATCCCTTGAACCAAGTGTCAGTTTGGAAGTTTCCTAGGCAATTGACACCTTGCAGAATGACTGTGCCACTTGGCCAATCTCGCCCAGCGCAGGTAGCCTTCACTAGATTTGACTTTCAGCGCAGGTACAAGGAGGAGCAGTTGCATTCCAGCGCAGATGCTCAGTGGAGCAGCTGACATGATCCAAAAATAGCCTGTTTTTGAGTGTTTTCAGGTGGAGAACTGATGGGAAGTGCTGTGGTTTGTTGACCTTGTTCTTCTAGGGGTAAGAACAACATGTTTAGGGACTGAGGATCCCTGTAATTATTGACATTTCATGCTCCATGCTGCGAGGCACAAAAATGTCTATAACACTTGGGATGGCCAAGCCTAAGGAAAAATCAGATTCCTATGAATAAAAATAAGATTTAGAAGTTAAAAAAGACACCAAACTTCATTATTTGAATCCATCCAAGTACATCCCTACTAGAAATGAAAGTGGAGCTACTAAATAACAAGTTTTCTCCACAAGAAGACTAAGAAATTTACATGCCCCTAGAGGAAAATTCTAAGTGGTACTTATAGAAAGTGATGAGGATGCATTCTCCTTTAAAGGAGGAAGATTTCCCTTCCAAAATCTTTCAAATAGTGGATTTGGTTCCTAACACTAGGAATATGTATTAAATGACAGGGAACACATTTCTATATTTTCTCCATTACTGGTGCTCCAGAATTTGTGTAATAATTTCATAATATCTTGTTCATTTATTATCCAATATTGATCCTCCTTTAGTAGGAAGAAAGTTCCTAGATTATCTCCTCATCCAAATCTTCATAATATGCTCGATATTCTCATAATAGTCTACAAAAGTAAATAATATTAAGCACCAATATGAAATTATCTCTAAACCTTCCTGATGAACGTATTGAAGTTAAAAATGTGTTTTCTAATGAAGAAAGAGAGGTTTAATGTGCTAAAAGATGGTCAGATGGGCCTTAATTTATGTCTAATTTGGAGGTCCATGAATATGAATGGGAAATTTATCTTTAATAATGAGCTTATTGAGATCTCTATAATTTGGAAACATACACCATGATTTATCATTCTTGTGCACCAATACTACTTGAGAAGAGAAAGAACTTTGGCTAGGTTGAATTATAACTTCCTTTCGCATTTTTGCAACCGTACATTCAATTTTACTATTTTGGGAATAGGGATATCTGTAAGTCCTGGTGTTAAGAGTAACACTTTGTGGAATCAAGTGAATAGCATGATCATGATCACGAATAGGTGGCATACCTTTAGGAGTCTCAAAAACATTGGAATGGTTGTCCATGACTCTTTCAAGATCTAGAGAAATGGATGATTTCAATGTTTGAACATCTAGTGAACATAATTGTGCAATTACACCTCATTGTTCTCTTCAAAAGTTTTTTCATGCCATTAAAGATAATTATCTTCCATGGTTTCCTTGTGATACCCGTTAATTCAATTTCCTTTTTTCCTATAAAAATTTCAAGAAAAGTTCTTGAAAAATAAAAGTTAATGTCCCCAAACATTGTAACCATTGGACTCCTAATAAAACATGATCACCACTGATTAGAATGGAAAGCATTGGACTATTAAATACACATTTCCCCATGGTTATATTGATATAATGGTACTTCGACAAAATCACATAACCAATCTTTTGTCAACGCGTTTCGAACCAGCCAGTGTGGTTCATCGTCAAGACAAGTTGAAGAACCAATCAGGCTAAGCTGATTAAATAGAGTGTGCAGAGATTCCAACGGCTATAATGCCAACGGCTAATTTTGACCTAAGGATCCTAGTCAAACCACTAATTTAATTATTAACATTCCTACAAATAGCTACAACAGGTAAATTTGTTAATTTATATCTAAAATTAAAATCGATTTGATATTTTTAGTATATAATATAATATCCATATATTTATTAAATAATCTATAATTATCATTATTCTAATATTATATAAACGAATGGTATTAAATTATTAGTTATATTAGGTAATTGCTCTTTAAAATATACTATTCTTCATTTATTATTAAAATATAATGGTCCATTCGAATAATATATGTTTATTAATAAAAAAATTTCTTAATTCCAATATTAATAAAAACAAACAAATATAATTCTTATTACATTATTATTATTCTTAGCCATGAACATTATTAAATATAAATTTGTTATATATTTATATTATATATAACAAATAAATATATATTGAATTTATATTATATATAACAAATAAACAAATATATTAAATTTAATATAAAATAAATTATATTATTATAATTTAACAAATATATTAAATCTGTTATATATTTATATTTAATATATATTCAATAAATTAATATACAAATAAATTTATATTATATATAACAATTAAATTTATATTGAATTTATATTATATATAATAAATAAATTTATATATTAAACAAATATATTAAATTTAATATAAAATAAATTATATTATTATAATTTAACAAATATATTAAATTTAATATAAAATATATTAAATTTATATTATATATAACAAAGAAATTTATATTAAATTAATGATTTATATTCATTAAATAATCACTCTACATTCAAAAATCTGTTATTCCAATTATTAAAGTTAATCATGTCATTAGGTAAATATAATATTACTTATAAGGTTTAAAATGGTTATTTAGACAATAATTAAAGGGAATTTCAATTCTAAAGTTATAGAAGGGGAATGAAGAGGCTAGGAAGACAAGGCTGGGACCCAGCAACTGCTAATCCTCCAGCCATCATCCCTACTAAGATTGTTCGGCCTTTTCTCAATCTCTAGGGCCTCTCTAAATTTGCGATGGTGAAACTACGCAACTTTGGCAATGACTTGAGCCTCCTCTATACATACATGATGCATAGTCTTCTCCGCATGCTCAGCCAGGGCTGAGGACTTGGTCCTACCATGTCTTAAGTCAGCCGAATGCTCGCCAATTCGCTGCTTGATAGAGCGACCGGTCTCACCAATATAAGGGATCCCATAGGAACAGGGAATGACATAGACTTCCTTCATGTCCTTAGGGTCAATCGGGTCTTTCACCGACCTGAGGGAGCCACGGATAGTGTTGAGAGGTCTAAAAGTTGCGGGCACATCGTACTTCCTCAGAATCCTCGCAATCCTGTCCATGGTTCCTTGGATGTAAGGAAGGTTCACGCCCAAGATATGATCTTTAGGAACCCTCCGGATTGAGGGCTCCTTCTTGGCCCTGAGGAAGGCTTTTTGACCGAGGTGCCTATTGTAACCATTCTTCTCAAAAACATCAAGGAGATGAGCCTTCTCCGTTTCCAGGCTCTCCTCATCCGAAATTCTTACAGCACGGGTGGCAAGCGTGCTAAGAACCCCTAACTTCTGAGCGGGGAAATGATGCGAAGAAGCATGCAAGTATTGCTCAGTATGCGTCTTCTTTCTAAAAACCTGATGAGAAAAGGAACCATCCACCTTCTTAGAGATGAGAACATCCAAGAACGGAAGACAACCATTATCTTCTTTTTCCATCGTGAATTTGATGGCGGTGGATTGGTTATTAAGGTGACTGAAGAAACGATCCAGCTCATCAGGACCATGAGACCAGACAACACTAGTGTCATCTGAGATTAGCAGGGTAAGGAGGGAACTTGACCATCGATCCAGACTCCTTCTGGCGGCTCATTTGGAGCTGGCGAATATTTTCCCTGCCTCTCTCTGGTCCAGGATTGATGCCTGTTCGGCATTGAAGTCCCTGAGATTTGAAGAGTCCCTTAAGATCAGACAGTCCGCGAAGTATAATAAACTTTCGGGCTGTTCGAATCTGGAGTCTGGTCGATTCTATGGTCGGGATTCAGACAGTCGGGTCTCCTTTAACCAGGTATCCTCCCTGAGGGCTTGGGTTTTAAGCGGCTCTTCTCCTGTTGGTCTTGATCCGCCACCCTCTGGCTCTAGTTTGGTGAAAGGAAGCGGCGATGTGAACGGCATGGTGTTGAACAGTGAAGCGGTCTGCGTTAATCGAGGGCCCGTGAGTCTGATCAGCCAAACAACGGGTTCTGGTGATCGCTCTCCTATCTGTTCGCAGCAGTCGGTGGCCGGTTCTTCGGATGGTGTAGCTGCTGACTCGACAGAGAATATGGATCTGCGCGTAGGTTCTGATGAGGTAGTTTTCTCGCATGTTTCGGATGGCGTTGCTGCTGGTAAATCACCGGTTATTGATCTACGCGTTAATAATGCTGCTGACTCGTCAAAGAAGATGGATCTGTGCGCATGTTCGGATGGGGTAGTTTCCTCGCTGGTTTCGGATGGCGTTGCTACTGGTGATCTGCGCGTTAATAGTGGTAACGTTAGTGCAAATAACGTGGAGAATATTCATAATAGGATTTTAACCAAATGTGAAGCCGTACTATTTAATGATAACGATATGAATGGCGTTAATGTTAGTTTGAGTAGCCGAGAAAATAAGCATAATATTACTATAAACGATTGTCCTTATGTTAATAAATCTGTAATATATAAAAATAACAATATAAATAATGATGTCGATAATCTGGGTTGTGCTATTAATAAGGTATATATTAATAATAATAATAAGGTATATATGAATAATAATAGTGGTTGTAATAAAATGTTAGATGGAAAGGATAGCCTTAATTGTAAGGTTGATATTAAGGGTATGTCGGTGGGTAATTCGAGTTCTCTCCCTAAGGACAATAAGGTGGTGAATCTGTCGAGTTTCTCTTTTCCGTCTGCGGTTTTTAGTCTCTTAGGGAAAGGTCTTAATTTTGCCTTAGCACCCAGAAAAATCCCGATTGAAGACATCATTTGTGATGTGGAATATGGCATTAAGAACCTTCCTGATAAGATTAAAGACACGATTAGGCAGGATTGTGCTGTTACCCTGAGGAGAGCTAAGCCTCCCCATAGCAATATCAGCAAGGCTGAGTTTGAGGCTCTGAAGAGCTTGAATGGAAATCGTGACGTCGTGGTCTTAAAAGCTGATAAAGGTGGGGCTGCCGTTATCCTGGATAGAAAGGATTACAGAAATAAGATGCTTGACCATCTTTGTAATAGTGGGAGTTATAAGAAGCTTTCGAAAAATCCCCTCAAAAAGGTTTCCAGAGCGGTCGCTCTTGCGATCAAGTCGTGCAATTCCACGATTCCTCTAGCCCAGAAACTTATTGAGGGAAACCCCATCACTCCTAGGATATATGGTCTTCCAAAAATCCATAAGGATGGGGTCCCCCTGAGACCCATTGTCAATACCATTGGTGGTCCGACTTACCTCCTAGCCAAGTTCCTTGCTGCGAAGTTGAGACCCTTGGTTGGGCAGACTGAGTCCTTTGTCAAAGACTCAGCGTCTTTTATTGAGGATCTTAAGAGGATTAAACTTGAGCCCGAGGACATTCTGGTAAGTTTCGACGTGGTCTCTCTTTATACTTGTATTCCTATCAATGAGGCCATGGAGGTTATTAATAAGCTAACTGACCCTGATACGGCTATGTTAGTTGAGCTTTGCCTTACCTCTACCTTTTTCAGCTTCGAGGGAGAATTCTATGAGCAGACTTGCGGAGTTGCCATGGGCTCCCCCTTGTCCCCTGTCGTCACTAATCTCTTCATGGAGGATTTTGAGTCCAAGGCTTTGGCCTCCTCTCATCTCTTACCGAAGCTTTGGAAAATATTTGTTGATGACACTGGTATTGTCTGGTCTCATGGTCCTGATGAGCTGGATCGTTTCTTCAGTCACCTTAATAACCAATCCACCGCCATCAAATTCACGATGGAAAAATAAGATAATGGTTGTGTTCCGTTCTTGGATGTTCTCATCTCTAAGAAGGTGGATGGTTCCTTTTCTCATCAGGTTTTTAGAAAGAAGACGCATACTGAGCAATACTTGCATGCTTCTTCGCATCATTTCCCCGCTCAGAAGTTAGGGGTTCTTAGCACACTTGCCACCCGTGCTGTAAGAATTTCGGATGAGGAGAGCTTGGAAACGGAGAAGGCTCATCTCCTTGATGTTTTTGAGAAGAATGGTTACAATAGGCACCTCGGTCAAAAAGCCTTCCTCAGGGCCAAGAAGGAGCCCTCAATCCGGAGGGTTCCTAAAGATCATATCTTGGGCGTGAACCTTCCTTACATCCAAGGAACCACGGACAGGATTGCGAGGATTCTGAGGAAGTACGATGTGCCCGCAACTTTTAGACCTCTCAACACTATCCGTGGCTCCCTCAGGTCGGTGAAAGACCCGATTGACCCTAAGGACATGAAGGAAGTCTATGTCATTCCCTGTTCCTATGGGATCCCTTATATTGGTGAGACCGGTCGCTCTATCAAGCAGCAAATTGGCGAGCATTCGGCTGACTTAAGACATGGTAGGACCAAGTCCTCAGCCCTGGCTGAGCATGCGGAGAAGATTATGCATCATGTATGTATAGAGGAGGCTCAAGTCATTGCCAAAGTTGCGCAGTTTCACCATCGCAAATTTAGAGAGGCCCTAGAGATTGAGAAAAGGCCAAACAATCTTAATAGGGATGATGGCTGGAGGATTAGCAGTTGCTGGGTCCCAGCCTTGTCTTCCTAGCCTCTTCATTCCCCTTCTATAACTTTAAAATTGAAATTCCCTTTAATTATTGTCTAATTAACCTTTTTAAACCTTATAAGTAATATTATATTTACCTAATGACAAGATTAACTTTAATAATTGGAATAACAGATTTTTGAATGTAGAGTGATTATTTAATGAATATAAATCATTAATTTAATATAAATTTATTTGTTATATATAATATAAATTTAATATATTTTATATTAAATTTAATATATTTGTTAAACTATAATAATATAATTTATTTTATATTAAATTTAATATATTTGTTTATTTGTTATATATAATATAAATTCAATATAAATTTATTTTTTATATATAATATAAATTCAATATAAATTTATTTGTTATATATAATATAAATATATAACAAATTTATATTTAATAATGTTCATGGCTAAGAATAATAATAATGTAATAAGAATTATATTTGTTTGTTTTTATTAATATTGGAATTAAGAAATTTTTTTATTAATAAACATATATTATTCGAATGGACCATTATATTTTAATAATAAATGAAGAATAGTATATTTTAAAGAGCAATTACCTAATATAACTAATAATTTAATACCATTCGTTTATATAATATTAGAATAATGATAATTATAGATTATTTAATAAATATATGGATATTATATTATATATTAAAAATATCAAATCGATTTTAATTTTAGATATAAATTAACAAATTTACCTGTTGTAGCTATTTATAGGAATGTTAATAATTAAATTAGTGGTTTGACTAGGATCCTTAGGTCAAAATTAGCCGTTGGCATTATAGCCGTTGGAATCTCTGCACACTCTATTTAATCAGCTTAGCCGGATTGGTTCTTCAACTTGTCCTGATGATGAACCACACTGGTTGGTTCGAAACGCGTCGACAAAAGATTGGTTATGTGATTTTGCCGAAGATTTTCTAAACAATGTTATGGATCACAGAAGTCTAAATTCCTTAATAATGGTACTTCCCTAAGAAATTTATAGTTCCTCCATTTTCAACCATCACTTGAAACTCTGGTGCTGGATATACAAAAATTCAAGTCCTTGACTATCTTACAATGAATAAAATTATAGGTACTACCTTGATCAATCATCTCTATTAACTTTTTCTTTTTGATATATCCTTCTACCTGAGAGTTTTAGGAGTGGCAATTTTTTCAAATGCATTATAAGATATGGCTAGATTCATTTCTTCTTTATCTGGGGTTGGTTCCTGGTGTATATCCTCTTCTTTTGATGTTTCTTCTTCATTTTCTTCCTCCTCTTCATAATCTATGTAAAATAATTTCTTCTCAGCACACTTTTTCTATCATAAGTGTAATTAAGCCCTTTCTTCTTTTTTTTCCTCCATTTGTTGTGGTGTCAACCTTGTAGGTTGTGGGAGGCTAGGAAAAACAACACTTCCGTCTTTATATTTCTTAGAGGTAGAACTCCTTGTTTCCATAATTTTTCTTTCAAATTTTCTTTCCACCGTGAATACATTTTCCAATGAATTAGGTTCCCAAAGGCGAACTTCATGTTGGATGCTATCCTTCAAGGTCCCTATGAATACATAAATCATATGCTCGTCTAAAATATCAGTTACCTTGATATTCAATCTTTGGAATCCCTCAATGTACTTCGCCATTGAACCTTTATTTTTTATATTTATCAATTGGCTAAAGAAGGTATTTCTCTTTGTATCCTAAATATAAATATGTAATGCATACATTTTGTGCGTGTAGCACATCATGTAGGTAAAATAATTTCTCCATTTGTAGTACCCATGTTACGAAATACTTGTCATAAACTTCCTCATATCGATATTTTGAATGTGGTGGGTCTTCAAACAAAATTTAGAGTCTCTAAGATCATGATTCACATTTCGTTTGTTCTCCTAATGTATTTCATGGACAAGCTTATGACCATTAGGAAGCATTTCCTATAGAAATTGTCAAACCTTCCTTCAAACCTTCCATGTCTTCTTTTATTTTTGCTTCTAAACCATCCATATTAATATTTATCCCTACTTTTATTTTTTATTCTAAACCATCCATCTTAACATTCATTTCTCATTGTGAGTGTGAGAATTGTTGCACTTCTTTATGTAATTTTGATTTATTATGTTGCATTTCTTCCTCTTCATGCATCATAATAGAGATTTCTAAGGGCTTAATGGATATACTTTTTTTTGGGAGGAATTTTGGAGCCAATTAATGATATTTAGGCTTCACTGTTCCCTTTGAATCACTTCAAACTCATTTTTCAAAGAAAATTTATGCAAATTTAAAAATGCATTAGAGCTTGATTTTAAGCTTGTTAATGGGTTGATCTTGAAACTATTCTTTCTCTTTAATTTTGGCCTCCCAAGGTCTACAATTTCATCTTGTGGTATCCATTTGTGTCCTCTTTCCAACCCCACCACATAGATTGAGATTGGATTCTTCAATATAAAGCTAGGTTAAATATCCCAAAATGACCTTTTTATGGACTGGTTCAGTAGAGAAAACTTGTATGGAATTCCATGGGTCACTGTTTCAATCTTCGGCCTCAAAAATATTATCTAAATCTGTGAAATTTCTGTTACTTTTTATGAAATTTAATTTGGATTCTCAGAAGAAAAGTTATGATGATTTTCCCAAGACATATGTTTGAGAAAAATTTCTCTAGTGTAGAAAAACCCTAACTTCCTTGAACTATATCTTCGAGAATATAGTGATCCAAGAGCTGATATTTGTACACTATGTTCATCATGATTTTGATTGTACTTGGTTGAAATTGCAGCACTTGAAGCCTCACATAAAAACAGTTATAGAGAAAATTCCAAGATGGCTTATTTGAAGTAATGAAACCCTATGATCCAAAGCTTTGATATCAAATCTTATGTAACCAGATCACAAAATAGAAGAAAAGATAGATAAACAACTTCAAATTAAGCCTTTTGAAGGGGGAAAGCTCCTTTTACATCACATAAATGAATAATTCTTGGATGATACAAATGATAAGACCTCCTTTGTATATATAGGAGTCTAAGAGGTCACAATATAATTAAGGTCTACATAGCAATAATAATGTAAGGGCACAATAATAACAATATAGGGGCTACATGGGACACAACAATAAAAATATGGGGCTACCCTAGTATTATAAGGACCTAACAAGCATTAATATATCTTGACTCTGTGCATACCTCTTTCTGTGTGCTTCTGCCATTGTTTCTTTGATCCATTTGTTTTGCTCTTAGTAACAAATGCAAAAAACAATAGAAAGATGATTAACAAAATCCTAGAAACAATTATCAATTTCATAAGAAACAAAGTAGATCGATTGCCTAGAACTTTTAGTTTTGATATTAAAAACTATTTTAGAGCCAACATGCCTACATATAATACATGAAAGAAGATAAGTCATTTAAATCATGAATTGACATCAAAGTTTTGAAAGTACATCTAGCCACTATTGATTTTAATGATATTGATCAGCGAGTGATCACCATCAATTTGGATAATAGTAATTTTCCTGGTCTCTAATAAGAAAATAATTTTCTCAAATTGGTTACTTTAAATCATATCTATTTTACTTAATTCCAATGTCCAATTAATACAATTATGTTTCATGATTGATTTATTTGATAGGCTTTAGAAATTAATATCAAGATATTATTTTATTAATATCCTAAATCAAATTATATTTTGATTAACTAAAGATCTCTTGCCCATAAAGACAAGTCTTTTCACCATTTATTTAGTGAACCAACGCATTCACGACATTTACTTTGTAAACTTGTTTTACCATTGACCAATGTTGCATTAATGATTTAATATTTATTAATTGAACTCTTACCACCTAATATAAAATGAAATTTGTTTTAAATTTGTATGAGGAAGACATGTTGCACGTGAAAATGGATGAACAAACCATCGTACGCATTGGAAATTACTTTATCTTCATAATTTTCTTATGTAATCGTGTAACCATCTATAAAAAGGCAATGATTTTTGGCTCAACCAAAGTTGCTTCGCACCATGAAACATTGGCTGTGATCAAATCAAATTTAACTTTAATTTTATGATCAAATAAAATTTATTTATTAATAAATTTTAAAAATTTAAAACATCATGGACTTACGATACAATAAATTATTTTGCTGAAGTTAAAAGCATGATCCAATAATACATTAAACTATCTAGTTTATTTTTCGAAGTGTCCTAAAAAAATTCCATATTTCATTTTGCAATAGTCAATGCTAAATTACTCTTTGTAATTAATTTGTGGAGAAAACATAAAGACTATGGGGGAATTGTGGCAAAAAGGGTAAGAAGATAAATTAAGTGTGGGGAAGTTTGTTAAGTAGCAGGGACTATATCAAATAATGCTTATTTTCCTCCGTAGTGCGCATAAAGCTAGGTTGATTTTTGTAAATAGCTATTTTTTACACTAATTCCTTTGACACTGTTATCACTGACACTGATGTTGATCACTAAGAAGATTTCACCTTAAACTTTTTTTCCAATTTAAACATTTGATCACGATGTTTTGCGATGTGCCGAATAAAAATTATTTTTAATGCATTGAAGAAATTGCTAAAGATCAATAAAGCATGAAGCATAAAATATTAGATACTATAAATGAATCCAAGCACACACAGATAAATGATCATCTCACCAAAGGTGCAAAAGGAAAACATTGAACAATTCACAATTGCTAGTATGAAATTTCTTTGAAGGTGTACCAAAAACATTCCACTTAAGTCACTGCTGACATGTGACCCTAACAACAATTTGTGGATGCTTACGCTTTGGATATGCAATAATAAAACTAGAAAAACCTGCAAAAAACAATATATGCGATCCAAAATAACAAACAACAATATATATATATATATATATATATATATATATATATATGTATATATATATATATATATATATATGTATGTATGCATATATATATATATATATATATACATATATATATCTATATATCTATGTATATATATATATAGATATATATATGTATATATATATATATATATATATGCATACATACATATATATATATATATATATATACATATATATATATATGTATATATATATATGCATATATATATATATACATATATATATATATATATATATGTATGCATATCTATATATATATATATATATATATATATATCCAATGTAATAACACAAATGGAAAGAATTTTAAAATGAATAATAAATATTTATTGATAACCGTGATGAAGGAGATCTACAAAAGAATCTTCAAATCCCCCTCCATGGGATGGGTCCTTTAATGTCCTTGATCGTTAGTAATCGATTCTCTCTCTCAATGTGTAAAAACCCCAAAACAATATGTAGAACTCAAGTGGGGGCTCAGATGAAAAGAGACAATAATGGTGATGATGATAATGATCACGGTGAAGAATGAATGTAAAACCCTCCTATTTATAACAAAGTATTGTGTTAATCTCGAAAATGGAGAATAATAAAATAATATTGACCAAATCAATATCTAACGGTTAGGAATACTTTATTATATTTTTTGGAGAGGGAAAAGATATTTAAAATGTTAAAATATGTTTATTTAGAAATAATTAACAAATAAAATGATTTATTAATTATTTCACAAGGATTAAGAATGGTGTGAAATTGAAATATTTATTAAATAGTCATTTAAAAATTATTCCAATAATAGAATTAAGGAATAATAGATAAATAATTATTTTTTTAATTATTCGTAGGTGATTTAGTTAAATGCGACAAGGATTAATTATCAAACAACGGTTTAATAATTATTCATAGAGGAAATTAAGTAAATAATGATTTATTCAATTATTCTCATGGGGTTTTTAAATTTTAATTAGAAAATAATTTAATAAAAATGGTTTATTAAATTATTTCCCATCGTGAAAGTGATTTTACTATGGTAAAATAATCCCACATGTTGTATTTAGATCGACCTAGTTAGAAATGGCTAGGGATTATTATTTTGGTGATAAAAAATTTCCCCTAACGTATGAGTGTTAATAGAAAATCATGTGACCGAATTACATTGTAGGTTGCACTTCCACAAGACACTAAAGGGTAGTAAGAGAGAGAGAGAGAGAGATAGCAGAAGAAATGCAAGGATGGACAAAAATGGAGGGGGTGAGAGCTACTAAATGGATAGAAGTATCTTTTTATGTTGGAGTACATGATCTCAAATGAGGCGGGGGAGCCATACCCATACCCGCCGAGATAACTTCGTGCAAATAATAATAGTGAGCCCAACAATGTGGGATTGAGCTACAAAGTACATGATACATGATATGTTGGCACCAATGGGAGATAAAATAATACAATGAATCCCATATACATAATGTGCTTGGAAAGACATATGCCAAGATTGAATACAATAACATTTGATCACATGAGACATAGTGCCCCTTAAGCTGGCACGTTGAGGGGGATCACAACCAAAGAAGCCCTGCTAAACAATAAAGGGCTTTAAAGATTTGAATGGATCATCTAAAGGAGACATGCATGTTGTGGGTGCTACAAGTGGTTGAAACCGAACCCATTACATATGTGGAATTTCATCTGAGGATAAATCAACATCTGCGAATATACGAGCATGTGGGGGGCTACTTGAAGGGCCACCCCCTCATGAGGTCTGGAACATCTCACACACACCCAAAAATCACTAGGACAATCATCTGGATCACTGAACCATCAAGTGTATGATTCTTAATCATGTGATAAGGAGTTGGCGTCGAGCATGTGAGAAATAACCAAGTGAAAGGGCAATGATGATTCCCTTTGCTAGATCTGAGGCACCAAACAAAGATGAAAGTTGGAACCAAGTTAAACCACCCTCTAGACCACACTTATGGAATAAATGTGCTGAAGTTGAAAGAATATGCCCACCAAAGTTAAGGCAATGAGGAATCCTTAACAAAGGCACAAGGTATCATAGTAGAGTGACTGATGGACTAACACCAGGGATGATGATGGAAGGAAACAAAATGAGTGGCAGAATGATGACTTCCCTTGTCAGAGAATAATATTACCTAGTATAGACTGACTCAATTCCAGAGGGGATGGTTAATTAATTAGACGGGGGCTTTTCAAACATGGAGAAGTATAAGTGGAGGCCAAATATTAATATAATGGGATGGATGGGACACAAATATGTATGGAATACTGAAACTGTACTCAAGGGGACTCAGAACAGACTCCATAGATACAAGGATGTCTCATCTTGGATTCTTTGAATAAGGGTGGCTATATGATGCTGCCACATGTGGGAGGCCCAAAGGGGACCATAAAAACATGAGTAAATGATGGCTAATCATGATGAAAATCGACATGTGAGTCAACCAATGTGTGGGTGAAGTGGTACTATAGTATAGGTCGCTTGCATGAAGAAATTCAATTTTAATAGGCTGCAAAGTGAGACCTGATGGAAAAAATGGTTTCTTGGTGATGTTTAAAATTACAAAAAACAAAGGGAGACCCATTAAAGAACTTGTTGAGATATTTCCAATGGTGTTAATGGTTTGTCAAATAGAGTTATAGTTTGGTCGCAAAGGTCGATGGAAAAACTAGGGTTTTTCCTATAAAAGGGATTTTTTCCCCAAATCTAATTCATTTGCATAGTGAGTTGTTGAAGAATTTGGAGAGGAGGAGAAGGCCCTAAATCTTGTGGAGATCATAGCAGAAAAACTGACTATCAAAATTAGGATCTGCAAGTTGGAGGTAGGTGGTCTAACCTTACTCATATTTTTTGGTGGATTAGATGTTTAGATTAGGGCTTCATCTCTCCAGGGAAACATTTTCTCTTCTTCATGGTCAAAATGCACTTATTGGGTCTTGATATGCATTTTAGAACACAAAAATAGGCGTAAGGAGTGCGTCCAACACAACTTTGAAGGAAATAAAAGCATTATGGACTTAGAGGAAAGGCGGGATGGGGGGTCTCCGTTGAGCTAAAGTTTTGTACCCATGATGTGTGTCTTTAAATTTGAACTGAAAAAACACAATGACATGTTGTAGGTATGGCAGAGCTAAACGTGTCATGGAAAGAAAGATATTTGGTGACCCTTCATGTCGATATTTAAGGAAATAAAGCAGTGAGTGGGATCTTGGCATGGTATGGTGTGCTAAAGTTCTTGGAGAACCCTTTGATGAGGGATGATGAGCCCTTACTATTGAGGATTGTAAGCTATTAGGACCCAGATCAGGAGGCCTTTATAGTATAGGGGCATAGGATTGAGATCACGATCCCATGAAATATATTTTCTGATAGGATCTCCCCCCTGGGGTGGTGGGGGAGATACATCTAGTGTTGCCTTGTGGAAGGAATATAGGTGAGTTTGATGATTGTCACTGTGTACCAAGGGTTTATGCAAAGGGCACAGATATTGAGGTCAGTGACCTAGAGAGTCTTGAGGCACGATCTATAGTCACAGCAGTGTTGCAGATCTTGGGTAGTCATGCCTTCCATCACATCAGTGGGGGTAGATGATGCTGGTTGAGAGTGTGGTGTCTGAGACCTACTATGGGTGGGCCCATATGATGTTGTTGCCATTGAAATGACAACTGACACTATGCAGGTAGAGGACCAATGATAATTGTTCTTTTGGGACAGTGTTATGCTCATTATTATTTGAGAAGATCGTGACCATGCTATCCTCATGTAAATATCTGTGATGGTGACCCAAAGGAGCTCAAGATGCACTGCTGGGGGTAGCTACTATGATGAGGTGGAGGAGGGGAAGTGAGATGAGTTTTCTGACTTGATTTTTTTTCTCATTGAGACCAGATGCCATTGTACATAAATGATTATCTGTATAGTCGAATGAACTATCAAGGGGATCCTAACTTACCACTTCCGTCAAGACAAGCACGAGGTCCAAATTGTAAGTGAAATTTGTTATATATTTGCTGCATTTATAGTGTAAGAAGTATGTGTATGTGGTATTAATTTCTAAACTTTGTGGTATGAAAATATAGCACCAGTGCTATTGGTAGGATACATGGGACTAGCCACAACACCTGGGGCTTCATATTAGGGTGGGTCCACATCAAAACAGAGATTAAGTGGTGATGCTCTACTAGAGGATCTCCAACATAGATTCGACATGATTTTGACCAGGGTGACAAAGCACTGGTAGCATGAGTTAGAAGATTGAGTGCACCAGTATTCCTTGAGAGTGGTGAGGAATCACACGGTGCATTACTATGGCCCGTCAGGCAGTATGAGACCTACAGGCTGGTGGGATGGATCAATTAGCTTGAGAGCCTCTAAAGGATAGTGATTAGGCACATGGACATGTGGGTCCCCATTTTCATCTTTTCATAACACGCGAATGAGCATGCCAAATTTATTTAGAGTAGTGGATTGAAAACACTATTTGTTGGATATTATGATACATAATTATGGTTATGCTTCTTTTTGTGATGATTTTGGTTCACCATTTGTTTATGTTATGGATGTCTTCTTGTATACACATGCGATAAATTCCAATATAGAATATTATTTTGAAATGGTATGTACATAGTAATTTTGGGCTCTAGGAACATGACTCGATGTAATGGATTCAAATTCATGTGCCAAAATCTTAACTTGTAGATATTTTCAAAATAGGATAGGATTACACACATGATAAACTTTGTTCAATTGGATGAGAAGTAGCAAGGAATCAAGAAAAACATGAAGGTGAACGATGTGAAGATCAAGGGCATCGGCTAATAAACCTACCACAACATCATATTCAACCTGGTTATTGGTGGTATATCCAATGCATATTTCGTTGGCGTCAACTAACAAATGAAAGGGGGTGAAGATGGCCCAAGTTGTTGAGGCTAGATTCCTAGAGAAGAGACTCACATAATCGGCATAAATGATAAAATTTGTGGATGATGGATCCATCTGAAAGATGCAAGAAAATAATGAATAAGATGGTGGGGAATGCAAACTACCTAGACGCAAGGAAAAAAAGATACACACATTTCAATGGGAAATACTATGGCTAAAATTTCTTGAGGTAGAATGCATTGTGAGGGTTAGGAAGGATTTCTCCTTTTTGACCCTCTAAAAGGTATGCCCCTTTGCCCAAACAATTATGAATGATGTAAGGTCCTAGCCATAATGGTTCAAACTTTTCATGCCCCAAGACATCGTGAGCTTGGTCATAAACAAGAACAAGGTCACCTTCATGGAAGGTATGAGGGTGGATTTTTCGGTTATATTGATCTTAGGTGTGCTTTTCTCGCCACTTCAATGGTTTTCAATGCAATATGGCAATCTTCTTTGGCACACTCAAGCATGATAAGTTGTTTTTCTAGAGGTTGGGTGGCTGGGAGGAGTTTGACGGAAAGGTGGAGGGAGAGGATTTGACACTCCATTGGTAAGACTTCCTCCTCTCCAAAAACGAGGGGAAGGAGTGAACCCAGTGGTGATTTTGACTGAAGTTCTATAGGCCCACAAAGAAGGGAATAGAATTAGATGCGAGTTGGTCTTGTGTTTATTCATTGTCAACTGAAGCATAGTCTTAAGGATTTTTTTGACAACTTTAACTTGGCCATTACCATAGGGCTAGTAAGATGATGAGTACTGGTGTGCGAAGCCCAACAGAGAAAATAGCTCGCACCATATCTCATCTTCAAAGTGTTGGCCATTGTCAGAGACCGATTGTTTTAGAACTCGAAATCGAGCGATAACATGACTAAAGATAAAGAGGGTTGTAATAGTCACAATATTATTGAACATTGGCATGGCTTCAACCCATTTGTTGAAATATTCGACAACCATGATAATATACTTGTGGTTATTAGCAGATAGGGGTAGACACTCCATCAAGTCAATAACCCATTTACAGAAAGGACTGGCTGCAATGATAGGATCGAGGGGAGTAGGTGGAGGTTGTGCTTAAGGGGCATATAACTGGCAATTGCGATAGTGTTTGACTGCCTCAATGCAATCACTAAAGAGAGAAGCACAAAAATAACCAGCGCACATGATTTTCTAGGTAGTGGCCATTCTAGAGAGGCGACCATCACAAGTGTCATCATGGCAGGAATTTAGCACTTGCTCAGCTTCCGCATGGGTGATACAACAATGGATGATAGTGTTGACACTGCGACAATAAATATCATCATCGTCGAGGAGGTAGTGAGGGGCTTGATGTCCAATACATTGTGGATCATCATGAGTGATATGGGGCGTGAACTTTTGGGTTCAAAGATAGGTAAGGATTTCGCCATACCAAGGATCATCTGAGGCAATGGTGAACAAGTGTTCATCCATAAGGTCATCATTTACTAGCGGATCAGGCACACCAGTGGCAAATTCAGAAATGAATTCAACAAGGGCTAAACCTTTCTTACTCTTGGGTGTCCCAAATTCAAGATCGAATTGTTGAACGATAATGATCCAATGTGCATACTTCCTATTAATGATCCGTCGACTCAATAGGAAGGCCATGGGGTTGGAATTGGTCACAAATTTGGTGGTATGTGTAAGGATATAATGGAGAAGTTTTTGAACAGAGAACACAACGACCAATGCCAACTTTTCTTTGTGTGAATAGGACACAGGGGTCCTATTAAGGTTCTTACTAACATAATAGTTGACATGTTCATTTATGGAAGAATCTTCTTGGACTAGGACCCCAGCGACCGAATAGGTAGACACATAGATATACAAGATGAAATCCCTCTCAAAGTCAAGTGGACTGACCAACAGAGCGGAAGTGAGAGCACTTTTGAGGGCATCGAAAGACTGTTGAGCTTGGTCATCCCAAACAAATGGAATGTTAGATTGAAGGAGGCTTAAAAACCCATGCGCAGTGGTGGCATAGTCGGGGAAAGACCTACGAAGAAAGTTAGCTTTGCCTTGGAGGCTTTGCAACTAGCGAAGGGTATGAGGAGGAGGAAGTTTGAGAATAACTTGAAATTTGAGAGGGTCAAGAGTGATACCATCTTTGGACACAATGAACCCCAAAATTCAGCTGGTAGTAATGCAAAAGACACACTTAAGGTGATTGAGGAAAATGTTATACTTACCACATTGGAGGAAGATGGGACGGAAATCATGAAGGTGTTGCGACTGAAGTTTGGAATGAGTGGTGAGCTCTTCTAGATATTAAAGAATAATATGAGCTAGGCCGTGGAAATAGTAAGAGATACCACGCTGAAAACTGGCCCCAACATTGTTTAAACTGAAAGGCATGACCCTATAAGTGAAATTTCCCCAAGGACTAGTGAGGGTAGTTTAAATTTGATCGACATAGTGGATATGTATTTGGTTATATCTAGAGAATCAATCCATAAAGGAAAGAACCTCATGCCCCACACACTCATCAATGTTTTAGTCTATGAAGGGTGTGGGAAAGTTTTCTTTGGGACAAGCTTTGCTCAGATTGCGAAAGTACGTGTAGACATAAATGGTGCTGTATTTATTAAGAACGGGAATAGGATTGAACACCCATGTGGTGTATTCGATAGGATATATGGAACCAGCCTACTGGAGCTTATCGATTTTAGCTTTGATAGCTTCACATTTGGAAAGAAGGATAGGCCTTTGCTTTTGGAAAACATAGATGGCATCGGTCCAAGTGTCGAAGTGATGTTCAACAATGGTGGGATCAAGTCTGGCCATTTCAGAATATGTCTAGGTGAAAACATAGTGAAATTATTTGAATAACTTGGTGTAAGCATCATTTTCTTCTAGGGTGCATTGTGCCCCCAATATGATATTTTCTTTGATACCTGGTTTATTCAAAATGTTAATTAGCCATATTTCCTTCCTCAAAATCACCTGGTAGAGGAATGGGATTTTTAAATTAGTCGACTTCTTCATGAATGAAGTATTTTGATTCCACAACATATTGGTCATGGGTTTGCTACAAAAGTAAGTACACATGATGGTGCATATCATCCCAATGATAATCAGGGGTGGTCATGGATTCCCTGATGTCTTCATCAAAATGGAAGATAGGGGGATTGGAGGAAGATATACCACATGACGAAGAGGATCTACTTGAGGCATATTCATGAGAGGAAAGGCTCACATACACACCGCTAAGGTTGGGAGACAGGTGACTAGTAATGGGAAGTGTAACACCCTCCCCCCACATCTACCCAAGTAACCAACATATCAGGGTAAACATGTGATGAGAAGTTACTATGATATGATTCGACTCCCTATGTTTTAGTTAAGGAATTGGAATTGGAAGAACACATCACACAGACCTTCAACATCAACAACAGAACTCCCAGGAGCCATCCCAACCACTCAGGTAGTTAGCCCCTGAGACCAACTAACATTTTAGTGCATATAACCCCTAGATGATCCCTTGATATGGATAAGAGTGCATCTAGGAGGCTCTAGACGTTCCCATAACAAGGGCAAGGGATATTTCAGGGACATTTTTCCCTAGTGTTGTGCCCGCGTCTCCAGGATTTGTGCCACCTTTTCAGGCCTAGAGCCTAGTTCATTGTCGAAAACTCAATGACACCTTCAGAAATGAAATTCCATAGCAGAACAAAGATACATTTGCAAAAGCACCAACAAGGACTAGGTTGGATCTCTACTAGCCATGATAGGCATTTTGTTAAACATACCACAAATATGAAATCTACAAGTCTTAATAACATAACTGAGCATCAGGGTCTCACACTTATCTGAGAATTGCTAAGAAGCATTGATGCCTCAACACATTAGCTACAATTTCATCTATTAGGCCATAGATACATTGTTCATTCATTTACAAATTAAAACATGATGAGAGACATCGTCATTGTCATAAAACATGCTCATAACCAACATATAACCAACAACATAACAATGATAAAACATCCATCAAGGTTACAATACAAAAAGTACACTTACCCATCAATTACAAGAGGAAAAGAGCTCTTATTAACATATGCAAAATGCAACTGGGTCTAGGATTTCCTCATACCACCTGACCATAGACATTGCTGAGCCAAATCTCTCTTCAGCCAATCACCCCCACGCTATATTCAAGGCATGAATGTGGGATCTCATAAAACACATCAATCAAAACCATCCAGGGCTTCCAGAGGCCAAACCACCTCAACCCTTATCCCGTGATTCCACCTCACTGTTGTACATCACTAACCATCACCAGATTGGTCTCTACCCATGTTGTCCATGGATCCAGTGCATTTTTTCTAGCCTAGCTTCCAGGACTTGTAACTCAACCCATGACTACTGTTGATCTCTACAAAATTTGTCCAGCCAAGGCTATAGTACTAGTAACTCAACACACAATTTTTGTTGGTCTCTAGAGAATTTTTCCCACCAAGGCTCCAGGACTCGTAACTCAACCCACCAAGGGCTCCAGAGTGTTTGTCTAACCAAGGCTCCAGGACTAATAACTCAACCCAAGTTGTTACTTTGATTCTAGAGAGTTTGTCCAACCAAGGCTCCAGGACTAGTAACTCAACCCAAGCCATTATGGGGATTCTAGAGCATTTGTCCAACCAAGGCTCCAAGACTAGTAACTAAACCCAAGTCGTTACAAGGCTTCCAGAGTGTTTGTCCAACCAACTCTCTAGAAAATAATAACTCAACCCACAACCAAAGGAATATGAGAACCAACCAAAAACCAAAATTAAAACCCACAACACCATGGCTATCTAGGAAATGGCAAGGCTAGACAAAACCACTATCAATCTGGGAAATCCTTCAAACCAATGACAAATCATAACCAAGAAACCACATGCATGTGCCATGCATTCCAAAACTAGCAAGGAAATAATACATGCAAGTTAGTACCTGCAAGAAAAACCCACTATAGCTATTGATCCCAATGTCCTCTTGCACTTTCTTGCTTTTCCTTTGCCTTGTTTCTCCAAATTCCAGGTATGCCACACTCCTTCAAGAGTTCTCCAAGAAAGATCTAAGTGTCCAAGATTATGAAAGAGAGAGAGAGAATAGAAGAGAGCTCCACCAAAACCTATCAAGAAAGATTTCCAATTGATCCTCAAAAGCACTTTTATCAATGAGGCCTTTATTTTCTTCAATTTTCATTATTTCCCTTCAATTTACTCCTCACATGCAACTTGTGACCTCTCACATTCCTTTTATCCTAACTTCCTTTATTTTCATAAACAAAATTCCAATAAATTCCTCATGCATTTCCAAATCCTTTGTCATTTCCTTTTCCAATTTCCTTAGCCATAATAAACCGAACTGACACTTTACTAGGATGTTTTTGTCCACCATTCATCTTGGAATACATGTCCCATGACCGTGGTATTATATGTTTGTACATATATTGTTAACCATGGATGTTATAGGAGATATACCATTGTTGAGAACGAAGTGTTCATCGAAGAAGTTTCACCAAAATCACAATAGGAGACATCTAGAGACTCCCAATATATCGATCTCATGGATAACGACACATAGAGAATAGGAGCACTACTATCCGTCATTTGAAAATTAAGGGGAGGGATCACGATGGGTGGTTGAGAGACCTCCTACTCTAGCATAAGAGTGGGACTAGAACCCACAGGTAGAGGAGAGGTGGAATCACTACAAGTTGCCTCTAATTCGTGAAGCACTTGAAGTGTATCACAAAAGTCTTTGAGATGGGGATAGTTGTGAGGATAATGGCCATAATTATCACAAAAAGCACAGGGGTGATTTGTTCGTAATGATATGTTCTTCTTAGCTTACTTAGGTAAGGTGGCATGGACCTCAAGAATGTTAGAATCAGGGAAGGTATCAGAGACCACATTCTTGATATGAGGGAGTTTAGAACAATTATTGGTGGCATGACTAACAACATCACATGAAGAAAATGAAGGAATAGGCTTTGGCGATTTAGGACGGGCTCAATGTTTTGGGGTGCCTTGTCTTTTGTTCCCCCTTTTTGTGCCTTCATCCCTCACTAAATTCTTTCGCAACAGGAGCAGGTTCATGTTGAGGTTGTTGTGGAATTGAAGCAAAGGAAGGGGTAGGGACAATAGGTTGAACCAAGGTCAAAGTAGTGTAAGGTTTGAGTTTATATGGGGAAGTGTTTGTGGGAGGATCAATCTATCAGACTGGGATCCCTACTGTAATGTTAGATAAACTCAATGTAGCCATGACAGGTGTAGAATAAACTCTAGGGGGTGGAAATAAGAACAATATCTCACTAGAAGGGTAATGACCTCAAGGAACTGCTTTGAGATGGTTCAGAACAGGGGGAATGGTTCTGGGATGAAAGGGATTAGGAGAGATACCAACAGAAGGAAGGGGACCTTAATGAGTGATACAAGAAGGTTGGGTTAAGTTGGGAACACCAGGTTGTGGAGGTGATAGTTGTTGTGAAGGCATACCTGATAGTTTATAAGCAGTCCATAATGCTTGACGGATGGAAACAATGGATGAGCTAGGCTCAAAAGGAGTAGGTGGTGGACCATATTAAACACCAAGAAAGGTGGAATAATTGTAGACTCCATGAGAGACATTGGTGAGGGATGAGACAGTTTGAATTCCAATCATCGATGAGATAGTGGATTGAGGTGAAGTCTAAGAATTCAGATCATATTATGTTAGCTAATCAATAGTGATGATCTTTCCATTATGAGGGAATCACATATTTCGGTGAACCATGGATGTGAAAATTGATATAACATAGGTATAATTATGATCCAAAAGGATGTTGTAATCTAATGGGGCATCAATGAAATCAATGTCAATAGAGACACTCTTGCTAGCAACAGTGACAAGACAATTGCGATATAAGCAAAGGGGCTATGAGGGATGACCATTCCAAGCACGAAGAGTGATTGTGGATGAGGAAAATTTTGGGTAACTAAATCTCTTCCAAACACTAGCAGCCATAACATAGGTCGAGGCACCTTCATATATGATAGAGTACTAAAAGGTGGTGTTACTTATGGAGACTTGTATTTGAAATGCAACAGATGAAGGTAGAGGGGGATGTTCTGACTTTTCAATGTCAAATACAATCATGCGATCGTCATGAGGATCCACAACACCCAAATTAGAGAGTAGATATTTCCATTGGGATGAGCACATATGGAGGACTTCCAGAATTGACATGGCAACTGGAGACTATGCCAAGCCATTTACTATGCTATAGGTATGGCCAGATTTAGCGAAAGAAAAATTTCGACATAATGAACTTTTGGGGAACTTAAGGATAACCTAAACCTTAGGTAGAGCGATCTGTAAGTTACCATTGGATGAAGAAAAGGGCTCATTGGAAACTTGGGTTTGGGACTTAGTTGCTGAATTAGCGGGAGCCTTGTCATATTGGTGCAATTGAGTCTGAAGTTTGACTTGTTCGATATTGATCTCATCAGAATTCATCATAAGAATCTGATAATCATTATGGCAAGATAGTAGAGGTGTGAGAGCTACATAACCTTGTGTAGGTTGAGCATCAAGATATCCTTAGTGAGGAAAAGGATTGGTAAGCACAGTTTGTTGAGATGAAGTAGGAGCAGGAGGAGGAGCTATGGGTTATGGTCCTCTAGAAGCAACTTCTTGAGCTTCCCATACTTGGCACATCTGAGGTAAAAGGGGAGAATCATGAGTATAATTGTCATATGCACCGCAAAAAGCACAAAGTTTGTTTGTATGAAGACCCTTGTTTTGCTTGGGTTGGCCGCCTTGTTGTTGGGTTGTGGGATTAGGTTGGTTTCCTTGAGGTGCATTAGGTGGTGGACCCTTGCTACCTTTATCACCTTGAGAGTTTTGGTTCCAATTACCTTTCCCCTTGTTCCTTTTCTTTGGGTTAGGGGGATTGGATGAACTTTATTGAGCATTAACTTGACCTTGTGGAGGAGATTGCTTTTGTGTCAGAGGTGGAGGAGGCATGGGAGGTTGGGGTGTTGGAGTCGGTGAGGCTAGAGCGCTAGGTGGTGCATATAGATAATAATGAGATGGGGAAACATTAGGATAAACAGGTGGAGAAACAGTTGGCATTGACATCTACTAATGCGGATGGGGATATAAATATGACATGCCAAGACCTAGATAAGAGTTTCCATGTGGAAGATTGGGGGAAGGATAGGTGTAAGAGGAACTGGTCCCTCCCTAGGGTTGACCATAACTCATCAAAGGTGGAGCATATGGTTGAATTTGATGGTGTGAAATGTTTCCAACAATACCATCAATGGCATGAGATTTTCTTAGTGCATTAGTAAAGCCAGGCTAATGCAGATTGAGAATGACATTATAAAACTAACCTGAATGGGCATAGACCAGATCAAATTTCATGGCTACTTGGAGCGCATATTCCTCATATTGAGGGAAGTGAGAAGCGACATATTTAGCAATGCAGGACGAAAGTGATCTAAGGAACCAATATATATAGACACGTTCTTAGAATTTGAGAGCTCTATATATGCTCCTCCTTCTTTGCCATTCCTGAACATGATCGAATAGGTGAGTGATAGAAGCTTGACTGAAAGAGGTCAATAATTAGGTACCAGTGTCATAATGGAGAGGTAATTGGAAATAGGCAAGAAAATCTTTGGCCATACTCGCAAAAGTGGAATGAGAGGTTTTGTGTTGATCAACGTACCACTTAGCAGTAGCTCCAATAAGAGTGTGTTGGAACAGAGGAAGACAAATGAAGTCTTCAGTGATAGAATTGGATGAACACCACATATGGAATGAGTGAACATGGTTTGTGGGATCTTCTCCAGGATTACCTTCAAACTTGGGGATGTCAGAAGGATGTTTGGTCGGCATAGTATATCAATTGGGTTCGTGAAGAAAAGGATCATTAATGAGTTGGATCAAATCAAGGAGACTCAAACCAACCATAATAGGAAGCAATGGAGTAGGAGTGATGATACTGGTAGGGGTTCCTCTTATGGGGTTTCCCTGGTTAGTACCTGGGTTACCACCTTGGTTTCCTGCACCCATGTTGGTTCCTAACATGATCACGATATAGGGTTGAGAAGACACAAAATCAAAGGAAGAAATAGAAGAATCGGTAGAATTAGAATGATGACTCGATGGAGGACCGTGAGGATGAAATCTAACTCGATGGGGAGGAGTAATGTGTCCTAATGGAAACTGAGGGTACAAGCCTCAAATTATCTACTACAAATTCCTATGGGGTGTTATCACACTAATACTTCTTTTGAAGTATCAAGAAAGAAAAACCAAAGGTAACCACAAACCAATTTTGGAGAACAGGACCTAGCCTTCCTGATGCTCAAAGAGGGCTCTCTCTTTATAATTTAACTTTGTTTTAGTTAAGATGATTTTAGGCTAGTTATTGCTTACTCTTGGGTTTTGTTTCGGAAATTTGGTGGTGGGATCACTTTACTTAGATGGACAGAGGTTTGGCTTATACCATTGGGCTATGGAGTCGGATGTCTGACAAACAAGACTGGATTCAGTTCTAAAAACAATGTCTACAGGGCAAGATAGATGAGTTACTGCAGATCTCAGAGGCTAAATGGTGAATGGCTTCAAGTCGGATCCAGGGAGCAATTAAGGGCTCCCTACGCTAGACTTTGGAAGGAATGAAAGAAGTCAACCGAGATGGGATAGCAATTAAGGGTTCTCAAATCCGGGTATCAGAAGAAAAATTGTAAATAAATAACTATGCAAAATAGAGTGTAATTAAACAAATTCTGAGCGATTTTTCCGGTTAATTAATTTAGATTTTAGAACAAATTTAGGATTATGAAAACATATAAGAAAGGTAACACAATCACACAAAGAAAGTACTTCACTGCAAATGTCTCATCTCATGAATCCTGTATCGAAATGATTTTATTACTTGCTCCAGTCTGTTGACTTGAAAATGGTATAATCACCCTTAGGTTCAAGATCACAATAACTCTACAAATGTAAAATAATCCACCCTAATACTTCGAATTTTGAAGTATTTATACAAAATGAATTACAAAATATCTAAAACTGTATTCAGAACTAATCTAGGAAAAAATAAATATCTTCTTGCAAGAAGATAGAGACAGCTATTGAACTGTTTCATGTTGTCCCTTTTATTTTGGTTCTGCTGGCTGTAGACTTTGATTTTTAGCCCTTTATGCTGCTAGGCTGTTTGGCTTTCACGCTGGATGCTCTGTTTCACTCTAACCTTTCACCTGATACTCTTTTATCTGATACACTTTAACCCTATTGACTTGTTAATACGCTTTTACCATGTTGTTTCACTTTTTACTATACATTTATAATTTACTGTTTATAATTTACTGTGTTTTTACTATAGTAAATCATTCAGTTTTTCCCATGTTTCTTCAACTGGTAATTAGATATTAATCATTTTTCTATATATCTCATCTGCCTCTGTGTATTTGGAAAAAGTGGGCTTATTAATAAATAGGTGCTTTACCTCATCCTGGAGGTAAAACAAGTTTTCAAAAGTTTGGTACAAGACCTTGCTTGTTGGCATGCCCTTCATAGATGCAATCATCACTTGTTCTTTGGCTACTTCCCTGATCTTCTTGTTGTAATCTTCTTGTGTCATTAACTTGTTTTTTATAACTAAGGGATTAGGTAATCACTTTTCTTTCAACGGTTCAAGCTTAGCCATGAACCTGTCAACGACTAGCTGCATGTTTTGACACTCGTCTTCTAGATTCAACATTAAATTCCTCTTGGTGAGGACTCTGCTAACTTCCAAAATTGTACTTGTCCTATCAGGTATCTCATATCTGCAAGTTTCGTTTACACCTTTCAATGGCTTCCGTTGCCTGCATAATAAAATGAATCTGCTCAAAAATGACCTGGATAGATGGCCAAATATCATTGACAGAGTCAATGATATTGGCCCATAGATTCTCTTTAATCTTTCCTATTGGCTCAGTCAAGCTTAGTTCTTTCTGTACGCCTTTTATCCTCTCATTCATCCTTGCAGCCTTTCTCTATTCTTCGTTATGCATAATTTGGGCAAGTTTGTAATCTGTCTCAAGGTTGTTGACTTTGTCCTTAAGTTTGTTCATCTCATTAGTCTGAATGGACATTTCTTCCATTTCTTTGACCAGCATGTTTGTTTCTTCACCTATGGTACCTGTTGCTGTTGATGCTATTGCGGATGTAGTCGAGGTTGATGCTGGCACTGCAGTGACCATTGGACCAATGGGAGCTAATGCTGCTGTTAGAGTGGAAGGTACATCTGTGTTCACTGTTGGAATGACAGTTGGAGGAGCACTATCAATGCTAGCTTGTTTGAGCTGAATCAAGCTTTCTAATTCCTTTTCCATCTCCTTCAACAAGTCATTGAGTTGCAGCACCAAGTCCATAATCTCTTCATGATTTGTCTGGCTTTCCAAGACTTCCTTTGTTTGTGGGCACTGTAACTAAGGAAACTTGAGATGTTTCTTGAGGGTTGCAATATCCCCATTCCTCTTCTTGATTAACTGTTCAGTAGCTTTGATGTCCTTTGGGTCATGGCCAATTTCAATAACCAGGTCCTCCAAGGACTTAATCCTGGTGTCTTTGCCATTGGAGGATGCCTTTTCCAATTTATACTAGGTTGTCACATTGTCCAATGAATCTTTCGATTTGAATGCTGCCATGGCCTTTGCTGTAAGGGTGGAGTAGATTATTTCTCCAGCCAGTTTATGGAATTCTATCTGATCGATGGGATGAACATCCCTGGCTGAGACCTCAAAGTTGGTTTTCTTGTAATCTATTGAGGGTTTGGGTTGCTATACAGTGGGTTGTAGGAATGACACCTACATTTTTCCTTCTTTGATGTCAAAGGCTAGCATCAATATGTTCTAGTTTGGTAGTATCATATTCAGGTACTTGGCATATGTGTCTGCCTTCAGATTTTCATTCCTCATTTTAATTTCCTTAAATCTTTCTTTGATGTCTATTTCCTTGTCAGCTGGCTTGACAAAGGAAGACACCTCCACACTCTTATGTTTCTGTATGATCTGTTTGTTGGAAGTAGATGGTTGTTGTGTTTTTGCTGATGCATTTGTCTCTGTTGTCTGTTTACTACTTTGCCCCATTGCCTCAGTGTCAATGATGTCTTTTGATGCAATGTTTTCCCCCTTTTTAGACACAAGATTCAATTTGGGCCTTTTTTTCAGCTTGAAATACTCATCAGTGGTCTCTATAGCAGAACTTGATTCTTCCTCCCTGTTTATTTTAGGATCCTTCTCCTCAATGAGAGGGGTTTGAATGACAGGAGTGATGTTCATTAGATCTCCCAACCTTGGAACCTGTAGGAAAAAGCTCTGGTCAAATTGTTTCTCTAAATCAATCATGGTGTTCTCCACATCCACCACTATGCTTTCCATGTCAATCAATGTATTCTTTACCCATTATGACTTATTAGCATATTGTTCAATGTCAGGTCATGGGTAGTAGATGTAAGGTCCCAGCTTGACCTTTTGTCTAAGCATGTTTATAACCCCATGAGGGTCATAATGCCAGATGAAACTATTCTTGAATTTCAATTCCTGGAGCATCTTATCAGCCTCAGGTCCAGCCTCTCTGGTGTTGCAGATGAAAGGGCCCATTTGGTTTTTCATCTTAAACTGTGTCTTCTTCCTAGCAGCTAGGAAGTTGACCTCATCTGCACCTATCATTTTCCTGAAGTATTCAAGGGAAAATATCCTCATGGGGAGGTATTTTGGAAATTTGTAGGGGGCTAGCTCACAGCCATAGATCCTGATTTTAGTGTGATTCTGGTAGAGGTACCAGTCTCCCACTTTGCTATTCTTGGCTAATTGCAGTACTCTTTTAATTTCTGGGTTGATTCTAGGCTGAATCTTGGAAGTCAACATGTTCATGTCTGGGTATGCAAAAGAGTCTATGAAGTCTTTGTATGAGGTGGAAAACTTGTGGACCATTGGTGTCCATAAGATAACTGATCTTTCCATTCCCTTCGTGTCCAACTTCTGGATCTTTAAAGGGAATTTATTTGTTTGGTAATAGAGGAACATATGAAACAACATTGAAGAGCATTTGAAAACTCTTTCATTGGGCAGTCTAGTGAGTTGTTCAGGCATTTTTTCTGCAATGAACTGGGAATAATCATACAAAATGGAAGGAGGCTTACGTGGAGTGAAAATGGACAAGAAGGCCATGATGACCTCATCCACAAACTCATCTGATGTCCATCCTAGGAAGCATGAAATCATGGTAATTATTCTCCTGCCAGACTCTGAAAAAATAGTGGCTACATAGGGTGGATTGTCTTTAGGAGTCTAAGCCCAGTGTGATGTACAGTTCCAACAGGTGTCCAAGGGACAATGGAGTCAAATTAGGACTAGACTGGATTTGCAGCATCTAGTTGATGGATTTAGCAGTAATAGTAAATAGTATCTCATGGTTTGGTGCCTCAATAGCCATATGGCTTGGAACATAACAGGCTTGGTAGAAATGTATTGTTTCTGGGAATGGGTGGACCTCTAGGAATGCATACTTTGAGAGATTAGATTCCCAAAGGTTTATATCATCAACATGGTTTAGGAACCTAACTTGGCCCAACAGTGGATTCACAGAAGGTGGCGTGGGGTGGCTGTATCTTTGATTTGGAAGTCTCTGTCTGCCAGGGCCAGGTGGTCAATGTCTAAAAGAGGGGTTTTCATTAGTCTGACATACAGAGAGGTCCAGGTAGCCATTTCTATAATAAATTGTGGAAATTTGGGCTATATGGCTATTGGAAGTGAATTTTTGACAATTCTATAACAGGATTAGGGTAACAATCGTTTGCAGGTAGGGGTTTTGGTATTTTAGGAGCGGGAATAGTCTCAATTTAAATGGAATTCAATTAAATTCATTCAATTATTTCATGAATTTAGTGTATGTTTTTAAATGAGAGGGGCGTTTCGGTTTTCTTCTTAAATACCTGGAATTTATGGTCGGGGTTGCAAACTGGTTTTAAATGGAGGTTTGCAGAGGCTTCTGTGACTTTTAGGTGTGTTGTGGTGGATTTTCGAAAGGTATCCGATGGTTGGTAATTGGTCACAAGAACTCTGAGGGTGCTAGTGTGATTTGGAGGCTTCAACAGTGCAAACAAGAGAAAACAACAAAAAATGGGGTATGCGGGCTTTTAACTAGGAGTGGTTAGAATTGGTGGGGAAATTAAATGAATATATGTGGTTTTATTTTATGGGGGGGAGGTGGTATTGAATGGAATCACACCACTTATGATGGTCAGGTGGTATTTTTCTGAGTGAACGGGATGTATGCGAGAGGCTGACACGTAGCAAAATGGGCCCGAGAAAAACTGCCCATATCACGTGCTCTCAGGTCGGTAAAGGTCGGGCATTGAGCAGGTACGATATGGGTGAGGGCCATTGGATCTGGGGGTGGATGATCCAATGGTCATCACATGGTGAAGATGCACGGTGGGAGATGGGGGCTGGATTTAGCTGGGTCCATGGATTAATTACAGTTAAGCATAATTAACCCATGATTTACTGTAGGTTTATGAAATAATGGGGTTTTATGGAATATAATGGGTGAAAAAAAATTTTCAAGGTTAATAAAGTAATGTGAGGGAGTAGAGGGGGCGGGGGGGAAATAAAAGTCAAGATAAGAGGATGAGTGGGCTTTTCGGGGTTTTTAGGTAGTTCAACAAAGGGAAAGTGATTTTTCCAAGGGGAAAAAGGGTTTCACACTAGGGGAAGGGACTTTTTTGAAGGGGGATGAATGTAGAAGGCTAGGGAATATGTGAAACTAAGGGGTAGGAGTCAAAATGAATGGAAATGGTGTCTTCACGAGCCATGAAGGAGTAGAAGGGAAATTAGTAAGTATATAGTGGAGGGTAAAGTGCAATGAAGGGGAAGTTAGGAAAATCGGCTTGTGAACATGCTTTTCACTTTGATAACTACTTCTGCACATTGAAACACATGGTTAAGCATGATAGTAGTGCTTATGCTTCAAATGAATTGTATTTCTACAATATTTCTTCTACCTACGCATTTTCCTACCCTAATATTTTTCTTCACTTTGTTGGGTGCACTTAAGCTAGCAAACCCATTTCTTTCCTTTTTCTTTTATGAAACAAACTATCTACTTCTAACCTTATATCTTCCCAAGGGCTCAAATTAATTTGATGAGCTCCTTTTATTTCTCTACCTATCTACTAATCTGCCAAGATTACACTGTTTGGTCAGATTTTTATTATCTAACTATAAACATGAAATTCAAAGCATGAAGTGGTCAAGATTAAGCAGTTTGACTATCATGGGTTGTGGCTTGTATGAAAAGCTGCACACAACCATTATTTAAGACAATAAATTAAAGAGTAGTGGCACTTGGACTTGCACACTTTCATGATCTGTTTTGTGTTTGGGGTTCCTATTTTTTCATTTTTTGATCTTTTGTTATTTTTCTTATCCTTTGATATTTCTTTTAGGACATACCCTCTTTTCATTTTTTAATTTTGATATGGAAAACATTTGCAGAAGAAAAAGTATGTACAGTATTACAAGACTTAACCTTATCCAATTCAAAAATTATGAATCCTATCACTATAGGACTCTAACAATGGCTTCACATGGGGATGACATTTCCTAGTGAAATGTCAAGAATTCTAAAGACCAATAGCCTTTGAATTGTGAATGTAGTTACCTTGTAAACTGTCCTTCTGTGATACTACATTATTGATACTTATGACAGTGAATCCTCCAAAGCTCAGGGCCTTCTCTCCAGGCTTCAACTTCAAAGGATTACCATCCTATCCAATCTACACTCTGCAATGTTATGTAAAATGATGCAAAGTAAAGTGAACTATTGTGAGTCAGTGGAAAAATAATGCTTCAACATTCCACCATTAACAGGTCCTCCTGGTAGATCTGATTCATCTATTTTTGTAAATAAAAAGGAATTGTTGCCTCTGTAACCATAAATGACATAAGGTCCCTGCCAAAAAAAATAAAATTTTACATGCTTGCCTTTATCTTCTCTCCTTGAATACCATTTAAGGACTTTATCTCCTATATAAAAATCATCTGCTTTAGTCTTTTTATCAAAGAATTTCTTGATCTTTTCCTAGATTACTTGTGATTTTACATATACTTCTTTTCTGGTCTGCTACAGGTGTATGGTGTGATTTATTCTTCTCTAAATATCATTTGGTTCCACCTGTAATTCCTGGATGATCTTCATCAAAGGCACTCCCAAGGATGATGGGAAAACTGCATCCATCCCATAAACCAGTTGATATGGTGATGTTCTAATGGACTTCTTAGTAGTCAATCTATCTGCCCATAAGGCATTGACTAACTTCTTGTTCCATGTCATTTTGTTATCTTCAAGCAATTTTTTAATAATATTGACCAGGCTTTTGTTGGATGACTTGGTTAGTCCATTACCTTGAGGGTAATAGGTTGTGGAATGGCCAAGGGTAATGTGGTACTTGTTACATGAATCTATCATTCTTTTGGATTTAAAGGCAGCTACATTATCGGTAATGAGCTTCCAGGGACATCCAAATCTTGACAGGATATTACTCTCTAGGAAGGAGATTATGACAATGTCTTTGGCCTACCTAGAAGCTATGGCCTCTATCCATTTGGTAAAATAGTCAGTGGCTGTGAGAATCCACTTGTGCTGAGCTGAGGAGGCTGGGTGTATTTCTCCAATGAAGTCTAACGCCCATCATTGAAATGGCATTTTAGTGGAAATTGGTTTAAGTGGCAAAGGTAAAAGTTTTAAATTGGTTTAAGAGGCAAAGGTAAAATTTTTCTCTTTCCCTCAAATATCTGGCATTGATGATAGGAGGTCACATGTTTCTTAACGTCTGCAAACGAAGTGGGCTAGTAGAAACTAGCCCTTAGGATTTTGTCAGCAGTAGACTTCCAGTACAAGTGTCCTCCACAATCCCCTCCATGAAACTCTTGCATTATTTTTTCCAATAAACAATTCAAAAGAATACCACTATTGTCTTTCCAAAACAATGCATTGTCTATAATACAATACTTTAATGACTTCATTTTTAAAAATCTAGCTTTAGTTCTTGTCAAACCAAGAGGATCTTGTAAATTTTGTAATACAAATATAATATCTACATACCAGGGTGAATCAGTGAAAGGTTCACTGATCAATGGAGTCACCATCTCTTCCTAATCATCAAGGGCACTAATAAAGTTTATATCAAGGGCCTGACAGTTCAATTCAGCCATGAGTTTGGCTAAACCTTGGCCTTTGATAAGCTTAGTTGGATTTATCTGTTGAAAAGTGTGCAACAAGAAATGCTTGTTGAGAATGCAACAAGATGATGGAGCTTAGTGAAAAGAGTCTCCTTCACTAAGTGGGACCACAGGCAAATTATGGTGCAAGTTCTATTTTTGGATCCCAGGAGGGATGATCACAACAGGAGTGACCACAGCAGGGATGATCACAGTAGGAGTGACCACAGCAGGAGTGAACACAGCAGGAGTGATCACAGCAGGAGTGACCACAGCAGGAGTGATCAAAGTCTATTTTTACACTGGCTGTCAAAAATAGAAAAGTAAAATATTATTGTCTCATAATAATATTTGGACTATAAACTTGATCTTATTCTCTTGGAGCACTTCAATTTGAGCTACAGATGTGGCACATGCAACTGTCAGAAGGAAGTATGCTTTCTTTGTGGGTCAATTGAGTTGTTGCATGCATGACTTCAGTTAGAACTCAATCAGTTGAGTTTCGTGGAGTTGATTGTGGAGTTAATGGAGTTGTGTTTAGTTTGACTTGGTTAAACTAGTTGTAATTAGTCTAACTGCAAATAGACTAATGATGAGTTGTTAAACTAATTAGTAACTCATAATGCAACTATAGAATACATCAGTTAACTCAGTTGCATGTCAGTGCATGTCCAGTTCAGCATGGACAAGTGTTAGAGGATCAGATTGCTATCAGTTGTGACTATAGTTGTGCATGCTGATGTGCACAATCAAAGGGATTGAGTATGCCAATGAATTGGCCAATACCAAGTATTATAGCCTATGCTCACATCTTTCCCAGTGTGAGTGATTCTTTGGAGGTTAAATACGATTTTGGTAAACCATTCTCATTCATTCTTGAGCAGGTATTAAGCTGTGGAGGCAGGGAAGCAACGGGGGAGATTTGGAGATCAGGTCTGAGCTGTATTGTGTGTAGCATGTGGAGATAGTATTGAGTACTTGTGAGGAGTATTGTACTATGTATTGTTACATGATTCAATCACTATAATATACAAATAGTTGGGGTTTTTAGCGAGATGCTTTCCCTGGGAAAATACTGTGTTGATATGTGTGATTGATGCTTCTATGTACGCCTGTGAATGTTTCTGCTTCCGTAAATTGATGATCAACGTAGAGGAGGTTATGTATTATGCATGTTCAGCTTATAATTATCAGATGATTGTGGAGGAGCCACGATTGGTGCAGTAGCTTCAGGAGTTTGTGGAGGAGCCACAACAGGGGAAGCTGAGAGGAGATTGAGTAGAGACATCTAGTCATCCAGAGACCTCCAATAGGGGAAAACTTCGAGCCAGGTGGGCTGAGGGATCGCATGCAGCCATACCTCTAGGTAGGAGGTGGGGTGATGTGGATTGATCGTCACAAGGAGGAGGGGCAGGATCCTTGAGGTACCCAACCTCTTGGATGAGACCTTGCTACGGGAGTCCCGATGTGTAGTAGAAGGAATTGACTGATTGGGTAGAGACAGATGTGGATGGAGTGGCAGAGAGAGCGATAGTGTAGGGAATCCCAGGACAACGCATAGCTAGCAAGCTACAGCAATGCAAGAGGCACAAGTGTTTTGCACAGTGCTAGGTGGCACAGAGAGGTATGCAATGGTGCGAGATGCATGGAGATGTTGCAGTAGCACAGATGTCAGAGAGGGAGCACTTGTCAGTAGCAGGTAGAGCTTTAGCATCAGAGGATGTTTCTAGCCCAACAGGGAGGTCAGTTGGGAGGTGCAGTGCGGATGCAATGCTGGGAGATAGAACTAGCAGCAGCACAGATGCAGTCAGAGATCAAAGTGATAGAGGCTAGAGTAGCCAGATACTAAAGAGCACAGAGATGCAGAGTTTTTAGTTGACAAAGGCAATAATAGTCAGACACTTTGATGACAGAGCAAGTGGACCGGTCAGATGTGTTGCATGGAGAACATTCCAGAGTTACAAGATCGGGTTTGAGAGGAAGCCTTTCTTGTTGAGAGGGAGTGTTGAAAAGTGTGCAACAAGAAATTCTTGTTGAGAATACAACAAGATGATGGAGCTTAGTGAAAAGAGTCGCCTTCACTAAGTCAGCCCACAGGCAAATTATGGCGCAAGTTCTATTTTTGGATCCCAGCAGGGATGATCACAACAGGAGTGACCACAGCAGGGATGATCACAGTAGGAGTGACCACAGCAGGAGTGATCACAGCAGGAGTGATCACAGGAGGAGTGATCATAGGAGGAGTGATCAAAGTCTATTTTTACATTGGCTGTCAAAAATAGAAAAGTCAAATATTATTGTCTCATAATAATATTTGGACTATAAACTTGATCTTATTCTCTTGGAGCACTTCAATTTGAGCTACAGATGTGGCACATGCATCTATCAAAAGGAAGTACGCTTTCTTTGTGGGTCAGTTGAGTTGTTGCATGCATGACTTCAGTTAGAACTCAATCAGTTGAGTTTGGTGGAGTTGATTGTGGAGTTAATGGAGTTTTGTTCAGCTTGACTTGGTTAAACTAGTTGTAATTAGTCTAACTGCAAATAGACTAATGATGAGTTGTTAAACTAATTAGTAACTCATAATGCAACTATAGAATACATAAGTTAACTCAGTTGCATGTCAGTGCATGTCTAGTTCAGCATGGACATGTGTTAGAGGATCAGATTGCTATTAGTTGTGACTATAGTTGTGAATGATGATTTGCACAATCAAAGGGATTGAGTATGCCAATGAATTGGCCAATACCAAGTATTATAGCCTCTGCTCACGTCTTTCCCAGTGTGAGTTATTCTTTGGAGGTTAAATACGAGTTTGGTAAACCATTCTCATTCATTCTTGAGCAGGTATTGAGTAGTGGAGGCAGGCAAGCAGTGGAATAGATTTGGAGATCAGATCTTAGCTGTATTGTGTGTAACAGGTGGAGCTGGTACTGGATTTCTTATGATAAGCATTGTACTTTGTAATGCTACATGGTCTCAATCATTAATATACAGATAGTGTGGGGTTTTTAGCGAGATGCTTTCCCCGGGTTACATACTGTGTTAATGTGTGAATGCTCTTGATGTTTTATTGTTATTGATGCTGCTATATTGATGATGAACGTAGAGGAGCTTATGTATTGTGTATGTATTTTGCAATAGTACATGATCAGGATAATCTCTGTTGAATATGTGTTAAATTATTAAAAATTTCTACATGGTATCAGAGCTAGATGATTTGTAGAAAAATTTTCTACATTATCTCTATGTCATATTCCAATATTGTGGAAATCCACTTGCCTCTTTTCCCTTCAGGCCCATTTCATGTCAAAATGTCCTTAACTAAAAAATTTGGAACATAAGCAATAATGTGAGAATACAAAATGTATACTCTGAAGTCTTTGATAGCCTTTACTAAAGCTAATGCTTGCTATTCCATGATATTGTATTTGAGTGTGGCATCTCTTAAAGATTTACTAAAAAATGCAATTTGTTGTTCATATCCTTGGTTTTACTTTTGCAGCAAGACTGTTGCAGTGGTGTGTTCTGAAGCAAAAGAAAAATTATAAAATCTTTGTTAAAATTAGGACTTATTAGGACTGGAGTCTTGGTTAAGGCTTCCTTGATGGCTTCAAAGGATTGTTTGGCCTCCACTATCCATTTAAGTGCTGAGTCTTTTCTTAGCATGTTATTTAACTCTCTAATCAGTTTTGCTAGGTTTGAAATGAATCTCCTAAGGAAGTTTATCTTGCCTAGAAATGATTGTAACTATCTAATGTTTCTAGGATGGGTAATGGTCAAAATGGCCTCTATTCTAGCAGGATCTATTATAATCCCATCTTTACATATGATATGCCATAACAATTTTCCCTCTTCTCGAGCAAAGAGTGTTTTCTTAGGATTTAAAGAAATCCCAAATTTTCTACATTTGATAATTACTCTTCTCAAGTGGTCTAAGTGTTCATTGTTAGATTTAGAGAAGACTATGATGTCATCCTGGTATACTACTAAGAAATCATGGATCTCCTTGGCAAAATCTATATCCATAACTCTTTTAAATATGGCACCTGCATTCATTAATCTGAAGGGCATCCTCATATATATGAAGGTACCCCAAGGAGTAGTAAATGTAGTTTTGTCTTGATCCTCAGGTTGAACTAAGATCTAGTTATACCCAGAGAATCCATCTAATAGTGAAATCCTAGATGAGCCAACTATCCTCTGCAGTATATGGTCCATTTTTGGTAAGGGATAGTTATCTTTTAGTGAGACTTTGTTTAAATTTCTAAAATCTACACAAAGTCTAATTTCACCTGCCTTTTTCCTAGTTGTAACTAAGTTTGAAATCCAGTCTGAGTATCTAATAGGGGATATCATTTGGGCATCAAACATTCTTTTAAAATCTTTCTCTATGGATGGTATAAGAACTAGGTTTATCCTCCGAAATTAATGTTTGAAAGGTTTATGATGTTCTTTTAAAGGTGTTTTGTGTTGGATTACAATGTTGTCATAATATTTTAAGTCTTCGTAACTCCAGGCAAATACATCCTGGAACTCCTTTAACAGATTGATGTATTTAACCTTTTCCTCTAGAGGTAAGGCTTTTGATATTTTATTAAGTTTTGGTTTATCCTTAGTCCCTATGTTGACCTCTTCTATGTCAGCTCTCAGAGGTTCCATCTCAAGTTTCCAAGCTACATCATTAGAGTCAAACACATCTTCTAAAGGTACTAATCCTATAGGCAGAAAAATATTTTTCAAATTAAGGATCTCAGGATCATCATTCATTATTTCTTCAATCTCTACATTCTCTAAACTATCTATTTCTACTCTATTAAATTTAGTTGGTTTAGCTACATCGAAAATATTTACATCTATGCTAGCTTCTATATTATTATCTACTATACAGTTAGTGTCTATCTTACAATTCTGAAATTCACCTTCATTGTTCATGAAATCGTAGATCTGAGAATCCTGGAAGAAAATTTGCCAATACTTTAGGTTGTCTCATATAACAGGCCTATGTCTAACTTTTGCAGTGTACTGGTGGTTTGGTTGAAATGGAAATTTACAAGTACTATCAAAAGTGGCCAGACTATGAGCTTGCATGTTTTGTTTTCTAGGAATGGCAGCAAAGTTTGATTTCAGGAGGTCTTTGATCATGTCTAAAATAGTATCCCTATATCGACCAAGTCTACGATTGTTGACAAAGTATTCACCACTAATCTATTTAGTAATCAGCTCAGAGTCTCCCATGATGGAAACTCTTTTGGCTCCCAGTTTCGTAACCAATTGTAACCCTAAAATTAGGGCTTCATATTCGGACATGTTATTGGTAAATTTGAAGTTCAATCTACAAGAATGTCCCTCGGCATGATTATTCTCCATATTATGGATCTAGACTCCTACACTAGCCCCTAACCTATTGACTAACCCATCAAAGTCTAGGTGCCATAGTGATTCATGGAATATATTCTCACTGTTAGCTGTTCTGTATTTAAGGTCTTTGGCTATGATTTCCTTTTTATCATTTTCTGCATTGTATGAGATGAAAGAGTCCATATCTGAATGCATGGAGTATATGGGAAATTTTTGTGGATTTTCCTCACTATTGACCATGTATTTCATCAAGGTCTCCCTATATAATTTTCTCGGTTGGCCAAAAATAGATATGGTGGCATAAGACATATCCAACTGCAAGGATCCCTGCAGTTTGGCTCCCCATGAGCGAGATAAAATCATTCCATATTTCGGTGGGATGTTTGCAACTACAATGTCCATTAAAATTCTTTTTGCAGGGCACTAGACAAGAGTCACATATAAGTCCTTGATCAGATCAAGGCATTTAACCTGGCTGGATTCAAGAGAAAATAAATCCTTCTAAGGCCTGGTAATGTCTAGGTTTAGTCTTTCCATTATTGCCTTTGGCATCAGATTGTGGGATGCCCCTGAGTCAAACATAGCGTTATGCAATATTTTATCACGAATGTTTAGGTTGATGTAAAAAGGAGGAAATCCCCCTTTCTGATGAATACCATTGGCCTCAGGGCCAAATGATAATTCAGGCTGGTCATCATTCAAATTAACATAATCCTCTCCCTCTCCCATGTTCAAATTCTCAGTTATCTGTGACCTATAAGATTCATTCTTTACTAGTTCATTCAAAGGAACTGATATCTTTAATTTTTCTATTTCATTTTTGATGTTGAAAGGGTGTCGAGGTTTGTTTGTTTGATTTAGATCTTCCTTAATATGTGCAGTTTGTGTGTCCTTATTCTGCTTCTTAGTAGTAGGCATTTCAGTCTGTGTTTCTACTATTTTGCCTTGATTTCTCTTATTTTGATTGTTTTCAGTAATTTTCTCTGTTTGGGTTTCAGTGGAGGTTATATCTACAATATTAGGGGTTGATGTCTCTGGTGTTCCCCCAGGGATGATTTGCAACACTCTGTTAACTGGAGCTTCTTTTATTATCTTAGTCTAGGTTTGGATGGATCTTTTAATGGGAGTCTCGTTATTCTTCTTACTTATCAAGCGATATTGTTTATGTACTTCATATATAGCTAACTCATGTTTAAAATCAAAGGATTCACCAGATTCTAGCTGCAACTACTGAAACATGTATAACTCCTATTCTTCTTGAGTAAGAAAAACAATGTCTTCCTCTTTGGTTTCTAGTAAGTTAATATGGTATCATCCTCTACTTCTTGGTTCAGTGAACCATCAACATAGTTCTCTTGGAAGTGGGTCCTAATCTGTTGGTCTGGTGTAACATTCTTTCCAGCATTAGGGTTCTTCCTAAAATTTGGGTTTCTTACTGGGGGTTGTTGTTGTTGATTCTCCCATTGATTTTCCCTCTCCATGTTTTCCAACCTATCCATGATTCTCTCTAAACTCTTAGCTAAAATTTCTACTTTTCCATCTGAAGTGGAAGCTTCCTCTTTCAATACAACTTTCTTTTCATTCCTCATTCATGCTTTCTTAGCTAATATGTTAGCCTCTACACTAACAACATTGCTCTACATTTGTTCAAGTGTTCCAAGGTTTCTTTCCCTTAGCTGGTATGATATGTCAGCATCAAAACCATCAAGGATCTTAATTAATGCTAGGTCAGGTGGAAGCTTATTATTGGCTGGAATTGCATTGTAGATATTATTAAACCAAGTGCAATAGTCCTAAACTGACTCATTAGGAGCTCTTCTAATATTTTCATATTTAGAAAGTATTTGCAATGGGTTTTTATTTCTCTCCCATCTATTAATGAATAACCTATGAAAATTGGCTAAGTCTACAATATGGTTGGCAGGAAATGCTTTGAACCATTTTTTGACATCCCCAGTTAAAGTTTGGGCAAACAACCTCATTTGCACATCTGCTTCATCTATCTCATGCAACTCAAAAAAGTTAGACATCTTGTTTACATGCTGCTGAGTAGTGTAATGACCAATAGCATCAAACATGAAGATCTTACTCTAATAATCTGCAGGCATGGCATGGAGTTGTGCAGGTAAAACAAGAGGAGCATATCAGTTTTCCATTGTTGTGATTCTAGTTTGACTAGGGGGTAGAGGTGTAGTAATTGAGGAAGGAATTGAAATTGATGGAGGTGAACTAGATTATGATGAGGATGGTTGATTAACAACTGGTTTATGTTATTGGATTATGGAAGATACAATTGCTGAAGTTGTGGTAAAAGAAGGGGTATTTACAGTGAGTGAAGACTGTGCAAAAATTTCAGAGGCAGCAGCAGTAAGGGCAGCTAGCTCAACAGATTGTTAAAGGTAAGCACTATCTATATTGCTAATCAATGTTGAGGTCAAAGCTTCTAACTTGTCAAAAGCGTCCAAGACAAATTTATCTAAATCTGGATGGATAACCCTTTTTGATTCAATGAGTTGAGTAAACTCAAGGTCTAAGATTGTTTCATGGATGGCATTCTTAGATTTAGTTCTAAATAATGAGAAGTCAAATGAAAAATCAAAAGGTATTTTCTCTAAAGTTGACAACTTCTCAGGGAGTGAATTGGCTTTGGCTAGCTGGCTACTACTTGCCTATGTTTCTTTGTTTTTTGGTTTTCTTAGAATTCTGTTTGGGTCAGCAACTATAGTTGCAGGGATTGGATCTGGGTTTTCCCTGGAATAGTGAATCTTCTTAGGAGGCAGAATTTTAAGGTTTTTAAACTGTTTTTATGAAATTTTTGAAAATTTACTTCAGATAATGACCTTAAGGGGCTTGAGATTAAATTTAAGGTTTCCTTAAAGTTTTATGAGACTGAGGATTGAAGTCACTAGTATGGTTGCCAGAAATGTTATCACTCTGATATTTATTTTGGAGTATGAAGAAAGAAAAACCAAAGGTAACCACAAACCACTTTTTGAGATCAGGACCTAGCCTTCCTGATGCTCATAGAGGGCTCTCTCTTTAGAATCTAAGTTTGCTTTAGTTAAGATGATTTAGGCTAGTTATTGCTGACACTTGGGTTTTGTTTTGGAAACTTGGTGGTGGGATCACTTTACTTAGATGGACAGAGGTTTGGCTTATACCATTGGGCTATGGAGTCAGATGTTTGACAAACAAGACTGGATTCAGTTCTAAAAACAATGTCTATAGTGCAAGATATATGAGTTACTACAGATCTCAGAGGCTAAATGGTGAATGGCTTCAAGTCATATCTAGGGAGAAATTAAGGGTTCCCTAGGCCGGACTTTCGAAGGAATGAAAGAAGTCAACCAGGATGGGAGAGAAATTAAGGGTTCTCAAATCTGGGTATCAGAAGAAAACATGTAAATAAATAACTGTGCAAAAAATAGTGTAATTAAACAAATTTTAAGCTATTTTTCCAATTAATTCATTTAGATTTTAGAACACATTTAATATTATGAAAACACATAAGAAAGGTAACACAATCACACAAAGAAAGTACTTCACTGCAAATGGCTCCTCTCATGAATCCTCTAGCGAAATTCTTTTATTACTTGCTCCAGTCTATTGACTTGAAAATGGTACAATCACCCTTAGGTTCAAGATCATAATAACTCTACAAATGTAAAATAATCCACCCTAATACTTTGAATTTTGAAGTATTTATACAAAATGAATTACAAAATATCTGAAACTGTGTTCATAACTAATCTAAGAAAAAATAAATATCTTCTTTCAAGAAGATAGACACAGCTATTGAACTGTTTCATGTTGTCCCTTTTATTTTGGTTCTGCTGGCTGTAGACTTTGATTTTTAGCCCTTTATGCTTCTAGGTTGTTTGGATTTCACACTGGATGATATTTTTCACTCTAACCTTTCACCTGATACTCTTTTATCTGATACACTTTAACCCTACTGACTTGTCAATACCTTTTTACCCTGTTGTTTCCCTTTTTAATATACATTTATAATTTACTGTTTATAATTTACTGTGTTTTTACTATAGTAAATCATTTAGTTTTTCCCATCTTTATTCATCGGGTAATTGGATATTGATCATTTTTCTATATATCTCATCTACCTCTGTGTATTTGGAAAAAGTGGGCTTATTAATAAATAGGTGTTTTACCTCATGCTAGAGGTGAAACAAGTTTCCAAAAGTTTGGTACAAGACCTTTCCTGTTGGCATGCCCTTCATAGATGCAGTCATCACCTGTTATTTGGCTACTTCCCTGATCTTCTTGTTGTAATTTTCCTGTGTCATTAACTTGTAATTTATAACTAAGGGATTAGGTAATCCCTTCTCCTTCAACAGTTCAAACTTAGCCATGAATCTGTCAACAACTAGCTACATGTTCTGACACTCATCTTCTAGATTCAACATTAAATTCCTCTTGGTGAGGACCCTCTTGACATCCAAAATTGTACCTGTCCTATCAGGTATCTCAAGCTCTTGCAGTTCATATTTATTCTTGGAGTTGAGGAAGTGTACGATTCTTGCTGCTTCCTCTAGAATATCTCCAAGTTTTCTGTTCACCCTTTCAATGGCTTCTGTTGCCTACTTAATCAAATCAATATGCTAAAAAATGACCTAGATAGATGGCCAAATATCAGCAATAGAGTCAATGATATTGGCCCATAATTTCTCTTTAGCCTTTCCTATTGGTTCAATCAAGGTCAATTCTTTCTCCAAGCCTCTTATCCTCTCATTCATCCTTGTAGCCTTTTGCTGTTCTTCCTTATGCATAATCTAGGCAAGCTTGTAATCTGTTTCAAGGCTGCTGACTTTATCCATGATTTTGTTCATTTCATTAGTCTGAATGGAAATTTCTTCCATTGCTTTGACCAGCCTGTTCGCTTCTTCACTTGTGGTACATCTTATTGTTGATGTTGTTGCTGAAGTAGTCAAAGTTGATGATCATAATGCAGTGGCCATTAGACCAATGGGAGCTAATGCTGCTACCAGAGTGGAAGGTATAGCTGTGGTCACTGTTGGAATGACAATTGGAGGAGAACTATCAATGCTAACTTGTTTGAGCTAAATCAAGCTTTCTAATTCCTTTTCCATCTCCTTCAACTGGTCATTGAGTTGCAGCACGAAGTCCATCATCTCTTCATGATTTGGCTAGCTTTCCAGGACTTGTTTTGCTTGTGGGTGTTGTAATTGAGGCAGCTTGAGCTGTTTATTGAGGGTTGCAATATCCTCATTCTTCTTCTTGACTAACTGTTCAGCAATCTTGATCTCCTTTGGGTCATGGCCCATTTCAATAACCAGGTCCTCCAAGGACTTAATCCTAGTGTCTTTGGCGCTAGAGGAGGCCTTTTCCAGTTTATACTGGGCTGTCACATTGTCCAATGAATATTTCAATTTGAATGCTTCCATGGCCTTTGTTGTGAGGGTGGAGTCGATCATTTCTCCAGTCTTTTTATGGAATTCTATTTGATCGATGGGATGAACATCCCTGACTGAGACCTCAAAGTTGGTCTTCTTGTAATCTGCTGAGATTTTGCGTTGCTATACAGTAGGTTGTAGGAATGACACCTGCATTTTTCCTTCTTTGATGTCAAAGGCTGACATCAATATGTTCTGGTTTGGTGGTGTCATGTTCAGGTACTTGGCATATGTGTCTTCCTTCAGCTTTTCGTTCCTTATTTTAATTCCCTTAAATATTTCTTTGATGTATATTTCCTTATCAGCTGGCCTGATAGAGGAAGACACCTCCACACTCTTCTATCTTTGTATGATCTGTGTTGGAAGTAGATGGCTGTTGCGTTTCTGCTGATGCAGCTATCTCTGTTGTCTGTTGACTGCTCTGTCCCATTGCCTTGGTGTCAATGATGTCTTATGATGCAATGCTTTCCTCCTGTTAAGACACATGATTCAATTTGGGCCTTTTGTTCAGCTTGAATTGCTCATCAGTGGTCTCCATAGTAGAACTTGATGCTTCCTCCCCGTTTCTTTTAGGATTCTTCTCCTCATTGAGAGGGGTCTAAATGACGGGAGTGATGCTCATTGGCTCTCCCAACTTTGGAATCTACAGGAAAGAGCTCTGGTCAAATTGTTTCTCTAAATCAATCATGTTGTTCTCCACATTCACCACTGTGCTGTCCATGCCAATCAATGTATTCTCTACCCATTCTGACTTATTAGCATACTGTTCAATGTCAGGTCTTGGGTAGTGGATGTAAGGTCCTAGCTTGACCTTTTGTCTGAGCTTGTTTATAACCCCATGAGGGTCATAATGCCAGATGAAACTATTCTTGAATTTGAATTCCTGGAGCATCTTATCAGCCTTAGGTCCAACCTCTCTGGTGTTGCAGATGAAAGGGCCCATTTGGTTTTTCATCTTAAATTGTGTCTTCTTCTTAGCAACTAGGAAGTTGAGCTCATCTACACCTATCATTTTCCTGAAGTATTCAAGGGCAAATATCCTCATGGGGAGGGTATTTTGGAAATTTGTAGGGTGCTAGCTGATAGCCATAGATCCTGTTTTCAGTGTGATTCTGGTAGAGGTACCAGTCTCCCACTTTGCTATTCTTGGCCAGTTGTAATACTCTTTTAATTTCTGGGCTAATTCTAGGGTGAACCTTGGAAGTCAACATGTTCATGACTGGGTATGAAAAAGAGTCTATGAAGTCTTTATATAAGGTGGAAAACTTGTGGGCCACTGGTGTCTAGAAGATAATTGATCTTTCCTTTCCCTTGGTTTCCAACTTCTATATCTTTAAAGGGAATTTATCTATTTGGTAATAGAGGAACATATGAAACAACACTAAAGAGTATTTGAAAACTCTTTTAGTGGGCAGTCTAGTGAGTTGTTCATGCATTATGTCTGTAATGAACTGGGCATAATCATACAAAATGGTAGGAGGCTTGCCTGGAGTGGAAATGGTTAAGAAGGCCATGATGACCTCATCCACCAACTCATCTGATCTCCATCTTAGGATGCATGAAATCATGGTAATTATTCTCCTGCCAGTCTCTGAAAAAATAGTGGCTACATAGGGTGTAATGTCTTTAGGAGTATGGCACTCCTAAATGATGAAATTTTGAAATATTTGTTTAATATTGTATGGGCCCAGTGTGATGTATAGGTCCAATAGGTGTCCAATGGACAATGGAGTCAAATTAGGACTAGGTTGGATTTGTAGCATCTAGTTGATGGATTCAACAGTAATAGTAAATAGTATCTCATGGTTTGGTGCCTCAATAACCCTATGGCTTGGAACATAACAGGCTTGGCAGAAATGTATTATGTCTAGGAATGGGTGGACTTATCGGAATGTATACCTGGGGAGATTAGATTCCCAAAGGTTTATATCATCAGCATGGTTTAGGAACAGTGGATTCTCAGAAGGTGGCACGGGGTGGTTGTATCTTTGATTTGGAAGTCTCTGTCTGCCAAGGCCAGGTGGTTAATGTCTAAATGAGGGATTTTCATTGGTCTAACATCTAGAGAAGTCTGGGCATCCATTTCTATAATAAATTGTGGAAATTTGGGCTATATGGCTATTGGAAGTGAAGTTTTGACAATTCTGTAACAGGATTAGGGTATCAACAGTTTGCAGGTAGGGGTTTTGGTATTTTAGGAGGGGGAATAGTCTCAATTTAAAGGGAATTCAATTAAATTCATTCAATTATTTCATGAATTCAGTGTACGTCTTTAAATGAGAGGGGCGTTCCGGCTTTCTTCTTAAATACCTGGAATTTATGGTCAGGGCTACAAACTAGTTTTAAATGAAGCTTTGCAGAGGCTTTTGCGGCTTTCAAGTGTGTTGTGGTGGCTTTTTTGAGGGTATCCAGTGGTTAGTAACTGGTCGTAAGATCTCTAGGGGTGCTGGTGTGCTTCAGAGGCTTCAACAGTGCAACCGGGTGAAAAATGGGAAAAATGGGGTATGTGGGTTTTTAACCGGGAGCGGTTAGAATTGGGGGGGAAATTAAATGAACAGTGGTGGTTTTTCTTTATGGTGGGGAGGTAGTATTGGAGGGCATCACACTTCTTATGAGGGTCGGGTAGTATTTTGCTGAGGGAACGCGATGTATGTGAGAGGCTGACACGTAGCAAAATGGGACCGAGCAAAACTACCCATATCGCGTGTCCTCGGGTCGGTAAAGGTCGGGCATTGAGCAGGCGCGATATGGGCTAGGGCCGTTGGATCTATGGGTGGATGATCCAATGTTCATAGCATGGAAAAGATGCATGATGGGAGATGGGGGTGGGATTTAGCGGGGCCCATGGGATTAATTACGGTTAAGTGTAATTAACCCATGATTTACTACGAGTTTATGAAATAATTGGGGTTTATGGAATATAATGGGTGAAAACAAATTTTCAGGGTTAATAAAGTAATGTCAGGGGGAGAGAATAGAAGTTAGGATAAGATGTTTAGTGGGTTTTTCGGGGTTTTTAGGGAGTTCAACAAAGGGAAAGTGATTTTTCCAAGGGGAAAAAGGGTTTCACAGTAGGGGAAGGGACTTTTTTGAAGTAGAAGGCTAGGGAATATGTGAAACCAAGGGATAGGAGTCAAAATGAATGGAAATGGTGTTTTCACAAGCCATGAAGGGGTAAATGGGAAATTAGTAAGTATATAGTGGGGGGTAAAGTGTAATGAAGGGGAAGTTAGGAAAATCAGCTTGTGAACATGCTTTTCACTTTGATAACTACTCCTACACACTGAAACACATGGTTAAGCATGATAGTAGTGCTTATGCTTCAAATGACTTGTATTTCTGCAACCTTTCTTCTACCTACCCATTTTCCTACCCTAACATTTTTCTTCACGTTGGTGGGTGCACTTAAGCTAGCAAACCCATTTCTTTCCTTTTTATTTTATGAAACAAACTATCTACTTGTAACCTTATATCTTCCAAGGGCTCAAATTAAGTTGATGAGCTCCTTTTATTTCTTTACCTATCTACTAATATGCCAAGATTAAACTGTTTGGTCAGATTTTTATTCTCTAACTATAAACATGTAATTCAAAGCATGAAGTAGTTAAGATTAAGTAGTTTAACTATTGTAGAAATTTTGAATAATATGACACTTATTCACAGAGATTATCCCGATTATACACTATTGCGGAGTACATGCATAATACATAACCTCCTCTACCTTGATCATCAATTTAGAAGCATTAAAAACAATGAAACATCAATCACATGCACACATTAACATAGTATGTAACCCGGGGAAAGCATATAGCTGAAAACCCCACACTATTTGTATATTATAATGATTGAGAACATGTAACAATACATAGTACAATACTCCTCACAAGTACTCAGTATTATCTCCACCTGTTACACACAAACTAGCTCAGATCTGATGCCTCAAATCTCCTCCACTGTTTGCCTCCCTCCACTGCGCAATATTGCAAGAGAATAATGATGAATGAATGAAGCAAACTTGTATTTCCTTGGCTAAACCATGCAATCCTCATTGGCATTACTCAATCCCACTAATTTTGCAAGATCTCATGCACAACTATAGTCACAACTGATAGCAATCCCAACCTCTAACACCTGTCTCCATTGAACTGTCCATGCACTGAGTTAACTAATGTATTCTTTAGTTTCTTTATGCGTTAATAATTAGTGAATTAATTTAACAATTAATTCACATCACTCATCACTAGTGTATTTGCAGTTAGACTAAATACAACTAGTTTAACCAAGTCAAACTGAACGCAACTCCATCAACTCCACAATCAACTCCACCGAAACTCAACCACATGAGTTTTAACTGAAGTCCTGCATGCAATAGCTCAACTGACCCACAAGGAAAGTGTATTTCCTTCTAACAGCTGTATGTGCCACATTTGTAGCTCAAATTAAAGTGCTCCAAGAGGATAAGATAATGTTTATAGTCCAAATATTATTATGAAACAATAATATTCGACTGTTCTATTTTTAGCCTGGCAGTCTAAAAATAGAAACCGCCCATATGTCTAAAAATACAAGTCCATCTATTTTTACCAACATGACCAATCATCCAAAAATAGCATCCTGCAACTCATAGACCATGATCCATATGTCTAAAAATAGACATAGTCTAAAAATAGACTTTGCGCCAAAAATAGCTTGCGGGCCCACTTAGTGAAAGCAACTTCTTTCCACTAAGCTCCATCATCTTGTTGCATTCTAAACACTCCCTCTCAATGAGATATGGATTATCAACAACCCCTATCCTGCCTCAGTGGTATTTGAATTTGCTCCTGGTGAGCGCCTTCGTCAAGATATCAACATCCTGATCCTCTGTTGGAATGTATGAAAGTAACATGATTCTCCACTACACACAATCTCTGATATGATGGTACCTGATATTAATGTGCTTAGATCTATCATGAAATACTGTATTAGCCAAGATTTTAATGCAACTCTGGTTATCATAGTAAATCATAGTAGGCTCCAAGTATGAACCGAACAACCCGAGCAGGATCTTCCTCGTCCATATAGCCTTGCATGCAGTCAAAATTGCTGCCATATACTCGGTCTCTGCTGAACTAAGTGCCACGGATCTCTGCTTTTTGCTGTACCAAGAAGCTTCTATCGACCTGATACTGAAGACCCCTCCAGATGTGCTCTTTCTATCCATTGGGCTCCCTGCCCAATCTGCATCCGTCAAGCGACATAGCTTCACCTCATCCTCCTGTCTATACCACAATCCATATCCTGATGTGCCTCTGAGATAATGCAATACATGCTTGCCTGCCTTCCAAAAGAGCTTGGTTGGCTTAACCATAGCTTGTGAAAGCTGGTTAACAGCATAGCATATATTGGGTCATGTATTGACTAGATACATAAGCGACCCCACCAACTATCGATAAACAGTTGCATACACTACTTCTGCTGAAGTAGCACCGTCCTTCCTCCAACCTCCAGGAAGAGGAGTATCAACAGGCTTGCAGCCATGCACGTTGAACTTCTCTAGTATCTCCCGAGCATACTTACCCTGAGAAATAAATAATCCATCACTGTGCTGCTAGATTTCCAATCCCAGGAAATAATGAAGGAGGCCCAAGTCCTTCATCTCAAACTCCTTAGCAAGATCATCCTTGCATGAAAGTATCAACAACTCATCACATGTTAGAATCAAATAATCTACATAAAGTACAATGATAAGCAACTTACCCTCCACCACAATTTGGTATAGGTTAGGATCTACCTCACTCTTGGAGAACCCAAGTTCGGTGAAATAGCTGTCTATCCGTGTGTATCAAGCACGTGGTTCTTGTTTCAACCCATACAACGCTCTCTTGAGCCTGCACACATGCGACTTGCTGCTGAAGATCTCAAAACCTTCGAGTTGTTCTATGTACACCTCCTCCTCAATGACTCCATTGAGGAACACAGTCTTCACATCCATCTGATGAATGTGCCACCCCATCTGCGCTGAGAGAGAAGGAATCGTCCGTATGGAAGAATACCTTGCGACAGGTGCAAAGGTCTCCTCATAATCGATCCCCTCTATCTGTGAAAAGCCTCGGGCAACAAATCTTTCCTTGTACTTCTCCACACTCTCGTCAGCTGCCTGCTTAACTTTGTAGATCCATCTCAAACCCACCACGGATTTCCCTTCTAGTCTTGGGACAATCTCCCATGCACTGTTTCTGACAATCGAATCATACTCTTCCACCATGGCATCTACCCGTGCGGGATCCTCCACAGCTTCCTCGAAAGAGGATGGCTCAGTCACAACACATTTTCTCACAAGAGCTATGTATCCATTTTACCGATCAGGTGACTGTCTCTATCTACATTGAGATGTAGGTGGTCCTACAACCTTCTTTGCATCTTGAGCTAGTCGCTCAACTTCTGTCAAGCGCTTTCGTCCTCTGATGGTTGGCGCTACATGAGTGGTCTCTTCCACTCCATGAACTTCGTCCTGTGGCTGATCCACATCCTAAAGCTCATCCTTAGGAACTAATAGCTCCTCATCTACATGCAAGTGTGGCTCCCTCTCAAGAGAACACTTCATGGCTTTCTCCTCTTGAAATTTTATATCCCGTCGCACAACAGTCTTGCCACTGTCTGGCAAATACACACGATAGTTGTGGGGCGTATTAGTGTACCCAAAAAATATCCCAACCTCTGTGGTCGGCTCTAGCGTCTTCCTGGCATCCTTCGTCACATGCATGTAAACGTTAGAACCAAAAATCCTCAAATGAGAAATATCAGGTCTCTTACCAGAATAAGCCTCGGGTGTACTCATGCCAAGTATCCTGCGAGGAAAACGGTTCTGCACATATACTGCAGTATTGCATGCTTCTGCCCACAAGTGAAGGGGTAGGATTTGATCATGCAATATCGCCCATGCAGCACCCACGATCATTCTGTTCTTCTACTAAGCAACCCCATTCTGTTGTGGGTTATGGGGAGCTATGAGCTCTCTTCGAATCCCTTCTGCTCTGCAGAAATCCTTGAACTTGCCAGAGATGTATTCACCACCAATTGTCACTCCTAAGAGCCTTCACCTTCTTCCCCGACTCCTTCTCGACCAGTGCTTTGGACTCACAGAACTTTGAGTATGTCTCGCTCTTCTTCTGCATGAAGAAGATCCAGCACTTTCAAGAGAAATCATCAACAAAGATGACATAATACCTATGCTTTGCTATCGAAGCTACTGAGAAAGGTCCACACACATTTGTGTGAATTCTCTCAAGGATCATCGTGGCGCGACTATCCTTCTCGTGAAAGGTGGATTTCATAAACTTTCCCAAAGTACACCCCTTTCATTGATCTGACTGCGCAAGAGTGCCTTTAGGAAGCCCTGTAGTAATCTGCTGTAGTATCTTCAAGGCTCCATAGTGAAGGTGACCCAATCTCCTGTGCCACAGCTTGCCATCATCCCGACTCACCAATCCTTCTGCCTTGCATGCCATTGCTACACAGCCATCTACATGCAACTGATAAAGGTTCCTCACTTGAACCCATATCTTCCAGGTTTCTCCAGTTGTCTTACTGTGCAGGAAAGCCTTTCCCTCGCTGAAAACAACATCATATCCCTTGTCTTCTAACATCGCCACAGAGATAAGATTCTTCTTCAATCCTGGAACATGCATCACTTCCTTCAATATGAAGGGTTTACCAAAATCCCTCTCAAAGGAAATGGTACCGATACTGGTCGCACTCTATCTACCATCATCGCCCATCTCGATGTGCACTGCAAGATCTTTCTCCTCCAGATCAGAAAACAAATCTCGATCTCCTGTCATGTGAAAAGATGCACCACTATCCAAGAACCGCACTGATCCCATCACACCTGAAACCAAGCATGCGATCAATGAAAAATCAAGCTCAATTTGCGAGGCTAAGGCCTCTCCCACTGCAAATCCAGCAGCTTGCTTGTTCTTCTCCTTCTACGGACAATTAGTGGCATAGTGTTCGTGCTGGTGACAGTGAAAGCACTTCACCTTGGACATGTCCTACTTCTTGCCTTTTGCACCAGAATGAGAAGCTTTCTTGTTCTTCCCCTTCTTTTCTTTGGTAGCCAAAGTGAAATTTTCTTCATCAGGTCCCTTTGATGAAGATCCGTCCTTGCTATTCCGCTTGATCTCCTCCTGCACAAGATCTGACCAAAGTCGCTCCCATCCTGGCAATTTCTCCCGACCATTGACAGAAACCTGATAGGAATGCCAACTCTTCGGAAGACCAAGGAGAGCCAAGCTCACCAAGTCCTCATCATTGATAGTCAACCCCACACTTCCCAGCTCATCCCTGCACTGAGTGAACTTCGTGAGATACTTGGGCATACTGTCTCCCTTCTCGCACTTAATGTTTCTGAGTTTATCCTTGAGCGCCATCTTCCTCTGATCTCTCTTGATTTGGAATAGATCTGTCAACGCTTTCCACATCAAGTATGGAGAAGCCTTTCCATGCAGGCTGGACACAATGTGATCCTTCATGCCCTCCAACAGAATCCTTCGACACTTTGCTGTCTTCTTTTGCCAAGCATCAACTTGCACAGAATCAGTAGGCTTTGGGACATCAGCCTCTATGAACTCCTTCGGCCCATTATCATCTACCACCACCTCCATCCTATCCTTCCATGCAATATAGTTTGATCTTCCCTCAAGAGCATACTCCAATCGCAATCCATTGAAAGACATTGCAATGTTGACACCAAGAAAACACTGCTGCAAATTCGAATTCCACCAGCTCAAAACTCAACTGCCTCTGATCTAAAATTCGTGAGAAAAAATTATTTATCATACAGAGATTGACTATATGGGCTTTTACCAGATATCTCACCTTCCAAAGTAAGGATGAATCTAGAGGCTACCTGGCCTGATTACAGACTCTACCTAAAGAAATAAAATGTAAACACTTTCTGAATAATAGATTTGATGATCAACTGCTCTGATACCATGTAGAAATTTTGAATAATATGACACTTATTCACAGAGATTATCCCAAATATACATTATTGCGGAATACATGCATAATACATAACCTCCTCTACGTTGATCATCAATTTAGCAGCATTAAAAACAACAAAACATCAATCGCATGCACACATTAACACAGTATGTAACCCAGGGAAAGCATACAGCTGAAAACCCCACACTATCTGTATATTATAATGATTAAGAACATGTAATAATACATAGTACAATACTCCTCACAAGTACTCAGTACTATCTCCACCTGTTACACACAAACTAGCTCAAATCTGATGCCTCAAATCTCCTCCACTATTTGCCTGCCTCCACTGCGCAATCCCGCAAGAGAATAATGATCAATGGCTGAAGCAAACTCATATTTCCTTGGCTGAACCACGCAATCCTCATTGGAATTACTCAATCCCACTAATTATGCAAGATCTCATGCACAAATATAGTCACAACTGATAGCAATCTCAACGTCTAACACCTGTCTCCACTGAACTATCCATGCACTGAGTTAACTGATGTATTCTTTAGTTGATTTATGAGTTAATAATTAGTGAATAATTTAACAATTAATTCACATCACTCATCACTAGTGTATTTGCGGTTAGACTAAATACAACTAGTTTAACCAAGTCAAACTGAACAGAACTCCACAATCAACTCCACCGAAACTCAACCACATGAGTTCTAACTGAAGTCCTGCATGCAATAGCTCAACTAACCCACAAGGAAAGAGTATTTCCTTCTGACAGCTGCATGTGCCACATCTGTAGGTCAAACTGAAGTGCTCCAAGAGGATAAGATAATGCTTATAGTCCAAATATTATTATAAAACAATAATATTCGACTGTTCTATTTTTAGCCTGGCAGTCTAAAAATAGAAACCACCCATATGTCTAAAAATAGAAGTCCATCTATTTTTACCAACATGACCAATCATCCACAAATAGCATCCTACAACTCATAGACCATGATCCATATGTTTAAAAATAGACATAGTCTAAAAATAGACTTTGCGCCAAAAATAGCCTGCAGGCCCACTTAGTGAAGGTGACTTCGTTCCACTAAGCTCCATCATCATGTTGCATTCTCAACAACTATCATGGGTTGTGGCATGTATGACAAACTGTACACACCCATTATTTAAGACAACAAAGTAAAGAGTAGTGGCACTTGGACTTGCACACTTTCATGATCTGTTTTGTGTTTAGGGTTCATATTTTTTCATTTTTTGATCTTTTCTTATTTTTCTTGTCCTTTGGTATTTCTTTTAGGACATACCCTCTTTACAGTTTTCTAATTTTGATATGGAAAACATTTGCAGAAAGCAAAGGTATGTACAATATTACAAGACTTAACCTCAACCAATTCAAAAATTATGAATCCTATCACTATAGGACTCTAACAGGGGGTGCAATGATGTCAAGACAATGATGACTCTAAGGACTAAAGGGTGATGATAGGAGTAAAAGAGCAACAAAAAACAAGAAAACACCTATTGTAGTGGTGCCAAGTGTAAAACAACTATATTAATGATGCTACTCTAATAAAAGCAAACACTTCCTATCAAAGAAAATTACCTCTAGCCTATAGGTGGTCTAAATTGTCAAACAATACTAAATCTACTATTTCATATGGCATTCCAAAGAACTTCTTACTTAATGAAATCTCATCCTTGAAAGCAGAGTTGTCTAAAGAAAGGTAGGGTAGAGAACCAACAGCTTCCCATATGCAGTCCTATAGGGCGTTTTCCTAATATTGGTCACTACTCTTACCTTTGTCCCTCGTGAGTGGTTGAGTCTTGAGCTTATTGGTGATCAACCAATGCACGAGATTCCCTGCCATGGGTTGGGTAGCCCTAAGGAGAGTCACTCACATGATGACCTAGACTAACCCCCTCTGAATCGATTTTCTAATGCACTATGGCTTTGGACCGTGGGATGGTTAAATATTTTAAGCTCCCTAATATTTCAACTTCCATATCTCAATGTAAGCAATCCATGGGTGTTATTAGAAGCATATCCCACTGTTCTTACACCTAAACTACAAATATTATTTTTCCTTAGTGGCCAAGCGGGCTTAATCGATGTATTTTGAATTATTAAGGTGTAGTGTTTCAAGTCTTGGATTCACGGTGTTAACGAAGCTCAAGTTTGCTTACGGTGTGTGTGTGTGAAAATGATGTGTCAAGTCGATGATTTAATTGAGCATGTTTTATGATGCCATGTGGTGCTGAAAATAAAGTGTTGAAATACCGTAAATAATGCCAAAAATGACAGAAAAATAAAGAATGAATCAAGCACACAAAAATCCTCCCAAAAAGTCTATTAAGAAGCTAAGAGAGAGAGGGAAAACAATCTTCTCAAAGACACATAAAATGCCTAAAAGAACTAATGTCAAAGGGATTGAGATCTAGAGGCACTAGTTTGCTATAAATGGTGTAGACACACAACAAAAATCATAGGTGACAAATGTTGCAAAGGATATGTATGAAGATCCAAAACCTAGCATGCTCAGGGGGATCGTAAGGGGGAAAGGAAAAATCAAAACTCTAAAGGGAAAAAGCTGAAATAAACCTATCTAAAAGTGATCTAAAGTACTGGATCAAACTCTAAAAATTAGTGGCTGAAAAATGATGAAACACTAGACTCCTCACCCAGGAAATCTCTTCCTAACATTATGGAGGTGTACTCTAAACCCCACTGAGATTTTTTCTTTCTCAAAGAGAAAAACTAAGAGAATATTGGACTAGGGGAGACTAAAACAGAGATAAGAAACCCTTCCCAGTCTACACACAACACTCTCAACAAGTTTGAATTTTTTTTGACAAATTCTCGAAAAAAATCCAAAAGACAGGTACTGACCTGGAAAAAGTGGAAAACACAGTTATTGGGCCAAAAAGTGCACTCTTGCATGCAAATCTAGGGCTGAAAAAATGCATTTTTCCCTTAGGACTCTTGATCTGCAGATATCACATATATTTTTTTTTCTCCTGCTCAGCTGCTACCTGTGACCTAAGAAAAGAACCAGAAAACCACTTGAATATGAAAATTTGACAAAAAGGGAAAGAAAAATATAAATAGAAATTGAGCGGCTAAAAATAGTTGTATAAAACCTTAAAATTTACTGAAACTTCAGTCACTAAATTATTACACCAGTGGGGTTGCCATTTTTTAGTATGAAATTTCTTGGAAGGTGTACCAAAAACATTCCACTTAAGTCACTAGTGACATGTGATCCTAACAACAATTTGTGGTTGCTTATGCTTCAAATTTGCAATAATAAAACTAGAAAAACCTATAACAAAACAACATATGCGATCCAAAATGACAAACAATAATATATATATATATATATATATATATATCCAATGTAATAACCAAAATAGAAAGACTTTTGAAATGAATAATAGATCTTTATTGATAACACCTAGTGAAGGAGATCTACAAAAGTGTCTACAAATCCCCATCCATAGGATGGGTCCTTTAATGTCCTTGATGTTTCAATAATCGATTGTTTATCTTAATGTGTGAAAAACCCAAAACAATGTGTAGTACTCAAGTGGGAGATAAGTGAAAAGAGACAATAATGGTGACCATGATAATGATCATGGTGAAGAATGAATGGAAAACTATCCTATTTATAACAAAGTATTGACTTAATCTCGAAAATGCAGAATAATAAAATAATATTGACCAATTCAAGATCCAACCATTAGGAATATTTTATTATATTTTATGTAGAGGGAAAAAATATGTAAATGGTTAAATATCTTTATTTAAAAATAATTAACAAATAAAATGGTTTATTAATTATTTTGCGAGGACTAAGAATGGTGTGAAACTGAAATACTTATTAAATAGTGATTTGACATTTATTCCAATAATAGAATTAAGGAATAATAAATAAATAGTGATTTATTTAATTGTTCCTAGGTGATTTAGTCAATTGTGACAATGAATAATTATCAAACAATGATTTAATAATTAGTCCTAGAGAAAATTAAATAAATAATGATTTATTCAATTATTCTCATGGGGTTTTTAATTTTAATCAGAAATTAATTTAATAAAAGTGGTTTATTAAATTATTTCGCATGGTGAAAGTGATATTATTATGGTAAAATTAATACTACATGATGTATTTCGATCCACTTAGTTATAAATAGCTAGGTGATCATTTTGGTGATAACAACAATGTTCGAAGCATTTGTAAATTAAACTAAGTATCAGTTTATGCAGCGCGCCTAACTTATAGGGGTAGTCATGGAACATGATTCTCTATTGCTGAGCTCAGTGAAACTCATAGTGTACCTATTTCTCCATATGAGCCATCTTCCTTCAAAGTGATTTAGTTTCTTTTGTAAATGTTTCTGACCCCTCGTCAAATTTGCTAATCTGTCCTGCATTTGTCATTGGTTGCATTGAACATTATCCATGAATCAGATAAAAAGATTTTGGTCATCATGTCTATTTATTACAAGTCGTTCCACAAGAAATTTGAGATATGCATGCTCATTACCAATGTTGCGTTGATCAAATGAAAAACCATTAAAATCAAACATTTCGATAGGGCTATGATCTATAGCCTCCCCCTTAACAATGCTTTGCAGGTGACATTGACCTGACTTTGCTCATTCACCAACTCCACATATCACTTTTCCTAGTTCACATGGCATCTTGTATTTAACCATAAGACAAAAAAAAAATTGAATACAATAATGCTATGAACGATGTAAGCCAGTAAAATCTTTTAATTTCCATGCATGACATTTACCTATATCACTTTATTTAATTCAATTCCTATACCCTACATCAATGTAAATCACCATGAATTTATCCATTGCTTTTCTTTCTGTGTTAAAAATTATTTTTCTAAACTTTTCGCAAACCAAAAAATATTTCCCTATTTTCAAAATATTTTTGTGACCTAGTTTGCAAAAATGCCTATTTCCCTTTTTAGTTTACATAAGCATTATTCAACAAATCGACATTGTATAATGATTAATTCTTTTTAACAAATCAATCTATATTATAAAAATAGTCATTTTGGCATTTATTCAACAAATGCATGCATAAACATTACTCCATAACCAGTTCCTATTCTGGGAGGGTAGAGGGATGTGTAGAAAGAAATATGTGTGGTAGAATCTTCGTTCATTTTTTTTACGCTTTCATATATGCTACCCATCTGCACATACAAACTTTCTGGAGCATGGAGTACTAAATACTAAAAAGCTAGTTAAATCTAATAATGCAATCATTATGCCTCACACTAAAGCATTGTGTAGTTTTTGTTCTATGTTAATAGAAAAATAAGTAAACAATAACTAAAATACATGCAATAGGAACTGTAACATCCCTAGTGAAAATTTCATGTAATAAAAGTTAATAAAGGAAAAATAAGACCACGGTTAATGGAAACTTATTTCAAGATTAATGTTGGGAAAAGATATCCTAGTGGGAATCACTAGATGTGTGTTTATGGCTAAGGAAAATTAGCAAAGGGTAAGGAAAAGGCATTAAAAGGAAAAAAAGTAATTTTTGGCACATTTATTTATGAAAATAAAAGAAATTAGGAGGAAAGTAAGGTGAAAGGTCACAAGTTGCATGTGAGGAGCAAAATGAAAGAAAATAATATAAAATGAAGAAAATAGAGGCCTTATTAATAAAAAGGATTCTAAGGATCAATTGGTAACCTTTTGTCAATTTAAGTTTTGGAGCTCTCTCATTATGCTCTCTCTCTCTCTCTTGCTCTTGGTCACTTAGAGTTTTCTTGGAGCACTCTAGCTTTGGAGCAAGGAAGGAAAAGAAAGCAAAGGGAAAGGAAGAAAAAGTAGGATCAAGTAGCTTCAGCAGGAATACTTGCAGGTAACCTTTTGCGTGTGTGATTTCCTATTTGGTTTGGATATGCATGGCTTTGCATGTTGGTGTATGTTTCTCTTACTGTCGGTGGCATGGTTTTGCTAGATTATGACAGTGGTTTGCAGCCTAGCGTTGCCTTTTTCTAGATGACATGGTGTGTTGGGATGTTTATCTCAGTCTTGTGCTATGGTTTGTCACATGGATTTCAGAATCCACGGCAGATGTGGTCTCAAGGTTCATTCCCAAAGGCATAGGAATCCATTGATAGGTTTTGGTGGGATACACGGTAAAGCCTAAGGGAGAAGTCTTGGTTTAGGGCCTAGTGATTCGGGTTTGGATTGCGGTAAAGCTTAAGAGACTATTCTCGATTTAGGGGCTACTGATCTGGGATTGGATTGTTGTAAAGCCTCATAAATAGGGAAATAGAAAATTCCTCAAGGATAGTGATGGATTCTGGATGGAATTCCAAGTTCAGTTTGGTTGTGATCGGAGCACCAAGTTTGGTGTGATCATGGTTTGGTGAGGGTGGAGGTAGTTTAACCTCTGGATTTCATTGGTTGTTGTTGAATTGGTTGTTCTATGACATCCCACATTCTTTCTTAGAATATGGAACAAGGGTGACTCATTGAACGAGATATTTATTTCAGCCATATATTTAGTTGGGTGGTACGTGGAAGTCCTGAACTTGGTTAGATTTTCCTATGATTAATAAAAGGTAAGTCCTCTTACTTTTTCACTTATTTATGTGTGGATTTAATTGTTGTCATATCTTTGATATTTATATGGTTTTATGTTGGTTATAAGCATGGTTGTATGACTGGTTCATGTCATGGTTATTTCATGCATTTACTTGTAAGGGTTAAATGGATGGATACAAGACCTAATTGATGATATACTAGTTCAATGGAGAAGGTGGTGATCCTTCTAGTTATGTTTCATAAGTTATTTTAGTTATTCATGCTCTGTCCTGTATTTGAGACATGTAGCTTTCATTGATGCCAAGTGTTTCACACAATGTCAGTCTCAATTGGGGATGCTCAAGCCTAGTCCGAAGGTTTATTTTTGGTTTTTTTATCTTTTCATCATGTCTTCGATAGATTCTAGAGGATGTAACAAGTTCTAGGTAGAGGTCAACATCCTGGGCTAGAAAAGTGGCTCAAATCCCTAGGACACTAACACATAGGCCCGTGAGAGAAACTTTGGCTTCTGGATGATGTCATTCCTATAGCATGAGAGCAACCAGGAGTTAAAAGGCTTAAAACATCAGTGGGACTCAGGGATAGGATCTTTGAGTGGCTAACATGTCTCTTGGGGGTGTTGTTGCTAATGTGGATGGGTTTGTTTGATATGTGCCATTGATTCAGTTTCCTTAAGGTCACCAAGGAAGTTGAATCCCTTATAGTGACCTCTCTCATCGCATGTTTACCCCGACTGGTCAGTTGCTTGGGTGGACCTAGGAGGCATGGGTGTTATAGATTGGTATCAGAGAGTGCTTACACTCTCGTTGGGTGAAATTGTTGTTCATGCATGCATGTCAGTTGCATGTGCGTCTCTTAAACGTGCATTCCATTTGCTTGTTGCATTATAAAATTATTGATCATGATTGTAGTAAGGTTGTCATAAGGAACTTGATGTTGATTTTGTGAATGCATTGTCAGAAGTATATGACTAGTTATATGATGATATGCATCTTGATTACATCCTTGTATGTTAATTTGCATTCTTAGTTATTTGATTACATGTATTAGTCTTGTAGGTTAGTTACAAGAATTGGTCACTTATGATCAACTACGTGTGTTCATACGTATGTTTAGTTGATTAGGCATTTCTTATGCATGTTGATAGTTACATGTGTCAATGTGTACATTGGAGTAAAGGTGTTTGTCATGCATGAGTTCAGAGCATGAATTGTTGATGTTTCCTTGCATTGATGATTGGGCCCTAAGTAGAATGATGTTTATGTGTTGATACACTTATCTGATACATGTGTATATGTTATTATGTTTATTTTATACATGTTTATTTGATCTCTTTCTTGCTAAGGTATGTTTGTTTATTGTGATCTAGTTTAGCTGACATAGTATGCCTTGTAGGAAAGAGATCAAATGTATAGCAAGGTGGAATACTACATAGAATCTCCCTATCCCTCAAATGGGGAGCATGGTGCAGGGCACTCTTCTGATTTGGAAGACACATTGAGAATTCTGAAGGAAGAAATAAGGAATTGCAAAGCAGACAATGAAAAAATCATGCAGGCACAAGAGAAACAAGGAGAGGTGAATGCGATACTACTTCATGGTTTTTCATAATTGTAGTGATAGAGGACACTTCGGATCAGTCGTGGATAAGAGGACAAAACTAATGGGGCATTTGATATTAGGTCTCCTAGTAGACACAATTTGGATAGATCTGGTGCAATCAGAGATGGTAGGATATTGGACACTCCAGATAGGAGAGGTGATCGACATAGGTACTATTCCAGTTCTGGCTCTGATAGGCATCATGATCGTCATCATTATCATCCTTACAAGAGGAGTGATAGGGTATATTTTCCAAATGAGTTTAATAAAGAAAAGCCACCCACCTTTGATGGAGATATGAATAAAGGATGTAGAGGCATGGTTTCTTGGTATGAAGAAATTATTCTGATTGCATGACTATTTAGAAAACATGAAAGCAAAGATAGCCACTTTCAGCCTCAAAGGTAAAGACGATATTTGGTGGGAAGACATGAACAATGTCAAAGGTATACAAGAGGAGGATTTGAATTAGCATGCATTTGGAAGGCTCTTCAAGAAGAAGTACTTGTCAGAGAGTTACTATGATGAGAGGGCTAAAGAGTTTTATGACTTGCAGATCAGTTGTATGACACATGATTAGTATACTAGAAGGTTTTTAGAGTTGTTGAGATATGTGCCTTACCTTAGGGAGTAGAAGTCCAAGGTTTAGAGATTCATCAGTGGACTGCTAGTTGCATACAAAGACCAAATTGAGTTCGTTGAGCCTAGATCATTAGAGGAGGCCATTCGAAAGTTGAAACATTTTTATGAGTAGTCGAAGTGCAAAATTTATCCTAAGCATAAATTGAAAAGAAATGAGAAAGCTAAAGGAAAATGGCCACCAAAGAGAGGAAGACCTCAAGATGCAAGTGAGAAAGAAAATGTAGTTCTTTACAAGAGGTTCAATATAGCTGAGAGAGGACATGGCGAGAAGCAAGCTAGAGTTGGTGGTAGGGAACCATTTTAGTGTTGGGTATGTAGTAAGGATCATCATAAGAGGGATTATCCACTGTATCAAAGTCATTGTAGACCCAGATATATAGTACTTAGGAGACACATAGAGTTGGTGATGTTGGTCATAGCATTCCTTGGATTTATGAAGTTGTGGACCACAGGCAGGAAAATCATCAGGCATTGATCAATGAGATGGATGATAAGATTTTTTATCAAGTTGTTTCTATTTTGATTGATCCTGGATTTAACTATAATTATATTAATCTTGACCTAGTGGATAAGTGTGATTTGAGAAAAGAAGTGCCTGCAGAATCTTGGTTGGTACAGTTGGCTACAGGTACAAAGAAGCGAGTTCACCATTGGGTAAGAGCTTGTGCATTTGAGTTAAATGGTATGCCTACAGAAGCACATTTGAATGTATTTCCGTTGGGATCATACAATATGCTTTTGGGTATGGATTTGATATACCTTCACAAAACCAAAGTGGATTGCTTCGACAAGACCAATGAGTGTGTGGATGATAGTGGGGAAAGCGTACTTTACAGGGGAATAAGAAGCCTACATTAATGAGGATGGTTACCGCTATGTGGGCTTAGGATAGTCGTAGAAAAGGTTGTGTGATGTTTACAGTGCACATTTCTAGTGACAAGGGAAAGGAGTTTGAGGATGCTTATGTGTTAAGCATGTACCTAGTTTTACATCAGTTTTAGGATGTATTTCTTGAGGACATTAGAGAGTTTCCACCTCACAGGGAGGTATATTTTTCTATTGAGTTGGTTCCAGGGGAAGCTCCAACATCAAGAGCACCTTATAGGATGAGCACATCCGAGTTGCTTGAGTTAAAGTTGCAGCTAAAGGAAATGTTGGACAAGGGGTACATTAGGCCGAGGGTATTACCTTGGGGTACACTAGCATTGTTTGGGAAGAAGAAAGATGGTACTATTAGATTGTGCATTGACTATAGGAATGTTACAGATCCATTTGGGCAGATCACTCCCATCCTTCATATCCATACTTTTAGGGCTCATCAAACCCTAATTCAGTTGCTACATGCCCTAGACAAGTCACCATTTTGAATGACTCCTTCCCTGAGAGTTTCTTGCCCTGAAACCCTCCAGAATTGCCTCCTTGAGGGACCAACACAACCTTGGACAGGGATAAGTGCACTTTAGTGTAGGTAGGCCCATGTTAGGGTGCTCTGAAAAGCACCTAGGCCCAATTTGACCTGCGCTGGGCGAGATTGAGTGCAATTCACGTAGGGTTTTGGGAATATTCTTATCCTTTGGAGTCATCTAGAAGATTCCCACACTTATCACCTCCTATGAGCTTGAAAATGGATGAGGAATGAGTTAAGTAACCTCCTATCCTCTCATCCCTTCCTCCATGGAAACTAACTCTAAGTTTGGAAGGCCATTCAATACCCTCATTTATGACAAAACCTCCTCCATCTACCTATAAATTGAGCACTCATCTAAGTGATCAAGGGCTGGAATTTGAGAATTTGTAAGGAGATACTATTGGTGTGAGGATTGAGATTATAAGCAAGTATTGCTATGTTGCCAGAGTGCTATACTATTGATGTGATGTTGGTTGGAACCCAAGCTGGAAGAGTGGCAATGGATCAGAATTCATGGTATTAATTCTTCCTTCTAATTAATAAAGTTGTTTACCATTTTTCCATATGATTATCTTGATATATGATGTTTATATGTGGGAATGTATCTGATTCCATTTACTAATAGTCGATAGATCTCTTGCTTTGATTGGTTCTCTATCTTTTTTTTATGCTTGCAGGTACTTTTTGAGTGAGTTAAGTTCGAGAAGGAGCAATGGGAGCCATACAAAGGAGACAAAAACAAAGTGAAAGAACAAGTAGTTCCTTTGATTCCCTTGTCTTATTTATCTTCTATAGAAAAAGGATAAGTGCTTCAAATATGTTGTTCTAGGTATAGCTACCTACCTAGGGAATTAGTATTTATCCGTAGATGCAAAATTCCTCATAACAAGGCAGTTGAACAAAGTAATGATCAAGAATAGGTACCCATTACTGAGGATTGATGGTTTTTTTTATCAATTGAAGGGAGCAACAATGTTCTCCAAGATCAACTTGAGATTGGGATACCATTAGGTACACACTAAGGAAGAGGATATCTTCAAGATTGCGTTCAAGGCCAGGTATGGGCATTATTAATTTTTTTTTGTTCTATTCGATTTCACTAATGCTCTAGCTACATTCATGTGTTTGATGAATAGCGTGTTGTGTCCTTATCTGGACATGTTTGTTATTGTATTCATTAATGATATACTGGTATATTCTAAGAATGAGGAAGAACATGTCAAGAATTTAGTAGCAATGTTGATATTGCTAAGAGAGCATCAGTTATATGCTAAACTTAGCATGTGAGATTCTTTTAGATTGAGGTACATTACTTGGGGCATGTTGTTGTAGAAATTCCCACTGTAGATCACCTGATAATGCAATAGACTAAAGCAAAATACTTGATCTACTTCTACAACCAATTTAGCGGAAGCTTAATCGAACATGAGCAACATCAATAAGAACACATATAACTGATAAGAAGGAATCAGTCACACATAACACAGAAGATATAACCCAGGGAAAGCCTCACTCTAAAACCCCAACTCTATATCATCATACAAGTGGGAATATAGCCAGTATTACAAAAAGAATCAGCTAAAAAGCTATCTTGCTCTCTCTGCAATACCTCAGCTGCTCATAGATAGTTAAAGGCCTCTATCTAACCTCTAGTCTACTCTCCAAGCCTCCTATTTCTTTGCACAATTCTGATTGGGGTCTAGGGTAGCCACTTGTGTGAATTGGCCTCATCACACACTCACTAACCTCTGATCCAACTACGCAGTCCCAAAGGAGATAAATCCTTATCATGGATGAGCTTCCTTTATAGGAAAAATATTCATCCAATTGATAGTACATTGTCCCTTCTTTGATCTCAACTGGGTCTCTGTCTGAACTGACATGCATGATTTATTAATGAGAGAATCTTCAGTTATCTGAAGTACAACAGTTATATGCTAGTATGCATTAACTAACCGAACTCACTTAATTTAAGCAAACTGTTTAAATCAAATATAACTGGACTTGACTCAGTTAACTGAACCAACTAATTACTACTCAAATTAGAACTCATCCTTATCTCATTAACTGATGGATAAATTCCTCAATTAATAGAGAAATTGTTGCATGTCCCCACATAGACTTCAAGTTTGATTTTCCTTAACTAATTAAATCAAGATGAATTAATTAATTAATTTACAAACTACTATTAATATCAAATTCAAATTTTACTTCCTATTTTTAGTCCAGGGACTCACTAAAATAGGAATCCATCCTGAACTGCTAAAAATAGAATGTTATTTTTAGCACTTCCATTTTTCATTCCTTGTTGCCCAATCCAGCACTAGTACCCAAACTGCTATTTTTAGCACTTCTATTTTTAGCATTTCTTGTTGCCATTTTCAACACTCCCTCTCAACAAGAAAGGCTTCAACTCGAACTTGATCCTATACCTCTGGAATGTTCTGCTTGCAACACATCTACCAACTGTGGTTTCTCCAACAACTCTCAGAACAAAAGAAACTCCCACTGATCTCTCTGCTGGGCTAGAAACATACTCTGATGATGAAGCTCTACCTACTGCTGACAAGTTCTCCCTCTCTGACCTATGAGCTGCTACAACACTCCATGCATCTCGCACTATTACATGCCTCTCTGTGCCATCCTGCACTGGTACAACACTCCTATGCCTCTCGCATTGCTGTAGCCTGCTAGCTCCACACAATCCTGGGACTCTTACACTGTATCTCTCTCTGCTGCTCCATCCGCATCTGTCTCTACCCAATCAGTTAGTCATACTACTCCTCATCGGGGCTCCTATAGCAAAGTCAAATCAAAGAGGTTTGGTACCTCAATGATCCTACCCCTCCTCCTTGGGACGATCACTCCACATCGCCCCACCATTTACCTGGAGGTATGGCTGCATGTGATCCCTTTGCCCACCTAGCTCGAAGTTTCCCCCTACTAGAGGTCTCTGCATGGGTAGATGTCTCTACTTGATCTCCTCTTAGTTTCTCTAGTTGTGGCTTCTCCACAACCTCCTAAAGCTGCTTCACCAATTGTGGCTCCTCCACAATCGTCTGAGACTTCTTCTAGTGCTGCATGTTGAGAGGTAATGTACTCTCCCTCTCAACCACCAAGTATCTAACCTTTGCCTTGCTCCTCAAAGCTTTGCATGGATCTTGTACCTCAAGTGCATATAGGTTCTTGGCTAGCACACCAATCTATTTTCACTTTCCCACCGTCATGAAATTTTTTGGAAAAAGCACTGATTTTAAATCAGTGATATCTCCCTCATTCGAACTCCGATTCAACTAATTTTTTTTTTTTGAATTTGGGTCTTTTTCCACAAGGAATCCAAATTCGCTATTTGTTTCTGAAAATTTTGTACAAAAATTTTCAGATCTGCTCTGTAAACTCTCAGCCCAAAACTCAAAACTTTGAAATCTCCTCTCAGTATACCATTCTCTCCTTTGATCACCTTTTCTCTGATACCATGTAGAATTTTTCTACAAATCAGCTAGCTCTGATACCATGTAGAAATTCCTATTGTAGATCACATGATAATGCAATAGACTAAAGAAAAATACTTGAACTACTTCTACAGCCAATTTGGTGGAAGCTTAATCGAACATGAACAACATCAATAAGAACACATATAACTGATAAGAACGAATCAATCACACATAACACAGAAGATATAACCTAGGGAAAGCCTCAACCTAAAACCCCAACTCTGTATTATCATACAAGTAGAAATATAGCTAGTATTACAAAAAGAATCATCTCAAAAGTTATCCTGCTCTCTTTAAAATACCTCTACTGCTCATAGACAATCAAAGGCCTCTATCTAACCTCTGGTTTGCCCTCTAAGCCTCCTATTTGTTTGCGCAATTCTGATTAGGGTCTAGTGTAGCCACTTGTGTGAATTGGCCTCTTCACACACTCACTAACCTCTAATCCAACTACGTAGTCCTGAAGGAGATAAATCCTCTTCATGGATAAGCTTCCTTTATAGGAAAAATATTCATCCAACTGATAGTACATTGTCCCTTCTTTGATCTCAACTGCGTCTTTGTCTGAACTGACATGCATGAGTTATTCATGATAGAATCTTCAGTTATCTAAAGTACAACAGTTATATGCTGGCATGCATTAACTAACTGAACTTAATTTAAACAAACTGTTTAAATCAAATATAACTTGACTTGACTCAGTTAACTGAGCCAACTAATTACTACTCAAATTAAAACTCTTCCTTATCTCATTAATTGATGGATAAATTCCTCAATTAATAAAGAAACTATTGCATGTCCCCACATAGACTTCAAGTTTGATTTTCGTTAACTAATTAGCTCAAGATGAATTAATTAATTAATTTTCAAACTGCTATTACTATCAAATTCGAATTTTACATCCTATTTTTAGTCCAGGGACTGACTAAAATAGGAATCCATCCTGAATTGCTAAAAATAGAATGCTATTTTTAGCACTTCCATTTTTCATTCCCTGCTTCCCAATCCAGCTCTGGTACCCGAACTACTATTTTTAGCACTTCTTGTTGCCATTTTCAACAGTTGTCTCCAAGGATTGCATAGCAGTAGATCCATAAAAGATAAGGGCTATCATGGAGTGGGCAGCTCCTAAGAATGTGGATGAGGTGAGATCATTCATGGGATTGGTGGGTTACTACAAGAGGCTCGTTAGGAACGTCTCACGCATTTAATATCCTATCACATAATTTTAGAGGAAAGGTAAGAAGTTCGAATGGACAAAAGAATGTGAGGCTAGTTTTGAGTAGCTTAAGCAGTTGTTGACACATGCACCAGTGCTAAAGATTGTGGATCCAGACAAGGAGTTTGTAGTGTGTATAGATGCTTGCAAGAGAGGACTTGGTGGAGTTCTCATGCAAGAAGGATAGGTAGTGTGATATGAGTCACGGAAACTGAATGAGCACAAGAAGAACTATCTGATGCATGATCTCGAGCTAGTAGTGATCATACATGCATTAAAGATGTGGAGGCACTATCTTCTTGGTAGGAAGTTTACATTGATGAGGTATCATAGCAGGTTGAGGTATTTGTTTCTCCAACCGAATATAAATGTCAGGCATGCTAGATGGTTGGCTACCCTTAGTGAGTTCGACTTTCAGATTAGATAGATCAAAGGGAAGGAGAACCAAGTTGTCGATACTCTTAGTAGGAAGGTACAAGTAAATTATATAGAAACTACGAGCTCTTATGGGACAAAGTTATAGGATAGGATCTTGCAAGCAGGATAGTGGGATGAAAAATAAATGAACATCATGCACAGGCTACAACAGAGCATAGGTATAGGTATAGGTGATCGGGATGCAAACTATCATCTCACGGAGGATGGTTTGGTGAGGTTTAGAGACAAGATTTATGTGCTGAATTGGAGTGAGCTCAAGAATATTATCATGAGGGAATTTCATGCCAAGCCATACTCGAGTCATCCAAGATATCAGAAGACGTTGACGATGTTAAAGAAGTTCTACTATTGGCCAAATATGAAGAAGGAAGTGACATAGTTCGTGGCTAGATGTTTATATTATCAACAGGTAAAGACAGAATATAAGAATCTAGGTGGTTTACTACAATCGATAACGATTCTGGAATGGAAATGGGAGTTCATTTCAATGGATTTCATTACAGGACTCCTGAGGATAGTGGAGTAGCATAATTGTATTATGGTCATGGTCGATAGGTTGAGCAAGGTAGCTCACTTCATTCCAGTAAAGACTACATATTCAGCTAGTGAGGTAGCAAAGGTATTCATCAGAGAGATATTGAGACTACATGGTGTTCCAAAGAATATTGTGTCGAACAGGGATGCGAAGTTTACTTAGAAGTTTTGAAGGGAGCTATTTGTAGGGTTGGGTAAAAATTTGGCCTTCATTACAACTTATCATCTGTAGATATATGGACAGGAAGAGAGGGTCAACATGATCTTGTAGGATGTGTTGAGGATGTATGTGATGCACCAACGGAGGAAATGGAAGGTGTATCTTCCATTGGTTGAGTTCACATACAACAATGGTTATCAGAAGTCATTGACAATGATTTCTTTTGAGGTATTGTATGGATAGATTTGTAACATTCCCATCAGCTAGAGTGATCCAGTGAACACGGTACTTATTGGACTGAATATGTTGGAAGACATGGAGCAGAAAATGCAGGTTGTAAAGAAGAATCTAAAGGAAGCACAAGATAGAATGAAGAGTTATGTGGATCATCATAGGGTATTCAAGGAGTTTTGGTTGGGGAGCATGTGTATTTGCATGTCAAGCCCAAGAAAATCTCTTTGAGGATTGGTTCATGTGCCAAGTTGGCACCACGGTATTCTCGACCTTTCGAGATCCTTGAGAGGATTAGACTAGTGGCATATCGACTTGCACTATCTCCAACAGTGAAAGTCCATGATGTTTTCCATATTTCATTGCATAGCAAATATATAAAGGATGTTGATCATGTTATTGATTGGTCTATATTGTAGGTGGATCAAGAAGGAAAGCTCTAGCTGGAGACTCAGTGCGTATTGCAGTGGAAGCATCTCATGCTAAAGAACAAAGCCATAGAGAAAGTTAATGTGCAGTGGAAGAACTTTGGTCCTGAAGAAGTTACATAGGAGATGGCGGATTGGATGCATGCCCTGTATCCTTCATTGTTTGTTGGTTGAGGCAAAGAAGTTTTGGTTCGATGTTGGTATATTTTGGCATATGTTTTGTCGATGTTTTGGTATATGTATGTATATGTATACGGATGTAAATATGACCATGAGTTAATTTATAAATCTTCAATAAGAGGTATGGGTCTCACGTTATTATGGTTGTTATCTTGTCATGTTATCATGATGTTTTTCTTTTGGGTAGGTCTTTCATTGTAAATACTACAATGAATTGAGTTATAAAGCTCCATGGGTAGTATGTTTTCTCTCCAGAAATTTTACTAAGGTCATGGTGTGGTTTAACACTAAGGATGGTGTTCTGTCCAGGGGGGGTTATGCAAAATCCCTAGTGAAAAGTTCATGTAATAAAAGTTAATAAAGGAAAAATAAGACCACAATTAAGGGATACTTATTCCAAGTTGAATGTTGGGCAAAGATATGCTAGTGGGCATCACTGGATGTGTGTTTATGTCTAAGGAAAATTGGCAAAGGCATTAAAAGGAAAAAAGGCATTTTTGGCACATTTATTTATGAAAATAAAGGAAATTATGAGAAAAGTAAGGTGAAACTTCACAGGTTGCATGTGACGAGAAAAATGAAGGAAAATAATGGAAAATGAAGAAAATAGAGGACTCATTAATAAAAAGGCTTTTGAGGATCAATTAGTAACCTCTTTTCAGTTCAAGTTTTGTAACTCTCTCATTATTCTCTTTCTCTCTCTCACCCTTGGTCACTTAGAGTTTTCTTGGAGCACTCTAGCTTTGGAGCAAGGAAGGAAAAGAAAGTAAAGGGAAAGGAAGGAAAAGTAGGATCAAGCAGCTTCAATAGGAATACTTGCAAGTAACCTTTTGAATGTGTGATTTCCTAGCTGGTTTGGACATGCATGACTTTGTATGTTGGTGTATGTTTCTCTTGCTATCAGTGGCATGGTTTTTCTAGGTTATGACAGTGGTTTTGAGCCTAGCCTTGCCTTTTTACAGATTCCATGGTATGTTGGGATGTTTATATGGGTTTTAATCTTTGGTTTGCCAGATTGATTTCGGAAATCACGGTGGAGGTGGTCTCAAGGTTCATTTCCAAAGGTCTAGAAATCCCTTGACAAGTTTTGGTAGGATACACACTAAAGCCTAAGGAAGAAGTGTCAGTTTAGGGCCTAGTGATTTGGGTTGGATTACGGTAAAGCTTGAGAGACTAGTATCGATTTAAGGCCTATTAATCTGAGGTTGGATTGCGATAATTCCTGAGAGACAAGGAGATAGAAATTCCTCAAGGATAGTGATGGATTACGGATGGAATTTCGAGTTCGGTTCAGTTGTGATCAGAGCACCGAGTTTGGTGTGATCATGGTTTGGTGAGGGTGGAGGTGGTTTAGCCTCTGGATTCCCTTGGTTGTTCTTGGATTGGATTTTCTACCACATTCATGCTTGTAATATGGCACCGGGGTGACTGACTGAAAGAGAGATTTGGTTCAACCATGTCTATGGTCAGGTGGTACATGAACGTCCTGAACTTGGTCAGATTTTCCAATGATTAATGAAAGCTAAGTCCTCTTACTTTTTCACTTGTTTATGTGTGGATTTAATGTTTTTCATATCTTTAATATTTATGTGGTTTATGTTGGTTATAAGCATGGTTATATGACTAGTTCATGTCATGGTTATTTCATGTATTTACTTGTAAACGTTGAATGGATGGATGAAAGACCTAATTGATGATATAATAGTTCAATGAAGAGGGTGGTGATCCTTCTAGCTATCTTTCATAAGTTTTTTCAATCATTCATGCTCTGTCTTCTATCCTAAAACCGTAGGTTGCATTATTGCCAAGTGTTTGACAGAATGTCAGTCTCGGTTGGGGATGCCAAGGCCTAATCACGAGGCTGATTTTTTATTTTTTTATCTTGTCATCATGTCTTTGATGAATTTAGGAGGTTGTAAGAAGTTCTAGGAAGAGGTTGGGATTCTGGGCTAGAAAAGTGGCTCAAATCCTAGGGACATTGGCACAGGTCTACAGAAAAGAGTCCGAGGAAGTTGTCATATAGGCCCGTGAGAGTGACTTTGGCTTCTTGATGCTGTCATGCCTATAACATGAGAGCGATCACGGGTTAAAAGGATTAAAACATTAGTGGAACTCAGGGACATGATTCCTAAGTGGATGACATGTCTCCTGGGGGTGTTGTTGCTGATGTGGATGGGTTTGTTTGATATGTTTCGTCAATTCCATTTCCTTAAGGTCACCAAAGAAGTTGAATCCCTTATAGTGACCACTCTTGACGCATGTTTATCCCAGCTGGTCGGTTGCTTAGGTAGACTTGAGAGGATCGGGTGTTACAGGAACATAGTCCATAATGTAAGTATATCTATTAATTATAGTATTACATCTTAAATTATGTTTTTATGATATCCCGATTACATATCAATTCACCAAATAAATGACAAAAAAACATATTTTATAATATTTGATTATGTGTCTGATTCACCAAATAAATAATGAAAAAACTAATTTATAATAGCAATAAACATTTTCTTCTAGATATGTTTAGAACCAATAATCATTATACATGTGAGGACTATGAATATATAGAATAAGTTTTCATTGTGCAAAAGAAATATGCAAATAGAATTGTATGAAGGAGATCTACACATCATTTCAATTTGCTCTAAGGCATAGTGGCTATGGAAGCCTATGAATATACTTGAATTCACTAAATAAATGGCCAAAAGATTATTTATAATAATCATAGATATTATTTTATTGATATATTTACAACCAACAATCATTACATAATGCATCATAGTAAATGCTATTAAGCATTTGAGCGGTAATGTGATTGTGTACCAATTTGATGAATTAATATTAATAACACTTCTAAGCATTAATTAATTATTTAGTGCTAAGTGAAAATTCATCTACAGTGCAATCAATATTCGTCAATCCAAGTTTCCACATTTTGCAAACATTTCTTTCTTGATACCATTTTTGCATATATTGTTTCACTACACACTTGATCTTTCTCACATGCTCTAGTATTAAATGCATTCAATAGTTTGTATGTTACATGTTATCACTAGAATGATTACATAATACAATGTGTTATAAACACTAATGTTTATTGGTAATCCTTGCTTCCACACTAATTCTTCAATTAATAAAGAGACATAACCTTAATAACACATTGTATTTAATGCATTTGATAATGTCAAGAGCCTTATAATCATTTAAAAACTAGTATGGAAAGTGTGTAGGAAAACTTTGCAGAGGGAGATTGCATACATAAGTAAAAAACAATGTGACAAAACAATTTGAAATACAAAGATACAATTCAGAAAAACTATGCAAACAAAGAATCCATGTAGAAGTGAAAAAGAGCATGATACACTTGTATTTTTTATTAACAAATGTCATCTAATGTTGGACAATTCATTATGCATGGAGTTATGCACTGAGAGATTTCAGGTAAGGAGTTCTCTTCACACTCCACAGAACTTTTAATAATTAATTAGAGATATTCAGAATAAGAAGATATGGATAATTTAGTATTAAAAATATTACCAATATTATATAATAATAATGATATGGGAGAACTTTGTAGAGAGACACTAGCAGTGAGACATGTGGAAAGCTTTGTGCTGAGAGTTTTGTGGAGAGAGGTTTCAATGTGCAGAGAGATTTCATTATGCAGAGATTTTTTTGTGAATAGATTTCATCGTGTGAAAATATTTCACTATGCAGCTTTTTCTCCACACTTTACACAACCTTTAATTAACTAATTAGTGGTAGAATGCAGAGACACACTAATAATAAGATAGGTACAAAGATTTATGAGGACAGATTTATATTGAATATCTAGAGAATTCTGCGCACACATATTTTATTGTGTAGAGAGCTTTCATTGTACGGATTTTTCTCCACACTCCACACGACCTTTAATCACTTAATTAGCAATATTCATAGTATGAAGATATGAATTATTTAGCATAAAATATTACCAATAACATATAATAATAATAATGCATAAGAACTGTGCGGGGACACACTGATAATAAGACAAGTGGAGAGCTTTGTGGAGATAGATTTCATTTCGTGAATAACTTCCAGTAGGTGGAGTCTTTTCTGCACTCCACACAACCTTTAATCAAATATTAGCAATATTTGGAATATAGAGATATGGATTATTTAGTATTAAAAATATTACCAATACTATATAATAATAATGATATGGGATAATTATGCAGAGAGATGCTGGAAACAAGATAGGTGGAAAGCTTTGTGCGGAAATCTTTCATTATGCAGAGAGTTTTATGGAGAGAGCTTTCATTGTGTAGAGAATTGTGTGCACAAAAAAATCATTGTGCAAAATTTTCTCTGCACTCTGAATAACATTTAATCAATTAATTAGTGGTAGAATGTGGAGACACACTGACAGTATAGAAAGTAGAGAGCTTTGTGTGGAGATCTTTGTATTCATTGTGTAGAGTGTTATGCGCTGACATATTTCAAAAGAGACTTGTCCGTATGCTGCATTATACCTTGTGGCACTAACAATTCACGTCAACATTGATAAATGGAGATACACCATTGAAACTTGTAGTTCCTAACTAAGAATGGAGTGAACAGGAAAACAAAACTCTTCACACATCTATGCTAATCTAAGTTCTCCCATAAAGGAGTTACACCCAAAATTACTAGCTATTATACCAAAATAGAATCTTACTGGTTGTTATATCAAAATAAAATATATGCATACAAAACAAATTTTCATCTATTATTGTCACACACAATTTCATGAGATTTGATTTAAGATAGATAGATTATCTTAACCAATTAGTTTAGTTAAAGATAATATTTTAATTACATATTAAAATTAAAAGCTAAAATCTAAATAATTAATAATCATAAGATTATGAATATCATATAATAGGTATAAGGCAAATAATAGTTAATATCTCCAACATTATTTTGGGTGGTTATCAAAATAGAATACATGCACACAAAACAATTTGTCATCTATTATCAAATACAATATCACACACAATCTCATGAAATTTGATTTAAGATAAATCGATTATCTTAGCCAATCAGTCTCGTTAATTGAGATAGTATTTAAAATACATATTAAAATTGGGAATTAAATCTAAATAATTAACAATCATAGGATTATAAATATCATATAATAAGAATAAGACAAATAATAGTTAAAACTTCTAATATTATTTTGGGTGGTTATGAAAATAGAATATATGCACAAAAAAAATAATTTCATCTATTATTATCAAACACAATATCACACACAATCTCATGAGATTTGATTTAAGATAGATAGATTATTTTAACCAATCAGTCTAGTTAATTCAGATAATATTTTAAATACATATTAAAATTAAGAACTAAATCCAATAATTAGCAATAATAAGATTATGAATATGATATAATAAGTATAAGACAAATAATAGTTAATATCTCCAACATTATTTTGAGTGGTAAGGAGGAAAGATCGATAAACTAAATATTGAATATATTATTCAAATATATATGATAGATATACACTTTAAATTACACAAATACAAAAATCTACTAGCATTTAAGCCAAAATCATTATATATTAAACATGTTTATTTTAAAATAAGTTTTGAAAATTTTAATTTATATATTTTTTTAATTTTTACATCATTACAGTATAAAATATATACATATATTTTTTATTACTTATTATAAATTAATATTTTTCAAAATTTCCTTATTATTTAATTATTTAACGTATATAACTAAACTAATTATATATATTAAACTCAAATCTAAACCTATTTACTCATATAATTCATAATCCATATTTTAATTTTCACTTGCAATAAACCATTTAAAATCAACAAACATCATACATGGTAGGTCACTGACTACTGTGATACACGTATACATGCATCATCCAATTTCTCCTTTTCCCTGGTAATTAAGTTAAAGATATGTATTCAAGTCATAAATTTTTAATATATTGAGAAATGTATATATTATATGATGCATTCAGTTTTTCATTTATTTTATATTATTTATTTTTGATTATTTTTTTAAAAAATTCTAAAATTTAATATTATAAATTATTAATTTGAAATAATATTTAAATTTATTATTATTTTTTTTCATTTTATTATATAATAATAATATATATATATTTTTTTGTACTATTTGAGTGGGTTTAATGGTTAAAAATATGTGTTTTTTAGTTCAAAACTAGAGGGTAGAGTATGTATGCCTTCGTAATTTTTGGTCCCACAAACAAAGGGGTCTCATACACTAATTTGGTGTCTCACTTAGCCGTAACCTTAAAATTGCATGGGTTTCTTGTCCCACAAACAAAAAAATCTTATACACTAATTTGATGTCTGGCTATATAGTCAACCTACCTATCTCTCTATACTCTACCATCAAAATGATTAAATAATAATGCCTTAAAATTCGATGACAACCACTCTGACTTTGTTCTATACAGCCAACCCATCTTTCTATACTCTACAAGCAGGGTGAGCATAGCGCCATTATTTCATCCATCATCCTCCGCATTCTTCACCCAAAATCAAAACACACTTATGCTACCCATGAAAGCAGAGAGTGAGTTTTCCTTTACAGCAATATAGAACTTGTCTTATGACTTTCTCGCTAGAACGACCATACTTCAATTTCACCTTAACGTAAGATGGCAGAAATGGAAGAAACTTAACGCCGAAGGAAATGATTCCTCGCGTCAAATCATGCACTTACTTTACTGGATACAAACAACCTTGTTGCAAAAAGTGAATTATGCTACGTAATTTTTTTTTGGAATAGATGGAAGTAAGAATTTGCACATTAACATTGAAGACGTAGCTATGCCTCAATATATTTTCATTGAAATTCATACTTAAATTGTTTAAAATTTGTAACTTTTAATTATAAAAATAAATAAATTCATAATTAAATTGTTTAAAATAAGTAAATTTTAATTATAAAAATAAATAAAATCACAATTAAATTTTAGTTTGTAAATTTTAATTATAAAAATAAATAAACATTCTTATCCATGATATTAAATTTAGGTAATTTATTTCTTTGAAATATAAGATTTCATTCACACTTTTAAATGTTCATTGTTAAGATAAATAAGTATGGTCAAAAATCATATTACAATTTAAAATATACAAATCTATTTAATACTTAAATGAATTTTAAGTATTAAATATGTCATTCTATTAGACCCATAAATTGTTTTATATATTTTTGGAATATTTTTAAGTTAATATATTTAATATTTTATTTTTATATAAACAATATTTTCAATCAAGTTATTTTTATTTAAAATTTTTATATTTTAATTCTTTATTATTATGACAAATTATTTTAATTTTTATTTATTGTTTGAAAATAAAAACAAAAATAAAAACCGTTGAAAATTTAAAAAACCATATATCAAATATATTTGACATTTTAGCATTAACCAAATGAAAAAATTCAAGTGGTTATTTACTCTTATCCTATTTGGACTTTGTAGACTTAATCTAGACTTTCAAATTTACAAATATGTCAGTCATCTTAATGATATCTATATCACTCAAGTTATCATCAATTAGTTGTCATCATGGAGATAAAATTTTTACTTTAATTTAGCTATATTTAAACTTAACTATATTTATGCCGTAAGGCATTCCCTCTGAAATCAACTTTGCTCTCTGTCTACGTGTCATTACTTTGCACCATTAGATGATATGCTAGACAATTGAGCCATGTTGAGTCGTTCGATTATGTTGAGGTAGTTGCAACTCCCAAACTCCCTGAACAACACAAATTTGATCCCCCAGCGATCCATGGACAGAGCCAGAGATAGAGAAATAGCCCAGGGCTCTTACCAGCCAGAGCACATCAACCAGCAGGGTCGCGAAGCTCGAGGGGAGATATTCGGAAAATATGTTGTGCTCTATTCCGGAGGGTAAACGCTCGTACGGTTCATTCTTGAATCGTTCAAAAATGAGTGAGATGGTTACTCAGTTGCCCTTTGTGTAGATCTCTCCTCTTCTAGCCGGCTAGCTAAATGTGGCCATGTTTTCCATATGGAGTGTTTGGATAAGTGGATCGACTATGAGAACTACAGTTGCCCTCTGTGTAGATCTCCCCTCTTCCTGACCTCTTAATCTTTGTTCTGGACTTTGGTGACAAAGCAATGTTGCTTCTTAATCTTTGTTTCGGACATTGGTGACAAAGCAATTTTGCTACGTAGAGAAAGGTCATTATCTTTTATTTATTTTTCAGAAATCTTTTTATAAACAAATATTGTGCAATTAGGCTACTTATCTAGACGATTGGTTTTATTGGGCAAGATTAGGCTGTGATTTTGTGGTATATATGTGACAGTTTATCTCAATTAGCTCAAGTTCAAATGTCCTCCCCTATTCCAGTATATTAAGCATGACAATTAGCTCAGGTTCAGATCTCCTCTTGCATTGCAGTGTATAAGCATCACAATTAGTTCAGGTTCAAATCTTGTCCCCCATTCCAGACTTTCCAGTATATATGCTTTACCTGAGAATCCTGGGACAACGTTCCAGGGTTTCAATTCCACTCCAGTCACTTTGCCCGTTCCAGGGTTTCAATTCCACTCCAGTCACTTTGCCCATTGGAATGACCAATCTGGGCCTATGCTGCAATCCTGGCAAGGAGGAATTTGGAGGAAACCTGAGAATCACCTGAGAATCCTGACATTAGCAATGTGAAACCCAAGTATTCCATTAGCAGTGAGGAATTTGGAGGAAACCTGAAAATCTTGGAGTCACGTCTTTGGTTTGATATTCACCCCAGACATTTTGTCTTTTGGATAGACCGATATTGGCCCATCCTCTTGTGTCCATTGCTCAAACCCAACCAAGCCCTAGTTTTCCATTATCAAGCAGAAATTTGGAGGAATGGGAAAAGAAGAGAAGAGGGTCACTGAGAAGGGGTGCTAAGAAGGAAATGTGGACATCATCTATGTTTTCTGTTTTCACCTGAAAACCAGGGGATCAATAAGGAGAAGCAAACATCCCAGGTTTTCAATTCCACTTCAGCCACTTTGCAGGTTTTCAATTCCACTTCAGCCACTTTTCCCGTTGGATAGGCCAATCTAGGCAATGCCCAAACTCTAATTAGCCCTACTTTTCCATTAGGAAGGAGAAATTGGAGGAAACCTGAGAATCCTGGAATCATGTCCGAGGGTTTGAATCCCAGCCCAGGCACTTTGCCCATTGGATAGACGAATATTGGCCCATCCTCTTGTTCCCAATGCTCAAACTCTACTAAGACCTAGTTTTCCATTGGCAAGGAGAATTTGGAGGAATGGGAGAAGAGAAGAGTCACTTAGAAGGGGTGCTGAGAAGGAAATGTGATCTCCGTTTTCTATTTTCACCTGAAATCTAGGGGATCAAGAGGAAAAAGCGAGAAGATCTTTATAGAGCTGAAAACCCAACGAATTAAAAGGAATATGCTCGCAGATCTTAACAAAGCTGTTAAGGAAGTCAACCACCATCCTCTCAATGTGGTTATTTGGTGCAAAAAGAGCCGAGGTGCAAATACGTTACATTTAGCTACCAGTTGAGACCATATTGAAGTACAACACTATTATTCTATTTATATTGTTTCTGCTTAGTAATTTCTTTATTTCTTTCATGGAGATGCATGACAGAGACTAAAATAATATCATGTTTATAGATTCATGGGAGACCTTGTTAGGATCTCTACCCTCCGAGGACACACATGCATCTTGTATTGAATTTATTCTGAACACTGATTTTGGATAAGTTGCAATTTGGTCAACCACTTTTTGAAAATCTATTTTCAACATGAAATCTATTTCTAATTGAAAGCTGAGAGAAAAGCGTTGGTCCAAGAGAAAAGCCCTGGTTTTGATTAAAATGGTTCTTACTATGGATGGTGGTATTTATTAAAACATACTAGTCAACCCATTTTAATGTTATATTTACTAGCTTACCTAGTGTTATATTGATGTTGTATGATACTTGATAGTTGCAAAATGACTTGAATTATTATATTTTCCAACTATACACCACCTCGATACACCAAATTTGTCTATTATATATGTGGACACTGGATGCACTAAACTGGATTATGTCTTTTTGTTCAATGTACCCTTTTTAATCGATGTGTGAAAGATACTTATTTTGTGGTTTCTTGGAAGAGTTTCCACAATTCCACATTAGTTGTGAAGATTAGTCGATTGTAAAATATGATTCAATATACTATGATTCTTCGGCCAACTTCTCATCCCAAGAGGTATTATGAGGTGTTCATGCCTGCTTGCCCTCTCCTCGATTGTGCTTGGAATTCCTTATCTTGTGGCATCCTTGTAGATGAACGGCCCTCTCTCTAATTGTGTTTGGGATTCCTCATCTGATGGTGTATTGGTAGATGAGAAAGTAAATATATGGCAATACACAGGAATTCCTAATAAAAGAGAGTCAATATATGTCAATACAAAGGATCAGAAAGTGTTATGATCAAACTTCAAGTACTTGCAGCCTCGTTGGTTTGTTGTTTTTATGCTGTTAATAACAAAGTATGGCAGTTGACTTATGTGTTCTTCACATTCTGAAGTATTTAATCTGATGACATGTTCATGTCACTAATCTTAGCTTTTCTGTTGTGGCACACTGTAAATCATTTCTGCCTTTCTATATTGTTTAAATTTCACATCTTTTTAATGCATAATGCCCTGTGTAATCGGGTTCATTGAGAAGAAAGCATACGCCCATAATTAAAACATACCAGTCAACCCATTTTAATGTTATATTTACTAGCTTACCTTACTGTTATATTGATGTTGTATGATACTTGATAGTTGCAAAATGACTTGAATTATTATATTTTCCAACTATACACCACCTCGATACACCAAATTTGTCTATTATATAAGTGGACACTGGATGCACTAAACTGGATTATGTCTTTTTGTTCAGTGTATCCTTTTTAATCGATGTGTGATAGATACTTATTTTGTGGTTTCTTGGAAGAGTTTCCACAATTCCACATTAGTTGTGAATATTAGTCGATGGTAAAATATAAGATTCAATATACTATGATTCTTCGGCCAACTTGTCATCCCAAGAGGTATTATGAGGTGTTCATGCCTGCTTGCCCTCTCCTGGATTGTGCTTGGAATTCCTTATCTTGTGGCATCCTTGTAGATGAAAGGCCCTCTCTCTGATTGTGCTTGGGATTCCTCATCTGATGGTGTATTGGTAGATGAGAAAGTAAATATATGGCAATACACAGGAATTCCTAATAAAAGAGAGTCAATATATGTCAATACAAAGGATCAGAAAGTGTTATGATCAAACTTCAAGTATTTGCAGCCTCGTTGGTTTGTTGTTTTTATGCTGTTAATAACAAAGTATGGCAGTTGACGTATGTGTTCTTCACATTCTGAAGTATTTAATCTGATGACATGTTCATGTCACTAATCTTAGCTTTTTTGTTGTGGCACACTGTAAATCGTTTCTACCTTTCTATATTGTTTAAATTTCACATCTTTTTAATGCATAATTCCTTGTGTAATCAGGTTCATTGAGAAGAAAGCATACGCCCATAATTTTTAGTATTGTTTCATTCACTTGGCAGAGTACAAATTGATATAGTGGGTCATTGATGAGATGCCATTGTTTTTTTCATTTTCCTATTTAATTAATAAGTTATGGAAGGCTCCATTCATAAACCATTTTTAAATCAGAAAGTAAAGTTATCCTATTCAGAACTTCGTTATATGGAAATTTTCATCGACAGAACAATACGAAAGAATATTATTTTTGATAATGTGTTGTAATGATAGTCTATTATGTGCACATGTGCTTTACTAGAGCTCCTGTTCTATTGATATCATGAGGCAATATGCGTACACTGCTTGATCTTTTGTTTGAAAACAATGTCTTTTCCTTGGTGGCTACGAGGGTTGCTTCTTATTGGTTCAGTTCTTGAGATGCACTGACCCACCTTGTAGTGTAAGGGTTTCCCTTTTGCATTTTACATATTTGCACTAAACGTGAATAGTCTGAATGTATCTGTCTATTTTTCTACTTTGATTGAGTATCCAATCAGATAATGATATCAATACTTGAAAATTGTGGAAGACTATCTTCTGCGTTTGGTCTGTCTATTGTGTGTCCTTTGACTGTATTTGGAATTTGTGAATGAATATATTGTGCATTGGCTCCAATGAGTAGAGCTTTGACGAAATAATGTCACTGATGTTCATTAATTTCAGTTTGTATATTCAAATCTCAGACAACTTACATGCCACATAGTTTCAATTTCAAGATTTTCCTTCTATCGATTCTCGTTTCATTGAAGATGTTTGTTTGTTATTTTATATTATATTGAAAAAAAATAAATGCTAATTTTTTTTAATGGTTAAAAAATCAAGGCCAGTATGTATTTATATTAATTTATTTTCACGACCTTTTTTGGTATTTTTCCTGAATAGCAAGTGGTTTTTTTTTCCTTTATCAATGTATGCACAGATTTCTCCCACCTGGAACAGTGTACACAGTTATCCCACCCTAAACTGCAATAATATATGTGTGCAGCTATTTACAAATTAGCAAAGGAATTAAGAATTCTGGCAAATTCATGGAATTTGATTTAGAAATATAAAAATTTATTAGAAATATTTAAAAGTGGTATTAGAGAGTTGATTTTTATCTACTATTACACAAATCTGCACCCTCTAGCACAAAATCCTTACAAGGTACTGAGCTTAAGTGTAACATGGAAGAGTTGTCATTATCACCTACAGATATACTTCCTTTCTATTAAGTTTAGCCGAACTAAACTTCTATACATATGCAAAGTGTGAAATGTATATGGTTTATAACATATCATCTGTGAACAAAAGATTTATCAGGCCAGAAACTGGTTTTGGTGTGCAAGTCCCTGGCTTATGTCATAGTATCCTTCCTCACTTTGTTACTAACATTGTCAATGGTTTTAGTGCCATGCCACATGGGCGATCTTTGGTTTGTGGCTGTTTTCTATGTGATATTTCAGGTGATCTTACTGCAGTGGCATAACTGGATGTCCCTATTTTGGGATTATTGTGTGTATCTTAACATTGTTGTTGGGATTATTTCTCTGAAGAATTTTCAACTTCAAAAGAAGTCAAAATGGCACAAGTATTTTTTGTTTTAGGAATTCTCCAACATTTGTACCTCACTCTGCTGCAGTGGGATTATATTAGAATATCTGAAAACAAATATCTAAACATTTTAATACTCACAATAAATTCCATTGTAGACCTTGATGTTCTCCCTTTGTTTTAGACATTATCCCCCTGTGTTTTAGACATTATCCTATGTTAAAATGTCTATTAAGTATCTAATAGAGATGCGAGGAAAGAATTACTGAGAGAAGTTGCAAGTGGGTTAATGTAATGGTTAGAAATTCACAAATTGCCTGTGGAGCTCCCAAGTCACCATGACATCATGGTCACTGAAGGAGCACATAGTTACATTTGAGCATTTTTCTTTACTGACTCAGACTCAAAATCAGACATATTAGAGCATGGTTCTTACAATTCCTCTACTAATTATATCAACCATCACTTTGGCAGTGGACTGCCTACCCCTCCTCATGCTTATCAGTCTTCTTTTATACATTTGGTAGGTATGGTGCTTATCTTACCGTAGTAAAGCAAGTTGTGAAATGTATATGATTTATAACATATCATCCATGAACAAAAGATTTATCAGGCCAGAAACTGGTTTTGGTGTGCAAGTCCTTGGCTAATGTCATAGTCTCAATAGTCACTATATTAATTGAGTCTCATAGACACGTCAGCATTCACACTGGCTTTGACACCTTCAAACCTTACTATACTTCAATTCGTTCTATTATTATAATAAAGTATTATTGTGTGTACTATTCATTTTTTTTCTGGTAAAAATAGTACTGGAGTACATTCCATACATTGCAATTGCATATTGACTTCCCATCGTGGCACTGTCCTTTCAACCTAAATATGGAGGAGATTAAGCCCTTTCATTGCTTCCATCGACAGTGTGTGAAACCATCTAATTTCGACCTAACTCAACATAAATCTCAGGGTCATATCTGCACTTCACGTGTATTGCTTGTACTACCAGATTTCGGTTCCTTTCTCCTTCTCTATCAATCTCATTTCAATAAATTATAAATTACAAACATTCATTGACTCAGTTTCAGAAAGGGTTTCCCTTGCATATTGAGCTCACATGAATAAATGAGACAGAGCAGGCTCGACTAGGGTGACCTTGCAACACATTCACAGGACTAATGGAGAAATCAAGAGTTTAGAGTAATGTGGACGTGTTCCTAGGTCGCCCCAGTCGAAACCTCCTCTGCTACTGCTGCTTTAATGGTGTCCTCTGCTTCTCTTCACTTCTTATCTCACAGCCAATATACTCAAAGGTAAGGACAGATACTATAACTGCAAGCAAGAAAGAAACAGAATCTGCAACAAGCAACAATTTTTAACAGTCTCTTTCGTTTGTTTGTGATTCCTGCAGTCTCCCCTCTCTTTGATAGTAGTGCTTTGTTTTCAGGTGAGCAAATGTTGTTTATAGGGGCAACCATGGGCATTTTTATATATTCAGGAATCTGGCAGATAACAACAAGGTTAATGGTTTGAACTTGCTCTTATTTTTAGGATTGCAAGATATTTTTAGATTCTAATAGTTTTTAAATGTGATTTTTTGGAAAGTTTTTTGATTAAATTTGTCTAAAATCTACTAGGGATTCATTGAAATCACAAGCTGTCTAGGTGAACTCTTCTCAAAGAAAGCGCCCCAGAGATTTTTGAGGGTGTTGAATCTATATATGCAATTAAAAAACCAGTTTAAACAACACAAATCAAGATTTGGCCACAAATTTTTTCACTAGGAAACTCCAAAAAATCTCATTTAAAGACATTGGCTCTACCTATCTATTATGTAGAATGTGCATTTAATAGCAACCTTGGCCCTCATTTCTAAAAATATTCTTGTTTCTTTGATTGAGAAAATTTTATGTCACAACTGGCATAATTCAGGTGCAGTAAGTTGTTTGTTACTGAATCCTTCTATGCTATCAAAATCTACAAATACAATTACAGCCAAATTATTTGTTTATTTTCATGATCTTGCAGAAATCAGGATGAACTATATGTTTATTGCTAAATCCAGCTATACCATCACAATCTACACTTTTAATCAAATTGTTTTTTTGTTCCATGAAATTGTATATGAAACCCATAGTGCATAATCAGGGTGAAGTAGATATTTGTTATTGAGTCCATCAGTGCCAATCAAGCTCTACAATTTCAATCCATTTAATCATAAATTTCAACAAAAATTGGTCCACCATGTATGTGGATCAATCATTAGTCAGTAACCCTACTCCTCAGGAGCCAACGTGCTTTCAAGGGTTGTAGTTTAATGCACATGCTACATACGAGATAGGTGTTGCCACGGTGTTCAGCCATGGGATGTTCAGCTCACAACTTACTTTCTCTGCCAGCGGGCCATGGTGCCTTGTAATGGTACATTGATGCTTGAAGGCCTCATTCAATCAAATTTGCAGGGAAATATGGAAGGAGGAGTGGCAAAAATCTAACTCTCTAAGCTCGAGTCCTAAAATTGAAAAAATCTCGAAATTCGTCTTTCTCCGAAGAATTTTCAACTTCAAAAGAAGTCAAAATGGCACAAGTATTTTTTGTTTAAGGAATTCTCCAACATTTGTACCTCACTCTGTTGCAGTGGGATCATATTAGAATATGTGAAAACAAATATCTAAACATTTTAATTCCTTTCAATAGTGAGAGTATCTAGGTTATTAGTCTTCTTTGGCCCTGTTATGGCATAAAAAATATAAGATCTACTTAGGCCTTTCGTCCCTCCACCATAGTCTACTGTCAATTTGCATGTGTACTTGTGAATCATTATATTTTGAATGTTAGTCAAACTGTTGTATCATGTGGGGCTAATGTAGACACAGATGAGTTGCTATTTTGGTTCATGGATAATCTTCAGCTTTTGATTGTGACCTATGTTATGTTATAGGGTATGTTTCCAAAATGGCATGTCCCTTTGTTGAAATTACATTCCATATTAGTATTCTTCTATCTTATCTTTAGCTTTAATATTGTGACATATAATTTATTGCTTTTTGACAGTCATGGTTACTCTTCAGTTTTCTTTGAACCTAAGAAAAAACAGAGTAAAGTTTCTTATTCCTTTGAATAGTGATAGTAACTTTCTTGGAACTTTCTCAATAGTCACTGTAAGGGAGGAGGAATATGATTGCTTTTCATGCAAGTTCCTGGGTTGATGTGATAGCCTCCTTGCACAAACTTCCTTTGTGCAGTCCCATCATTGCTTTGAGCGGTCTCAAACATTTCCAAAAACTATTTTATACAATTGGCTTATAAAGGGTTTGCCTTTACAAAAATCTAGCAAACCTTCTTAGGCCTTTCGTCCCTCCACCATAGTCTGATTTGAGGTTCAGGTCTCTTTTAGGGCTTGACCCTTTTCGGACTGCAAGTTGGCCTTTTCAATTTTGTTTTAATCCCATCCACCTGGCTAAGCATTAAACTTACTTTGTGCAGTGCCATCATTGCTTTGAGTGGTCTCAAACATTTCCAAAAACCATTTTGTGCAAAAAACTATTTTATGCGTCCTATTTACTTTTCCAGCTATGGTATGATTGTTGCTATGGTCCGAAATTAATTTCTACATTAATTAAATTCATTAATTGATTTGTTTGATTGAGATCATAAGGGAAAGAATCACTTAGGGCTAGAATTTTCTACAATTGGAACAATGCACAATGGATTCATTATTGAACAATTAGAAGCTAAAATGCAAGAAATTTCACAATGGATTCATGATTGAAACCATCAACTTAAAACAAACATGTTATTTTTTAATCACCTCATCAATTTCGAATAGTCACAACTATGGAGCAATTTTAAGGTAACCTTTCATGAGTGATTGCTCAATTTGAAAGAAGTATCAACTTAGAATAGGGTTGGTTATGCCGATATTAGTCAACAGTGTCAATTTTATAAATTGAGAAAGAGCCAAAGCGGACATGCTATTGCCAAATCTCCTTGCTCATGTAGAAAGGGAGTGGCATTACATGTGAACACTCCTTAGTTACCTCAAATATCATTTCTCAACTTTTACCTACATTGTATTTTTAATTAGTAGCATGTCGGATAGCCTTTGAAGGAAAAAATAAATTATAATTGAATTGTGGAATGGTAATATTCAAACCTTCATGTGAGCCGCTGCTTTCTTTTTGTCGATGAAGACACCTGTGGGTTCAACCACATATTCATTTGTTGACACAAATATAAGTTCCAGGCCTATACAACATATTAAGTACCAGGCAAGTAAGCTATTCAGAGCTTTTAGATGTTCCAGAATGGTGCCAAAGGTGAAGTTATTTGGCTTAAAAACACACTCCTCATTTCACCAAAAACATTTAGGGCCTCATGGAATTATCCAATGCAGGCCTTGGCAATGGTGCCAAAGCTGAAGTTGTTTGGCTTAGAAACACTCTCCTCATTTGACCAAAAACATTTAGGGCCTCGTGGCATTACCCATTCTATGCATATCATCAAATTACAGAACCTGAAACAATTGCACAACATCTCTCCACCATTATGTACAACATCGTTTTCTCTGGAAACAACAATACTCATGCAAAACCAAAATTCCACAATACCAATTTGCCCAATACAAAACCTACAACGTAGCTCTGGTGTTGCCACTACCCAATGCCCTAAAAAATGTATACATTATTTGGCATTAACTACATTTTGCAATTTAGTATTTAAACATTAGCCGATGATGATAGTAATTGTTGCCGAGCTTGAATAAATCTCTGTTTACAATTATGACAAACCTTATCGGTCAGCTGGTTTAACCTTGTATGTCTAGCTAAGCCAACTTCAACTCAGTTTGGCAATTCTACAACTAGACCTTAGTTGATATCAACTCCACTACACATTTTTACATCAACTCAACCAAAGCTAACATGAACATGGCTCATTCAGTGGACTCAATCAACAAAGGCTTTAAGTAAGGGGAAACTCAATCATCATGGCCTATTTGATTGTTTCTAACATGTGTAGGTTTCTGAAATTGTTAATTTACAGTTTTAACTATGTTTCAAAAAGAATAATCATATACAAGTTGTTGTAATAAATATCTTTTTTATTATGTTTACGAGCTTAGATAACCACTCACTTAGAAACAAATTGAACATGCTTCTTGCCCTTTCTCCACACCCATTTAATCTAACAATGGACATAGAGCATGTATATTTATACCTGTGTGTTGGAAATACCATTTTATACTTTAATGTTTATTATTTTTGTTTTATTATTATTACTTGAATTTCTTCTTAACAAGTGGTTGTGTTTCTTTTCGTTTCAGTGAAAGTATGGGCTCCAATGTTGGCTCTCTTATTATGGAGTATAATTCATCTTTGAGAATTTTTTCAATTATTAAAATAGATTAGTCAATTGCTTAAACTATTAAATTTATTTCAAAAAGTTTTTGTTACTTTATAGGTTAGACACTGGCTTGAAATATTAAACTTATTTCAAAATGTTTTTTTTACTTTATAGATAGGGCGTAGATTTCTTGGCTCTATGATGAAAATAATGAAGGGAAAATACATGTTAATCTGTTACTTCTGCTCTTTGATGGAAGTTTTGTAATGCATGACTAAAAAATACACGGTGAGAGAAAAATACATATTATGCTAATTGAGGAATTTTTTTCGCTTGTAAAACTTATAGTATTGAATTTAACACACTAACACTTTACAACAATGAACTAACAATATTCATGGTGAAAATATCAATATGGAAGATTTATCTGCATAACGAAAAAGACAATATGGGAGCTTCCAATCACGTTCCAAGGCATTTTTTAAAATGTGGATGTGACAAAAGGTTGTTGTGGAAGGTGCTGTTTGTATATGGGAAATTTCTTGATCATTTTGTATAATCCTAATGTTGATAGATATGTCTACTAACTGGTTTCAGATAATGGGGCATTGATTTGAACGTTCAATATATTTTTATTCTTTATCAAAGTATTCTTTTGTTGTATTTGTGTTCTTCAATTTATGCCTTACGACGTTTCCTTTGCAACATCTGGTGCAAATGCTAGTTAAATTAAGTGATAAGTACTCACTATTATATAACACTAGTTTATTATATTATAGGTATGTAAATTTAATATAATACTAATTTGTAACCCAATAATTTATACAATATTATAAAATACATTATTTACCGATATTAATTTTATATATATGTTTTGTATGTATCTCAATTCCTAATTTTGTAATGTATTAGTGTAAAATGTATATTATTTTTTATATTATCGGTGACATGCCTCAGCTAATCATCTCAATTAAATAATTATATTTTTATGGTTATGGACCCAATTAGTTATGTACTTATTTTGGTATGGTAGTTAAGCAGATGGATAAGTGACTAGCGAAGAACAAGATGGTGCCTGAAAATAAAATTTGAAACTTGCGGGCTTGAGTGATTGAAAGATATGTCTCAAGAGTAATGCAAAAGGGATAACTTGTTCATATCACAAATATGCAGAAGAACACCAGGGTTTTTGATACCTAAGCCCGAGGATGTTATCCAACTCTGTGAAACAAGTGTTTGATCACCAACTAATTGATAGAATGTCCATAAAAATATATTCACCTAAAATCGAAATTGCAGATAAAACTTTCACATAGGTCAAATGTTCAGATGCTACTAACAATGTGACTTTTTTTAGGTAAACTTTATCAAAACTTTGAGTATTAACAAAGAATGCTGTGAAGAGTTGTTCTTTGTCTTCCAATAGTTTGTTATTAGGGAAATTAGGTTATTGGTAGAGTCAGAGATTTCTGGTGGGAAAGATTATTAAGTTAAAAAAGAGGAATAAAGAAGCGGGTCCACAAAATATTTAAATAATTAATATTATATTATATATCAACTTAAGTGGACACGTGGAGCATTGAAACCAAATTTAAGAGAGTGCTGAAACATAATAATAATTAAGAGGAAATTGAGGGATCTACTTTAATGGGATTGGTTCAAGTATCTGTTTCTGGACCTAGATCAATGGATTCTCAAATGTGTGCCAACTTATCATTCATATCTTTGAGTTATAGTAGAATATCAGTTAATATTAGCAAAATCTTTTCATCTGCATCACTTTTGTTCAGGGGAACCTTTGTTAAACATAGAATTCATGCCTCAATACAAGTCAATAGTGTACATGTATTGGTTTTGGTGGTTTTGGAAACCATGAGTATGCCCTTAGATCTATGTTGCAATAGTTGTAGAAACCTCTAAATTTCTCAAATAGGCTTGCTCACTCGTGACATCATCCTCTATGTCCTATAACTTGTCTTTGATTTCTAGTGGGATCTGCTCATGAGATATCCTAATGGATGACTTTGTGCAAAGATGTGCCCTTAAACCCCAGGGGAGCGCCAACCACCTCCACCACATCTGCATCAAGCCCTTTGTCAAAACATTGATACAAGATGAGGATGGGGAGGAAGGACATGGTGGGGAGACTGAGATGTATAATGAGAAGGCTAAAGGCAAATAGAGGGAGATATGCAAAGGTGTCAAGAGTCAAAAGGTCTAGCTTGAGAATGAAAAAAAATCCCACACAAAGACTAATAGAGAAGAGGGAAAGAGCTGAAATCAAGTGAGAATTATTTAGAAATGTAAATGCCAAACCAAAATAAAGAAAAAGAGAAATTACATTTTTAAGAAATCAAATTCCATTAAGAAAATGAATTCACACTAGCCTAACATCTACACGTAGTGTGTGATAATCTAGACTCGAATAAAACCCTATATGAAAAATGAGTAAAAAAATTAAATCACCATAAATTTGAAAATATATAAAAATCATTACACGTTAGAGTGAAAACACATCTACCTGTGAAAACACATCTACCTCATTCATTGAATAAGGTAGCAACCAACCTCACCTTTTTCATCACTTAACTCTTCCTTAATCACCCCCATACAAAAATATGTGACATTAACACCAGTAAATTCAAGGATAAAGAGTTTATTTCTCATATTCCAAACAATATAACATTCACAATGTGAAGGATAAGATTTAAGGGATGCATAGATTCCTACAATTAGTCTTCAATGGCTAGATTCACTTTTACTTTTCACTTCTGCAATTAGCGTTCGAGGGGTGGATTCTCAAACAAAATGCTATTCAAACAAATATTTACACAATTTTACCATAAATCTCAATCTCTGATAAATTTCACGAGCGATATATATGAACCTGCCTCCTATTCTTATAGTCATATATCATGGTAAATAAATGATTCTTATGCTCATATATCATGGTAAATAAATGAGTAAGCTCAGCCAACTTATGAGGCTAACCAAAAACCCTTTTATAAAATCCAGTTGAACCTAGACTTATCTACTTCACACAATTTAGTGTTTTTCCAAATCATAACACACAAATATTTGAAAAAAACAATAGATTAATAACTCAATCTAAAACTAGAGTTCCATTGAAGCACAACTTTGAGAATAGCTATAAGGAGAAGGAACATTCAATAGAAGAACATAAACTAAATATGCCACCATTTCCATTGCATCATCAATTTAGCAAAATGCAAGAAACTCTGGCAAGAAGGGAGGATGAGAGATTCAATGAATTAGATGTAGTAGCGAAGGAAGCTTTAAGAACATTAAGTAATATTAATAGTCCAACTACAACTTCTTGTTCTGAAGAAGAAGGGTTACATCTTCTAGCTCTTCTTCTACAGTGTGCAGAGGTTATTTTAGAGGACAATCATGAAGAGGCAAACAATATCCTACCTTATATTTATGAGCTTTCTTCACCTTATGGGGGTTCAGTTGACCATGTGGCTTCATACTTTGCTGAGGCCTTATCATGTCGGTTGATAACCTCATCACAAAACCAAAGTATTCTATCAAGATTCCAAGTATATAATGGTATCAACCCATTTGTGAAGTTTTCTCATTTCACTGTGAATTAGGCAATCCAACAAGTATTCCAAGGTGAAAATAGTGTGCACATCATTGATCTTGACATAATGCAAGGTCTGCAATGGCAGAGAACAAATCTAAGTTTGTAAAAACCTATCAATCTCAAGTACCACCATGGATGGGAAAATTGAGGAATGTAGCATAATGAGGAGGCAATAGGAGGATGGGATAGAAATATTAGACCATCATTACAAACCATGGATGAGGATCCATCTCATATCCAAGTAGAAGAAATGATAAATCACCTCAGGAAGCTCTCCTAACGTACCAACCAGATTCTTAAATACTTGCATAGCAGTATTTACTGTCGTAGTAACCCTGTTATAGACATTTTTGTGCCCTACAACCCCAAGCATGAAATTTCCATAAACCAAGGGCTCCTAAGTCCCTAAAAGTGTTGTTCTAACCCCTAAAGGAACAAGGTCAACAGATTACAACTTCTCCCAGAAGTTCTCCATGAAAAACTACTCAGAATTGGTCAAAACAGGATCATTACATCTGCTCCACTGGCTAGGTGCGTTGCATCTCACCCAAATGCACTGTGAGGGTGCGTTGCATTTCAAAAGTCCCTTCTGTGGGGTGTGATGGGAGAGAAATGACAAATGGCAATGTCATTCCACGAGGTGGAGAGGCAATGGAAGCTTCCAGAATCTTCTCCTGTGACACTTCCCTCACTGAATTCGACCAAGGATGAGTAAGAGACCCTCAGTCTCCAAGTGGAAGCTAGAACTGTCAGAGAGAAGACACTAATAAAATCACAAGCTGACTCATCCCCCTTACAGATATCTATATATGGATCCCTCATCCCAGAGATCCAGAGGCTGGATTTTTGCATATTGTAAGGAATTGATGTTGGTTTCTAGAGACAAACATCAGATTGTTGGGTGATCTAAGCTTTGTTTGAGGTGAAGAAGGGCTTCTTTGCTGGGAGGTTGATGCTGGGTCAGAACAACCGGTTGTAACTCCTGGATCTTTTCTTGTTTTATCAATAAAAGCTATTTGAGTTTTCCTCCATGCTTTTGTATCATGGATGCTTGTTACATTTGTATGGTCAATTTACATCTGATCCTAGATTGTTTATGAATATAGATCCATGTCTTTGTATAATGCTATGCTTCTGTGATCTTATAGGTACTTTGTGAAGCTGGGTGTGCAAGGGAGCAGGTAGCTGGGGACTATCAAAGAAGAGAGGGATCGAATCAAAGGATTAGCGCAAGACAAAGGTTGGTCCTTCTATTCCTCTCTATCTATAATTCATAAAGGAAAAACATAAGTAGCTTTTCTCTGTTTGTTTCTAAGGCAGCTGCCACACCTTAGTGGGATAGAGCAGTTATATATAGACACTTTTCCCTGTAACAAAATGGCGACTCCATTGGGGAGCTAATTAGTTTGTTTGTTTATCATTCTTTGTTGTTTGTTTCATAAACTTACAAGTAGCATTCGAACTGCATTTGCCATAACAAATGCGAAGTAGATAACTGCTACTTCAATCCATCTACCGGATCTGTTTATGATTTAAACAACTGATTCACAAACTATCTGATTGCCCTTGTGATAGCTCTTAGATCCTCCTTAGATCTACCCCTGATTGTTGCATTACTGATTGCTTTTTACTCGGCCAAAAACCAAGAACTGAACTGCAAACTGTGACCCGGAGACCGAACAAAGTCTCGTTTCTGGCCCAGCACAGGTACTGTTCAGAGATTCTGAATTTCAGCACACTTCCCGAGTGGGCAACCTGCGTTGCATTTCAGATTCTCTGTGTTACAGGTGCGCTGATCAGACTAGCTCTATGCAGTTGTGGTTTCTGTGGATCATTCTTTCCAGTTCTATTCCTGAATTTTGTTGCCTGTGATCAGTATATGTCTGTTTGAAACCCCTTTTCCTTGCTGTTATTCCGCCTCCTTTGTACAAAAGATCTATAGATGTTTTTGTGTGTTTGTTGAGTCGTTTACAGTTCTCCTTTGCAAAAGTAACATAGTCGTACTATCGCCCTTTGATTTGAAACTGTCGCAAGTGTCGATTTCAGTCCTAGGAAAGAGTTTGATTGCTGTTGATGGTTGATTATCTTGTTACTATTGCTTTTGGTCTGAATTTGTAATTTTCTAGTGTTAAGAATGAGTATTCATTTCAAAATCATAAGGTGTCGTAATCATCTCCATTTGGGGTCATCCTTGTTGGTAGCAAGTCGCTCTTGAACATGACACTTCCGCTCCGTGTCCGAGTCGGGTTGGGTTGTTTCATTCACCGGTCACATCACCATGGTCATGCCATACCATCCGCATTTGGGGTTAATGCTACCGATCCATCACATTAGTGTCGCCGATATGTTCAAGAGAAGTCATTCAAAGAATTCACCTGTGTCTCACCCACTACCATACATTATACTCCATTATTTCATGACCGCCGCCCTGAACCTTATATCACCAGATCGTCCTCACCTCCATTAAAATCATTTGCTCCATTCTATGTCATTGATGTTGGATTCATTAAGGCCCTCCTGTGACGGATCACTTCTTGTTGACATCAGCTCATTATCCAAGAAGTTGATCTAGGAACACCCCATTTAGTACTTTGAAGCTTACATGCCTCAATGGCAATTTTCTCACTTCCGGCGACAGGTTTACATCAATGGCCTTCGACCGAAAGATTTTACGTGGTGTTCGATGCCAAGTCCTTTATTCACACCACGTGAATTGTACTGTAGTACCTTGAGGGTCATTATCATTATCGGTGATTCCTCTCGCGCTTGTTAACAATTTACATCATTGACTGGTAATCAAGCAATGTCTTTCCATGTTCGACTTCAGAACATTTCTCACATGGATCGACTTGTACTTCGAGTGAAGACCAGACGAGATTGAAGACCCTGGATCTAGTTTCATCCATCCAGGCTGCGATATATATTTAGGGAAATAAAGACATTAAATGTACATCATTGCAGCACAGATAATCATCCTACCAAAAGGATGATGGCTCTACCAGAATCATCAGTCTACACTCAGACGATTGTCTGTCCTATGTACATGAAAATGAATTTATAAAGCTGAGCATGGGAATGCCCGCCTCAGCTAGATCATGCAAATATTATGAAGATAATGTATTGTATTGTATCTTATTACAGGTCTCCTCCCAGCGTTGAAAGAACTTTGGATCCTCATAATAAAGCATTTCACCCGACACCAAAAGGTTAACGGCCTCATACTTTAGGGGGAAACTGTTATAGACATTTTTGTGCCCTGCAACCCCAAGCATGAAATTTCCATAAACCAAGGGCTCCTAAGTCCCTAAAAGTTTTGTTCTAACCCCTAAAGGAACAAGGTCAACAGATTACAGCTTCTCCTAGAAGTTCTCCATGAAAAACTACCTAGAATTGGTCAAAACAGGATCATTGCAGCTGCTCCACTGGCTAGGTGCGTTGCATCTCACCCAAATGCACTGTGAGTGTGCGTTGCATTTCAAAATTCCCTTTTGTGGGGTGCGATGGGCGAGAAATGACAAATGGTAGTGTCATTCTGCGAGGTGGAGAGGCAATGGAAGCTTCCAGAATCTTCTCCTTTGACACTTGCCTCACTGAATTCGACCAAGGATGAGTAAGAGACCCTCAGTCTCCAAGTGGAAGCCAGAACTGTCAAAGAGAAGACACTAATCAAATCACAAGCTGACTCATCCCCCTTACAGATATCTATATATGGATCCCTCATCCCAGAGATCCAGAGGCTGGAATTTTGCATATTGTAAGGAATTGTTGTTGGTTTCTAGAGACAAACATCAGATTGTTGGGTGATCTAAGCTTTGTTTGAGGTGAAGAGGGGCTTCTTTGCTGGGAGGTTGATGCTGGGTCAGAACAACCGGTTGTAACTCCTCCTGGATCTTTTCTTGTTTTATCAATAAAAGCTATTTGAGTTTTCCTCCATGCTTTTGTATCATTGATGCTTGTTACATTTGTATGGTCAATTTACATCTGATCCTAGATTGTTTATGAATATAGATCCATGTCTTTGTATAGTGCTATGCTTCTGTGATCTTATAGGTACTTTGTGAAGCTGGGTGTGCAAGGGAGTAGGTAGCTGGGGACTATCAAAGAAGAGAGGGATTGAATCAAAGGATTAGCGCAAGACAGAGGTTGGTCCTTCTATTCCTCTCTATCTATAATTCATAAAGGAAAAACATAAGTAGCTTTTCTCTGTTTGTTTCTAAGGTAGCTGTCACACCTTAGTGGGATAGAGAAGTTCTATATAGACACTTTTCCCTGTAACAAACCCTATTATAAAATCTACAGTTGAATCCAGACTTCTCAACTTCACACAATTTAGTGTTCATCCAAATCATAACACACAAATATTTCTCAAAAAAATAGATTAATAACTCAATCTAAAACTAGAGTTCCATTGAAGCACAACTTTGAGAATAGCTATAAGGAGAAGGAACATTCAACAGAAGAACATAGACTAAATATGCCATCATTTCCACTGCATCATCAATTTAGAAAAATTCAAGAAACTATGGTAAGAAGGGAGGATGAGAGATTCAATGAATCAGATGTAGCAGGGAAGGAAGATTTAGGAACATTAAGGAATAATATTCCAACTACAACTTCTTGTTCTGAAGAAGAAGGATTGCATCTTCTATCTCCTCTTCTATAGTGTGTAGAGGTTGTTTTAGAGGACAATCATGAAGAGTCAAACAACATCATGCCCTATATTTATGAGCTTTCTTCACCTTATAGGATTTCAGTTCATCGTGTGGCTTCATACTTTGCCGAGGCCTTATCATGTAGGTTGATCATTTCATAATTAGGAATCTACTCTCCTATCATGAATGAATCACGGAACCAAAGTATTGTATCAACATTCCATTTATATAATGGTATCATACCATTTGTGAAGTTCTCATTTCAATGCAAATCAAGCAATTCAACAAGTATTCAAAGGTGAAAATAGTGTGCACATAATTGATCTTGACATAATGCAAGGTCTGCAATGGCAAAGAACAAATCTAAGTTTGTAGAACCTATCAATCTCAAGCTTTTAATCCTCCATGGCATGCATGGTTTCAAGTTTGTTGTGATACTTTTTTGCCAAATTGGGATTTTCCACAAGACGAGAAATCACAACTTGCCTTTTGAATATGAAGAACGTAATCACTTGGGTAGTGATTTAGTGTAAAGTTTTTAGAGTCCTGTGAATCAATATTCTCTAGCCACTCCTAGACCTTGCTCTGATCTAACCCTTTCATGGCCTAAGGGCTTTCTATTCTTGGCAAGGTACCTTTTTACCAATAAAAATTGTGGGATACAAATCATGAAATAGACGTCAATAATGCCTCTGAAAATAATTCTCATAGTATACATTCTATAGGTGAAAGAAACTTACTAAATCATAGACAGTGAGTCACAAAAAACTTGTTCTGCAGTGACTAGTACAACAATGCTACCATTAGGACTTTGCCTGAAAAACTCTGCATCCAAATTCCTTTCTTTGAAAGTATCCACAATGTGCGGGTTATACTTTGTATTTTTCTCTTCCATCACCAAGCATACCTTTTGGCAGTCAAGTGAAAGGGGATGGTAATAAAAGTCCATCAAGTTCATAGGCCTTGCAACTGATAATTCATAGACCTGCTTATCAGTGTTGTTTTCAATAGCAATGGGTAGCAATATGAAAGGGACATATCGTAAAATGTATTATGTATATTTCATGATGAGGTTGATCTATTATAGAAGAGGGACAAATCCCAAGGAGGCTATACATCAGTTTCTCTTCAATCCAAAGGCTTGGTCAATGCAAGTTGTGGCTTAGTCCAATGGGATGCACTATTCCTATAAATGTTATCCATGCATGAGGGCACACTAATCTAGGATATTTGGGTTAGTTTTTCTTGACATCATCACCTAGGGCACATCATTGGATGTCTATATGCAATGTATCTTCCACTAATATGGTTAGCATAATTAGGTGTTGTATTATAGAAAAGTAGTTTTCTTCTTTCAATGAAGTCAAATGTCATATTGAGAGCTCCATATCTCATGTTTGATGTTAATATTTCTAGTGGTATGTGTTTGTGGATTGACATATTCAGAGGTTGCAAATTTTATAAGAGCTTTCATCTTTTAGCTACCCAATGCTCAGGTGAATTCACTAAGTGGAGAACTTTCTTAGAAAGGTATGAAATTAGAAATGCATAACCATATGAATCCCCATAGGTCTCACAGAGTGCCAATAACTTTTCCTTACAAGCAAAGAGTCAAAACTAATAATCAAGTTATAACTTGGTTCAACAATGGAGGTGAAGAGAGTTTGACTTCGTGTACTTAGGCAACTCAATGATTTTTAACTATCCTTGCAAGTATGTCAACTATGGCTATTTCAAAGCTTTGTAGACATGATAACCATCAAAGGGGCTCATTTGATGTGTATATGAGGAGAATTGGAAATTGAATATTAATAAGTAGGTCATGGATCGCTAGCCACTTTAGAATTACCAACAAAAGCATCGGAGCATAACTCAGGGCACTATATAAATAATCCACACTTCAAGTGCATACAAAATGAGAATTTATGCGACAAAAGTACTAAACAACATTATAGAATATAGAATCAACAAAATACCTCTGGATTTTGGCTCATAAAATACTTGTAATAAAAGTCTAAAAAGTGCCAATAACATCAATGAAAATATTACTCAATATTACACATTATGGTAATACAATATTCATAATAGATAACTCAAAATGCTCACTAATAAGGAGAAACAACTTAGCACAATTACTTTCATATATAGAAAACATGTCAATTACAAACAACCATGAACCGACAACAAGAAACTTCACATATATTAATTAAAAATGAAGAAATGTACATTGTCCATTAGGAACGAAACAAACCGTATTAAAAAACTATATCTGGCAATACGATTACCATAGATAACATGTGCACAAAAATTTAATTTGCAATGAAGAAAACTAAAAAGATAAAGAGATTATTTTTAGAAGAATTACATGGTCATAAAATTTGCAATGAAACTAACTAAAAATATAAACAAGTTACCTTTATAAGAATTACATGGTCTTCTACCTCCTTGCACATGGTCTAATATAGAACCTATAAGTACACAAATGAAGTGGAACTCCATTTACCAAAGATTTACCCAAATACTATATATTCACCAAATCAGGCAACACAACCACTAAAAATTAAATACCAAGAAAAGATAATGACTTGAGTATGGCTATAATCAAGAGAAACTTCAACATAGAATTATCCAAAAACCACACCAAGACAAGGCAGAAGCCTTCCCTTACATACACGAACAAAGGTTCATTTGTCTGCTAGTAGAAAAGATGCATAGCATTACCTGAATCTGTGAGCCAACTTCATGCACCAATAGCCACAAAGGACTAAATAGCTGACTTCACTCTATTTTAGATTTTTTTTATTTCAAAATTACTAACCCATAAAATCAATGAGATGGAATGAGCTTCATGCTAATCTTCTATCATTCATTCCTGCATAATGCTTTGAAGCATCATTGGTCTCGAGAATGTATTTGATAGTTCAATATTTGATGCACCGTTTTATTCAAGGGAAGTGAGCTCTGCTCTAGCTCTTGCTTATTATTCCAGATAAAGAAACCTTCAACAAGATGAATCATTTGCTTTAGAATCCAACATGAATTGTTTATAGGTATTGACTAGCCAGCTTTCCTTTCTTCACATTATAATTCCATGAAGGGAAATCTTCCCCCTTGAAGTATCTGTCTAGCATATCCTTCGTTCCAACTACATATCTTATCTATATTAGAGATTTTATTAACAATTAGTTAGAAAACTCTCAACAATATCTCTATATTTTTTATGATTCCTACTTTTTGCTTCCAAAGATGAAAAAAATGATAAATTAATGACACCATTAAAGCTTTGTGAAATGGACCGTGATGCAATATAATTGGATTTTTGATTTATTTATGAGGTATGTTTGTCAATCAAAGCAATTTCTAGAAACAAAGGTGTGAAATTGGATGAAATCAGACACTTGGCCATCTATTGTAATTACAGAGATATGGAGAGTCATAGCATGGTTTGGCATGGAGTGTCATGGATGATCTTTTGGAGCAGGTTGAGCAAACCAAACATCTCCACTGTAACCTACATTGCAGAAAGTCCCAAGAATTAGCAGTGTACCTGTTTCCATCACTACAATAGGCAGTTAGCAATGTGCCTATTCCATCACTGCAATTGGCAAGCTAACTTGTTCTAACAAACATGAACATAGTTTAGAAATTTAAAACACAGAAAAATGATTCATCAATCAGAAAACCAAACCAAGGCAAGGCAAAAACCTACCCTTCCATACACGAACAAAGGCTCATTTCTCTTCTAGTAGAAACGATGCATAGCATTACTTGAATCTATGAGCCAACTTCATGCATCAATAGCCCCAAGGGACTAAAGTGTTGACTTCACTTTATTTTAAATTTTGTTTATTTCAAAACTACTAACCTATAAAATCAATCAGATGGAATGAGCTTCATGCTAATCTTCTATCATTCATTCCTGCATAATGCTTTGAAGCATCATTGGTCTCAAGAATGTATTTGAAAGTTCAATATTTTATGCATTGTTTTATTCGAGGGAAGCGAGATTTGCTCTAGCTCTTTCTTTTTATTCCAGATAAAGCAGCCTTCAACAGGATGAATCATCCACTTCAGCATCCAACATGAATTGTTTATAGGTATTGACTGGCCAACTTTCCTTCCTTCACAATATAGTTCTACGAAGGGAAATCTTCTCCCTTGAAGTATCTATCTTGCATATCCTTTATTGTAGCTGCATACCTTATCTGAAGTAGAGATTTTATGAACAATTAGTCAGAAAGCTCTAAATAATATCTCTGTATTTTATATTATTCCTATTTTCTACTTCCAAATATGACAAAAGTGATCAATTAATGACAACATTAAAGCTTTGTGCAATGAACCATGATGCAATATAATTTACTTTTTCAATTATTTATGAGGTACATTTGTCAATCAAAGAAATTGTTAGAAACAAAGGGGTGAAACTGGATGAAATCAAACACCTAGCCATCTATTGTAGTCCCGGAGATATGGGGAGTCATAGCATGGTTTGGCATGGAGAGCCATAGATGATCTTTTGCAGCAGGTTGAGAAAACCAAACATCTCCATTGTAACCTGCATTGTAGAAAGTCCCAAGAGTTAGCAATGTACTTGTTTCCATCACTGCAATTGGTAGTTAGCAATGTGCCTGTTTCCATCACTGAAATTAGCAAGCTAACTTGTTCTAACAAATAGGAACATAGAACTTTAAAAATTTAAAACACGGAAAAACAATTCATCAATCAGAAAACCACACCAAGACAACGTAGAAACCTGCCCTTCCAGACACAAACAAAGGTTCATTTCTCTATTAGTAGAAAAGATGCATAGCATTACCTGAATCTATGAGCCAACTTCATGCATCAATAGAAACAAAGGACTAAAGCGTTGACTCCACTCTATTTTAGATTTTGTTTATTTCAGAACTACTAACCTATAAAATCAATCACATGGAATGAGCTTCATGCTAATCTTCTATCATTCATTCCTGCATAATGCTTTGAAGCATCATTGGTCTCAGGAATGTATTTGACAGTTCAATATTTGATGCACGGTTTTATTCAAGGGAAGCAAGCTCTTCTTTGATTCTTGCTTATTATTCTAGATAAAGCAACCTTCAACAGGATGAATCATTTGCTTTAGTATCGAACATGAATTGTTTATAGGTATTGACTAGCCAACTTTCCTTCCTTCACAATATAATTCTGCGAAGGGAAATCTTCTCCCTTGAAGTATCTATCTAGCATATCCTTCATTCCACCTACATACCTTCTCTGAAGTAGAGATTTTATGAACAATTAGTCAGAAAACTATCAACAATATCTCTGTATTTTTTATGATTCCTATTTTCTGCTTCCAAAGATGACAAAAATTGATAAATTAATCACGGAATTAAACCTTTGTGTAATGGACCATGATGCAATATAATTTACTTTTTGAATTATTTATGAGGTACATTTGTCAATCAAAGCAATTGATAGAAACAAAGGGGTGAAATTGGATGAAATCAGACACTTAACCATCTATTGTAGTCCCAGAGATATGGGGATTAATAGCATGGTTTGGCATGGAGCGACATGGATGATATTTTGGAGCAGGTTGAGCAAACCAAACATATCCACTGCACCTTGCATTGCAGAAAGTCCCAAGAGTTAGCAATGTACCTGTTTCCATCACTGCAATTGGTAGTTAACAATGCAGTGGTTTCCATCACTACAATCGGCAAGCTAACTTGTTCTAACAAACATGAACATAGTTTAGAAATTTAAAACACAGAAAAGCAATTCATTAATCAGAAAACCACACCAAGGCAAGGCAGAAACCTGCCCTTCCATACATGAACAAAGGCTCATTTCTTTGCTAGTAGAAATGATTCATAACATTACTTGAATCTGTGAGCCAACTTCATGCATCAATAGCCACAAAGGAATAAAGTGTTGACTTCACTCTATTTTAGATTTTGTTTATTTCAAAACTACTAACCTATAATATCAATAAGATGGAATGAGCTTCATGCTAATCTTCTATTGTTCATTCCTGCATAATGCTTTGAAGCATCATTGGTCTCAGGAATGTATTGATAGTTCAATATTTTATGCACTGTTTTATTTGAGGGAAGCGAGATCTTCTCTAGCTCTTGCTTGTTATTCCAGATAAAGTAGCCTTCAACAGGATGAATCATCCACTTTAGCATCCAACATGAATTATTTATAGGTATTGATTGGCCAGCTTTCCTTCCTTCACAATATAATTCTATGAAGGGAAATCTTCTCCCTTGAAATATTTGTCTAGCATATCCTTTGTTCCAGCTGCATACCTTATCTGAAGTAGATATTTTATGAACAATTAGTCAGAAAACTCTAAATAATATCTCTGTATTTTATATGATTCCTATTTTCTGCTTCCAAATATAACAAAAATGATAAATTAATGACATCATTAAAGCTTTGTGCAACGAACCATGATGCAATATAGTTGACTTTTTGAATTATTTATGAGGTACATTTGTTAATCAAAGCAATTGATAGAAACAAAGGGGTGAAATTGGATGAAATCAGACACCTGGCCATCTATTGTAGTCCCAAGGATATGGGGAATCATAACATGGTTTGGCATGGAGTGCCATGGATGATCTTTTGGAGCAGGTTCAGAAAACCAAACATCTCCATTGTAACCTTCATTGTAGAAAGTCCCAAGTGTAGCAATGTACCTGTTTCCATCACTACAATTGGCAGTTAGCATTGTGCCGGTTTCCATCACTACAATTGGCAAGCTAACTTGTTCTAACAAACATGAACATAGTTTAGAAATTTAAAACACTGAAAAATGATTCATGAATCAAAAACCCACACCAAGACAATGCAGTAACCTGCCCTTCCATACACGAACAAAGGTTCATTTCTCTTCTATTAGAAAAGATGCATAGCATTACCTTAATCTTTGAGCCAACTTCATGCATCAATAGCCATAAAGGACTAAAGCGTTGATTTCACTCTATTTTAGATTTTGTTTATTTCAGAACTACTAACCTATAAAATCAATAAGATGGAATGAGCTTCATGCTAATCTTCTATCATTCGTTCCTACATAATGCTTTGAAGCATCATTGGTCTCAGGAATGTATTTGATAGTTCAATATTTGATGCACTGTTTTATTTGAGGGAAGCAAGCTCTGCTCTAGCTCTTGCTTGCTATTCCAAATAAAGTAGCCTTCAATAGGATGAATCATTTTATTTAGTATCCAACATGAATTGTTTATAGGTATTGACTAGCCAACTTTCCTTCCTTCACAATATAATTCTGCTAAGGGAAATCTTCTCCCTTGAAGTATCTGTCTAGCATATCCTTCATTCTGGCTGCACACCTTATTTGAAGTAGAGATTTTATGAACAATTAGTCAAAAAGCTCTTAACAATATCTTTGTATTTTATATGATTCCTATTTTCTACTTCCAAAGATGACAAAAATGATAAATTAATGACAACATTAAACCTTTGTGCAATGGACCATGATGCAACATAATTGACTTTTTGAATTATTTATGAGGTATGTTTATCAATCAAAGCAATTGATGGAAAGAAAGGGCTGAAATTGGATGAAATCAGACACCTGTCCATCTATTGTAGTCCCAGAGATATGGGGAGTCATAACATGGTTTGGCATGGAGTGTCATGGATGATCCTTTGGAGCACCTTGAGCAAACCAAACATCTTCACTGTAACCTACATTGCAGAAAGTCCCAAGTGTTAGCAATGTGCTTGTTTCCATCAATATAATTGGCAATTAGAAATGTGCATGTTTCCATCACTACAATTGGCAAGCTAACTTGTTCTAACAAATAGGAACATAGTTTAGAAATTTAAAACACATAAAAATGATTCATTGTCTTTTAATTGCCTCCAAGAATGACAAAAGGACTACCAAAGCATAAAAATACAGTCGCAATTGGTAGTTAGAGATGGTCTTGTTTCCATCAATGCAATTGGAAAGCTAACTTGTTCTAACAAACAGGAACGTAGTTTAGAAATTTTAAACACAGAAAAATGATTCATTCTCTTTTAATTGCCTCCAAGAATGACAAAAGGACTACCAAAGCACAAAAATATAGTTACATTGTTTTATTAGCAACGCATCATCATGCTCTTTCTGAATCTAATAGAAATGTTTGATGATGGGACTTGTATGTCCACTATTGACACTGTGAAGGAGGAAATATGAAGAGGAGTTGAATAAATATAACCGACCTCTAATGTATCCACTTGCAGAAGCATCAACAACTGCTTGAGCATCCATGATGGCCCCTCAAGCATTATTCACAATCAATACACCCTTCTTCAGCTTACTGATTTTCTCTTTCTTAAACATTCCCCTATTGTAACCAAGAGAAAAGGGCAAGAGAAACAATAATTAGGTTCATGTTCACAAGTTGTATAAAATATATAGGTTCTATTGATCGCTTACTAAATAATGGGAGAGATTGTTTACGAAATTGTGATAATGCGTACCTAGTTTTGTTAGAAAGAGGCATATTAATGACAAGTACATCACATTTAGGGAGCATTTCGTCAAGATTTGTCTCCAATGTTGCTCCAGTTTCCTTTTCTAGTTCGGGTCCAATAGAAATACGGTTGTGGTAAAGAAGCTTACAATAGGAGAGTTGTACAAAGGAATGCAATTCAACATCATGTAATGTTTATTATTATTAGATTGAAATTTTGAAACAAACAACATGCATGCATAAGAATTATGGAGCACTAATTTTTGAAAATTTTGAAACATCATGAAGTACGTCCTAAGAATGAATACCTTCATATGCTTAAGTAGTTATTTGCCAATATGCCCTGCACCAATAGTACCAATAGTTTACCCTTCTAGATCATATGACCTATAAGAAATTGTTGCCACTTTCCAATCACCCTCAAAAATTTTCTTAAATCTAGGCACAAAGTTTCACATCAATATGAGAATGCACATTAGCTCATCTTTTTCCTTGGACACCACATTACTTGTTGTAAAGATTGTTGAAGAAGGTATCAATTAAATTATGAAGAATCATTGTAGAAACTTGTTCATACTAAAATTTCCATAGCGTGAACTTGGTCAATAAGGCAGTGACAAGCGATATACTTGAGATAAAAAAGAAATAGTACATGCAATTTTTGCAACAGTCACTTCAGCGGTTGCTGCAGCATTTAGATCAATGTGGTCAGAACCAATACTAGTTGTCAAAATAAGCTTTAATTTCCTTTCCTTCTTGATCCTCTTTGTTGTCACATAGGCCAGGTGGAAAGGTGTAGAAATCAAAACATGTGCCTCAGTATGTTCTTTTCAAGTTCTACAAAGGAAAGGGAATTAATTGTGTAAGTCTAGTCCACATTGGGTTAAAATTCTCAAATGTAAAAGCAAGCAATAATAAATTTTGACGATCCATGCTAACAAGAAGTAGGAAAGGGAAGGCATACTAGAAAATTAATAGATTGGATTGTGTAAACAACCACCCAACTTCAATTGTGAATAACCAGAAGTCATCTATGAAAAATCAATCCTCCAAAAGGAAAAAGCCCCCTGAAAAGAGCTATACAAACCCTGATGCAAAGAAAATAATTTGACAGGTAAACCCTAACACAAAAGCTTCCTCCAAAAGAAAAATCCCCTAAAAAAATCCCTTGAAAACAGCTATGTTATCCTTGGTCCAAACAGGGTGAAATTTGTCTTCAATTCAAAAGTATCCCACTGATCAGAAACACCAAATCTACAAGCTTAATATTCAACATAATCCTTCTACATAAATAACAGAAAACATATTGAAATGACATAGAATTCTCCAGGCTAATAAAATGCAATCCTATTGTGTCTTGAGTCTTGACACATGACAAAAGAATGGAGATTGCCAATTTTTGTTCACTTTATGAGAAATATGGTCAATTTCAGCCATGAAGAGTCTCCTCCTCTTCTTGAATTTGGTGATATTGATGCAACAAGGCTGAATAAAATACTATTGTGGCAAGGGTTGACCTGGCCCCTGCTGCCAGAAGCAGAAAAACTACTATTGTGGCAAGGGTTTACCTGGCCCCCTGCTGCCTGAGGTAGAAAAACTACTATTGTGGAAGGGGTTTACCTGGCCCCCTACTGTTGGTAATCAACGATGATACGAAGTCAAAACCGTTCAAAAGGATGGAATACTATTTACTCGTAGGCCGCTTGTGAGCCTCGTTGCCTACAATCAAAGACGCGAAGTTGAAATATTCCCAACTACCTTTGTATGATCCAACAACTAAACACCTTCCAATCATCTAACATATAATCTAACGGGGCACAATGATGATAGGTGTACAAGAGGAAAGTTCTTTTCAGAGGGGAACGCCTTGCGACATAATTAGAGTGAAGTGTTAATTATGTCCATATTAGCATGGTGTTCTATAATTTAACTTAAAAAGGGGATGGTGTAATGAATCAATAAATATATCTGTGTTATTAAATATTATAATGGATTAATTTTATTTTAATCATTCTCATTTAAAATGAATTTGAATTAATTTATTTATAATTTTGAAATTTTAAAATATAAATTTAACTTTTTATGAGTAATTTCTTTTAAATTTAATTACATTTTTAAAATTCAAATTATTTTGAAATGAGTTAACATTTTTTATTACAATATTTTGTATTATTTTTTTTTAATAAATCAAATAAATTAACATTTGATAAATGAAATATAATAAATTTTAAAATTAATAATTACAAATTTTTATATTTATCAATTTATTAATTTATTTTCGATATATATATATATATATATCTATATATATATATATATATATATATATATATATATATATATATATATATAGATATATAGTTTTAAAACTTTGAAATTTGATATATAAATAAACAAACAATGCTATACCTATAAGGAAGTTCCTCCCAATTTTGAAACTTTCCCATTTTTAAAGTGTTAAGGAAAGCAAATTTTAGAAACTTAAATTTAATATTAACAGAGGTGTTAAACACACACATGTCAGAGACAAAATAGGAAAGATGAACATGAGATTGTATTTATTATTGACAATGATATACATTTATCGTACATTTGTGTGACCGTTGGGTTCCACATCCCAAGGTTTCTTGGAATCTCATGGCTGTTCACATTCTACACCAAGCCATAGAGGATTAGGTGTCCAACATTCCCCCCTTAATCTGAAGGGTTGTGTATGAGTCCAATAAGAGATCTGTAATACAAAATGTGCAAAAAACATGGCAGTGCTAGGCTGAATGTGCTCTCTGAAATTTTGGTATAAAGGGTGGTGGTTTAAGTATGACCACCAACACTGGAACGCTTAGTGCAGTTCCCAGAACTCTTCCAAGTCTGAAATGAAGCTTAGGTCTTCTGCTAGAGGAAGTGCACCTAATGTTTTGAAGAGGGAAACCTTTAACCATGAAAAGGAGGTCTCACCCCGCATAAAAGGGAGAACATCAACATGAAAAGGGAGGTCTCAACCTGTGATGGTTTAAGGATGACCAACAACTCTGGAATGCTTAATGCAATTCCTGAAACCCTTCAAAAATTGGCAAGAAGCTGAAGTCTTCTGCTAGAGGAAGTGTCCCCAATTCTTTGAAGAGGTAGCATTGACTGAAGGCATGCTCAGGGGCATCTTTGTTTCTGGCTACAAATCTGAATCTGGTATGGTAGGTTGTGGCTCAGGCTCACTTGATGTGGCTTTCAAGCTTGTAGATTACCATAATTTCCCCCCTTATCAGATACAAGGTGAGATGATGGGGAAAAATCAACTGCAATACTTTTCAATACTCTAGAACAAGTTTTGACATATGACTGGAATATCTTCTTGGCTGTTGATGCCCATTTCCAAGAAGCGATCAATCCAAGATGAATCTTTGTTCTTGTAGGAGGTCTTTTTTTGAAGCATCTATTTGAAGAATGGCTGGTTTTATGATAGTGCTTACATGGATGAAGATCAAAACAATGATCTTTTAGATGGCCAACTCAGTCACAGTGTTGGGATTTCACAATTTGTTGTTGTTGCTGTGGAAGAGGAGCAAAATCTAGAATAGCTGAAGTTGAATTGTCATGAAGGAATCCAACACTCTGAAACTGAATGGGCTTTGAGTAATCTAGAATATGAAAGGACACGTCCTTGTCATTGTCACACGGAATCTGTCAAGGGTGCGGACACGACTGACCTTCCTAGAAGTCTAAGACATTCTAATGACAAACAAGACAAAATGGAGTGATCTTTCTCTAAATACACCTTTTACAACATGAAAACTACAAGTGTTTAGGCTTACCTTATTCCAAAACGCTGTTGTTGAAGTCCGTTCTTGACGATCCGGATGAGCTCCTCCTTCAAGTCAATTCCTGCAACCACAAACAATCAAACAATTACCAAGCACTTGCATTTCATATAATAAAACATATATTCAACATGCAGACCAAGGAACACATGAAATAACTCATTAACACAAGCTATTGAGAAAAATAAACCAGTTTGTATTAATAACGAAACAAAGAAACTCTTACAACCTGGCCTTGGTGTTGTGCAAGTTCCTCCCAGGGTCCATCAAGGGTTTTCCTCTACTTTGATAAAGCTCACCCTCTCCCAAGTAGAATCAAGTGAAGACAATCTCTCCTCACAAAGGCTCTAATGGAAGACCTAAATCCTGCAGCATTTACCCAAAGAAAATGTATAGCTCCAACCTCTTCTCCTTCTGGCTCAATGCCTTTATTTATAGTGCTGTAAAGAGGTTATTCAGGTCCACTATCAATGGGATCATCCCCCTCTATGGGTGGGATAGCTCCCTTATTGATGGGATAAGTTCCCCCTTAATAGAGATACATGAACCAACTGGAGGCGCATCCATTTCATCAAACCGACCTCTAGAATGTTCTAGAAGTAACCACAAGTAACTTTTTCAAGATAAAACTCGCGCATTTGCCTTTTACAGAGGGACGCACCTGTCCCTTAACATACAGAGCGTCCATGGACGCATATTTTGTGAACAAGGTCAGCGTCCCCGCAGGTAAGGCTAGAGAGAACCTGCGACCCCAGAGATAAACATAGTTTTTACAAGACTTTCTCTCTTCTTTGAGTTTGAGATGGATAACAGAGGCATGAGACTTGCCTAAGAGGGTAGCATGACTGTTGATTTGAGCCATACTAACTGTAAGTAGTCAAGGTGACATTTTTTAGTGTAACAGATTGCCCCCTAAAGTGCGAAGCCTGGAATAGAATAGGGTTTTGTAATTCTAGGAAGGGTGAAGCGCTTTATCATTTCAAGGATTGCCTTGTGGATGGCCTGGTTGGAACCTGCAATTTTCAACACAAAATACATGGATAAGATTATATCATTACTGAGGTAGGCATTCCCATACTCAGATTCAAAACTTTAACTAATGGACTAACTATTCTGATACAGGAATGATCTTGCAGTACATCATTTTTATAGACTTTTGTAGATACAGTATGGACGCAGCCATCTGTTTATGATTAGTCTACATAGATAATGAATACAAAACTCCTCGCAGCCTGGATGGTAGAAACTAGATCCAGGGTCTTCACTTCTACTTCCCGAATTGGTACGATTCTAGCCATGTGATTAAATGATTCGATGTCGAACATGGTAGAAACCACTTGATTACCAGTCAATGATGTAAACTGTTAACAAGCGTGAGAGAAACCACCAGTAATGTCAATGGTTCTCAAAGTACCAAGCACAACCCGTGAAATGTGAATAGATGTTTTGATGTCGAACACTTCACGGAATCCTCTGATCGAAAGTCAATGATGTAAACTGACGTCAAAGGCGAGAAACCTGCCATTGATGCATGCAGACTTCAAGGTACTGTCGATTCCTAAGTCATCTTTCTAGATAATGTGTCGATGTCGATAGAAAGCGACCCGTTGCAGGCAAGCCCGCAACACGAAATCATTGTTCAAGTTGAAGAAATGTTGCTGTAAGGACTGACTCAGGGATGGTCAAATGGATGACAAGTATTTTGCAGATGACAGTTTTTTGCTTGCAGACCTCTTGAACACATAACGACACAACAGATGGCTTGGTGACATATAACTCAAAGTTAACCCCTGGAACCCGGTTAAAGACTTTCAAAGTGATTTGGTCAACTGTGAGGTAAAAGATTTCCCAACCCAGGTGAATGAAAAGTGTCGTGTTCAAGAGCGGTAATAAAGTTTCTTCTGAGACAAAAGGTGACAAATAGGTTCATTCTTCTCTTTTTCCCCCACCATTTCTGGCAAGTACCTCTTTATTTTTAACAAGCTTGAGGAGGATAACATATGCTTGATTATAAGCTCATCCTTCGGACGAGTCCAACCTAGTTTAAATTCGAACCCTAGGAAGGAGTGGTTCGTTCCTGTTTGTAATTGAACAGGTCCTCTACTGTAAAAGTTTAACGAGCCCAGTATAGGAGAAACTCGGCGTTTTTCAATTTTAGAGAGTCTGAAAAAACTAAAGGAGACTCCACGTTGAACTTTTTCGTATATTTGTGTCCCTCAAGCCCGAAAAAGTATAAAATAATACCTGGGGGAACCGCTTGATCTTGCGACCAAGGAGTACTTTCATAATAGTGTCGTTAACCTGAAAAGTAAAAAGCGATCAAGGACACGTCGTTTTATTTCCTTATCGAGTTCGAAACGACAAAAACCCGGCAATCTTTTCCTGATTTTGCGGTCAGAAAAGAGCTAAAAGGGGACCGTCTTTTAATTCCGTTTTAACGAGTGAAAAAGAAACACTCGGCGATCTTTTCATGTTTTAGGAGTCAGAAAAGGGCTTAAAAGATGACTCTGATATTTTTGTTTGTGAAAAATTACAATTTCCCTCGAAATCCCTTTGTCCTGCACAAAAGTAACACATTACTCATACCTGTTTAAAATAGGCAAAAATACATTCAAAAACATCTTTTCATGGTAAAAAATGAACTAATTCATCCAAAAAACCTATAAAAAGACCTTTTACCATGTCATTTTTACCGTTTCACTGTTGAGGTTGAAAAAGGAGCTTTTGACAAGAAACTTCCCGTGGTTGCTGCGGAAAATCTGACCGTCGGAATCGAACGCCGTCTCATCCAGGTATTTTACACATCCTACTCTGCATTTCTATCCGTTTAGAATCATTTTTTAGGTTTTAGTTTCATTTTTTTGGGAGGGTTTTGGTTTTGGAATGCGCCTCTCGGCGGACGCAGGTGCCCTTCGGGTGACCTGCGTCCCCCGACTTTTTCTCATACGGGAAAACGGTCGGAAGACGCAGCCCGCCTTCAGGCCAGCTGCGTCCGGGCGCCCTGTGCTACAAAGCCGGGGTGCGTCCTCCGAGAAACGCGCATTTCAAAACCCCAACTCTCTCAAAAAACCACCAAAAATTCCCAAATCAATTTCTAATTGCTATTTTTGATATGCAGGGCATTAATCATGTTAGACTGGAGAGAAAGAGAGCATGTAGAGGAAGATGAAGCTGCAATAAATCATCAACCTTCCCTGGATGCCCTAAGAGCATGCGGATTATACAAATATTGGACCATACCGGGCATGAGGGGCCAGGTAAGATTCTTGGAATGGCTGGTTGAGCGATGGAACGTACAAGAACAATGCTTTTACATAGGAGGGCACCAGCTCGAGATAGAGCCCTCGGATGTATACTTTCTCACTGGCTTGCCAAACAGAGGTGAGCAACTCAGTCTTGCGGGGACTAGGCCGGGTGGCCAATCCCTTGATAGTCTCCGCGAGAATTGGTGCACACCTGGGGCTCACCATTCAAAAGGCATAGAGATAAAACACATCACTCTGCCGGAACTCAAAGTCATAGCGTTCACGGTTACCAGAATTTGCGGCGCGGCCGCTTTACACATTGCTTCCGGATCCCAAATGCGGATGGCAATTGACTGTTACCAAGGCACCATTTTCAACTGGTGTGAAGCTGTGTCGGCTCATATGAAGAGCCAACTGACCAAGGCAAAGAACGGACGACTAAAGACTTTTGGATATGGGCCTATAGTCGTGAGCTTTGCCTTGGAGAGAATTCCAATGCTGATCCCTCAGCAACTCACTGTTGATATCTTGGGTCCCCAGCAGCCAAAGCTGATACGATGGGTTGCGGTGATGGCCCGGCATCCTGACGAGGGCGCGACAGTAGTTCGATTCTCAGATAGTTATTTTGACTGGTTAGAGGGCCAGCTTTTTGTGATACAGGACTTTCCGTATGCCGGAATGGATTTCAGAGGTGATCCGGACATGGTTCTTCCACAGGGAGAACAATGGGACGACAGAGGTACTTTTTATTTTCACAAGTTTTCTAGTTATGTATTTTTTGTATTTTTTATATATATCGTCTCAAAACTAATAGTAAACTTTTTCAAAATGCAGATGTTGGTCCACAGCGTCCAGCCAACCTCCGGCCTTATGATAGACTACATCCAGCTGCACCGGTACCGGCCCCACAGGATGCGACAGCAGAAGTACTAGCTGAGTTGGAGCATGATCTAGAGCGTCTCACGGCAGATATACCTGAGACTACTATGGACGACATTCCTATCAGGCTTCAGCGCTTCGTAGTCGCGGTCCCTGGACCGTTTAGGAGATTTTTGCGTAAGGTAGCCCGCGCAGTGGTGTCGTACAGAGAGCACCACCAGTGATTGACTAGTCACTTTTGTAGTCACATGTGACATTTTTGACTTTTTGTACTATCATTTTGCCGATCATAAGGTGTTTTAAACCTATGATCGAAGACGATGTATATATTTTTTGACACACTTCTATCTATATATATCACTATTACCGGCTTATCTTGTTTAACATATGTGATGAAATGTTTTTAAATTTACTTGCATGATTATCGTAAATGTCTGTCCAACATTCGAGAAGCAATTGCATCTGCTAATGTATTCAAAGACCTTGGAATATGTTGATATTCAATGTAATCAAATTCACGTTCCAAGAGACGCACTCTCAAAAACAACCTTAATAACACAGGATTTCTAATGGCATAAACTCTATTAAGCTGTAATACAACAAGTTCAGAATCTAACCTCACTATCAAACGTCGAATTCCAAATGAAATAGATTCGGATAATAATTCAACCACTGCACTGTATTCTGCAATGTTATTCGTTGTTTGACCGAGGCTTACCCCATGCATAGAAACTAACTCGTCAGAGGGCGAATAGATAACCCAAGCTGCGGAAGAGATATTCCGTGTATTACGACAAGCACCATCAGCAAATCCAATGTATGTTTGGAGAGGCGTCGACATCTACAATATCAAGAGTAAAACCAAGATAAGCCAGAATAATGACGAAAAACCACACTTGCTAAGCTAAGCACACTGACTAAACTAACACACTTGCTAGCTAGAAAGAAAATCTAACCTATCTAAAAATTTCTCCATACCCATCATTTTAAGCATAATACCTCTTTAGGTAAAGTCCATTTCTGGGTTTACCCAAAGAGTCCCCATCAAAATCAACTAACTCATAAGCCCCTTTTGCTAGCTTTCGCTTTACAATGTAGGGCCCATGCCACATGGGAACGAATTTTCCGGCACCTAGCTTATCGTTAGCTTGATCATATAATAGTACTAGGTCTCCTTCCGAAAAACTTCGAGGGGTTACATTTTTATCGTACTGAGCTTTCATTCGTTTCGCGTGAGTCTCGATAGCTAAAGTAGCGTCACGTCGAGTCTCATCTAATTTAGCCAAGTATAATAACCGTTTCTCCTCTTCGGAAGTAGCTGGAAGTAATTCGACAGCCATTTGAAGTGATGGGATTTCGCATTCAATAGGTAACACAGCTTCTAAGCCATAAACTAGCTGGAAAGGGGTGAAACCTGTTGAATTTTTCACTGAAGTTCGATATGCCCATAGCGCCGAAAATAACATGTTATGCCAATTCGTTCGATGGATACCAATGATCCGTCGAATCATGATGACTAGAACTTTGTTGATTGACTCAACCAAACCGTTGGCTTGCGGATAATAAGGAGTAGAGCTATCGTGGCGCAAACCAAGCTGGCTTGTAAGCTCAGTCATCATGACGTTTCGAAAATGGCTCCCATGGTCAGTAATGATTGCTTGTGGGACACCAAACCTAGTTATGATATGATTGAATACGAAAACTGCAGCTGTCTTGCCGCTTGCGTCGAATGTAGGCATCGCCTCGGCCCATTTTGTAAAATAATCAACCGCGAGGATGATATACGCATGCCCCCCGGCCGAGTGAGGGTTACAAGTAATAAAGTCAATGCCCCATTTGGCGAATGGACCAGCGGCAATTATAGGGTGGAGAGGAGCAGGTGGAGCGCGCATCTTTCGATCAAACACTTGACAGTTGTGGCATGTTCTGACAGCAAGGATACAATCTTTAAACATAGACGGCCAGAAATAGCCAGCGCGCAACACCTTCTGAGCTGTGGCATACCCAGACATATGACCGCCACATGCTCCAGAGTGACAATCATTCAAAACTCTCTCAGCCTCTTCGTGAGTTAAACAACGTCGAAAAACTAAGTCTGCCCCCCGGCGATAAAGTGTATCTCCAATAATTCTGTATTGCTGGGATCGAAACCGAATTTTTCGACGGTCTTCCTTGGAAGCTTCAGGCCGAAAGGTTTGGGTTTGGAGATAGATGATTATATCCCCATACCACGGATCTAAAGTGCTAATAAGAAACAAAGATTCGTCCACAATGGACTCCTCTGCCACAGTCTCTGTGTCAGCACTCGGGAAATCACACATCAATTCCGCAAAAACTAAAGATTTCTTAGACTTGGACTTCTCGAACTCCAAGTCGAACTCTTGCAGGATAACAATCCATTTAGAGTACTTGCCCCCTAGCAGTTGTTTTGTCAAAATATAAATCATAGGGTTGCAATCCGAAATAACTGTAGTCTTGCGGAGAAGAATGTAGTGACGAAAACGCTGGACAGCTTGAACGGCTGCCAGGGCCAATTTCTCCACATGCGAATATTTTAACTCAGTGGGATTTAAGGTTCTACTAAGATAATATATCACATGCTCTGCTTTGAATTCATCTTCTTGAACTAACACCATTCCAATGGTGGAATGCGAAGCTGCGAGGTATAAGAAGTAGTCCTGGTTGTAGTTGGGAGGATGCAATAACGGTGCATGGGTCAACGCGTGTTTTAGTGCATCAAAAGATTGTTGGGCAATCTCGTCCCAAAAGAATTGTGCGTTCTGTTTCAACAACCGTGTAAAACCTTTAGTGACCTCGGCGTAGTTTGGGATGAATCGGCGTAAAAAGTTCGCTTTCCCTTGCAAACTTTGGAGTTGGCGCAAACTCGAAGGAGGAGGCAATTTGATGATAGCCTCGACTTTCGAGGGATCGACGCGAATGCCGGCTTTTGAAACAACAAATCCCAGCAATCGACCTGTTTCTATACAGAAAACACACTTGTGGGGATTCAACCGAATTCGATAATGCCTACACCTCATAAAGATTGCTCGTAGGTGGACAAGGTGATCAGCTCGGTGTAAAGAATGAGCAGGCAAATCATCGAGATAGGGTTGCACAATGTGCTTGATGTCATGAAATGCATAAGACATTGCCCGTTGAAAAGTGGCCCCGGCATTCTTAAGTCCAAAAGGTAATTTGCAATAAGCAAATGTCCCCCATGGACAAATGAATGCCGTTTTTGGTTGATCGGCAGGTAGAATATTGATTTGATTATAGCCGGAGAAACCATCCATGAAGGAAAACATCTCACTTCCGGCACAATCATCAATAATTTGATCGATACAGATTCTTATTGTTCCTTGCTTTTTGTTGACGGGAACAATATTCGATACCCAATCCGTTAACGGGATCGGATAAATGAAACCTGCTTTCAACAGCTTTTCGACTTCTGCTTTAATCGCAGCCGCTTTTCGAGGGTGAATCTGACGCAACCGTTGCCGAATGGGTTTAGCATCCGGGTAGGTTTTGATTTCATGAACAACAATGGCAGGATCAATTCCCGGCATTTCCTCGTAAGACCAGGCAAACACGTCGCGGAATTCTTGGAATAGGGCCTTGTAAGTTTGGATTTCTTCTTCAGTACATGCGGCACCTATATGAATGTTCTCCTCGATTCCGGGCTTCACTGAAATATCAATGGGAATAGTACGAGAAATATTCCCTAAATTCAGCTCTGAATCAGAATGTTTCGTTGGATCCTGAGCGTCTTTGACATATTCAGCGGTAAAGATAGATGAAAAATCATTTTCAAATGCATCATCCTTAGGTAAAAACGAAGATCTGTGATGGAGATCTTCCCATGGTAGATCATCTACACTTAGGATTTCGCGAAGTTGTTCGTCAGATGACACTTCTTCGGGAAACGTTATCCGTTCTAAGGGTGAGGTGAAAAAAGACTCTTCACTGACCACATTCATTTGGTCGGTTTCGGTTGAATGAAAGTCGGTAAAAGACATAAGAGCTTCATAAGCAATCTCATACGGACTCAACGGCATAACATCACCGAGTGAGTCTAGCTCAGAGTCAGAGGGAACATACCAAGGATCATCATAAATAATGTTTTCTGACGTGATCATATGAATTGTTGCAAACGAAGGGTCTGCATTGAGTGGAGGGAGAGGAAAAGTTCCCAGTAAACCGGAATCCTTAACTAAACCTACACCAATGTCCCTATAAGGGATTGTCGTTTTACCAACATGCTGGATAGTTTCTAAAGAGGTTGGGTCGGATGAAAAGTATGTCAGCTGATCAATAGTCACGATCTTACCGTTATGTGGAAACTTAATGACTCTGAAGACCGATGAAACGACCGCTGTCATAGCATATGACCAACTTCGACCCAAAAGAAGGTTGTAGTCTAGAGGGGCATCAACCACTTCCACATCCAGACTAACGGTTTTACCTTCGACCCCTATAGGCAATTCTTGTAGAATACCAAACGGACGGAACCCACGGCCATCAAAGGCCTTAAGGATGGTGGGGGATTGGTTCAACGAAGGAGAACCAAGCGATCTCCAACATTGAATCGACATAATACACGTAGAAGCTCCCTCATCAATCACAGTCCGATGAATAGGCCTGTTTTTGACTATCACTGGAATTTGGAAAGCCATTTGATGGGGGAGACGCGGTGTACTATTTTCTAGATCAAAGATCATTAGGTTCGGGTCCTGAACATCGACAGCTCCAATAGCCGACAAAAGCAATTTTCGTTGCGCTGGACATGATTGCAGCACTTCGAGTGCCGACATTGCTGAAGGTGAAACAGCTAAGTCTTCAACAATGTTGTAATTCTGGGCTGCTCTCGCATGTGGATTGAAAGCAGACCTTCGAAGTACACCCTTGGCGGGCGGCTTAATCACTAAGTCTGGGTTAGGTTTTTCGATCTGTAGTGGATCGGAACCAGGAGCTGAGGTTGATGGGTTAGAGTGAGAAGATTCTGCTTCCTTACCATCAACAGGAGCCTTACTACCATAATCTTGCGATCGAGTCGCAATCCTGACATGAGACATCATCAAAATGGGTTCTTCACTGGCATTCGAAGAAGAACCTATCATCTTATTCTCCTGCTCTGGAAATGGATTTTTTAACACAGCAGGAGTGGGAGAACCTTTGACTATTTTACTACCTCGGCCCGATGAGGGCAGTCTCTCGTAAAATGATCTTCTTCACAAATAAGACAAGGATATCGAGGTTTGCGCTTTTCGTCATTGGTTTCCGACTTTTCCGTTTTCTCCTTTGGAGCCTTGTCTGCTTTAGCCTTCTTCTTTCCTTTCTTCTTTCCACCGTTTTTTGATTTGGCCGTAGATGACTCTACAGCGTGAATGTCGGCGGTAAGTTCAGGAGGAGAAGACTCTCCTGTCGGAGAATCAGGCAAAGTGATAATTGGAGTATTGGAGGTCTTGGAAGACTTCTTCTTACTCTTCGTAGTCACGATACCAATCATACCATCAGCGGCATGAGATCCCGAAGGAGCAGCAGCGATTTGGTTTGACTTTGGAAGATCCGGAATTTTCTCGTGTAACGTACCCGACTGAGTGTAAACTAAGTCAAGGTATTGTGCCTGAGCAATGACTTGCTCCTCAGTAACTACTCCGGCCTTAGCTACATCTTCAGTAATTCTTGGTAATAATGATTTGACAAACCATTCAGCTAAGATTTGGTCCGGGATAAAAACTTTCACTAATCTCCTTCGACGTCTCCACTCATGAATGTGATCAGAAATGTACGTGGATGTCGATTGTTTTAGCGAAGTTAATAATTCTGTACCATTATCGTATCTGACTGGTAACTGAAAATGAGTTAAGAACGAGGTAGCTAACTGGCTAAAGTTGTAAAAAGAGGCCCGTGGTAACTCAATGTACCACTTGGCTGCGAGACCAATGAGTGTACGCTGGAAAAGACGTAAGCGGATGGAATCATCTGAGATGGAATTTGATGCACACCAGAGGTGGTAAGTCATCACGTGATTAGACGGATCCTCTCCAGACTTACCTTCGAACTTGGGTATATCGCTGGGCAACTTATTTGGCATTGGCGGCCAGAACTGAAGATATTGAATTGGATCGTTCGTTAGGCGCGTCAAGTCGGGTAAATCTAAAGTCGCAATAAACGGTAACTGCCGGTTAGGATCTCTAAAACTCTGAGTCACAATACCAGCCCCAGGAGGAGGATATCCAGGATAACTAGGAACAGGAGTCGCATTTGGGATATTATATCCTCCTGGAAAACCAGGATTAACCGGACCGTACTGGGGTTGCTGAGGTGGTTGATAAGTGTACCCAGGATACGGTTGATACTGGTAAACCGGTTGTTGGGCAGCTTGCCCAGGTTGATACTGTCCCTGGTACGGAGGTTGAACAAATTGAGGTTGAGTAGTAACAACCGTACTTGTACCAGGTTGGCCTACAGGCATCTGGACTGTGGTTTGAACCGTGGGTCCAGACAACGGTACAGATGTCTGAGGAGTGGTTACAGGGACAGTAGAAACCGGAGCTGCCGATACTCCAGAAGTAAGCATGGTAGATGAAGCGGTAGTTGCTACAGCCGTGTGAGGTGGAGTACCAGGTGCAATTGGCGGCTGAGTAACTACAGAAGTTACAGGGGTCTGAACACTTGACTGGACAGGTTGCGGTTGCTGGGGTGGACCAGGAACTGCAGGTTGTCCTGCTTGAGGTACCGACTGTATACTTGGTTGCGACATCTGTTGACCCTGTGACGGATCCCATGTTAACATTCCAGGGTATTGACTCGTAACAGGTTGAGGATACTGAGATCCATAGCCGTATTGAGGATAGGGTTGATAACTGTAAGGTGCAGTCCCATATGATTGCCCTTGAGGTGGTTGATAACCTTGACCAGGGTATTGACCCGTAGGTTGATAACCTTGAGGTAAATACGAATACTGGGGTTGACCTTGACCTTGAGGTTGGTATCCTTGAGGTTGATACCCTTGGGGTTGATACCCTTGGGGTTGCCATCCTTGAGGTTGCCATCCTTGAGGTTGATATTGATACTGAGGTTGACTTTGGGGTACATATTGAGGCTGGGGTTGATACCCTTGAGGTTGCCCCCCAGTCACGAATGAAGTACCTTGAGGTTGCCCCCCAGGCATTAACGAAGGTTGCCCCCCAGGCGGTAATTGGCCACCTTGAGGTTGGTTAATGGGAGTTGAACCTGACATCATATAAACTTCACCTATACTCAATGGTACATTACCACTGTTTCCAACTAATAACCCATGATCAACAGGTTGAGGAGATGCTCCCGCAAAGGTACCAGAAAGTGATTGATACCCAGTAGGAACAGAAGGACCGCCATGTAAAAATGATTCAGGACTTTGTGAAAACACAGATGACTGACCAGACATATTTACAGGAGAATGAATTCCTCTAGGTGGAACCGGAGTACGAGGTGTAGAAAAACCTACTGAGTTGTCTAAAAAATTGGTTAATGCAAGGTACCAAGATTCACTTCTAGGAAGGTCAGTCGTGTCCGCACCCTTGACAGATTCCGTGTGACAAAGTAGTCAAACCACACACAAACAGTAGTCTTCCGGACCAAAAGCGCTAGTTGGTGATTAGGCCCAACCTCGCAGGATTCAGTACAGAAATGGTGGGTGGAACAGTTACCCCGGCAACCTGCTTAATGAATAGACTGGACCAAGTTCCTCCACTTTAACCGTCTCGAAGTGAAGCGAACCCCCCAGAAAATCCAAGTGAGTATAACCGACGTCTACTCCAGGTACAGTGGGACCTTCCCTCCACCGTCACCTTGGGTAGAATCCTAGATATTATGGCCACTAAGGTTACCAATCACAACAATTACACCTGGGGGAACAGTCTAAACTCCGACAGCACGCAAGGGCAGAGTAGCAAGCTCCAATCCCCTTACCGGCTCCTTGACAACAATCCAAGGTTTACCGATAAGTGACCCCTGGCTCCTCGACAATGGTTAATCCGAGGTTTACCGTTTGTAATACGTACTGCCTGGCGTCGTTCCCAAGGCATTGAGTAGGCAATTCTTGTAGAATACCAAACGGACGGAACCCACGGCCATCAAAGGCCTTAAGGATGGTGGGGGATTGGTTCAACGAAGGAGAACCAAGCGATCTCCAACATTGAATCGACATAATACACGTAGAAGCTCCCTCATCAATCACAGTCCGATGAATAGGCCTGTTTTTGACTATCACTGGAATTTGGAAAGCCATTTGATGGGGGAGACGCGGTGTACTATTTTCTAGATCAAAGATCATTAGGTTCGGGTCCTGAACATCGACAGCTCCAATAGCCGACAAAAGCAATTTTCGTTGCGCTGGACATGATTGCAGCACTTCGAGTGCCGACATTGCTGAAGGTGAAACAGCTAAGTCTTCAACAATGTTGTAATTCTGGGCTGCTCTCGCATGTGGATTGAAAGCAGACCTTCGAAGTACACCCTTGGCGGGCGGCTTAATCACTAAGTCTGGGTTAGGTTTTTCGATCTGTAGTGGATCGGAACCAGGAGCTGAGGTTGATGGGTTAGAGTGAGAAGATTCTACTTCCTTACCATCAACAGGAGCCTTACTACCATAATCTTGCGATCGAGTCGCAATCCTGACATGAGACATCATCAAAATGGGTTCTTCACTGGCATTTGAAGAAGAACCTATCATCTTATTCTCCTGCTCTGGAAATGGATTTTTTAACACAGCAGGAGTGGGAGAACCTTTGACTATTTTTACTACCTCGGCCCGATGAGGGCAGTCTCTCGTAAAATGATCTTCTTCACAAATAAGACAAGGATATCGAGGTTTGCGCTTTTCGTCATTGGTTTCCGACTTTTTTGTTTTCTCCTTTGGAGCCTTGTTTGCTTTAGCCTTCTTCTTTCCTTTCTTCTTTCCACCGTTTTTTGATTTGGCCGTAGATGACTCTACAGCGTGAATGTCGGCGGTAAGTTCAGGAGGAGAAGACTCTCCTGTCGGAGAATCAGGCAAAGTGATAATTGGAGTATTGGAGGTCTTGGAAGACTTCTTCTTACTCTTCGTAGTCACGATACCAATCATACCATCAGCGGCATGAGATCCCGAAGGAGCAGCAGCGATTTGGTTTGACTTTGGAAGATCCGGAATTTTCTCGTGTAACGTACCTGACTGAGTGTAAACTAAGTCAAGGTATTGTGCCTGAGCAATGACTTGCTCCTCAGTAACTACTCTGGCCTTAGCGACATCTTCAGTAATTCTTGGTAATAATGATTTGACAAACCATTCAGCTAAGATTTGGTCCGGGATAAAAACTTTCACTAATCTCCTTCGACGTCTCCACTCATGAATGTGATCAGAAATGTATGTGGATGTCGATTGTTTTAGCGAAGTTAATAATTCTGTACCATTATCGTATCTGACTGGTAACTGAAAATGAGTTAAGAAGGAGGTAGCTAACTGGCTAAAGTTGTAAAAAGAGGCCCGTGGTAACTCAATGTACCACTTGGCTGCGAGACCAATGAGTGTACGCTGGAAAAGACGTAAGCGGATGGAATCATCTGAGATGGAATTTGATGCACACCAGAGGTGGTAAGTCATCACGTGATTAGACGGATCCTCTCCAGACTTACCTTCGAACTTGGGTATATCGCTGGGCAACTTATTTGGCATTGGCGGCCAGAACTGAAGATATTGAATTGGATCGTTCGTTAGGCGCGTCAAGTCGGGTAAATCTAAAGTCGCAATAAACGGTAACTGCCGGTTAGGATCCCTAAAACTCTGAGTCACAATACCAACCCCAGGAGGAGGATATCCAGGATAACTAGGAACAGGAGTCGCATTTGGGATATTATATCCTCCTGGAAAACCAGGATTAACCGGACCGTACTGGGGTTGCTGAGGTGGTTGATAAGTGTACCCAGGATACGGTTGATACTGGTAAACCGGTTGTTGGGCAGCTTGCCCAGGTTGATACTGTCCCTGGTACGGAGGTTGAACAAATTGAGGTTGAGTAGTAACAACCGTACTTGTACCAGGTTGGCCTACAGGCATCTGGACTGTGGTTTGAACCGTGGGTCCAGACAACGGTACAGATGTCTGAGGAGTGGTTACAGGGACAGTAGAAACCGGAGCTGCCGATACTCCAGAAGTAAGCATGGTAGATGAAGCGGTAGTTGCTACAGCCGTGTGAGGTGGAGTACCAGGTGCAATTGGCGGCTGAGTAACTACAGAAGTTACAGGGGTCTGAACACTTGACTGGACAGGTTGCGGTTGCTGGGGTGGACCAGGAACTGTAGGTTGTCCTGCTTGAGGTACCGACTGTATACTTGGTTGCGACATTTGTTGACCCTGTGACGGATCCCATGTTAACATTCCAGGGTATTGACTCGTAACAGGTTGAGCATACTGAGATCCATAGCCGTATTGAGGATAGGGTTGATAACTGTAAGGTGCAGTCCCATATGATTGCCCTTGAGGTGGTTGATAACCTTGACCAGGGTATTGACCCGTAGGTTGATAACCTTGAGATAAATACGAATACTGGGGTTGACCTTGACCTTGAGGTTGGTATCCTTGAGGTTGATACCTTTGGGGTTGATACCCTTGGGGTTGCCATCCTTGAGGTTGCCATCCTTGAGGTTGATATTGATACTGAGGTTGACTTTGGGGTACATATTGAGGCTGGGGTTGATACCCTTGAGGTTGCCCCCCAGTCACGAATGAAGTACCTTGAGGTTGCCCCCCAGGCATTAACGAAGGTTGCCCCCCAGGCGGTAATTGGCCACCTTGAGGTTGGTTAATGGGAGTTGAACCTGACATCATATAAACTTCACCTATACTCAATGGTACATTACCACTGTTTCCAACTAATAACCCATGATCAACAGGTTGAGGAGATGCTCCCGCAAAGGTACCAGAAAGTGATTGATACCCAGTAGGAACAGAAGGACCGCCATGTAAAAATGATTCAGGACTTTGTGAAAACACAGATGACTGACCAGACATATTTACAGGAGAATGAATTCCTCTAGGTGGAACCGGAGTACGAGGTGTAGAAAAACCTACTGAGTTGTCTAAAAAATTGGTTAATGCAAGGTACCAAGATTCACTTCTAGGAGGACTGTAAAAGATGGATTCACGCTCCCTTAGATCAAGGGTAATTAGATCTTCAGAATCAGAAACGCCTATTTCTTCCTCTGGAACAAGTTCTTCTATAGCAATTAATCCAACAGGAAGATTTTCGGTGATAATTCTTTCTATTCTTGGTGAATCAGGAACACTAGGAGTTGGAGTAACAGGTTCTGAAATTTCAGGTTCTTCGCCTGTTTCACTGGCAGATGAAAAACTACCAGCAAGCTCGGAAACTGTAACAGCTTTGGGATTGTAACCTGTTTCTAAACTTTGGTAATCTGGATGGACTACCAAGGAAGATTCTCCTTCTTCAGGTGATCCTACTCTACTGCCACTAGGAGGAGTTACAAGGACCTTTAACCCTTCTAAATGACCCGGAATGTCTTCAGGAGATTCACCCCGCGATTTACGGAGTTTTCTTAACAAATCGATTCCGGTAACAATCTCAGGAGACTTGCCCCGAAGTCTACGGGACTGTCTCGGTAATTCCGCCACAATTAAAGATTTTAACTACAACACACGAAAACAAAGTAAAAAATTTCAAATCAAACCGCCTAAAGTCTTCTAAAGAAGCAAACAAATTTGAAGCACACGCCTAAATAATCTAGAGCGTCAAACCACACACAAACAGTAGTCTTCCGGACCAAAAGCGCTAGTTGATGATTAGGCCCAACCTCGCAGGATTCAGTACAGAAATGGTGGGTGGAACAGTTACCCCGACAACCTACTTAATGAATAGACTGGACCAAGTTCCTCCACTTTAACCGTCTCGAAGTGAAGCGAACCCCCCAGAAAATCCAAGTGAGTATAACCGACGTCTGCTCCAGGTACAGTGGGACCTTCCCTCCACCGTCACCTTGGGTAGAATCCTAGATATTATGGCCACTAAGGTTACCAATCACAACAATTACACCTGGGGGAACAGTCTAAACTCCGACAGCACGCAAGGGCAGAGTAGCAAGCTCCAATCCCCTTACCGGCTCCTTGACAATAATCCAAGGTTTACCGATAAGTGACCCCTGGCTCCTCGACAATGGTTAATCCGAGGTTTACCGTTTGTAATACGTACTGCCTGGCGTCGTTCCCAACGAGGGAGGAATGATCCCCTCACTAGTTCGGACACGAGCGCGTGCTTCTCCTTTAAGAGGAGCTTTCCCAGAATGTAACTGAAACAATTGGATTTGTTCTACTCAAGATAGACTATCTGTTTGGTTTTGTAGTCTTGGAGAGTTAAGTACTCACCTACTCCAAGACCCTAGCCTAAGCTATGTTGGTGCTTCAGAGCCCTCGAAAAATAAAGATTACTAGATTGATTTTAATTTAAGCGTTACTTTTAAGGTTGTTTCTTAAGTCAAAAGGTGATGGAAGTGAAACTAGTGGTGTGTTGACTCGACTCGAAACCACTACAAAATGCACCTAGAATGATTTATCCACTACTTTACTTTTTCGATGAATTGCTTAACTAAAAAGTTGAGAGAATGCAATCTTTATAAAAGCAACTTCTTAATTGAAGACAATCAAAGAAACAATTCGTTTTTCTTTTCCAATCATAAAAACATAACCTCTCTTTACATGCACGAAAAAACTCTTTTCTTCTTTCGAAAACAAAAAGCTACTTGAAACAAGACCTTTTAAGAAGATGTTTTTGTATTTTTCTTTTAATAAAGCAAGTAAATCTAATGTAACCAAAAATCAATCTTAACAACTCTTAAAATCTATGAAAATGCACTCATAAGCAAACTAAAGGCAAATTTACTCTAAGCAATCTTAACGAGGCCAAAACTAACAATGATTATTTCTAAGGTGTTTTACTTGATCACAATCAAATCAAGGACTAGCTTATTGCAGAATCAAAAACTAGCCAAAACAAAACTCTAATCTTTTTGTTCTTTTTGTAAAATGGAAATCAATACTTTATAAACAAGTAATTCGAAATTTGACCCAAAACAACTCAAATGGCAAGTTGCTCACAAAAGGAGACTTTACGACAGGCCCGACTTCTAAGAAGGTTGACTAACCAGAGAGATCTAAGGCTGGACAACTTTCTACTATCAAAGTCACTACAAAGCCTTTCCAAAAATCAAACCCTAGGTCTAAACTTCGTTGAAAACCACTAAAACACTCAAAGCTCACAAAACTAGTTCAGGTGAAAATTCTTGACAGGGTACTAAAGGATCTGGGCAGAAAACACTAAGGAAAAACAAAATCTAAAAGCAATTTAAAGCAAAAATGGAATTTTCTTAAGTTTTACAGGAAGACGCAGGCAACCCGTTGTCACAGGTGCGGCCCCGCTCTGTGCAGACGGCAAAAGCGCGTCCAAAGACGCACTGTGCAGTACTAAGAGGGTGCGTCCTTCTGGAAAAATGAAGGAAAACCAAATCTAACTAAATCTAAAGCTAAGCCACCCAAATACTAATTCTCACAGTCAAAAACCAGAAAATAAAAATGATTTTCTCAAAGCAAAGTTCATATAAAGGAAAAGACTCTCTCATTAATGGATTCCCCAGCGGAGTCGCCAATTTGTCACACGGAATCTGTCAAGGGTGCGGACACGACTGACCTTCCTAGAAGTCTAAGACATTCTAATGACAAACAAGACAAAATGGAGTGATCTTTCTCTAAATACACCTTTTACAACATGAAAACTACAAGTGTTTAGGCTTACCTTATTCCAAAACGCTGTTGTTGAAGTCCGTTCTTGACGATCCGGATGAGCTCCTCCTTCAAGTCAATTCCTGCAACCACAAACAATCAAACAATTACCAAGCACTTGCATTTCATATAATAAAACATATATTCAACATGCAGACCAAGGAACACATGAAATAACTCATTAACACAAGCTATTGAGAAAAATAAACCAGTTTGTATTAATAACGAAACAAAGAAACTCTTACAACCTGGCCTTGGTGTTGTGCAAGTTCCTCCCAGGGTCCATCAAGGGTTTTCCTCTACTTTGACAAAGCTCACCCTCTCCCAAGTAGAATCAAGTGAAGACAATCTCTCCTCACAAAGGCTCTAATGGAAGACCTAAATCCTGCAGCATTTACCCAAAGAAAATGTATAGCTCCAACCTCTTCTCCTTCTGGCTCAATGCCTTTATTTATAGTGCTGTAAAGAGGTTATTCAGGTCCACTATCAATGGGATCATCCCCCTCTATGGGTGGGATAGCTCCCTTATTGATGGGATAAGTTCCCCCTTAATAGAGATACATGAACCAACTGGAGGCGCATCCATTTCATCAAACCGACCTCTAGAATGTTCTAGAAGTAACCACAAGTAACTTTTTCAAGATAAAACTCGCGCATTTTTCCTTTTACAGAGGGACGCACCTGTCCCTTAACATACAGAGCGTCCATGGACGCATATTTTGTGAACAAGGTCAGCGTCCCCGCAGGTAAGGCTAGAGAGAACCTGCGACCCCAGAGATAAACATAGTTTTTACAAGACTTTCTCTCTTCTTTGAGTTTGAGATGGATAACAGAGGCATGAGACTTGCCTAAGAGGGTAGCATGACTGTTGATTTGAGCCATACTAACTGTAAGTAGTCAAGGTGACATTTTTTAGTGTAACAGTCATATCCAAGACCAATTCTATGCTTGTTGTGGACAAGCTCTTCCCAAGGTCTGATGATGGGCTTGGGAAGTGCAAACTAAACTTCTGCATCTGCATGTAACTCTGCTGCTTTATTGGGCACTGGATCTAAATGAACTTCAACAATATTGACTTACTGCTGATGGGTGGTTGTCTCAATGTTCTGAACAAAAACAGGTTCAGAATGATGTCTATTTTGATGTAGCTCTTCTTGCTGTAGCTGTGATTCAAGCTGCAAAAAATCAATTTTGTCTTGTACATTTTGCAAGCAAGTTTGAATGTTAAAAAGAGTTTCCTTACTGACTTTTACCATCCCATCAATAGTGGAATAGATTAGACTATTCAATAACTGTAATGCATCATCAATTTTCTCCATTTCATGACAATGTTGCACGGATATCTCACACAATGCCAAATAGCCGCAACTTTAAAGAATATAAACAGCCCCAATGCTAGACATAATTATGCAATCACTTATGCAACTAAATAAGCATCGCATGAAGAGCACCACACTGAAAGATTGTTGTAGCTGATAGCCAAGTAATACCCATTATTTCATAGTTCTCAAGCATGTTGCCATTGATGAGGTGGCTACATAGAACCTCTTTATAGCTAAGGCGGATCCAGTTTTTTTTTTTTTTTTTTTTTGTAGGATCGTCACACCTCTTAAAGGGAGAGTATCAAGGTTAGGTATATAGCATGGATCACAAAACCTACAGATGGGCCGATAGACAGTTTACCTTCTAGGTTCTCGCCTCAATTTCAATACCAGAAATTTCACACGCTCTAACAACCTTGGTTTGCTAGTGGCCACTATTTATTTCAATGCTCAGAAGGAGCCAGCAACTTATCTATCAAAATAAAATCGTTATCCTCGTCAGAGACCTCGAGGTCGATCCGAGCGAGTTCAAGTCCGTGGCAGGAGCATCGTTCTACAGTCCATAAGGGTCGTAGAACTAACTTTGCAATGAAAAGATCTGTTGTTCAGATTTACGAGGTGGTCGTGGTGCTGGCTTGGCTTTAGTCCTGATTTTTCTTAATCGGTAAGCGTATCCAATGTGGCCCTTAGCTGGATATATAAAATTTGCAAAGACGGGGTCTTCTTGTTGTGTGGCCGCAAGGCCACAGGGTTCAAGGTTGGATAAGGATGGATGGTTGGCTACACTGCCAGAGATTCTTTCATCTCACCATGAGTATAAATCGCAGGTCGAAGATGTCACAGGCCCGGGAAATTGCATGCAATTTCAAAGGACCCTTTCATCGAGCAACAGAGGAAGCCGAGCTGCGAGCTTTCGTCATACGAACCATCAAAGCAATTTTTCTGGAAATGGTTCGGTTGATTCAAGCCCCTTGTCGGCCAGTTTTCACGAGCCACAGTGGTTGAGCCCTCCCTTTCTGCCTGATCATGATGGAAACTCTGTTAATACTCCCTCAGATTCAAGTTTGAGCCCGTATATAATAGAAGCATCCTCCAAAGAGGAATACCCCTCAGCTGCCCCTTACTTCAATCCAAAGACACCAGAATCCTTTACACTCCCAATAAATACAGAGGACTGTTTCCAAAGACAATATAAAAGTCGGCCTGATCTGCCACAATGCTCAAAAAGCCAGCTAGCTTCATCACGACGCCCATCAATCCATAGTCGTTCTTTTTTCTCCAGGCGCTTGCACCATACTTCCAACAAACACCTTACCAGGCAAATCTCAGACAGTCAGATTCATGCGTTAAATTCACTTAGCAACAACTCTGATTCCATGTGAGCACTCAGAGATGCAATTGTCGAGATCAATATATTAAACTTCAATATTTATCCCTTTCAGCGTCCGGGCCTTTATTCTTCCGCCCTAAAGAAAAAGGGAAATAACAGTTGACACCTGCAGAGTTGGTTCAACTCCCATACTAGTCCTCACTGTCTCGTTCGACTCCTTACCGTGTTGCGGTATCTCACCTCTTTGTCGACTCCCCAGGACCCTCGGCTTCAACTCTTACTCTACTTGTTGGCATTTCAGGGAGATACACCTTGAAACCTTGATACAATACAAAACTTTAACATATACGCATACAGTGCGGGAGGATGGAGCCACTTGAGAGGTGCCCAGGGATGCCGACTCCGAGGCTCGAAGAGCTGCACAGTGGGGAGAGCGAGGGGCTCGAGGTATGAACTATGTGTAGGAGCCGAGGTCGATTGTGGTAATAACACAATGCACAACGAATTCAACCAACGCTCAATAGTAGAATTTTGACAGGGCAGGAGAAACTGATAGATAGAGAGACAACCTTGAATACAGACATGAATACAATGCATATACATTCAGCATATGAACTAGCACACATAACATAAAGAGATTCAACACATATACATTCACAAAATGAAACGGTCTGCTAGAGTGCCCAGGTGTAGCAGAGCAGCATTAGTATATTTCTATAAATAGGGAAATGGTAGACAAATTCTGTAGCATTGACAATCTCTGAAAATTCCCAGGCCTAACAGAAGCTCTGATACCATGTTAAACACACACATGGTAGAGACAAAATAGGAAAGATGAACATGAGATTGTATTTATTATTGAAAATGATATACATTTATAGTACATTCGTGTGACCATTGGGTTCCACATCCCAAGGTCTCTTGGACTCTCATGGTTGTTCACATTCTACACCAACCCATAGAGGATTAGGTGTCCAACAAGAGGAAAACCTCTAAAACCTTAATCTAACGATATAATTTAGAGTAGATTTTTTCTATTTCTAAACAAAAACTTTATAGCGAAGAATCTTAATTGTCCTGAAAAGCTTATTTTACATCCCAATATGAGGGATATTTTTAATTCCTTTCTTACTCAATTTTAATTTAACACATGTTTTTAAAAAATACAAATAAAGCATACTCTAAATAAATATACAATATATATATATATATATATATATATATAATATATATATATATATATATATATATATATATATATATATATATATATATATATATATATATATATATATATATATATATATATATATATATATATATATATATATATATATATATATATATATATCTAAAGATAGAGAGAGTGCATTTGTGTGTGAATGTTTTGACCATAGGAAATATTTCAATTCCCATAAAGAGTATATATATATATATAAAAAAATAAAGTAATTAAGTTATTTTCATAATAGGAGGAGATGTGTAATTTATTCAAATTTTAATATAAAATTGTTGACATTCAAAAAAATTATTCAATGTTATCATAAATTAAATATCTTTCCATGTAAGATTAAGGAATATTGACATGCATTTAAAAATATATTAATATCAAAAACATACTCTAATATGGAAAATGTTTATAAATAAAAATATTAATTTGGTGAGTTTGTGTTAATGACCCAAGACCCAAAGGCATATCACAAGAGTGAAAACCCACCCCCTTAGGGACAACCAGTCGGTAATTACATGTGGCATGATTTTCCTTGAATAACTGTGATGAGTCAACCTACATTAGTGGATAGAAGAAGTGTTTCCAGTCCTCACTATTGATTTGAAAAATGAGTTATGTTAAGTTTTCTCACTAAAAGAAAAATAAATTATATCAATGCCCATATTAGGTAAAAGTATTTCAATGCAAACTATACATATATCTATATATTGTATAAAGAAATTAAAAATATAAATCGTTATGGCTAAAATATTATAAAGCATTGTAATATTACTATTTTATGTTTAGTCCCTTATAGAGGTATATTTTTTGGTCAATTTTCTCTAAAATCTAGCAAAGATTCAAAGATTCATTAGAATTGCAAATTTAAGTTTTGTAGTATGCACAATGAAAAATTGCACATAATGTGTGTGTTTATATGTATATATATATATATATATATATATATATATATATATATATATATATATATATATATATATATATATATATATATATATATCGAGAGAGAGAGAGAGAGAGAGAGAGAGAGAGAGAGAGAGATTTGTCAAGTGTTGAGAGTGATTCAATCTCTTGAGGTGAAAACATTATTAAGTTTTGCACTCTAAAATAGGTTTCCATATCAATAGAAAGATTTGATCCCTCTTGATGCTTGGTATATCCCTAGTTAAAATGGATCTATATTGGTTGTAGAATATGTCTCTATATCTCATTTATGTTAAGGATTTATTGGTGAATTAAGAACATCACATTTCTTTTGCTGCAAATATATTTTATCTTTTATTTTTTAAATTTAGAAAATTATAAAAAAACCATTTTACTTTTCTCATAAGGTTAATGTCTTATTTAAATTATAATTTCAAGATTATAATTTAATTTTAATATAGATTTCAACAACACCAACTTAGTCAATATGAATGAATCTCTTCATCCATTTTTTGGATAAGTTAATTTTAGATAGGATTTCAACTTCCTTTAGTAAAGGATTTCAACAGTTGATAAAGTTGTTATTTTCCAATGCTTCCTTTTTTAATGAGTCAACTTTTGTGAGTCTTAATCTCATGTAGGTTCTTATCTTCCTAGTTGTCATAACTATCTTCATGTAAATATGGGCCTCTTACATTGTTATATATGAATGACCTCTTTGCGCATATTTTATAAAGTATGATTAATATATGATATTTTTCCATGGTATCAGACTATGAATTTCCTACCCTACTCACTTGATTTTCTTAAATACTTATTTTCTTCTTCAATTAGGGTGATTCTTTTCACCACCTTTTTTGTAGATTTGGTACTTTGACAAAAAAATATCAGCCTATACTATTGGACTATTATCTCTCTCTCTCTCTCTCTCTCTCTCTCTCTCTCTAAAGTTTTCTCATGGCTGAATCAACTACCAAAATAGTTATTCCTTGACTACTATCATGGATGGTTTGAAAATATGACTCGTTTTTTTGTTTGAATGTGGTCCTCTCATCCACAAAACTACACACTCTAGTAACAATCTTAGCAATGATTTTTATCACCCACAACTATGGTTCTCATCCCCAAGTAAGTTCAAAATACAACAAATTGACAAAATTTATCTAAATTTTAAAGAAAAAATGTATAGATCGACAATACTAGGCATTATACCTTTATTTTTCTGTAACATTTGGCCAAGCAATTTAAATTTTTGTCCCATGTTGTGTCCTTGAATTATTTCTGATCTCTCCCAGTCATCGTTGGTGACATCATGGTGTCGACACAATATGCTCTTCGTGTTGGTTCCCATGGATAAGATAAGGGAAGGAAAGGTTAAGCTTGCTCTGCACTTTGCGAGCACCTTGGAAGTTTTTGGGATAGCCTTAGTCTTTGTGACAAATGAAGCCTTCTTTACCCTACACCCATGGGTTCCATGCACTTATGTTAATAACAGGGGTTTCATTAGGGTAGAGATACCATAACACATGCATTCATATTGGGGGATATATATTGAGGGAAAAATGACAAAATATATTGACCATATAATAGGGGTAAAGGGTTTTTATATTCATGGGTATAAAAAATGGAGCTCAAAGTTAATGCAAAATATAAAGGGGTATAAAAAATGTTGATGAAAAAATTGATACCTACAATATCTAGTGAAAGTAGAGGTTTTTTAAATTGGGAAGGTATATTGGATTCGTATTAGTAGGGGGTTAAATAATGTGATTTTTTAGAGATATTTTCCAATATGTAGTCAATTTAAGGGTATTGTTTAGTATGAAATGAACACACATGATATACCAAAGGTTCATTGAGTGAAGTCCCGTGATGTTAATATGGTGGATTCTAACCACCTACCACCATCTTGAATACCTTGAGTTGTGGGAGGCTTAACTCATTTAACTTGATTTGCAAGGTTTGTTGAGAGCTTCTAGCAATATAAATTTTATCTCAATCCAAGTCTAGGATCAAAGTTATGCCCATTAGAATTTTGGCTGATTAAAAGAGTTGGCATCATTAGAAGGATGCCACGTGGATTTTTCTTGGCCTAGTTAGTGTTGTCATGCCATCAATACAGGCTCCATGAGGAGCCAAACTATGTTGAGCTAGGTCATCTACGTGTTACACATATTTTCCATTATGATCAAGGGTTGAAGGCCAAAGTTTGTAGACCATTGTGGAGACTCCCAAGTCCACGTCATACTAGACTGTTTATGTTGGACTCTCTTCTTCTAAACTATGTTGAAATGCTTATAGGCCCAAAGTCCTGCATGCCTAGTGGGGTCCTCTCTAACTCACTTCATACTAGCCTTGTTCTCCACAGTTCTCTAGCAAAAGCCTAAAGGTCTAGTACCACGGTGGGGTCCACTCTTGAGTGATCACCACAACATTAGGATTTATCAAACCATTCTCCATGTGTTTGATTCAAGCACCAAAAGGCCAATGGGGTCCACCCTTGGCACACCTCACATTGGATCAGTTTGACTAGCCTTGATATGAAATTGGATTATGTGATTTCTTCCCCTTTTCTAAAATAAAATAAAACTAAAATTAGTACCATGTTGACACTTTGCAAGACTAAAAATGGGTCGTGAAACAACATGTTTCAAATATCTCTTCAAGCCATGAATTACTCTTCATATGTACCTTAACATAATAAACATAACAACACATATCCATGCAGACATAATGAATAGCAAGACAAAAGGTTTGTTGACAGAGTTCACCCCTCCTAGGCTACATCTCTGGGTCTGTCAACATGACTAGACCACTCATATATTTAGTGTCAAATGAAGTACATAATTTTTTTTTTATAGGTAAATATTTGGCTATTTCCACTACAAGGTAATGGTCCCCTACAAATAAATCTCACAAACAATAGCAACTCAAAGGATCTTCTACAAATATGGCATACTTCAACTGAAATGAGCTAAGAACAACATGTGAACCCTTCAATTCCAAATTGAAGCACATAATCAAAACTTCATGTTTAATAGAAGTTGAACCTGAGCTGAACCCTATTGGTTATAGCTACTGCAATAGACTTCTGAAATTGAGAATACCCTTACAAGGTCTTCTCCATGCACGAATACCTTCCAGAATTTCTTCCAAACCCTAACTGATTCGTACACCTTTTGTCTCAATCTTGCAAAAATACTCTATAGATGTGCTCAAATCAGAAATTAGAGGTTACCAATGGATTAGAACATCTAAAAATCCCTAAGTGGCCTCTTTCTAAGATCAATTTGGATAAAAACTCAAAAAGGTATGAGCTTCCAAGCTCTCGCATGAATTTTAGTTTTAACCATCCTACAAATTGGACCTTTTGTCTATCGTTTCTACAAATTTTCCCCGAAATTTGCTAATAGAGTGATAATTTAACTACCTGATGGTTCATTATGTTGGATTATTAATTTAGCCTCAAACCCCTTAATCCAAAAATCACAGCCACATAGGGCCAAGGGCTGGGCCTTATTGCCCACCCTCGTAAGTTAAGTCCTTAAAACTTGGGGATGAGGTTGTGTGAGGTACCATAGGTCTGAGAGCTAGGCAAAAGGCCCGCCCTATCCATCAGATCTCACAATCCTTAGCATGTGGTATCTTTGGGTTGCACAAGACCTCGGGGCTGGCCCCCTACTGCTAACTCCTCGGCTTAGTGGCTCATGTCCCTACCAAGGGTCACATGAAAGGCCTCACGACCGTGGGATAGGGCCTATCCTTCATGTCCTCATAAAACTTCATTGAGATTGTAGCATATGGTTCCATGGCGATGATATAACCACGGGTTAGTCCCATTCCTTATGCCCTCATTGATTGGTGCTGCGATATGTGTTATTGTCCCGTGGTTTTAACTACCAGTCTCAGAACCATGGGCCAGGGCTAAGTCCATGCCCTTGGTTTCCCCACCTGCAGTCCTGTGGGTGTGAAGTGACCGGGGGCTAGGGATTCGCCCTGGCCCTGTCCCCCAAATGTTAAACATATAATATTGAAATATAACACTCAAGTATAGTTGTTAGGAACTAGTTGGTGGCATGGCAGTAAGGCACTATGTTGCTAGACCATAGGTCATTCATTCAATCCTCGGTGAGGCCCATTCAAATAAAACATAATTTGGAGATTGGGAGGCCACATGGAAGCTAGCCATTAGCTCACATGGCTTCTATCCATTGGACCAAAAAACCACAACCAACAACCAATCAGAACTCAATAGAATTCGACCAATGCATTGAGGAAACTTGGTACCCCACAATTGGCCCTAAAATAAAAGTCAATATGCCCAGTCAATGTATGGACTAGACAGTCAGCATATAGATTGCACAGTCATCATACCTACAACCAATCTGTAAATTTTTTACTTGTTTGGTAAAACGATTATAACATGATATAGGGAGCATACAATATTGGTTTTGAGCAATTTAAGTTGTGTTGGATTTAGATCGACGAGCTCTTTGATTTGGTGTTTCTTTGAAGAATTTATGGGCACTTTCATTTTTTAGCATAAAATTGATAACCTAATCAAACCTCTCCACTAGGAACTTTTGGAATCCAAAATTTTACTTCTCTAATAAATATAAAGGGGATGGAATTGAAAAACACCCAAAAGCTCCGACCAAAATGAAAAATTTTCAATTGGTTCCCTTCAACTCCCAATCAAGTCACTTCACTTATCATCTTCATCAAGATCTACTATCCTGTTAAGAATTGAGCCATCATTCTTATCTCTATTGCAGGAAAAAATACTGATGAGTGGAATATGAACATTTTCTCTACTCTCATATTTGCACGACTCCAAAAACACTTCATATTGAAGTTTAATCTGTTGAAGACAAGCTTCAATCGATCTTGGAATTCAGAAGAAAAATAAACTTGCTTTAATGTCTTCAAGCTGAGCTTGTACATAAAAAGTACACTGCTGCAAAATTTTCCATGATATGATTGACCTTGCCTACAATACATAGTCATCTTATACAATCTTGAAAACAAATATTCAATTCACACAAGTTTCAAATTGAATACTTGTATCAGTGAACATATGACAACTTGTAGACAACTTTGAATGACAATCTTGTACATTCACAAAATTCCTTGAACATCTCGACTATAAAAATCCAATACACATCAATAAAAAAACATCTACTTGTTGAACATAGTGACAATGAATGTTCACTTTACAAAAGTACCTAAATAGGTAATGACAACAAGTATTTACAAAATTTTACAAAACAACTTTACAATAAGTCTACCCAAACTTTGCCTCTCCTAGGCTCATGGGTTCTCTTCTTGCATCTTCTTTATCTTGAAGGTCACTTGAGTATTGTGAGTCCTCTTTGCAACCTCTTGTTTCACTTGCATTATGCAGCATAATCTCTTTACCTTTCTTTGAATGAAGCTCTAGATGTAGCTTCCAACATCGTTTAGTGTCAAGTCCATGCACTTTGCAATGATCATAGAAAAACTTCTTCTTGTTTGCTGACATATAATTTATCTCATGTGAAAGAAAGTCATTATGCTTAATCTCTAAAATTTGGTTCATTGTTTTAAAAATTATCATACGTTTCTCACATACAACCACACAATGGCCAGTCACATCACAAAATGTACAAGGGTACTAATTCCACAAGTATTCAAAATTTCCATGCATTGGAAAACACTCTTGAGAGTTATACATGTATCTAGAGCTACAACTTTGACAGTTGTCACAAGGTGGTGACATATCATTCTCATCTGGTTGATGTACCACAAGCTATTTGGAGCATGCCCCAAACTCCCTTCAACCATATCCTAATCCCATATACTTCAATCTCTCCTCAACCATAATTGGATTGGTAATACCTTGACCATTTATGCAAAGGCCTCCACCTTCATATCCCATCTTGGAAAGAAAATTCATACCTATGCCTTTGGTATATTGGTCGAACGCCACGAAAGAATTGTTAAGCGTATAAATGGAAGGAGTGGAACTTGATATGCTAATTACCTCCTTAAACTTTTCATTCATCCTTTCAGCTTTTGAGGATGATGATGATGGCAAACTTGTGGATGACTCTAACCACCCACTCTTATCCACTAGAATATGGTGTGCTTCTTTTAGAAAATTCACATGAAAAATCTTCCACATATGGTCCAAAGCCACTACTTGAACCATGACCACATACTGGCCTCATTCTAGAGGTTTCTCTTGCTTGTACTGGATTAGAGATTTATGCAACTTTCTCATCAAGCACTTGCTACAAAATATATCACAATGTCTCTTCTTCTCTTCAGTTATCTCTAACATCCTTCTCAACTCTATGTTCTCCATCCAAAGAGCCAAATCTTCCTCCTCTAGCTTTTGAAGACTCTTTCTGCTGCTCATTCTTGCAACCTAGTCAAATGGTGCTTTGATACCAAACTGATCTAAAATTGGATTAGGGGATTTCTTCCTCTTTTCCAAAACCAATTAAAACAAATATTAGGGCCATGTCGATGCTTTGCAACATTAAAAATGGATCTTGAAACAAAATGTTTCCAATATCTCTTCAATTCATCAATTAGTCTTCATATGTAACTTAAGATAATGAATATAAAAACACATAATCCATGCAAGCATAATGAAAATAAATACAAAAGGTTTGCTAATGGATTTCACCCCTCTTGGACTACATCTTCGGGTTTGTCAACATGACTAGACCACTCATATATTTAGTATGAAATGAATTACATAAAATTTTGTTGGAGGTAAATATGTGGCTATTACCACAACAAGGTAATGTTCCCCTACAAATAACTATGACAAACAACAACAAATCAAAGAATTTCCTACAAAGATGACATACTTGAACTGAAATGAGCTAAGAACAACTTGGGAACCCTTCAATTCCACATTAAAGCACATAATCAAAACTTAATGTTAAGAGAAGTTGAATCGGAGCTAAAACCTGTTGGTTACAGTTGTTGCAATATCCTATTGGAAGTGAGAATATCCTTACAAGGTCTTCTCCATGCCAAAATACCTTCCATAACTGCTTCCAAACCCTGACTGATCCATATACCTCTTGACTCAAACTTGCAAAAAGGCTCTATATATGTGCTCAAATCCGAAATTAGATATTAATAATGGATTCAAAACATCCAAGAAACCCTAAGTGGCCTCTTTCTGAGCTCAATTTGGATAAAAACTCAAAACAGTATGAGATTCCAACCTCTCCCATGAATTTCACTCTTAACCATCCTACAAATTCGACCTTCTATATGTCGGATCTACAAATCCACCCCGAAATTCACTAACAGAGTGATAATTTAGCTACATGCTAGTGAATTCTATTTGATTATTAAGTTAGCCTTTGACCCCTTAATCCAAAAATCATAGCCACATTGGCCCACCCCTGCTCGTTAATCCCCTAAAATTTGGAGACGGGGTCATGTGAGATGCCACGGTTCTGAGCATTGGGCCAATAGTCCACCCTAGCTATCATAGCTCCCAATCCCTACCACGTAGTCACTTTGGTTGCATAAGACCTCAGGGCTGGCCCCCTACTTCTAACTTCTCTGCTCAATGCCCAAGCTCCCCACCAAGGGTCACATGAAAGGCCTCATGATTGTGGGCTAGGGCCTAGCCTTCGTGCCCTCCACAATCCTTTGCCAATCCCATAGCATGTGGTTCCATGATGGTGATATAAGCATGGGTTGGTCCCATTCCTTACCCCCCCCCCCCAATTAGCATTGTGATATGTTCTGTACCGCCCCTAAATGCACCAATATAGTTGTTAAGAATGAGCCGGTGGCATGGTGGTAAGGCACTATGTTGCTAGACCATAAGTCATGCATTCAATCCTCAGTGAGGCCCGTTCATCTATAGCATAATTTTGATACACCGATGGGAGGCCATGTGGCAGCCATCCATTGGCCCATGTGGCTTCCATCCATTGGACCATAAAACCACAACCAACAACCAATCAGAACTCACAAGAGTTTGACCAATGCAATGACGCCACATGGTAACCCACCATTAGCCTTAAAATCATAGTCAAACTTCCTAGTTAGCATACGGACTGCACAGTTAGCGTACCTGTAACCAATCTACAATTTTTTTACCCATTTGGTAAAATGAGCAAAAATTGATATTCAGAGCATACGATATCAGTTTTGAGTGATTCAAGTTGCATATGATTCAGATCACCGAGTTCTTAGTTTTGGCGCTATTTTGAAGAAGTTCAGGTCACTTTAATTTTTGAGAATAAAATTTATCATGTAATCAAGTTTCAACTAATAATTCTCACTCTACAAAAGAACCCAATGGTGAAGGTTGAGAATTTGGTTGGGTCCAACCATGACCCATGTCATGTTTGATCAGGGTGACCACTCATCTATTCTACCTAGCTTTTTTTGGATATCTATGGTCTAACTCTCTGATGGCAAGTTCCACTAGGGTAGTTTTGTGAGTGGACCAATCTTTCACAAGTGATTACTCCACAAACATTTTTGGGCCCTGGTGGTTCGATCATCTAGTCATCCACCCCAGGTCCCTCGATTCCTCTACTTGACTTATACATTCATTCTTTAGTTCTCCCCTAGGCCTGGTGGTCTATTGGACTTGGAGGGCATGATGATCTAAGGCCAAAATTTTGACCTTCCCCATGCCATTATGATACATACATATGCCTAGTTCGGTTAAACCAGGGTCTGAGTAGTCGCCTGTTTGGATTGGTCTCTACCCTTCACAAATATTTGTTAATTGTAACCTTTTTCTTACCAATTCATTGAATGATAACATAATAGCATTAGATGTGGTCTCATAAGATAGAAAAGGGGTGAATATCCCTCGCCCAACTCCTCAGTTTTATGGTTCAAGGCCCACAGTCTTGGACCTCAAATTCTTGTGAGTGAATATAATGAGAGGGGAGCTCATAATCATGAGTTTGCAATGATTTTGGCCCAAGGGCTACAATCACGACCTTCACAATGAGTTTCCATAACTGATAATGTAAAAGGGTCTGAATTACTCCTTCTTTAGAATTAAGAGAGGTGACATGGTCCCCAAATCAAAATCCACACAGATTACAAGTTGTACAAATGAAACATGGTAGGAAATCCAACGCTTCTAACCTCATGTAAGTTGGTTAAACATATTTAGGAGAAATTTATTGACAATTTAAGTAATAATGAGAAACAAAGGGTTATATATCTTTTCATGGAGAATTACAATCCATTCATTAAACAACATAACATCTCTAAAAAAATAAAGTATTACAATTTTAATCCATGGTAGTAACATGAGTGTGCATAAACCTATATATGCCACATTATTCTTGAACTAAGTAGTTATCAATATAGTCCAGGTATCCATTTAGTTCATCGCATGAAAGATCACCTAGAATTCATAATGATGCAAACAAACTTCACAATTCAAGCATTCATTACAACCGTAGACATATAGGATGGCTTGTTTATCCTAGGAATGACAATAAATGTCAAACAATCATCCATAAAAATACAATACCTTGCACAAATCATAAGTAAAATAAGGAATGCCACAAGTCATAATCCAATAATCATAAAAAATTATACTTATCTCTGTGTGTTAATATGGATGGTGATTGAAGGAGGGACTTACACTATCCACCAAACCATAGGCCAATTACACTACAACTTTATTATAGCTAACTGCCCCGAGCTAGAACCAAAGCTTGAGGGGATGCTTTCTCAGGGAAAAATGACACCAAAGATTAGAAAACACTTAGAAATGCAGTGCACTACCTAGGTGGTTTATCAACTTCTCTCAAGTAATAAGCACCACACTAATCCACTCATTGTCTTGAGTTCATTCATAAAGTTTCACTTGAGGTCCATCTAGGGAATTTCTTAGTCCATGAAATTGAATCCACTGTCTATGTGGTTTTTCAACTATATAGAAAGAATCACAATGATTCGGTCATCTACTGAGCCTCACACTGAACACATAGGCTTAAAATACTAGTCTAGTGGTCACAACAAGTTCATAGAGATAAACACCTAATTCCTAGTAGTTCAATTCAAACACAATATTTTGAAATAATCTCCATCCTTATTCTATCTAATAGTATTGTTGCTTCACAATTCCATGCAATATGCAATGGGCCTTGAATGTGCTCTGTTCTACAGTGAAAATGCGAGAGAGAGTTAACACAGGAGAACCAATATCAGTGCTCTTAGTTGTGCATTTTTCCTCTCTTATGGGAACTTCCTATTTTCATTATTTCTTAACATGTTTCTACTATATCACTGCATCTCTTTTTTAGTTATTTATTTCTCTCCTTTTCTTGTATACGTTCCCCTTTTTTTCTTGGGGATTCATCACTCTTCCTTGTCTCCCTTACGAATCTAAGAGGTTGCTCGGTTGTCTCATCCTATGTATTATGGGGGGCTACTTGGCCCGGACCATTGATTTAATGAGGGGCAATAGGTAGTGTCCTCCCTACCTACCACCTCCATTACATCTCTTGAATTCTTGTTGTTGAGTCTAAGAATTTTCATCTTTTCACATCCTTTTTGGCCTCAGTTCACAACTTTTCCCTTGATTGTTAATCTATTTCCCACTTTTCCATAATCATGTTGTATTCCATTTTAACATTTATATGTGGGATTTGGATTAAGATTTTCGAATGCATTCATTTTTGTATTTTAATTGAATTTATCACTAAATATAAAAAAAATAACATATTCCAACTTATACTTGAAAGAAGGGTGACACTACAAGAAAAAAGGTCATTGGTGAGGGTCATGCTCGTGATGGACCTTTAAGGTCTATCACCAATGTCACATATGGTGATAGTCTTTAAAAAAGCATTGTTGTAAGTTTATATATTGATGGTCCTTTAAGGTTTGTCACCAAAGCCATTTTCAATGACACTTTTGGTGAGGGTCGTTAAAGGCCCGCCACTAATTCTCTCTTTGGTGACACTTTTGGTGAGGGTGGTTAAAGGCCCATCACTAATTCTCTATTTGGTGACACATCTAATGACAATCTTTTATTGACTGTCACCAATGATCTTTTTGGTTACTTTTGGTGACGGTCAATAAATGTTCGTCATCAATGATCATTCCAATGAGTTTTTGATGACGCTTCATGCCTGTGTCAATGTCGCATATGGTGACGGTCTTTAAAAAATCATTGTTGTAAATGTATATAGTGATGGTCCTTTAAGGTTTGTCACCAAAGCCATTTTCAATGACACTTTTGGTGAGCATCGTTAAAGGCCCATCACTAATTCTCTCTTTGGTGACACTTTTGGTGAGGGTCATTAAAGGTTCATCACTAATTCTCTCTTTGGTGACACTTCTAGTGACGATATTTTATTGACCCTCACCAATGTTATTTTTAGTTACTTTTGGTGACGGTAAAAAAAAGTTCGTCATCATTGATCATTCCAATGAGTTTTTGATGACAATATGTGTCTGTTACTATATTTTTTGTCAAAAGATAATGATTTAAGACCATTGTGGTGGAGCCTTTTTCATTATGTGTCCAAGGTCATAGTCGTTATAATAGTCAGTGAATTTGTTAAGAAGTAATTAGTGTGTATCATTTCCCTCAAGTCATAAGAATATAGTTTTCCTATGAGTCAACACATGATTCATCTCTATTAGGTTTATTATCTAGCAAATTTCCTTTAAATAAAGTTCCACTAGTGTGTGTAGGAACTATATTATTTAATACATAACCAAGCTTTGTCAATTATATTAATGAGAGAGACCTAGCACTCCTAAACACTCATGGCACACCTTAACATGGTTTGGAATAGTACATTAACATTCCTTAGCACCTCGCATGTCCTGGAACATCTTTGTGCCCGAAACATCTTTGTACCTATAACATCTTTATACCTAGAACATATTTCCATGAGTAGGATGCCCAAGCACATGTTGGCATGCTCTATTTTAGCACAACACTCCCCTATCATGTGTTGGCATGCCCTGGAACACCTTGGAATAATATTGCATTGACAAACATTAGCTCTTGGCACACATTGGCACTTGGCATGTATTGGAACATATTATTAGTGTGCCTAGCATGCCCCTTTTGAAAAAGATAAAGTCCCAACTTATTAACCCTCTTATGTGTTCATTTCCTTGCATTTTAGCTTGGTTATTCATTTTTTTTCCTTGAAACTCCTTCACAGATATTGGCATACTTTGGCACCATGCACATCATAGCATGTCTTAGCACCTAGCCGCATGCCTTGGCACTATTTGACACATGTTAGCACACCCCAGAACTACCTAGCACACTCTAGTGCTTATTGACATTCCCTAATATTCCCTGGCATGCCTTCCCCATGCTTAGCATATCTTGTCACTCCCTCCTTGGCATGATAGCTAGCACTCATTGACACTCCCCGACACACCCTCATATTCATTCACTTCCATGGATTTTGACCTAGTGGTCCCTTGTGTTGTCCCAGTACTCCCTAACACTCCTCAACATGCATTGGCAATCTTTAGCTGACCTTAGCACTCTTCGATATGCTCTTCCACTTCATAGCATGCATCACACTCCCTGATGCAAATTGGCACTTGGAAAGTCTTAGTATGTTTGGCATGCATTGAGATGACTTGGCATGCTTTGGAATGGTTTAATATTAAATTTGTTTGAGATCAATTATTGGAAACTAGATGAGAAGAATAGAGGAAGATTTGGCACTTAGAATGCATTGACACTTGGCACTTGGCACCTATTGGCACCTAGTGTTGGTGTGCCTAGCATGCCCCTCATGGAAAAGGTAAATTGATTACTTATTAAGCCTATTATGTGCTCATTTCCTTGTAGCTTTAATTGTTCCTCCCTTTTGTTGCCTTGACCATCCCTGGCATGCATTTTCACACCCTTGTACATCTTAGCATGCCTTACCACTTGGCACATCTTAGGTTGTTTGACATGTCTTCGTACTATCTGGCACATGTTAGCATGCCCTAGCATTACATAACACACCTTGGAAGTCATGAACACAAATAGCATTACATTTTTCCATGATTTGGGAACCTTACATTCACTAGAACACCTTGGCACTCCCTAGTTGTCATGCCCTCTGTTATCCTCCACAATGTCCCAGGCTGATGAGGAGATTGATAGAGGTAACTACAGACCAAGCTTTTATTTTGGTAGCTAGCCCAACCAAACCAGAGAGGGCTCTCTCTATGAAATCACAACTAAGAGATGACTGAAATGTAAAGGATTTTAGGCTAGACAGCTACGCTTAGGTGGGTTTCAGAAAATTGAGGGTTTTGTTGCTCGATAAGGGAGAAAAACGAGGCAACTAGGTCAGAGGATCAAAGGGTTACAACATAAAATATATAAAGGAGAAAGGTAGCATTAATTTTATGATGGATCTTAGGGTTTTTTGGTGTAGTGTAGTGTTTAGAAGAAGCAAAAGGTCTTAATGAGCATGAAACATGAATTCATTAAGCAAGAAAGAAAGTAACACATAATGATTTTTCCATCAAAATAGAGCTTTATGCAAAGAATTTTGTTTATAAAATGTAAGGAAAACCATTCAAGAATTGATGAATAGAAAGATAATATGAATATATTTCATATAAATCTATAACAAAGAAAAAATAACATCACAAACTTACTGCACATGAATTCCTAGATAATAGTTGCAAATTGTGTCCTTTGATTTCCAGAAAATGTCCAAGTACAAGCTACAATAGTTCTCTCCTCTGAAATCAAACCCATTATATCATTGAGAAACTGATACATAAAGACAAAAACAACATCTCTCCACTCTCAGGGGTCGAATCCATGACTCTATGTTATAGACATTTTTGTGCCTTACAACATTGAGCATGAAATGTCCATAATCTAAGGGATCCAAAGTCCCTAAACATGTGTTCCTACCCCTAGAGGAACAAGGCTAACAAACCACAACAATTCACAGAAGTTCTCCACCAGAAACTGCTCAAAAACAAGTCAATTCAGGATCATGTCAATGGCTCCACTGGCTGTCTGCGCTGAATGTCAAAGCCAACACTGACTACCTGCGCTAAATGTCAAAGCCAACACTGGCTACCTGCGCTGAGCGAGAGTGGACATGTGGCAAGCTCATTTCTCAAGGTGTCAAAACCCAGGAAGCTTCCAAAATGACACTTGCCTCAGGGAATTCGACTATGATGAGTAAGAGGTTCCAAAATCTCCAAGTGGAAGCAAGAACCTCCAAGTGGAATCAAGAACTGACAGAGGGAGAGGACACTAGTCAGATCTCAAGCTGACTCATCCTCTCTCCAAACATCTATATATGGATCTCTCCTCCATGAGATCTGGAGGCTGGAAGTTTGTTATTGCAAAGAATTGCTGTTGGTTTGAGATCAGAATCATTGGGTGCTTAATGCTTTGAAGGGAGGTGAAGATAGGAATTCCATTTTGCTGGGAAGGAGATGCTGGATTGGAGCCCTCTGGGTTGTATCTCTTCCTGAACCTTGTTATTCATCAATAAAGCTATCTTGGTTTCTCCTATATACTAGTGTATCTTTGATGTATGATTGCATTAGTATGTTTAGTTTACTTCTAATCCTGAACTAGTTATGAATATGAATCTATGTCTTGTGTAGCGTTCTTCTCTTGTGATCTTGCAGAAACCTGTTGAAGCTGGGCGAGCGAGAAGGCAAGTAGCTGGGAACTCTCCAAGAGAAGAGAAACCGGATCGAGGGACAAACGGAAGACACCGGTTAGTCCAACCATCTCTCTTCATTCTTAATTCATAAAGGAAGAATACTAGAATAGTTGTCTCTGTTTGTTGCTAAGGCACTGTCACACCTTAGGTGGATAGGATCGTCCTGCATAGGCATTTTTCCCCACAACAAATTGGCGACCCCGCTGGGGACATCTGTTTAGTCATTTTATTTGTGTCTCTATCATTGTTTGTTTCATAGACTCAACAGCAACAATCGAACTGCATCTGCTCTTCTCAGATGCAAAGTAGACAGTTGCTGCCTTGATCCAATCACTAGATTTGTCTATGATCTGAACAATGGACTCACAAATGATTTGATGATCCTTTGTGATAGATCTTAGTACTCCCTCAAAGCATCCCTTTGATTGTACCTTGCTTGTTGCTTTTATTTGGCCTGAAACCGTTGATTAATCAGCAATCTGTGACCCAGAACCCAGTGAGAAACTCTCGTTTCTCCTTCAGCGCGACCCCTGTGAGGAGGTTCTACATTTCAACGCAGGTCCCGTGAAGGCTACCTGCACTGAATGTCAAAACCCCAGTGTTGAGGTTGCGCTGAACCAGTTTGGCCTTGTGCAGCTGGGGTTCTCTGCTCTCTTTTGCCCTGTTTTGATCTCTGATTTTTGCAGCCTGTAACCAGCATAGGTACCAGTCTGATAACTCCTTTTCTCTGCTTAAATTCTGCCTCCTTTTGTACAAAAAGAGTATGAGTGTTTTTATGTGTTTGTGGCGTCATTTACAGTTTTCCTTTGCATGAGTGAAATAATCATCCTGTAGCCCTTGATTCAGATCTGTTGATTGTGATCTTAGGAGAGAGTTCATTGGCTGTTTATAGTTGATTATACATTTGCTTTTGCTTTTGGTTTGAGTTTGTCTCTTTTAAGTGTCGAAACAAGTGTTCATTTCGAAAGTCGCAAAGTGTTGTATTCTCTTCTACCCTTTCTGATTTCGAAAAAGTAAACTTGTTTGTACTTGTCATTTAAAAGCAAATTCAAAGTTGTACAAAAAGCTTTCTTTGTAGGCATCAATACTAAGAAAGAGGAAAACAAACACCTGCATTGTGCATTTGCATCTTGATAGTTTGCATGCTTGATTTAGGAAAAGTGCATTAGAGTGTGCTGATTGCTCTTTGAGAAAAGATGGTGTCTTTCTTTTCCCTTAGTAGCTAGGATTTTCAAAGTTGAAAAGATATAAAGCTTGCTTATCATCTTTAGACTGCATTTAGGAATTGTACCATACATCTCGTGGTGATCCAGAAAGGCAAATTTCTAAAAAAGATCAACTTAAAATAAACTGAATGAACTTAACAACGCTTTGCAACATAACGCACAACATAGAGGTCTAGTCTAGAGACGTGTTCCGGTGTCGTAAAGCCTGGTGACTGTTGATCTCGTTGAAGGTGGGTGATTCTTCCTGAGGGACGATAGCGCCAGTACGGATTGTGCTCCCACGTACCGTTGCGTATATATTGGGAGACCCCTATAGGCATAAAACCTTTATCCTTAGGAAGCCGTGTCCGCCGCCCTATTGATCGCAATGCATTGAACACAACATTCAGGAAGATCAACCGCCCGTACCTTAAAAAGTATTCTGCGGTTTTGCGAAAAGTTTGGCACACCCTCTGCCTAGAACTCCAGAGCAGTTCCTTTTGGCCTTTTTCAGACTCTATAACAGAAAAAGTCCATCCGAGCATTTGTCACTTCGGGCTCGTTAAAACATCGAAGGAGACTAGAGTCATCTTTAGCTTTTTCTCGACTCTTTAAAAGTGAAAAGGCAAGTTGTGTCTAAGCGTCGTTAACAATTTATTTTAAACGGAACAATCACCCTTTATTCCTACGTTGATCTTTAGGTTGAAAAAATGGAGCCCACCAACCAAGGAATTCCCCTTGGTGGAAATCCTAGTCCCTTCTCCTCTTGGGGAGATGTTGGTGCGCCCCATATGGCCACATTGTTGCTTCCAGGACTGACAATTGGCCTGCCGGTCTAGCTCTTTTCAACCAATGTCATTCAGAACACCACTATTCCTGAACAGTCGAGTCAACAGTTAGATCAGACCAGAATTTCCCACCAGCCTTCGACTTCATATAATTCTTCCTCTCCTCCTTCCTCTTCGCTTGACGGAACTGGTAAAACAAAAAACCAAGTTCCTAAGGAGAAGAAGGAAAATAAGAAGAAAGAGAAGAAGAAGAAGGAGCCAAAAGCGACTGGGGGAAAACAAGTGTCGTCTGACAAAAATCCACACACAACACTAGCAAGGCCTAAATCGCCATGCGTCATATGCAAGGGAGACCACTTCCACAGAGATTGTCCCTGCATCCCTCGGATACTAAGGGACTGGTCTCCCCGTTTGCACAATTCGGTAGCGTCAACCTCTGATAGCCATGTTGACAGCCCACCGTCAACTAGTGAAAGTGAAGCCCCAGGACAGAGAGGGAAAGCTAGATTTCCCTGCAAGCTGTGTGAAGGCAACCATGCCATCCACCGTTGTCCCTTCTTAGACGAGGCTAAAAGAGTTTTGGAAGATCGCCCGATTTTACGAGCGCAACTTCCTCCTGGATATCAAAAACTCCTGCCAAGTCCTTCACTAGTTGAGAACCTGGCTGGCCCGCTCAGGTGGTCAGCCGAAGCACCTATCATTGAAGATGAACCGTCTGAATCCATACCTGATGAAAGTCAAAAGGTTGAGGCGGTAGTTGACCCAGTTTTTCCTTCAGAGGCTCTATCTTCGAATGATACCATCACAGAGGAGAATAAAGATGACACCGTCCAAGTTCTCTTCATCAACACAGACTCTGACGAACAACGGGGCAATTTGCCCATTCCTTTATCGCAGGAAGGAACTTCGTCAGGGTCATACCCGGCCGTCTATTCGGTCCCACCACCAAGCAACCTAGTTGTCTCGTTCGACTGGAACCAACTAGGCAGACCCCGATTACCAGCCAGTATACCATTCAGAATTATCGTTCAAATATACAAAATGGTAATGGCTGGCACTATTATTGATGAGGGGGCATCTGTGAGTATCCTTTCCTCTATTGCTTAGAAAGCGCTTGGTTCGCCAGCGATTTTGCCTGAAATGAGAAATCTATCAGGCTTTGATAAAGGAACCAGTCGACCTTTAGGGATCCTCCCCAATGTGCCTATCACATTGAAAGAGAAGACCGTTCAAATGAACGTGATGGTCGTTCAAGGACCCTTGGATTATAACCTACTCCTTGGACGAGACTATATATATTGCATGGAAGCCATCCTCTCCTCACTCTTTAGAGTAATGTGTTTTCCGCATGAAGGAAGAGTGGTCAAGCTCATGGACCAACTTTCGTTTCTCGGATCACGCATCGCAAATAGTCATGTACCATCCCTAAATGGTCTCTTCACGCAAGAAGTGTCTCAACCCACGGTCCGTCCTCTTGATGAGCGCGAGTAATCCGGGAGGATATGACTGAAACCCAGGGGGCATGCGTCCTGGTCTGCTTCGGCAGGGAAACTTTGGGTATAGAGTAGGTTTCCGCGGGAGAATATGACTACTCCGTACCCCGTCCGTCTAGGAAGAGGGTTGTTCTAGAATAAGATTATTTTGTCAAAGTTATGTGAGTTGGCGAGCTACGTCGCTCACCTTTGTCTATTTCGGTAGACATCGTCGAAGAAGAGTTTTATTCGTGCCCGCGAATGAGACAATCTTTGGGTAACCTGAAAGAGGTAGGCCTCTCTCGGTGAAACGAATGTTTTGACGGAAATGAAGTAGAGGTAACCTTGAAATTGTAATTTATACCTGGGGGCATGCAAACCTTTTGGAGTGCAAGCAAGGGGCAGCTATTTATTTTTTAAATTTTTAGGACCTCTAACCCTCTGAACTCGTAGGATTAGTCGTTCCCGAACTTGCATAACGAAAGGATCCGGAGCAAAGCTTATGTAAGATCTAAGCTCCCTAAAAAATAGCATCTTCAATGAGACACTCTTATCATATGACTGGTATAATCGAGCAGTTTTAGCACACAGTTCATGCCCGTTAAAAAATAAACGCAAGATCCGAGCAGTTTTAGCACATAGTTCATGCTCGTTAAAAAATGAACTACCCGGTAAATAACCACTGTGAATGTAACATTATCAGCCATTAAAGCCTTGGTCGTGTTTGCACCGTCACCTCCACTTTTCCATTGGCCGATCGTTCACCTCCATATGATTGTTTACCCGTTTTGAGGAACAGCTGCGAAGAGTGATTTCACCTAGCCATCCTTGTGACACTGTCGTGATTGGAAAATTCCAACCTGTACCTGGAATCAGCTGCTAACCCTGTTTATCACTCGTTCCTCAAAAGACGAGTCTTCTTTAAGCTCTTTTCATCTGACTCGTAAAATATGAAAAGATTGCCGAGTTTTGGCCTTCCAGCTCGTTAAAGCGACCGGAAGTGTTATCCCTCCTCTAGATTTTAATCTTTTTGGACCTGAGGGATTATTGCACAAAAAGATCGAGCGCTTGTTTTGTTCGGCTCGCTAAAACTATCGAAAACTCATCCCTTCTGTATTGTTTTATACTTTTTCGGACTTAAGGGATTAGATGACGAAAAAGGGACTTTGGAGTTATCTTTACGTACCTTTTCAGACTCTCTAAAAATGAAAAGGGACCGAGTTGTCTTTGTCATTAGACTCGTTAAAATCATTAAATAGCGACAAACTTGTCTTTAGACGAGAACGAGTTTCACTATCGCTAGGCTCGTTAAAACATAGCGATGGGCTTGCCCGAAGGGCAGGTTATAGAACAAGCATATGTTATCCTCCTCAAGCTTGACAAAAATAAAGAGGTATTGGTCAGCAATGACTGGGGAAAAATTGGGAGAAACTCAAGAAAACTTTGATGGTAGCAAGTCGCTCTTGAACATGACACTTTTCCTCCGTACCACAATCGGGTTGGGTTGTTTCATTCACCGGTCACATCACCATGGTCTCGCCATACCATCCATATATGGGGTAATGCTACCGATCCATCGCATCAGTGTCACCATATGTTCAAGAGAAGTCGTTCAGAAAAGTCAACCGTGTCCCATCCACTACCATACATTATCCTTCATCCTTTCATGACCGCCACCCTGAATCATATGTCACAGATCGTTTTCACCTCCATCAAAATCATTAGCTCCTTCTGTGTCACTGATGTGGGATTCATTAAGGCCCTCCTTTGACAGATCGCTTCTTGTCAACATCAGCTCATTATCCAAGAAGTTGATCTAGGAACACCCCCTTCAGTACTTTGAAGCTTGCATGCCTCAATGGCAAGTTTCTCACTTCCGGCGACAGGTATACATCAATGACCTTCGACCGAAATATTTTGCGTGGTGTTCGACGCCAAGTCCTTTATTCACACCACGTGAATTGTACTGCAGTACCTTGAGGGTCATTATCATTATCGGTGATTCCTCTCGCGCTTGTTAACGGTTTACCTCATTGACCGGTAATCAAGTGATGTCTTTCCATGTTCGACTTCAGAACATTTCTCACATGGATCGACTTGTACTTTGAGTGAAGATCGAACGAGTTTGAAGACCCCGGATCTAGTTTCATCCATCCGGGCTGCGATAGATATTCAGGAAAAAGAAAGACATTGACATGTACATCATTACAGCAGATATTCATCCTACTCAAAGGATGATAATTTCATCAAAATTATCAGTCTACCATCAGACGATTGTCTATTATATGTACAGAAAAATGAATTTATAAAGTTGCACATGGGAATGCCCACCTCAGCTAGATCATGAAAGCAGTATGAAAAATAATGTATTGTATTGTATCTTATTACAGGTCTCCTCCCAGCATTGGATGAACTTCGGACCCTCCTGGATAAAGCATTTCACCCGATAAACGGCCTCATACTTTAGGGGGCAACTGTTATAGACATTTTTGTGCCTTACAGCATTGAGCATGAAATGTCCATAATCTAAGGGATCCAAAGTCCCTAAACATGTTGTTCCTACCCCTAGAGGAACAAGGCTAACAAACCACAGCAATTCACAGAAGTTCTCCACCAGAAACTGCTCAAAAACAAGTCAATTCAGGATCATGTCAATGGCTCCACTGGCTGTCTGCGCTGAATGTCAAAGCCAACACTGACTACCTGCGCTGAATGTCAAAGCCAACACTGGCTACCTGCGCTGAGAGAGAGTGGACATGTGGCAAGCTCATTTCTCAAGGTGTCAAAACCCAGGAAGCTTCCAAAATGACACTTGCCTCAGGGAATTCGACTATGATGAGTAAGAGGTTCCAAAATCTCCAAGTGGAAGCAAGAACCTCCAAGTGGAATCAAGAACTGACAGAGGGAGAGGACACTAGTCAGATCTCAAGCTGACTCATCCTCTCTCCAAACATCTATATATGGATCTCTCCTCCATGAGATCTGGAGGCTGGAAGTTTGTTATTGCAAAGAATTGTTGTTGGTTTGAGATCAGAATCATTGGGTGCTTAATGCTTTGAAGGGAGGTGAAGATAGGAATTCCATTTTGCTGGGAAGGAGATGCTGGATTGGAGCCCTCTGGGTTGTATCTCTTCCTGAACCTTGTTATTCATCAATAAAGCTATCTTGGTTTCTCCTATATACTGGTGTATCTTTGATGTATGATTGCATTAGTATGTTTAGTTTACTTCTAATCCTGAACTAGTTATGAATATGAATCTATGTCTTGTGTAGCGTTCTTCTCTTGTGATCTTGCAGAAACCTGTTGAAGCTGGGCGAGCGAGAAGGCAAGTAGCTGGGAACTCTCCAAGAGAAGAGAAACCGGATCGAGGGACAAACGGAAGACACCGGTTAGTCCAACCATCTCTCTTCATTCTTAATTCATAAAGGAAGAATAATAGAATAGCTGTCTCTGTTTATTGCTAAGGCACTGTCACACCTTAGGTGGATAGGATTGTCCTGCATAGGCATTTTTCCCCACAACACTCTAGGAACTATTCCATGAGGTGTTATGACCAAACCCTAATGTCTAGGGAAGTTAAAAACAACTTCTACAATTAACTTTGACTCCAACCTCTCTCATAAATGAGGTAAAATTTACATCAAAATAGCTTACAAAGACTAACCACACATTATTTACATTTACATTTACCGCTCACATTCATCTACTTCACCCTTTTTACTTTTAGCAAAGTCAAACTAGGAATTACAAAGAATTACATAGTGAAAAATTTACAAAAATCTCAGAAATTTCCAGGTGTGTAGCGAGTTGTTAGAGTCCATTTTTGAGTGCCTTTATGAAGTTAAAATCCCTATCTAAATCATTTTATGGAATTAATGGGGATTTTGGATGTCTTTAGAGTATTTGTTCATTCAAAATGACCCATTTTTGGCTGAGATATGTCCATTATCCCAAGGTGTCTCTAGGTGCGCAATGAAATGGAAAAAGAGGGTCATAAAGGTGATTTTTGGCCTCTTTTTTTCAAATTTCTAAAAAACTAAGTCCTAGACTAGGAAAGTGGGAAAAATTATTTTTAGAGGGGCTCATAATATTTCAAAAAATTTTGATCTTCCATAATTTGGAGCCCTGAGGAAGAAGCGCAGCGTGAGCTTGCTGTGCTCCTAGACAGAAAATTGCCCAAAAATTGCAAGTTTGCACCAAAACACAAAATTTTCTCCAAATCCTCCCAAAATTTGCCAGAGATGCCTGATGAGGTATGTTATGCAATCATGGATGCATCAGCAAGGAAATCTAACTTACCCTTCTCCTCTTGGCTGATTAGGGTTTCCTTGAGTTTTTCCTTCAACTGCTTGATTTTGACCTTGGCAACCTGATTCCTTGTGTAATAATGGATGGTCATTTTATTTTGCAACTTTTTATCCATATTGGCCTTGTCAAGGAGATTCTCAAGGTGGAAATTGAATTTTTCAAGCCAAAAATCCCTGTCCTCATTTATTTCCATGGAAATCCTCTCTTCAAAGGTCAATTCTTCCATTGGTGGCTTTTGTTCTCTTTTGCTCTGAAGTGCATTCCTAAGACCCATTGTCCTTGGTCTCTTCCTTGCCACATGTCCTTCATGCTTCTCAGTGTCCTCATGGTCCACCACTGCCTTTCCTTTCATCTCTTGTTTCTTGGCTTTGAATTTCTCTTTCTCCATGACTAGTTGTTTTGCCTTAAGTTGATTGTTTTCTTGCTCAAGGAATGAAATGATGAATTTGGCCCTTTCAAAATTGTCCTTGAGCTCCATGATCTGAGAATCCTTCTCTTTGATGACTTGTTGTAGGTTTTGATGCTCATCATGTGCCTCCAAGTCAACTAGGTCAAATTCATTCTCAATGGGCTCCTCATCATGCAAAGAAGCCTCATGATGTGATGGTGATCCCTGTTCTACTGATGTAGTAGGCTTGGCCCCTTCCTCAATTTGAGGAGAAAACACAAGGATTTTTCCTCTCTGATGTGTCTAGGTCACCTCAAGCCTAGGTGCCTTGGAAACCTCATTATGTTTGCTTGATGACCCCACCTCCATGGGTTGTACTGACATCATGGTTTGGTGTTGGCTTGGTGAAGTGGTTATATGCGTTTTCAAGGTTGCCTCAATGAAGGTGTCCCATGTCATGTTATTCTCTTTCAACTGATGGAGTACTATAACCTTTATCAGGCTATGGTGAAATAGGCTGGGATAATGTACTTTTCCTTTCAATTGTGCCCTTTCAGACATTTTGGTTAGGCTCCTATACAAGTAGCTGGACAAATTTAGAGACTTGGTAGCTGTAAAGTGCATGAGCAGTCTTATGTGGTATTGATATAGCCTAGAAAATATGCCCTCACATGTGAAGAAATTCATGACAGCCTTCATCAATGGTGCATATCTCTCCAACAAGTATCTGATGGGAAAACATGTGAGTGATCTCATTTGTATTGTGATTTCAAGTAGGGTTTGTACTCTTCTAGGTCTAGGTTCATGCCTTTGAACTAGTTTTCACCATGGTTTGGTATGCCTGTAGCTTGAGAGATGTCATCCACTGAAAATATGAAATCAGTCCCTGTAATGGTGATCTTGTCTTCCTTCAAGGTGAGGGAAAATATACATGTGAGATGCTCATGGTAACCAGCCACTTCCTGCACTCTTTGACAAAACCCTAAACAATTGACATCTTCAAGGCATTTCATGACAAATGGGGAGGAGGTGAATTCATTACAATTGTAGGGCTCAAACCTTAGTATCTTTCAGCCCTTTTTGTACTTCCTCTTCTATAATGGTGATGAGTCAGGCTCCATACTTCAAACCCTAGGTGAAAGGAAAGAAAAAACAGTGAAATTTGCTGCAATGAGGGAATGAGGTGGTATGATGGACTTAGGAGTTGCCTAAATTTGTAAGGAAATTTAGTAGGGTGGTGGATGATGTCAGTGAGTAGGGGAAAAGGGAATTTTGGGAAATGAGTGAGGGGAGGGGGTGGAAAAGGCCAAAACACAAGCCTATACTAGAAAGAGATATGGTAGATTAGGGTTTAGAGGAAAGTGATAGAAAATGAGGGGATAAGGATTTGTGATGGATGGAAATGGTGTATTAGCTGCAAACAGAGGTGTAGGGACAATGAATTTAGGGTTTAGGGCAACAAATCATTTGAGGATTAAAACCATGAAAATCATTTAAACCCTAGAAGAAGAAGTATTTGATCATTTTCTTGACATATGAGGCAAAGGAGGGCATGAAAATGATTAAACTTACTTGTTATAGATCTTGGAGGATGAAATTACTGAAGAGGAGCTTTGAAAAATGAATTTTGGTGGTCAAACAACAATTTTGGACAACTCTACCCCATGCACAATGAAGCCTTCCTGTGCATAGCGGGCCGTCCAGGTGCATAGAGAAGGCTCTCTGTGCGCATCGAGAGTCAATTTTTTCTAGTGAGGGCTATGGAATCACAATTTTTTGCAAAGGAGAGGAAGGAGCTTGATGCTAGGATGGTAGACAAGTGAAAATGAGTGTGAATGAGCTCCTCCATGTGCTTTTATAATTTTCTTTTGGTGTCTCAGTGATTAATGAGGTAGGATGGCCCACCTCACCAATGTAGATTTTAACCCTGTACAAAAATTACCTGCATACGAATTCTAAAACAAATAAAATAAACAATGCGAGAGCATAACACATAAAACACATATAAATAGATATTTTCCCCTATATCCCAAAACTAGAACTACCAGCTTGATTTTTCATTATTTTCCTTTCCATGTTATAATACATATTTATACATGTGAAAGCATCCAATACCATGGACCGAAAACCATCGTGTCCATAACCATGGACCAAAAACCATCGTTTCCATAACCATGGACCGAAAACCATCGCGTCGAAAAACATGTGTGAAAATCATGCACAAAACCATAGGTGGGTCTGCCCAACTTAACATAGGTTGCAAAACCAAAATTTTCTGGGGCGCTACCCCGGACCCCATAGAGTGGGGCTACCTGCACCCCTCAAACCCCCCTTGGCCCCCCCGCTATGCAATCGGCACAATGAAGGGTGGGTTTCACCCCCCCTCTAACTCCCCAAATAACTACGTGGGCTAGTTGTGGAATGAATATAACACAACCCAACATTCTCCCACTTGTTGTTTTATTTCTATAGGGGACCACAAGAGAGCTTAGTCATTTATCCAGCCCTACAACGCCCATTACTTCTCTACACCAAGAGAACTTCTCAGAGCTCACATATTTTGTCAATGCATCTGCAGTATTGTTCAAAGTGACCACCTTTACCAGCAACACCTTTTTGTCTTCTATCATATCCCTCACAAAGTGATACTGAACATCAATCTGCTTTGTCTTTGAATGATATGCAAGGTTCTTTGCTAAAAAAATTTCACTTTCGCTGTCACAGTCTATCCTTATAGCTCCCTGTACTAACCCATACTTGAACACAATCTCTGCAACCAAATTGATTCCTTGCTTGCATGAGTTGCTACCATGTATTCTGCCTCTATAGTTGATAGTGCCACTACAGATTGTTTCTTACTCATCCAACTAATTACACCTCCAAATAGGTTAAACACATACCCACTTGTAGATCTTCTCTAATCTAGATCTCCAACCCAGTCTGCATCAACAAAGCCATGAATATCCAACACTCTGTCCAATCCTAGTCTTCCTTGGTAGCACAAACCATAATCACTAGTGCCACGCAAATACTTGAAAACCCACTTCACTGCTATCCAGTGCTCCTTTCCTGGTTTTTACATATACCTACTCAATACTCCCACTGCATGTGCAATTTCTGGTCTAGTACAGACCATTGCATACATCAGGCTTTCAACTGCACTTGCATATGGAACACGGGACATGTCCTCTTCCTCTTCTTGTGTCTTGGGACACTATTCAGAAGATAACTTTACACCCACAGGAATAGGAACCTTCACCAGTTTACTATCCTGGATATTAAATCTCTGCAATCTTGTCTTGACATACTTCCTCTGGTTTCACTAGAGCTTCCTCTTTGTTGGATCTCTTTTAATTTCCAAGCCCAAAATATAGTTTGCAACACCAATATCTTTCATATCTAATTTGGAGGACAATTAGGTCTTCAAATCCTGGATAATTTCTTTTTCATTTCCAACTGGCAAAATATCATCCACATATAAGACCAAATAAATAACATGGTCACCAATTAATTTAAAATACAAATATTGATATGCTTTGCTTCTGGTGAAGCTAAGTACTCGTATAAATGTATCAAATTTCTGATACCACATCCTTGGTGATTACTTTAACCCATACAAAGACTTCTTTAACTTGCATACCAGTTCTTTCTTACCCTTCACTGCAAATCCCTTAGGTTGCTTCATGTATATTTCCTCTTCCAGATCCTCATGAAGAAATGTTGTCTTCACATCCATCTGTTCTACCTCAAAATCAAAAGCAACAGCAATAGATAAAAGAAATCTAATAGAATTTACCTTGGCAACAGGAGAAAAAATATCACCAAAATCAATTCCCTGCACCTGGGAATAACCTTTTGCTACCAACCAAGATTTGTATTTATCCACATTTCCTTCTGCATTTGTCTTCTTCTTGAACACCCATTTGCTGCCAATGGGTTTCCTTCTAGCCAACAACTCTACTAGAACCCAAGTCTCATTTTTGTGCAAAGATACCATTTCATCAACCATGGCCTCTTTCCAGAGTTTTCCATCCTCTAAGTCTACTCCTTCTTTCACAGTTTTAGGATCATCATCAGTAACAAATAAAGAAAAATTTGAACAGAAAGTAGATGGACTATACCTTTCTAGTTACCTTCGTTCTCAAACAGATCTTCTCACACCCAGAGTTTGTCGCTCTTCATCTTCTGATTCCTCCTCTGTTGTAGAGTCTGATTCTTCCTCCTTTAGCTCAAACTCTATCTTCTTAGGTTCCTTTGGTTGGACTTCATGTTTAATAACATCTTTCACCTCTTTGAACACCACATCTTGGTTGTACACAACCTTCCTTGTCATTGGGTTCCAAAGCTTATAACCCTTTAAACCATCCTTATACCCAATAAAGATGCACTTTTCAGATTTACTTTCCAACTTGGTTCATTTCTCCTTTGGAGCATGTACATATGCATCACATCCAAATACCCTCAAATGTGAAAGAGAGGGTTTCTTACTAATCCATACCTCTTGTGGAGTTTTATCCTCCAACACTAATGAAGGTGATCTGTTGACCAGGTAACATGCTGTCTCCACTGCCTCTACCCAGAATTCTTGTCCTAACTCGGCACCACTGAGCATGCTTCTTGCCTTTTCCATCAACGCCTTATTCATTCTTTCTACAACTCCATTTTGTTGAGGTGTATATGGAGTAGTCTTCTGCCGTGCTATACCACATTTCTTACAAAATTCTTCAAATTCCTTACTGCAAAACTCTCCATCGTTATCTATCCTCAGCACCTTTATCTTCTTCTCTATTTGGTTTTCCACAAGAGCCTTGAATTCTTTAAACATGTCAAAGGCTTCAGATTTCTTCTTAAGGAGATATATCCATGCATTACTTGAGAAGTCATCTATAAATGATACATAGTACATAGACTTACCCAATGATGGAACATTCACAGGTCCAAACACATCACTATGCACAAGCTCTAATATATGTTTTGCCCTCTTACCACTAGAGGGGAAACTCACCTGATTCTACTTTCCATATACACAATTTTCATAGAAATCAAAATCCAGAGAGCTATTACTCATACCTTCTACCATACCTTTACCATGAAGTATTCAAAGGCCCTTCTCTCCAATATGTCCAAGCCTTTGATGCCATAGCATCTTCTCTCTAGAGACCACTAGATTTTCTGCTCCACTTTCAGGAAGCACAAAACTATTGCACCCATCAACAACCGTGCTGCCTTGCAGCTTGTACAGAGTTCCAATCCAAAATTCCCTCATCAATACCAGTGCTCCCCTAACCATCTTGCAGTTATCCTTCTGGAACATTGTTTTTACACTTGCATCATCCAACTTGCTTACAAAAATCAGATTTTTGGCTAATGCAGGAATATGCAGAACACCCGAAAGTTTTCTAACCCTTCCACCTTGCAACTTAAACTTTACTTTTCCATGACCAACGATTATAGCCTTCCTATCATCCCCTAAGAATACATCACCACCATCGTATTTCTCATACTTGCAGAACCACTCTCTATGGGGAGTGAAGTGAAAGGATGCACCTGATTCAATCAACTATGCCTCATGATCTACATGTGTACTTGAAGAAGCCAAGTACACATCCCCACCTTCATCTAAGGTGGTTTTTGCCTCTACAAAAAGAGAATCATTAGATCCCTTTCCTTTATCAGGAGCTTTAGATTTACAGTCCCTATTTTAGTGTCCTTCCTTTCCACATTTCCAGCGCACCACCTTTATAGGTTTTCTTGGAGATTTAGATCTCCCTCTAGATTTAGATCTCCCACTCGATGACTTATTTTTGTTTCTATTCTGGGACCATCCTTGTACAAACAAGGCATCACCATTTTGTCTCTCCATATTTTTCAGTCTCATCTCCTCCATCAGCAAGGATGAGACTATTTCATCAAACTGCAAGGTAGTCACATTGCTACCTATTGCAATAACTAGACTATCCCACAAATTTGGTAGAGAACACAACAAAATGATGCACTTATCTTTATCTCAAATTTTAGTATCAACATATGCTAACTAACTTAGAAAAATATTAAATGCGTTCAGATTCTCTGTCACCAGGTCTCCATCTTTCATCCTCAGGTTATACAACTTTTTCTGCATGAATAGTTTATTCACTAGAGACATAGATTGGTACACAGTCCCTAACTTGTCCCACAAATCCTTCACCATATCTTCCTCTAATACATTCAACAATATTGAATCTGAGACACACAATTGTATTGTTCTCTTTGCTTTCCAATCCAACTTTTTCCATTCTTCATTGGACACTCCCGTTGGTTTAGTACCTGGATCTACCACGATCGACTGATCTTTATCCACCAGTAGATCCTCCATCTTGAGTTTCCACAACTCAAAACTCTGACCATTAAATTTCTCGATCTTTATCTTTCCACTGCTCACCATCTTCTTTCACCACCAGAATCGATCTCGCAGATCTCCCATTGAACAAGGTATACGACAGGCCCAAGTGAAACCCCTTGAAGCAAAAAAGAAATCTGATACCAAATGTAGGTTTTAACCTCGTATAGAAATTACCTGCATAAAAATTCTAAAACATAAAATAAACAATGCGAGAGCATAACACATAAAAAACATATACACAGAGGTTTTCCCTTGGATCCCAAAACCGGGACTACCAGCTTGAGTTTTCATTATTTTCCTTTCAATGTTATAATACATATTTATACATGCCGAAGCATCCAATAGCATGGACCAAAAACCATCGCGTCCAAAACCATGGACTGAAAACCATCGCGTCCAAAAACATGTGCGAAAATCATGCACAAAACCATAGGTGGGTCCACCCAACCTAACATAGGTTCCAAAACCAAAATTTTGTGGTTACCTGCACCCCTCAAACCCCCTATGTCCCCCCCACTATGCAATCGGTGCAATGAAGGGGGGGCTCCACCCCCCCACTAACCCCCCGGTTAACTACATGGGCTAGTCGTGGAAAGAATATAACACAACCCAACAACCAATTCACTTTATTTTTTAGTTTTGTAGCCTTAGGACCTATTCTTGTAACTTTAGAACCTTAGGAACATTATTACATCTAAAAACATAAATTACATTTGAAATCAAGTGTTATTGAACAAATTTACCTATTGCTACTCCTCATTTGCCAGATTTATACATGAAATGATTGATTTTGTGACCTTAACCCTAATGACCTAATGGTGACACTGAGCTGAATGGAGACCATGATGATGTGACTGAAGTGATATTAATGATGTTTTCATGATGGTAGACTCAATTGAGTGATGAAAGTGACTGACATATGAAATTCTTGAGAGAGTGGAAATAGCCCTAGACACACTAGCCAATGACCAAATTTTTATTTGAAGACTCACTGAAATGAAAAAAATTTGACTTAACACCCTAACAACACCTTGTAAGAGCATATTTGATCACTGGTGATAGACTGAACTGACTAACACTAACACCCTCACAGATAACCTTACTTTTTTTGCGACTTGGGAACCCAAATAATTCATTAGCAAAATAATATTGTGCCCAACCCAAAGTCTCCCTTTCTCTGAAATTTCTTTGTCCATGCCTTATCACAACCATAGGCTTGCCTCCTGCAAGTCCTATTCTGAACTTCTCCTAAACCACTTCATCCTCGGGACACCTGGAATTCACTGACACTCCTTGGCACACACTCTTATTTGTTCATTTCCAAGAATTTTGACATAGTTCTCCCTTGTGTTCCCCTGACTCTCCCTAACACTCCTCACCATCCATTGACACTCTCTGCCATGTGTTAGCACACCTTTTCATTCCTTGGCATGCCTTGGCACTCCTTAGCTATCATGCCCTCACAACTACCCTTACTTTTTTTTAGACTTGGCCGGAACCCAACCAAGTCCTGCCCCGACTACAACAACTTAACCAAGTTATAGTTACTACAACTAGACTATGCCTTGTTCACCTAAGAGTTGCCTATAACACATCTTAGGGTACTCATGTCCAATCTCAACTCATCCCACTTAACAAGTTACCAATTCAAGGCTCACATCCAACCATGGCCATAAAACAACTAAGAAACACAGTTTACATCTTGACATGCCATAGCACATGGCACTTCTAACAATCCCTTAGCCATATGTCTTATGTGTTAGCATCCCCTATATTTCTTGTCATGCTTTACACTCCATAGAACATCCTAGCGCGCTTTGACATGCCTTGGCACTCTAGCATGCCTTGGCACTGCCTAGCATATAACCTTGTCACTCCCTCCTTAGAACACTTCGAACTCGTTGACACTCCCTATCACACACTCTTATCTCTTCATTTCCATGCATTTTGAGCTATTTATCCCTTGTGTTTTTGTGGCAATCCCTAACATTCGTTGGCATGCATTGACACACCCTCGCACATGGCACATCTTGGTATGTTTCATTGGCACTCTAGCATTCCTTGGAACTACCTAACATACCTTGTCGCTCCCTCCTTACCACACCTAGAACTCATTAACACTCCCTTTCACACACTCCTATTCATTCATTTCCATGTATTTGAAACTAGTGATCCCTTTTGTTTCCTTGGAACTCCATAACACTCCTTGGCATGCATTGGCACACCCTAGCACTTGGCACATCTTAACATGTTTCCCTGGCCTCTAGCATGCCTTAGCATTGCCTACCATACCTTGTTACTCCCTCAGCACACATGCATCTCACTGACACTTCCTGTCACAAACACTTCTTTTTTCATTTTCATGTACTAATTTGACCTAGTGCTCCCTTGTGTTTCCGTAACACATCCTAGCACATGTTGACACACCCTGGAACCTAGCACATCTTGGCTACATGTCGCCTTAGAAATCTAGCATGACTTAGCACAACCCAGCATGCCATGTCACTCTCTCCTTATCACACTTGGAACTTGCTAACACTCCTTGTCACACACTCTTATTCATTCATTTCCATGCATTTTGACCTAGTGCTCCCTTATGTTTCTCTGGCACTCCCTAACACTCCTTAGCATGCATTGGCACACTGTAGAGTCCAAGAACTACTTTATCTTGACACCATTTTTGTCCATGTTACTTCCTTTTTCCTATCGCTATCATCCAAATAAATGAAATAAATATAAGGTTTTGTTAAGAAAAGCCTTCATATGTCCTCTTTTTCATATTTTGTCAATATGCCTTATTGTTTTATTAAAGTTTACATGCAGCTACAGAATTGACCTGATTTTGCAGCTAATCAATAGATCCGCAGCTACTTCCATTGTTGACAGGGTTCGAGTGCGCCAGCTCAACAAAGGAGTATATGGGTAGATAGGGAATGATCCTCTCATGGATTTCTTCCTATTTACTCAAGCTAATCCATCAAGATATTCACACTACAACACGGTCAACCATGATAGTCAACCACAAAGATAATGTGCTAGAATAGAGTCCGAGTTTCAAGAGATATTATCAATTTTCTTTTTCAATAGAAAATCAATGAATAAGCGATATGATTTGGTTTTGATAAGGATTGTCGCAAAGACCTGTAGGCTTGAATTTCTCATGTTGTTAATTAAAAACTCTATAAGAACAATGGCAACTCTGTGTTAAGGGTGCTCCACCATATGTAATTTTGAAGCATCATGTAGAAACTCTTTTCCGATTAATGCAAAGATCTTGGTTCATACATTTTATGTGTTGTTGATTAAAGCTACTCACTGCCTCATGGAGGGCCCCTACATGTAGATCAGGTCTTTGATTCACTGCAATTAGATTTTCTTTTATTTCATAGATTTAATTTATGGATGCTTTGTTTTTATATTTTTAGGATGCAGTTCAATGGAGTTCGCGACTAGGTTCACTTGATTGATCTCTATATCAGTAATCTCATTTGCTTTATACCTAGCATAACTCAATAATCTTGTTTGCTTTACATCTAGCATAACTCAATTATCTCGTTTTCTTTATACCTAGTATAACTCAGTCATTTCATAGCTTAGTAATCTTGTTTCTGCTTTACATTTGCATTGAATGAAGTTATAATAGATAAGAGTGACAATATTTCTCAACATCTAAACTCAAGCACATTTCACCTTTTAAGTTGATAAAATAGGATCTCCTTTATATCATTTCATGCTTTCATAATTAGCTTTGTTTAGCTGCAACATAAAAATCCAAAAACAATTAATAAGTTGAAAAGTAGATTAACTTAATATATTCATTGAAAAGAGTTAAGATCATTATTCAACCATTCTAAAAAGCTCAACTCAATTAGAACTAACTCTAGAGATATCATTTAGAGTAATCAATTAAGAAATCTTAAAAATAACATCCTAGTATAGACAGTAACATCATCTCAATATTGATTCTAGAGTTTGACATTAATTTAGATAACAATAACATAATCACCTTAATGACATAAACAACTTCTAGCACATACAATGCACTTGTACTTCATCAATTTAGCTTCCCTAGTCAATAATTTATGCTTAGAATTTAAGAACATTAAATTGACTAAACACACACCTTGGTGCTTGGAACATCTTGGTATGCTTCCCTAGCACTCTAGCATGCCTTGGCAGCAATGCATAACATACCTTGTCACTCCCTCCTTAGCACACCTGGAACTCGCTGACTGTAATGTTCCAAACTAGGAAAAATAGTGCTATGCAAAGCAGACAATAAAAATAACACCATAAAATTAAATCAAACCATCAGACCATAAATCTGTCTGGCATGTGTTAGCACACCTTTTCATTCCTTAGCATGCCCTGGCACTCCTTAGCTATCATGCCCTCACAACTACCCTTACATTTTTTGCAACATGGGAACCCAACAAAATCTTACCTCAACTATAACAACAGCTTTACCAAGTTACAATTACTTTAACTAGACTATGCCTTGTTCACCTAAGAACTTCCTATAACTCATCTTAGGCTACTCATGTATAATTTCAACTTATCCAACTTAACAAGTTACGAAGACAAGGCTCACATCCAACCGTGGTCGTAAAATTAAACAACTAAGCAACAAATTTTACATCTTGACATGCCATAACATCTGGCACGCCTAATAATCCCTTGGCACTATGTAGCATGTGTTAGCATCCCCTACATTTCTTGGCATGCTTTGGCACTCCCTGACACTTAACACACCTTGTACTCGCTAGCTAACACTCTTTGTCACACTCTTATTCATTCATTTCCATGCATTTGAAACTACTGCTCCCTTGTGTTTCCCTAGAACTTGGCCCTAACACTCCCTAGCATGTGTTGGTGCCACACCCAAAGTCTCCCTTTGTCTGAAATTGATTTTGTCTATCCCCTTATCGCAATTGTAGGCTTTCCTCCTACAAGTCCTATTCTAAAATTCTCCCAACACACTTCATCCTTGGGACACTTGGAATTTACTAACACTCCCTAACACACAATCTTATTTGTTCATTTCCATGAATTTTGACCTAGTTCTCCCTTGTGGTGCCTCAACACTCCCTAACACTCCTCGACATGCATTGACATTGTCTAGAATTTGTTAGCACACCTTTTCATTCCTTGGCATGCCCTGACACTACTTAGTTATCATGCCATCACAACTAGCCTTACTTTTTTTGCAACTTGGGAACCCAACCAAATCCCGCATCGTCTACAAAAACTTGACCAAGTTACAGTTACTACAACTAGACTATTTCTTTTTCATATAAGAAAATCCTATAACTCATATTAGGATACTCATGTTGAATCTAAAATCATACAACTTAACAAGTTACGAAGACAAGGCTCACAGCCAACCAAGGTCGTAAAACAACTAAACAACATAGTTTACATCTTGACATTCCATAACACCTAGAACATCTAACAATCACTTGGCATTATGTGGCACATGTTAGCATTCCCTACATTCCTTGGCATGCTTTGGCACTCCCTAGCACATCCTATCACTCCTTGACATCTAACACACCTAGAAATGGTTGGCACTCCCCATCACACTCTTATTCATTCATTTCCATGAATTTGAAACTAGCGCTCCCTTGTGTTTCCCTAGCACTTGGCTATAACACAACCTAAAATGCATTGGTGCCACACCCTGACACTTGGCACATCTTGGCATGCCTTAGCCCTTGGCATGTATTGGCATGCCTAACATGCCTTGGAATTGTCTAGCATGTGTTAGTACTTCCAGGCATTCCCTAGAACACCTTGGCACGCCCTAGTTGTCATGCCCTCATAGATAGCATTTTTTTTCGACTTGGGAACTCAACCAAGTCATTGAAAAATAATGTTGTGCCCAACCCAGAGTATTCGTTTCTATAAAACTACTTTTCCCATGCCTTATCACAACCATAAGCTTGCCTCTTGCAAGTTCTATTATGAGCTTCTCCTAAAACACTTCATCCTTGGGATGCCTAGAATTCACTGACAGTCGTTGGCACACACTCTTATTCATTCATTTCCAAGAATTTTGACCTAGTTATACTTTGTGTTCCCCTAGCACTCCCTAACACTCCTCAACATGCATTGACACTCTCCAACATGTGTTAGCATGCCTTTTCATTCCTTGGCATGCCCTGACACTCCTTAGCTATCATACCCTCACAACTAACCTTACTTTTTTTTAGACGTGGGAACCCAACCAAGTCCTGCCTCGACTACAAAAACTTGACCAAGTTACAGTTACTACAACTAGACTATGCCTTATTCACCTGAGAACTACCTATAACTCATCTTAGGCTACTCATGTCCAATCTCAACTCATCCCACTTAACAATTTACCAAGTCAAGGATCACGTCCAACTGTGGCCATAAAACAACTAAGCAACATAGTTTACATCTTGACATGCCATAACACCTGACACGTCTAACAATCCATTGGCACTATGTGGCACGTGTTAGCATCCCTTGCATTCCTTGGCATGCTTTGGCACTCCCTAACACACCCTAGCACTCCTTGACATGCCTTGGCACTCTAGCATGCCTTGGTTGAAATTACTTTTTCCAACCCCTTATCGTAACCATAGGCTTGCCTCCTACAAGTCCTATTTTGACCTTGTCCTAACACACTTTACCCTTGAGACACCTAGAATTCATTGACACTCCTTAGCACACACTCTTATTCGTTCATTTCCATGCATTTTGACGTAGTACTCCCTTCTGATGTTTTGGCACTCCCTAACACTCCTCAATATGCATTAACACTATTCGACATGTGTTAGCATGCCTTTTCATTCCTTTGCATGCCCTAACACTCCTTAGCTATCATGCCCTCACAACTACCCTTACTTTTTTTGGGACTTGGGAACCCAACCAATTCTTGCCTCAACTACAACAACTTGACCAAGTTATGGTTACTACAACTATATTGTGTTGTGTTCACCTAAGAACTTATTATAACTCATCTTAGGCTACTCATGTCCAATTTCAACTTATCCCACTTAACAAGTTACAAGTTTTCGAGTCAAGGCTCACATCCAATGGTGGTCATAAAACAACTAAGCAACATAGTTTACATGTTGACATGCCATAACACTTGGTAGATCTAACAATCGCTTGGCACTATGTGGCATTTGTTAGCACCCCATGCATTCCTTGGCATACTTTGGCACTCTCACACACACTACCACTCCCTGACATGCCCTGGCACTTTAGCATGCCTTGGCACTATCTAGAATATAACCTCGTCACTACCTCCTTAACACACTTGAAACTCACTGACACTCCCTATCACACACTCTTATTCATTCATTTCCATGCATTTTGAACTAGTTCTCCCTTGTGTTTCCATGGAACTCCCTAACACTCCCTGGAACACATTGACACACCCTGGCACCTGGCACATCTAGGAATGTCTCCCTGACACTCTAGCATTCCTTGGCACTACCTAGCATACCTTGTCACTCCCTCATTAGCACACATAGAACTCATTGATACTCCCTATAACACACTCTTATTCATTCATTTCCATACATTTGAAACTAGTGCTCCCTTGTGTTTCCCTGGCACTCCCTAACACTCACTAGCATGCATTTGCACGTGCTAACACTTGGCACATCTTGGCATGTTGCCCTAGCATCTAACATGCATTATCACTACCTAGCATACCTTGCCACTCCCTCCTTAGCACACTTGGAACTCACTGATACTTCATGTCAGAAACTCCTATTCATTAATTTCCATGCATAACGTAGTGGTCCCATGTATTTTCCCTACACCCCTTAACACTTCCTAGCACGCATTGGCATATCGTGGCACCTCGCACATCTTGGCCGCATGCTTCCTTGGCACTCTAGTATGCCTTAGCATTGAATAATAAAACTTTGTAAAGTCTTGGTGAATCTTTTACTAAGTTATAAAACATTGTGAAGTCTTGGTGATTTTTTTCATAAAGTATAAAACCATATATGATAATAGGAAAACATATTCATTAAACTATAATATATCAACTTACATGTTTGGAAAAAAAACATAATTTGTTCTTCCTAAGGTGGGCCAACTGTTTCTTTTGAGTTAATTATAGTAAACATGTTATCAAACATGTTTGTATAGGTTTGGGATTCGAACATGGGTCTCAACTATAACTGTACCAGAGTTGAACATGGGTCTCAATCACGAGACCTTTTTGAGATTTGACCTCACCCATCATCATACCCAAAATATTTGTGTTTTGGGTACTTCTCTGCAACATTTTCTAAAATAAAATTAAACAAGTATTTTTTTATTATGAATATTTGACTCTTCTAAAATGCGATTTCAAAGGGACTTGGAAAAGGCACAAATAAAAAATAAAATATTGACAATTTCTAAATCTTTTGTGCAAAGAACACATACATTTGGGCCATGAAAACTTTTCCACAATACGCAGTCCCAAGTTTGAATACGGTTCTCTAAGGAAAGCCACATAAAACATTTTAGTTTAGGGGAAATAGGCCAATACCATAATTTTGAATGCTGCCAACTAACCCTTTGCAAAGGGTAGCTTTCTGATATAGCACAATAGGAATGGCGAGTTGTGACATGCTCATACGAGGAGTTGCAGGCCCATTCAAAAGAATCATCCTCCTTAGAGAGTGTAATACCACTGACAATGAGGGATTTGGCGAAACAGTCCCACTCCACAACCCTGCAGGCCCAAATCATGGGCGCTTTTCCATCTACTAGCTGTGAACAACTCCGAAGGGAACACATAAACCCAATGAAGTCTGGTAACACCTTGAGCACAAAGATGGTTGGAAAGCTTAGGGGAACATCTATGAGAGCACAAAAACACCTATTTCTCTAGAAGCACCTATAATACTTTTGTGGGTTTGAATAATTACTCTTTAGACATGCAAAGATAGATGTCCCCTTTATGGCCAAGTTCCACTGAAATGGTTCCTCCTACCTAACCTACTACATCCATTTATTTCATAACAAGACTACCCTACAAGCCACCAAATGCCAATCATATCCATGAGGTCAACAACAATTTTTGGTTCAAGATATAACTAAGTTGGAACAAACTTAACTCTAGAGCCTATGTTATTTTTCAACCCCTAATGTTTATGGACAAAGAGATATCAATTTTCTAAAGCATGCGGGAACCAAACTATCACCTTTTCCATGTTGACTCCCTATATTGAATATCATAAAAAATATCCATAAATTATTTATCCTTACTAAACCAAACATTTAGTTGAAAATGATCATTCATCATATTACTACTTAACTGCACTTTTTAACCACAAAAAACTTATTTTAATTTCACCATAATTCACCTTTAATATCACAAGCAAAATCCCCTCCAATAATGTTTAGTGACATAGAAACCCAACAATTTTCATACGATTAATAATTATTTATAATTGGAAATACTTCCCTATTAACCAAAAACTTACACATTTCATTTAATTCCCCTTAAAAAATGCATATGTATTTCATTTAAGTTCAATATTTCTCGTGATATTTGTCTTTCAAATATAAAAAATGTCCATTTCCCTCATTTATTTCCGTCACGTTGCAAGGCGTGTGTCCAGGGAAGGGCGAAGGAAAGGCTCAACCCTGCCGTAGCAGATCTGATCTAATGCATCTGGTTGAATTCAAGGGATTGGATTTTCGGTTCCTCCAATCGCGGTGATTTCGTTCTATAGAGGGAAGAGGGAATTTGCACAAGGTTCCCACATTCTTAGGCAATGGCCCAACCCCAAGCCCTCCATCTCTCTTTGCCACTTCAAAATACTTCTAAATACTTCTAGACAAGCACAACTAGGCGTTCAACAGGCTATATGTTCAGGATTCCATGGAGGAAGAGGAAGCTGAAGGCATGGGAGATAATGGCTTCACCAAAGAAGATGACAGGTGCCTTTCCAATTCGAAGATTAGCAAAGAAGCAGATAACAGAGCAATAATACATTGATTACGACAAGGAAATCAAATGTCTTAAGATCATATGTGGTCACTAGCCAGATGCTCTAGCACAGATGGATTGTGATGATCCAGTCATCCCTAAAATTTCCAGAGACCCAAAAAGGGCATCGAATTTGCCTGGACCCATGTTCCTAAGAGTCCTAAAGAAAAGAAATTGGATCCTGAGGAAATGGTTGTGGAATCAGACGAGCAGGATTAAGGCTCTGTGCTAGAGGAGAAGCTTCCAGAGGCTACTAAACCAACTCAAGAGGTAGCTAACTGCATTTTATTTTTATTGTTTACTTACCTTGGATGTCCCAAGTTGATCAATTAGGCTTCATAGCATTCTCATTGGCTCACTATTTTAACTGTTTCTTTGTTTTCAATCCTTCTTTCCTTGCCTTTTTTCATAATTGTAATTCCTTGCTGCCCTATTAAAATTTTATGGTTACCAATGGAGTGTATTTTTTCTTTTGGTGTCATTAATCTAGGATGTTGTAAACACATCTTTCTTTTTAGATGTAAACTTTATTTTAGTATGAAACAAGTGGAAAACAAGCAATAAAATGTCTTGTGCCCTAAACTTTGTGCATTGCTTGGCTTGACCTTTTAGGCATGGGAAAATTAGATAAAGGATTAAATTGACTATAGTTGATGTTGTTTTTGTGATTGATGATGTCAAGTTGAATGGAATGTATAGATTGAAAGATGGCATCATAGATCAAATGACAATGGGATCTCAAAAGCTAAAAGAAAAGTTGTTAGACTCAACCTAGAAAGTGGAGCAATCAGGCAAGAGTGCAAGAGTTTGACCAAGATTCAATTAAAGCTATGCAAAACTATGTTAATAGTGAATTCACCAGGGTTTTTTCTCCCAATGTAGGATCACGCTTGAGATAGAATCACTACATGAGAGTTCTTAGGAATCCATTCTTGAAATTATCTTAACTTGCTTGTACTCACACTATAGAGAATTCCAGGATGATGTTCCTTCCATGGAGCACTCTTTGATGCTCCATAGACATAAAATGACCCCACAATTAGGTTCTTGCCTAGCCATCTCGGTCAAATATTTGTCATATTCACCCAAAACAACATGCTTGCCCTAAGGGCCTCGATCAATAATTTTTTTTTGAGACTTATGAGTTGCTTGTATAACACTAAGCACACCTCTTCTATGCTACCACATTTGGCATACAGGTCAACAAGAGCATTCTCCACAAAGATATTTGAGTCTAGCCTAAATTTAATGATGATTATATGGAACTGCATCCTAAACTAGCACATGCTGCAAAAGCAGTGGAAAAGGTGAAATTATCCACTGTCATCCCATTCTGTTGCAGCTAATTGAACAATTTCAGTGACTCCTCACAAAGACCATTGTGAGCATATTCTTCATCATGGAGAAGACCTTAACAAGCTGATCGTTCAACATAGCTAACATTTCTATATCAAACCTCCGAGAAACATAGTTGACATTTCTATATCCAACCTCCCAGCATCAAATTGGTTAATTCTTGATAATTCACTAATATTAACCCTATGCCAAAATAAGGGGTAACACAGGCTCCAACTTAGAGATGTTATCTTCTTGGGAGTGCCTAAGAGTCTTAGAATTTTGTCATGTATATATGAGAATGGCTTCCACTTCTAGTAAAAGCACCACACAATTTTGTATTTTACAAAGCAAAAGACAAGTCATCTATTTATGACAACATGAAATCAAATTTAGTGATCAAGGGAGCTTATTCATGCTACACTGCTGCTCAAAGGAGTTTATTCCTTTCCTACCCTACTGTAGCATGTGAAAAATGAGGGTGCTACCTAAAATCATTGATCTAGTGCAACCACTTTAAAACTTCATCAATACAATGTTTTCTTCCCTTATGCTAAGTTATCATGCAAAATAATGAAACATGAAAATTCCAACATTCATAGGCTAAGTTTTCTATCACTGATGGGATGAACAAGAATTTTTGGTACCTGCAAATTAGCGGTAGCTTCAAAGTTCAAACGCATGTAAGTGTTGACATAAGTTGCTACAGGATCTTTCCATCCAAGATTGCATAGGACTGTAATAATTATTTCCCATTAACTTTGAAAATTATCCTTTTCTACCACTTGGGAGTACATAATGATGTCATGTTTTGTCCCTCATGAAATATTGGTTCCATGGGATAAGCATGTTGTTTTGGTAAGTCTGTATCAAGGAATGTGAGTGATAGACACATATCAACCATTGCGGGATTAGATTCTGCTGTCTTGGGAACATAATTTCTTTTGAAAATTTGCATCCATGCCTCTATCATGTTGAGAAATCTAGGGCATCACTAGTTAGGTGATTTCTCTACTTATGATAATTTCTTGTGATAGTCTTTTTAATTCTTGAAATATTTTTTCTTGAGTTATTATCGTGTTATTTTCATCAAGACAATTACCAAATCATGAACAATAAAGAGACAAGAGACACAGTATATAGGCTAGTCAGCCAGGGCCAAAAACCTCTCACTCTTTGAGAGGAAAACCCAAATGAAATTCTTCTTATGGAACCTTCAATTGACTAATACCAAGACCATGAAAAATACCCTTGACACTAGAGTCCTCCCAAGACCAAGTCACTAGCCTCCTCTTCAAAGCTGGTCTTCCTCTTCCTCTTCTTGGCTTCCTTCAGATTCTCAGCCTCTTATTGTAGGTTTGTAACCCTACAACATAAACCCTAGATAATTTTCACTCCTTGAATAGTCTCCTTAAGAGAGAGACTCGTTACACTTCTACTCGGCTTCTTCTAGCGAATTCTTCCACCCAAACAGGATCACCTCAATGTGACTGCAATCCTTTTACCTCCTCTTGACAACTTTGGATCTGCTACCTTCACACGTGAGTGAGTAAACTAGCCCAAAATAGTCCACAATGATCTTCACTATCCTTCCTTCTTGCTTCGCTAATGTAGAGGCTTCTTCTAGTAGGATTTGTGCACTTATATGAGAGACTTTCTTCACCGAATTGATTGCCTCCAATTAAGGCCGAGCACTACTATATATACTTGTTTTTCCATGCCCATTAGGCCGATATGATCTCTAGGGTAAGCTGACATTATCTCTCTCAAATCATCCTTACATTGTAAGCCGACTTGAGTGAGGGCTAGTGACAAGGTCTTGGAGGGTTACTTACAAAGACAAGTATGACTCTTTACAATGTGTAACATGCCTTCATTACATGACAATGACTCTTTTAGACTTTTATGACTAGATGACAATATCCCTAAAGGCTCTCAATGGGAACCTGAACTAAAAATAAAATCTCTTCACAGTGTTTGTCCTTCACACTGTATCACTTCATTCCTTCTTTGTACTGTTATTACACTGTCACTAGGAGAGTCTCAGTCTCCTTTTTTTTTCTTTTGCAACCCTGGATACAATCCTTAGCCTTCACTGATCTCTTCGTTTGGTCCAAGATAGAATCTTTGTCTTCGGTCTTATTTTATCACCATTCAATGCTTGATATAGCCCTTAACTGTAGCTGCCACTTTCTTAGAACAGAATTTTATCCTTCGCTTAGATGACAAACTTAGTTTGAGAACCCTTAAGACATTTACGCACCTGTAGTCACCTCCCTTCTTAACTGTAATACCCTTATCTTCTTTGCTTTGAGATTCATATTGTTTTAGATCATATATGTCTGAATTGCTTGATGATTATGAGGTGAGGTTACTCTATATATATAGTGACTTATGCCTGCCATTTAGGCCGACATGAGATCCTGGAGATAGGCTGACATTACCTTAAGAAGAATATTGTCCTTCTTTTAACCAACTGCAAGAGAGATAGTGACAATGTCTTGGAGTGTAACTTTGACATGTGTAACATGACTTCATGACTTCTTACTTAGATTCATAAAAAGACAACAAACCTAAATATATTAAGAAGAAGTCTTTAACCTATGAAAAACACTTCTTTCTCATGAAACCCATGATGCAAGGAATGCAATAAATACATTTGTTTTTTCTTTTCATGAAATCATAATTATAAGTCACTACGAAAACTGAACCTAGTTAGCCCTTTCTTCAACAAGGGCAAGACCACAGTCACTTCCAACCCTTGTTTTCTACCTAGACTTGCTCTCTACACCTGCGGTAGTCCTTTCTTGAGAGTCTGTGCTAGTATGTTGCAATTCTGGGCTGTTCTAGCCCTCATACAGACCTCGACTCTCCTTCTAATCATTGTTTCATGCTTTAGAATGGCTCCATAGGCCTGCAAAAACCTTGTTTGAGGAAAATATACCCATAAATAAGCCCCTCCCTACAAATTTTGAGACTTAGAGCACATTTGAAGCTACCAGAAATCAACACTCCCTCTTAGCGAGAAATTTTCTCTAGAAATGCACCCTGTTGGAGAATCTCCCTGTTCCATAACATCTCTTTCTGCATTGCTGATGTCTAACATCCTGTCCACCAACTACTGTGAAAATGCTACATCTGTACTATTGTTGACCTTGCCACTACCAACACTGCATCCATACTGCAACTCCCTCTGAAATTCTGCATCCATGTTGCTATTGGCCCTGCCACTGCCAACACTACATCCTTCTCCAACTTTTGCTGCTACTACATCAAAAATGTAAAAGCATCCCAAATACTGAACTAACTGTGTTCAGTATGATGCATCTCGTTGTTGGAGTCTGACTATTGCTTGTCTCTACACTGTTACTGACTCTACTCTGTGCCAATTGCACTTCTACCAACTCTGCTCTGTGCTTCTCAGTCTTCGATGCTCCTAGCCATTGCAACTGTCACTCCAACACTCCTTTGTACCAACTGACACTGGTCCATCCTGATACTATTGATTTGGGCTCTCGTAGTAAGGTATTTATCCAATAGGTGGACTCCTCAAGGATCCTGCCCATCTGCAAAAACTCTAAGGGTTTTTATTATTAAGTAGTAGTAATTTCTGAATACAATCTCTAGATGCCTTCCCGACAATCCAGTTATAGAGAATATCACTGACTCTTATCACTTATGGGTAATCTAAGCCCATAAGTGACTCTTGTGGTTCTCCCCCCTCCAAACCCTAAACCCCAGGGCTTAAAGTACCTCCCAGGCTACTCAAAAATCAATAGTCCCTCTTAGCGAGGGTGGTACTTCCACGACTAGGAAGTAACTCATCATCATCATCACTACTTGCAACACTCGCCCAACTCTTGGTGCTCATCACTGCATCAATCGTTGTAGCATGAATTACGCCTCTCTCAAAAGTGTCACTGTCACTGGAAGCATCCTACTTCTATTTCTTCTCCTGTATCGTTTTCCAATCCCTCCATGATTCCTTCTTGGTAGATGTGGAAGCACCCTTGCTCCCCACTGACCGTATGCTCTTCTTGGGCTGCAAAGTCTCCCTTTGAATCTGCAAGATTCTGCTAGAACTCGACTCCCTCTAAGCCTCTGGAACCTGGACCTTCTTCTCTAGAACTTGTACCTATACCTCTGAAGCCTACACTTGCACCTGCTCCACCTGCTTCTTCTTCCCATGATCCATAGGCTTGCCTGTCAGCCTGTATAGACCATGCTCTCTAACTCCAAGCACAATACATGTGGAGCTAGAGCCTCTATATGTGAGTCCTAGTACAAACAATACATCCTAGACTCACATCACCCGTCCTGTATCCATCCTACATGGCACAACTCCAGATCCTTGGATCTCCTTCTGACTCTTGTCACCCAACACCCTATGCAACTTCGAGTCCCATTTAGCTAGAGTCTTGAAAACCTCTTGTGACCCTGTCATATGTTTTGAAGCACCATTGTCCACATACCATCCATCCTCATTGATAGTACCTTGCGAGAAATGAGAGATCATAGAAAATTCGTTCTCCTCCAATCTCCTGGTGAGAGCATCTATCTTAGCAAAAGTGGCAACACCAATGACTTACTTCCCTTTCTTCTTCTCATCATCTCCCTTCTTCTTCATCAAACATCTCGATGAAAAATGATCCCATCTTGCCACAGTTGAAACACTCGACTTTACTCAAGTCCTTCTTATGCTTACCCTTCATTCGTGCTGCAAATGCCATGTCATCATCTAAAGCCCTCTTCTTCGGATGAAGATCCTCGTCTCACAACTACTCCTAAATGAAGTCGTCCCACAACCTATTCCACTCTGGAAACCTCTCTCTAGAAACAATCCCTTTGATGAAGGGCTTCCATTCCTTTATGAACCCTTTCAAAGCCATCCTCACCATTTCAGAATCTGAAATAGTCACATCGATGACATCAAACTCATCTTTGACCTCAGACAATCTCGTCAGATACGAAGTCACTCCTTCACCCTGTATCATCTTGGTGGACTTCAACTTATCCTCCAATACCAGTACTTAGTTCTTGTTCTTAATCTGGAACAAATTTTGAAGAGCCATCCACATCTCATGTGCAGTGTTCTTCCTGGACACTTCCAATTCCTTTGGGTTAGTTGGCTTCTTGATGGCTTTCTCGATGAACTCCCAGATCTTGTTGACCTGCAAGACCAACTTGATCCTTTCCTTCCATGGACTATAGTTGGACAACCCCTCTAACCTATCCTCATACTGGAGACCATCTTGTAATTTTGACATTGTCACTTACTGTTAAATTTAGGATCACATGTTCTTTGCTGAAGACAAAAGCTTCAATATCTCATTAGCCCAATTATTAACTCATTAGCAATCATGTGAAACATTATCATGATGACAGTAATTGAGAGAAGAACATGTATAATAAATAATGAAGACAAGCCAAGACAAGAGGACACAATAAATTGGCTCAAGCCAGGGAAAACCCCAAGATGGGGAAACCCTTGATCAATCTTCTTATTATTATTAATCATCAAATGTTCAATAGAGAGAGAGAATGAGAGTACAATCAATGTCAAGGATGACTTGCCAAGATGATGACTAGAACCACTGACCATATGCCAAATATACTGCCCAGACAAGTTTGTAATTCTGCCTTCAAATAATAGCAGACAAGTTCTGCCCTAACTAGTAGACAATAGAATTCAAAGCAGCAAATCAACAGGTTCCAAAAAAGCTCAAACTTGATTCCCTTAAAGTGGCTTCCTTTGCTGATTATGAAGAGGCAAAGACAGTCCCATAATTTGAGTAGTGAAGCCTAGTCAAAGAGTTTCAAATGCTAATTGATGCCAAAAATGTATATGTATTGAGTATAGGAAACTCTGGCATGCCTTGTATCAGGAACCCATTCAATTATTTCCCAAAGCACTTCAAAGTCTGTCAAACAATGACATCCCCTAGCTATGTCACATTATACTTGAGTAATTTCTCCTTAATATATTTTGGAGTATTGGCTAGATACCTTTGGGAAAAGCTTGATGCTCTTTGTTGGGCTCTAGAGCTCCCTTGATCTTGAAAGTAAGCAACCCCTCATTGACTCCTGGTGCATTGATGAGGCATTGGGAGAAGGTGTCAGATAAGAGATGAATTTCTTAGAAAGAAAAGATCGTTGCCTGGGGAGGGTATTAAGAGAAAAGGTAGGATGAGGAGGGGAAAGTAAGGGAGAGATTGGTCTAGCAATGAGAGAATAAAGACAAGAAGATTGCAAAAGAAGTTACATGGCGAGGAAATTATGCAATGTTTATCATGTTATCTAACATTAGGTCACTGTATTAATGCTTTATTAATGATGTGATTTTTTAGCAGTCATATGTGGTTGTGTCATTTATTAAGTATTAGGGGTTCCAATTGAGATTCAACTCTAACTTTGAAAACCATATTTTTTATCCTTTACACTATACCAATGTTTATTCCTTTCCTTGAATTATACATATATTGGTTAGAAAAGTTGCTTACATACATTAATAAAACTTCCCTTTCAGCCTAGGAAAAACTAGGGGATAATCATTCTCTAGATGGAATTGGGGGACAACACAATGTTTAGTTTTATATACCAGAATTCATATGGTCTACAAAAAATAGCTAAAATTAATGAGGATGATTCCATGGTTGGTTTGGCAAGATTTTAAAGGCTTATTTGGGCCTTATGATATGTAAATGGATTTGGTTTGTCAAGTGTCTCTATGACAAGAAAACGAATCTTTGTGCACCCCTAAACATGCGTGGGATTGTCATAGAGATTTATTATTGGAACACCATTTTGGCTTATAATATTTTCTCATTGACAAGTACAAACATGTACTTTAACAACATCATTGATAAGAAGCTCTCTTCTAGTATTCTTTAGCAATCATGTGCAAATACTTGTAGAAAGCTACTTCTCAAGTTCACTTTCACTGCAGTGTCTAGTGACTGATTTAGGTGGGCAATCAAAATGGTAGTAAACAAACTCTAAAATGGTACATGTTAGAACTTGGCACTACCAATTTTACAATATTTGCAAGCAATTCTATTTTTGGTTGTCTCTGGTCTTAACAAAAGGTTTCAAAATGGAAAAATACTTGAAAAAATTAATTAATTTCTTGGAGCATACCTCTATATGATGATAAAATGAATCTGAATCATCTCCACTGTTATGATACAATGGCAATCATAATATTTCAGTACATACAAAACAGAATAATAATAGAAAATGCAAAACTAACAGAAAGAAGATATGTCTTGTGTTTAATTACAAGAGATCACCTGTATTTATAATACAATGAGAGGGGCCTGGCATTAAATATAGGTGGTTGGCTTGTTCACCTACCAATTAGTGACAAGTCAAATATGCACAGGATTAGACATTGCAATCTAAATAAACATAACTACATGATGTATATACACCAATTACCCATCATAAGTGCATCTTAGGGACATAGGGAAAATATGTTTAATCTCAAAATGGGTCCTAGCTACAAGGTCATGATAGGTACCATGTACAAAGTGTTCAAAACAAAAAATATTAGAGATGGGGAGTGATATTACCCCCATCTTAGGGACAATTTCCTTCACCCCAAGTAAGGTATGAAGTTGAACATAATGCGACCTTGCGAAGATGTCAGCAACCTGCATCTTAGTGTGTGAAAATACTACAAATCAATAATCCTACCATTAGTAAACTGTTAGATGTAATGCATATGGACTTCTATAGGTTTGGAAAGTTGATGCTCTACTGGCTGTCTGATAACATCGATAAAACTTTGATTATTGCCCCATATTAGAGTAGGTTGCTCTTGCTGAAAACTAGACTTGGTCAAAATATGTTCAATCCAAATAGACTCAGTGGCAGCACTATCAACATCTCTATATTTTGCATCCATAGGAGGAAGGGAATTGACAGCTTGCTCTTTGCTAGACCAAAAACCAGGACCAGAGCCAAGATGAATGACATAGAAAGATTTGGACTTGCAGTAATCAATATTTCCAAACTAATCAGAGTCAGTATAACCCACTAAATTTGCATTACCATCAGAATAATATTGAATGCAAATTTCTAATGAAGCTCTTGTGGTTCCTTCATGACTAGGAGACCAACTGACTGCATAGGAGATATCTGGACAACTATGAGTCAAGTAAAAAATGCCTCCAATGAGCTGCCAATACAACATAGCATCAACCAAAGGAGTGGAAACACTTGGTTGATAGCTTGACCCCTGACAAAAAGGGTGTGGGTGTAAATATGCAATCCAATCTCTGAAATCTGCTAAAGAGATCAAAGGCACAATTGAACTGTGATATGCCTATCCTAGATGCAAACTAAAAGAGTTGTTGATACCACATAGCGTCAACCAAAGGAGTGGAAACACTTGGTTGAAAACATGACCCTTGATGAAAAGGGGGTGGGTGTAGATTTGCAATCCAATATGTGAAATCTACTCAAGAGATCCAAGGTATACTTGAGTTTGTGAGATGCTTATCCTAGATGCAGACCAAGTGATCTGTATCTCAAGAAAGTAGTGAAGGAGCCTCAAGTCTTTCATGTTGAACTATTGATGGAGAGTGGACTTCATATGATTAATGAAGGTAGGAAAAGGCCCTACAACATACTATGCCCTACTATCCATAGCAAAGGAAGAATCATAGCTTGATGGAGATGCCAAATTGCATGATCCATTCTAGAGGTCCTTGCTGGAAGTTTTGGGTTGAAGCCATCAATTGTGCCAAAGATGTTCAAAATTGCATGCCTGACAAAAGCTGTCCAGGGGGTGTGTCTAGGACATGCCTTGAGAGGATGGACACCCTCTATTGGCTATCCCAGAGTCTTTGCATGCAATGTTGGGACCAAACCCCCAAAGAAAAATGCAAGGCAATGTACATACAATGTATGGTTTGCATATTTGTTGGCTACCCAGAATATGTTAAAGGCTTTATATTTCTTCTTCCAGATACACATCGGTTAGCCATTAGGAGTGTTCAATTTTATGAGAATTCCCCTTGGAATCTTGATCTTCATATGATTTTGCTTCTTTTGAGTTGAGTTATCTAGCTAATGATTGTTCTCTTGAAGAAAATTGTGATGAAATGTTTCTAGCACTTTCTAAGTGGGTGAAAGTGTACATACTTGGTTTAAGTTCACTTAGTTAATACATTAAATCCTTAGTTGGTATATCTGCCAACCGAATTCTTAATTGCAGGACTCCTCCCAGTTTTCTATGAATGGAGAGCCTTGCTTTGTATTCCAGACACAACAAATTTTATAGACAGTGACAATCTTGTTCCTTAAATTGGTTTTGAGTCCTTTTTCGAGTTCTGTGGCCTCCACATTTAAAACAAAGAGTGTTGACCAGGCTGCTTTGTTAGCTTGAGCTCCATACAGGCAAGGCAGAACAACAACAGAAGAAGTAGAACTGACAGAAAGACTTATGTTGTTGTTCTTCCTTATCTGCATGGAGTTAAATAAGTTTAATTACAAGGAGATCACCTATATCTATGACATAGATCATGAGGAGCCCAACGTTAAATATAGGTGGTTGGGTAGTTCACCTACCAAGCTATAATAAGTCAATTATGCACAATAATTAGACACTGAACATCAAAGTTAACATGGATAGATTTGAGGGTATGGATGCACAGTTAACATTCCATGGTTGGTTTGGAAAGGTTTTTAAGGCTGATTTGGGCCTTACAATATGTAAATGGATTCGGTTTGCCAAGTGTCTCTGTGACAAGACAACAAATATGTGTGCACCCCTAAACAAGCATGGGATTTTCATAGAGATTTATTTTTTGAACACCATTTTGGCTTATAATATTTTCTCATTGAAAAGTACAAACAATATTTTGAAAACATCATTAAGAAGAAGCTATCTTCTAGTATTCCTTAGCAATCATGTGTGAATACTAGTAGAAAGCTACTTCTCAAGTTCACTTTCACTGCAATGTTTAGTGACTACTTTAGGTGGGAAATCAAAATGGTAGTAAATGAACTCTTAAATGGTACAGGTTAGAACTTGGCACTACCAATTTTATAATATTTGCAAACAATTATATTTTGGTTTTCTCTGGTCTTAGCACAAGGTTTCAAAAGGATTGAAAATGGAAAGATACTTGAAAAAATTAATTAATTTCTTGGAGCATACCTCTCTAGATCATGATAAAATGAATCTGAATCATCTCCACTATTGCGATACAATGGCAATTGTAATATTTCAATCCATACAAAATAGAATAATAACAAAAAATGCAGAACTAACAGAAAGAATATATGTCTTGTGTTTAATTACAAGAGATCATCTGTATTTATAATACAGTGAGAGGGGCATGGCATTAAATATAAGTGGTTGGCTTGTTCATCTACCAATCAGTGATAAGTCAAATATGCACAGGATTAGACACTGTAATCTAAATAAACTTAACTACATGATGTATGTACACCAATGCCCCATCATAAGTGCAACTTAGGGACATAGGGAAAATATGTTAAATCTCAAAATGGGTCCTGACTACAAGGTCATGATAGGTACCATGTACAAAGTGTTCAAAACAAAAGAAAATCAGAGAGGGGGAGTGAGATTACCCCCACCTTAGCGACAATTTTCTTCACCCCAAGCAAGGTATGAAGTTGAACATAATGAGACTTTGTCAAGGGTTAGTGAAGATGTCAGCAACCTACATCTTAGTGTGTGACAATACTGCAAATCAATAATCCTATCATTAATCAATTGTTCGATGTAATGCATATGGAATTCTACAGGTTTGGGAAGTTGATGCTCTACTGGCTGCCTGATAACATGGATAACACTCTGATTATTGCCCCATATTAGAGTAGGTTTCTCTTGTTGAAAACGAGTGTTGCGAACATCTCGATAACATCCCGATTTTATCTTGAAATCACGATTTTTTGGCCTAGCCGATGTTTGCCGATTTTTAAAGATATTTTTATGGTATCTTAATTTTGCTGATGTTTGCCAATTTTTACCAATATTTTCCTATTTTTACAATTTTTTTGTTTTCCAGACCCTTGCCGATTTTATCCCGATGCCGATGTTCACAACATTGAAAACTAGACTTGGTCAAAATCTGTTCAAACCAAATAGACTCAGTGGCAGCGCTATCAACACCTTGGTATTTTGCATCCATAGGAGGAAGGGCATTGACAACTTGCTCTCAATTTTTCTCCACAACCCTTCAAATTGATCATATTTGGGGTGATCTTTGATGTTGTTGGTAAAGGAAAGCTATCAAGGAATGTCATATTGCATGAGTCAATTTTATGTTATTGTTCCTTTATGATGTGCTCATTATCTTCTACTCGTTTACAGAGAAGAGGAATCCCAACTACTGTGGGAGCAAAACTTACTCATAAAGGAGGAAGCCCTTGGAAGGGATCATCCTTCTTTGGCAGTGCACCTTCAGAACCTAGCAACATCTTATGCTTTATCTAGAAAATTTGAGAAATCTGAATATATTCTTAGGAGTCTAAGAATACTTTCAGCTAGCTTGGTTCCTAATGCTCCAGAGATTTCATTTCCTATGCTGAGTCTTGCAACAACTTTATATCATCTAGGGAGGCATAGGGAAGTAGAGGATTTAGCTCAAGAAGCCTTGACGATATGTGAAGTGTCCTTTGATAAACAAAGTCCTGCAGTTGGTGAGTTGTGTTTTCTTCTTGGAAATTGACATATGTCTTTTCAATTCTATGTCATGAGATCCACACTCTGGGTTACAAAGTCCATTTTCTATTTGATTCTGAGCTTATTTCTTGAAACTTCTTTTCTTTATAGGAGAGGCTTGTGATTGTTTAGCTTTGATACAACATACTCTAGGTAAGGATGATGAAGTCAATCCCCTCATGTGGAGGGTCTTACAGATCCAAGAAAAGGAGTTTGGCTATGACAGTCTAGAAGTGAAGTCTACATTAGAAATTCTTATTGTCTTTCTTGGAAACTTGGGAAAAAAATGGAGAAATCACTTCTTCATCGAAGATTAATGAAGCTGCAAACAAAATACAAAGATTGATTTTCAATCTGGGCATCATTATAATCATGTTTGTTTTACCTATTAATAAAAGTATGTACCTTTTTTACTTGTTAATAGAAATATTACCTATTTGCTTTGATGTCTTGAACTGTTAATAGAAATATGTACTTTTTACCTGAATTGAACATTCCTTTGAGATTGGTGGTTTTTCTCCATGAGTAAAATCTACAATAAAAAAATTTGTTGTGTAAGCTTAAAATATCTCACTCGCATTGTGTTTTTCCTTGGAGAACTCTTCTTTCTACTCATCAAAACAAGTGAAACATTACACAATATAACTTCGTAAATTCACTTGATAAGGCTTTGCAAGTTTAATGAATTCTTTATAATTTGACTTCCATAAGATATGCACAATGGAACTAATAAATACGAGTCTTTTTGGATGATTGAATTGTGCAAATTCCCAAGGATTGTATATACTTTTTATAATACAAGAAGACCAACATTAGGTGTGGCCACCCTATCCAATTGGGTTTCTTGAAAATAAGAAAGTTTGGGCATACGTCATAGTCACAGCAACAATTGGAATGACATAAGGTGGAGGTCAATGTTGTTGGCGTTGTGGAGGCAGCCTCTGTGAAACAATTCTTCAATAGTAAGGGATCAAATTGTAATAATTTTCTTGTTTTGTTTGTTGTAAGAGATCTAATAGTAATGCAGTGGGTGTAGAGGCTTCATGGTGAACCAATTGTGGCTAGCCGCTACTGAGCTAGAAGCCTAGAACTAGTGTTTCAATTGTTATTCTTTTATCAGTGCAGGTAATAGTTCTATAATTATCATTATTATTTTTAATTACTTAAATAAGTAAGGAGAAAGATATGCTCAGATATTGAGTCTTTGATCATGGGAGAAGACACCAGTAAGGCCATAATAATATGGTATGACAAGGATAAGGCTATGACAACTTTTGGGGTCTACATAGCATATAAAGCTAGTGCCTTCTAGAGGTCCATATCAAAAACTGTATCAGAGTGCAGGAATACATCAAACCTTTGGGAAACTTTGTATTTCAATCATGTTTATGTGTTTGGATATGTATCCATTTATATCGTATTCTCAAGGAATCTTTGTATTCCAATCATGTTCCATTTATATCGTGTTCTCAAATTTACTCTAGAATAATTGTTTTTCAAGTTGCAAATTTTTAAACATTTAAGGATGTCAATCACGTTTCTAATTTTATTTTTTTGGCCAAATTTTCCCTAACTTGTGTTCAACAATTGCTCTGTTGATATGGGTGGTTGTGGGAAATTGTTGCTTGATTTGGAAGTGATTGTTTTGGGAAGTATATCTAACATATTTAGATCAGCCACAAACCTTGGCTAAGTAAGGTTTTTTTAATAACCTTCTAGCTTGGTTGCTTTTTGTTCCATCTAATCTTGGAAGAGTGCCATGAATTTACATTGAACAATGTAAGAATCTAGTCTTTCCAAGAAACAATCAAGCCAGCTCTTTCATTTCAAAAATTACCTACTAGTTTTGGACATATTCTTTGAAATTTGTATGCTGAAGGTGTTGGATTTAGGTAAGTGATGCAAATTGCACACCTACAGTTCTATTGTTCACCTATTAGACCAGTGCAAATTATAGGCAAACTTGGAAGGGTTGGATGTGATTGTTCCAACAATACTCTTATTGGCCCGCAATACATATATTCATAACACATACCTACAATACTATTGTTCACCTATTCGGCTAATGCATATTGTAGGCAAACTGTTAAATGTTGGACTTCGCTGTCTCAAGTTCACACACCAACACTAAATATGAAACATATTGTGTGCATCCTTAGATATGTTTGAGATTGCAAGCTAACTGTTTAAATAAATGCATGTATAAAACATCTATATTAGCAAAATAACCATCAATTCTTTTCTAGCATTTTGGGATGAATTCACAATATTATGCTAAAAAGTGTCATTTCAATGTCTACAAATTAGGATATATAAATGTGAGATATATACTCTATATCTTTGGGTTATCGCCTTTTCAAATATGAGCTTTTTAGGCTACGTGTTAGTTGTTTGAACTTTGAACTTTGAAGAAATTCATAAATGGACTTCGTAAATACTTGAATGAATGGACTTCATAAGGCAGTGGTACCATAATTTGTGTTATTTCAAAGATTTGACTTCCATATTTTCACAAAATACAATGTCCTCAATAAATACTTATATGTTTAGATACTTATGTTTAGGATTATATATGTATTGGAGTGGTTATTTTATGTTTTACTATAATCCTGATGTTGACAAGCTTTAGCTGATTTTTTTCTTTAATTATTCATAGAATATGCAAAAGATTTCATTGTCAAATGTAGAAAAAGTTACATTTCTCGTGATTTCTTTTTTTATTGTTCATGACAAGATAATCATGTTGTAGGAATGAGGTATCCTACAGTCTGTTTCAATTTGTGGATATTTTTTTTTCCTCCCATTTTTTTAGAAGGATGTAGATTTCATTTTCATGTTGACGGTTTTTGCATGTATCTTATCTAGCCCTAAATGCTAGTAATGGAGCGGAGCTTGAGAAATAGTCATGGACACAAACTATTAGAGGTTAATGTTACAATACCACTTCCACCAAGTATCAAATTTTTTTTAATGGTCTGTGACATAAAGAAGAGCTATTTAACGATAGGGTTTAAAGGGCAACCTCATGTCTTAGTTCTAAATCATTTATTTGCATTTCTTAGTTGTAAGTTATCTGTTTGATTTTCAGATTTATCAGATCAATTCTTTCACTAACCCAATATGCATGCCTTGTATTTTTCACCCGATGTTAGTTACTTGACGTGGTTGATATAACATTCAATTCTAGGCCACTTTTATTTCAAGTAAGAGATTTTACTGATTAAAAAGATGTTCATATTTTGATTGGTTTACTTGGAGCTTGATTTAAAAAAGTTTTGTAAATTCCATGCGAATGTTATTTTTTCAGGGTGATTTTTTTGCACCAGTAAGGTTAGATGAGTCCTAGAACACAGGTATACAACAAGCACATATTTGGCCTTTGTTGTGTATCTGTTATTCTTTATATCATTGATGGATGGTTATTGATGGTGTAAACCAGAGGATGGGAAGGTCCTGCCAATTCTCTTGACAAAACAAAATAAAATGGAGTGGTAGAATTGTGTTTTAAAGGGTGAGCCATAAATCAATACTTGAAAGGTAGAACTTGAGAATGGAAATATATCTCATTTGGATCTAGAGACACAACAAACCGTGAAAAAAAAATGTTGGTATTGATGAGTCTTCCCAGCAAATAAGCTCTAACTATTAGACCACTGCCCAAATTTGAGTTATTTGCAATGGCAACAGTGACTCTATCTTATGAATAGCGAATTTGGCCATTGCCTTGTTTGTTTCCTATGAATGATTTTGATTTTCAAACTCCAACTAGTTTGTTGTTAAACTAATTAAAAGTTTGATGACAAACTTATAGTTTTCAAAGCTCGTTTCTAAATCTATTTTCTTGAGCAAATTTGTATTTTTACTTTAGGTACTATAGATTGCTACTGTGTGACATATGCTATGATATAATTGCCTGGATAAATAGATAGAAGCATTGTACAACATAGTCTTTTTTAAATCTAAAGAAACAATATTTCCAAATACAAAAGTTTATTAATTAAGAACATCTTTTGGACTTCTTAGCTAAGTTATGATTATATTTCAGTAGGGGATTTTGTGTACATTGATATTGTGTTGTCTCTTTGGTTTCTGTCAGGTAACAATGGTTAATAAGGAATGTGTTCTTGAGCAGCAGGCACACATCTTATTCTACTATCGACATGAAACTCCATGGTTTTCAGGCATGGCAAAAAAAACGTAGATGTTAGTGGGATATCCAAAATCCGTGTTGGATGAATTTAATATTAGTGATGATTTTGATTCCTTGTCAGATAAAGAATGTCACAAGTCAAACTCAAATAAACAGAAGCAGCTCAAGAATGAAGGTGAAGCTATTGCTTTCTGTCCAAGTCAATTTTTTTTATTTGTTAGTTGCTGTCATGTTTTGAGTGCGGACTTGTGAAATTCCAAATTGCATATTGGTTTATGTAAAGGGGATATAGATATATATATATATATATATATATATATATATATATATATATATATATATATATATATATATATATAATTTTTTTATCATATGTCATTCATGGTTTCCGAAGATCTGTGTTACATTTTCACAAAAGTTTAGATATCATTCAGATATCTAAACACCAAACAACAACAACATTGAGATTTTTCTTTCACTCAACCTATAACATATTGCATATGTTTTCATCAATGCTCTTCTTCCATATGCTATCCACTTATGACATTTCCTTTGCAATATTTGGTGCATTTGCTAGTTATAGGTCATTTATAGGTTATAAATGTCTTCAGAGTTTCACTTCTAATTGAATATTCAATTGAACATATTGATTCTCTTATACATAACTATTTTTCCCTCCACCCACTTTTCATAACTTCCATAATTATTAGGTAAGGACTTGCAACTTTGATGTTGCTTTTCTTGTTTAGTAAAATATTGCTGAGACTTTAATTTATTGAAAGTTGTAGAATTTACAATTTATGAAGTTTCAAGGCCTAATTTCTAAAAGCCTAATTCTTTAAAGGGTGCTAGCTCAATGGAAGAGCACCTGGTTTACAAGCAGGAGGTTGGTGGTTCGATTCCATCATGCCCTGACATCCATATGGAATGACGATAATCAATTTTTGGTGATGGAGGCTCTTTTGACCATCACTAATGAGCTTTGGTGACATTTTTTGACCCTCATCAGAAATATGAAATGGTGATGGTCAATGAACGCCACCATATATACGCATCAATAGTGACGACCCTCAAAGGTCCATAACCATAAATTGTTATTGTTGATATGAAATGGTGACAGTCATTATCTGTCATTATAGTCATTATTCATGATGGACGTTGAATGTCACCACAACACTTATACTTTTGGCAATGTGACTTTTGGTGACAGTCAACGAACGTCACCATATATATACACCAATAGTGATGACCACGAAAGATCCATCATAATAAATCATTGTTGTTCTTATGAAATGGTGAGGGTCATTATCCGTCATTATAATCAATATTCGTGACGGACCTTGAATGTCACCATAACACCTATACTTTTGGTGACGCCACCTTTGGTGACATTCAATTTTTGGTGATTGAGGCTATGGTCCATCACCATTGCTCATATGAAATGGTGATAGTTGCTATTCATCATTATGGACTTTGAATGTCACTACAACACCTATACTTTTAGCGATGCCACTTTTGGTGACGTTCAGTTTTTGGTGACGGAGGCTATGGCCCGTCACCATTGCTCATATGAAATGGTGACGGTTGTTATCCATCATTATAAATCATTATTGGTGATGGAATTTGAATTTCACTACAACACCTATACTTTTGGCAACGCCACCTTTGGTGACGTTCAGTTTTTGGTGATGAAGGCTCTTTTGACCATCACCAATGAGCTTATGGTGACATTTTTCGCCCCTCACCAATGTCCTTTTTTCTTGTAGTGTGAGTTTGGTGATGTTTGCATGTAAAATTGAAGATTCCAACAATGCTAAATTTTTGCATGAAGGATCAAATTCAAATTTCTTCAATCTTTGGAGATTTATCATGGATTTGGAATGATTACTCAAGAATCTTGGATAAAGAAAAATCATGGAAGATATATTATCAAATATATTGTAGATATTTATGAGAAAATATTTAGAGATGAATATCTTTTAATTATTAGTAAATGGTTGTAACAACATAGAAATATGTGGATATGAATTTATTACCTTCTTATCTTATTCTCAATGTAAGCTATGTATAAACAAGAGTTCCTTTTCATTTCAAGAGTGAGAAAGAGATTTATAGGTTGTAATTAGAATACTTGGAGCTTTCTCCAATATTAACTCACTTAATATATGTTGTTGTTTTGATTTTCAACTTTTGTTAGACAATCTAGTGTACTTGCCAAAGTGTGGACGGCCCCCACAAACTAAATCTTATGCATTTCGTTCCATGTATTATTCATTAATTTAGTTTATTTTGGTGTGATTTATGTATATATTCTCTTTTTTGTTCATACTCTTGTATATTTTTAATTCCTTATTCATATTGATTGATTATGCTTGTGTGAACTCACTAATATATTCGCTACCATACTGTTGCATAAAGTTTATATGGTTATTTAAATTTTCTAAGTTTAAGTATGATTTATGATATTTATTTATCACATGGTATCTCTTTCTTATGAGGATAGTCTAATTTAGAAGGTTGAGCAAAGCACCACGAGTGCCATTCACTACTCTTCTCGGTGGAAAATGCCCCAACCCTTTTGACAACTTTTTAACTTAGCAATATATTAATCAACACCCGAGTTCATTTCTTTTTCATTTACTAATTTCCTTATATGATGATGATGATGATGATGATGATGATGATGATGATGATAGTGGTTAACATCCACTGAGACCAAATTGATCTATCAGACCCATAATTTTCTTAGTTTTTAATTGTCTGGCTCCTCATCTTTCTTGGCGAGATTGGTGGTGTAGCTTTTTTTTTCTCTATGATCTTCCAACTTCCTTTATCTTGCATCTCCTTCGTCTCTTCTGGTTCTTGGGACATTAGTGTCTTAGCTTCGCAATCTATTGTGTTCATCCTTTTGAAGATAGTCAGAGAAGAAGTTTGGTCTAGGAGATCTGCTTTGCTGTTAAATGAAGATTTATTTTGTGTGGTATTCGAATCCTCATAATTGTTGATGCTTGAGGGGTTGTCGAGTTCCATTTTTTGTTGTTGGGTGGGGCTTTCTCCCTGCTTGTCTTGAGAGTTGTTTCTTTCTTGCTCGATTTCTTGTGATTCTGAGTTTTCTCTAGATTATTCTTCTTTGATGACAGTGTAGTGTTCTTTTTGTGCTCCTTCCCACCATGTAAATCTGTGGTGGTTTCTTATAGCCGAATTTTTCTGGGAGGCTTTCGACCAATTTTTGGCTAGATGGCCTGTCTCAAAGCAGGATCGACATAGAAAGAGGACACTTTCATAATCGATTTTCTAGTTCCACACATAGTATTTACTTGTTAGGTTTATTTCAGCTAGGAATCTAGCGCTGAATTCCATTTCCACACAGATGCATGCATAGGTGGTTTTGGCATATTCCTCTCTTTCTGGGCACCTGCAGTAAAATTTCCCAATTACATTTCCAATGGTTGTTAGGAAGGAGAGATTCCAGAGATGCAAGGGTAGGCTTGGCAATCTCACCCAAACTGGTGCTGAGGTTATGACTGTTGTTGAGGGATCGAATGATGGGTTCCATGGCTTCATGAATAGGCCCGAGTTTTCCCAAAACCAAGGGCCGGAATCTAGAATACATTGTCTGCTTTTAGGATTTTCAAAATCTACTATAAAGAAACCCCTAGCATAGGTGTAGATATTAATTTTATCAGAAATGACAGGCTTCCATACCTCCGAGATCCAATTGTGGAGAGCTGTCAGCTACAGCCAAAAACCATTGAATTAGTAGATTAGGGCACTTTCAGAAAACTTCAAAGTCTCATTGAGTGAGGCCTGGAGCACCTGGATAGTGGGAGTTGGGGCTTCACTGACGATATGGGAAGGAGCTTGCCCTCCAGAAGCAGACGGAACTGAGCCAACAACTATTTTCATGAAGTTGGGAGCCATATTTTACTTGCCCGTAGAACCCAGCCGCAGAGAAATAAGGCAGAATCTGATTAGATCTAGATCTAGCTGCATAAGATTGAACAGGTGGTTCATCTATGAAATTGGTTGTTGCCTTTAATAACCCCATAGCATGAGACAACTGAGAGTGCCAAAACACAGCATTGGAGTCGAGACCTAGGAAATAAGGCAGAAGATTAGATCTAGATCTAGCCACAGAATATTAGATATAAAACCCAGCCGCAGAGAAATAATGCAAAAGATTATAGATCTAGCTGCATAAGATTAGATCTAGAACCCAGCCGCAGAGAAATAAGGCAGAAGATTAGATCTAGATCTAGCCGCAAAAGATTGAATAGGTGATTCATCTATGAAATTGGTTGTTGCCTTTGATAACCCCACAACGGAGAGTGTAAAAACACAGAGTGGGAGCTGAGACCCAGCCGCAGAGAAATAAGGAAGAAGATTAGATCTAGATCTAGCTGCAGAAAATTAGATCTAGAACCCAACTGCGGAGAATATTAGATCTAGAACCTAGCTGCAGAGAAATGGCGTTCCTGAGATAGAATTTTCACTCAATAGAAAGCTCCCAAGTCAAAACTCTCTAATTTCCACAATCCAAATAGAATTTTTTTCTTTTTATTGGGGTTTGAACCCCAAAACCATTTTAATAGTTCTGGTTTAAAATTTGTACCAATGGTGACAGCGGATCCCTTGTTCGATTCTCTCCAAAGTGCACAGTTGATGATCGAATCCTTCGACAAGTCCCTATCTGAGCCCTAAAAAGACACCACCAGCGAGTCGGTTCTCAGTCTGCAGAAGAACCTGATGGAGTTCTCGACAGAATTCTGTGGAAGAATATGCGGAGTTAATGGTTTTGGAACATACTAGTTAAGAGGATGAGTCAAATACTATGAGTGACTTCCCATTTTTACTCTCACAAATGGGAAAGACCATAATGCATTCTTAGGCTCTCAATTAATACTAGGTCAACATCAACTAGATTGGCTAAAATATTACTAGAGTCTTTGTTTTCCTTCAATAGTGAGAAAGGCCCTAGTGTATTAGTCAATTGATTGTATTAAAAACCCCTTGACCATCTTTATTCCCAAGCATTTGAGTGTGAAATTAATATCTTGAACGTGATTTCCTAGAATACTTTTACTTGTGTGAGAAGTATTAATGAATGCCAAGTCTAAAGTGTTCATAAATAAAGTATGTGTGTTTTACATTTCAAATCTGTGTGATTAGAATACATTTTTTATTTCTTGAATTAGTCTTTATTTTTTACTTTTGATTTTAATTCAACCTAGAAGTTCTATATAATCCAGTCTAACTCATTACATATTGTAGTGTGCTTCTGAGTTTACAAAAACCATATTGATATGAATATTGTGTCCAAATTTAGGTTTCTAAATTTTCCTAATATGTTTGGCATTGTTGTCGACGAAGCACATTTTGAGTTTGTTAGAATTATAATTTTCATGAGAATTCGTGTTTTTCACAAATATAAACATTTATGATTTGCAGGAGTGGTATCGATAAGATGAGAGGTAAAAATTTCACATTCACTTTAGTTGAGTATTCGCAAGCCAAGTCATGTTTTTATTTGTCTTCTTAAATTAGATTTAGTTTAATTATGCATTCTTACTAGATCTAGGGATTAGAAAGATATACAAAAATGCCCCAACTACTAATAGAACCAATGACTAATCCATTTGCAACACAAGGACAAAAGAAAATGTTAAATAATTTCTTCAGTGAAGGAAGGTATACCACCACAAGGATCTTCTCAGATCCTTGTCCACAATTCCTAATTTTCACTAGGGACAAATCTTCATTTCAAAATATATAAGAGAGACAAATAATCCATGAAGAGGGTCCACAAGAGGAGAACCTAGAAGCTTATTTTAGTTATTCCTATAAGGAGGAGAAGGAGTCATGGGCCATATGTAATGAAGAAATATAAGAACCTTTGTGCACTCAAGAATTCAATGAACAACTTTCACTAGAAGAACTTTATTGCACTGCGAGGTGTTCTACAACCCAGTATAGGAGAGATGTGTAGGCGTAATGTAAGTAAGTATGTGAAAAAAATTGAAATGTCATGAAAAAATTATATATATATATATATGGAAGATATGTGTAGGCTTAATGTAAGTAAACTTAAGTACGTCAACATTTTTTAAATGTCTAGAAGAATATATATAGAAAAAGAAAATAATAAAAACAAAAAAAAAAAAATGTCAGCTTCATAGGGCCGACTTGTCCAGTTTTGAGGCTGACTTTGTGGAGGAGGCCTAATTGAAATATTTTACAATAAAGTAAATTTCTTGTTTGAGAATAAATCCTAAGAATATAATTAAAGGCATCTTAGGAGTGATGGAAAAGGGACGCATGGGTGAATATGGTTAGGGTTTCGTGTCGGTAGTATGGGTCACTGCAACTGGCAGCGGACAGAAGGAACACATGTAGGACTCTCGACAGCGAAGGGCGCCCAACCTCACCCCTCATTTTTTCTACCGTAATAGGCTTTTTTTTTACTTTAGTTGATGTGTGTCATAACCCTACCTCTCCCACACCCGGTGTTTAGGTCTCCATTTCAACTATTACCCGCTCTAATCACTGCTTTCCTCGACGGTTACCCACAGGCAGCTGGTGAATTGTGCTAATCGATAGTAATGGACCTCAACCTCGTTGACTACTTGGAAGAACCGCTGATGGAAGGCTCTATTTGGTCAACCCCGCATGTTATTGTGGATGGCATGACCCCATTCAGCTACATGTTGACAGAAACCATTGCCAGTGTACCTCTATTCTCGAGCCCTTTGAATACTTTGGTGACCCTGCTTGACGACCCCCCGACCTGGACGACCCTTTCCACACCCCTGCCATCACCATTCTCACTAGGGTTTGCCTCGGGTTGCATTAACCCTAACCCTGTGGATAACAGCTCTGACCTACCCCCTCACCCTTCTTCCTCCGGTGTTAACAACCCTTTATCCAGCTCCTCTACTGTCGTCGTCTATGAACCCTTGATCACACCACACTCATTTTACCCCCCATCTAGCAGCTATTCAAACATCCCACCCTTATCGGAGGCCCTTCCTTAGGGCCCTCCCCATCTACCTGAGGACCCACATGACTTTGTGGATAACACTGACCAGCGTGGGGATACAACAGCCGAAACACGGCCTCACAAGAAATCCAGATGCTATAGATCAAAAGCTAAAGACATCATACTCAGGCTTGGGGAGGACATACAGCTAGGGGATACCATGGATTTCGTAGACAGAGTATTGGTTGGAAGAATCTGAGGACGGAACTACTCTGCGGCCCGTTTAAAGTCATGGGCCTCTGAGGTATGGGGACACCACCTAGCCGACATACCTATTGTGCAAACCTTTGTGAGGGGTTGGTTCGCATTAAGGTTCGCTATACCTGATCACACAAATTGGGTATTGTCTTCATTCTGGCACTTCGAGCATGCGCATATCCTCCTAAAGATATGGAATCCATTATTAGACCCAGAAATAGAGCAGATTGGGGTTGGCCCAATATGTATTAGATTGCTAGGGCTCCCGCTACAGTTCTGGTTTGAAGACATCTTCTGCCGCATTGGGAATCCTCTAGGAATGTATCTGGAGTATGACAAGTCTTATCAATCCACGGGCATGATGGCCTATGCCGGGATATTGGTGCACATGGATACCAGAGGGGGATTACAGGAACACATCACTATATAATGGAGCTCATACACCTGGAAACAACTTCTGGATTATGAAGGAGTACCTTACAGATGCCGAAGGTTCCATAAGGTGGGACACATATTCAAGGATTGCCCCTTGAATAATAAGACAGGTCAGAGGTCAAATGAAAAGAAAATGGATGCACCAAACCCTCAGACTTAGTGGCAGTCTGTAATGGAAGTATAAGAGTAGCCACAATAGGCATCAGAAGAAGTAGGCAAGGTACATGAGAAAGAGACAAAGAAGAAGCGTGGGAAAGCACCACTCCAGCCACCCTCTCCACCTCTGACGAGAGCTCGGGCGAATATAGGGGATGCATTTTCCATGGGTATGTCAACTCCTACACTCTCCACTACTTTTATTTCTACTGCATCTCTTAGTAATACTTCTACACACTCTCCTGCTATATCCCATGTTCTTACCACGGCTTCATCTCATTGCATTGCACAAGCATCTGGCTCTTACCAGCCCCCACGCTTCAACCTGTTATCCTCTAATAATTAGCATTGCGCTATTAGGTCCCCCCCTCCTGTTTACTCTACCTCCCAGCCTCACATCCTAGAGGTCCCTTTACATCCCCCCCCTTGATCCTCCCATGAACACCGAACCACGATACCCCCTGCGCTTAAGGTCTCTCTCACAAGGTCTTGATGCCATAGGATTTGGTATTGACACAACCCCCTTGCTTCCTAACCAACCTCAGGGCTGCCCCTATTCACTCTCGAAGGCTAAAAGTCTGGTAGGGGAGGAGATTTCCACTAGGAAACAAAAAACTATAGAATCGGTTCTTAGAGCAGAGAAAACCCTAGACCCGCCCTCCATGAAGATGCTCTCCTTTAACTGTCGAGTGTTTGCTAGACTTGGGAAAAAGTTAGCCATGAGAAGATTGATTGCCTCTGAAGTCGTAGATATACTCTCTCTCCAAGAAACCCTAGGCTCTACTAGCACTATTACCCCTCTACTTGAAACATGGTTACCAGGATGGTCATTTCATTCGTTGGATGCCACAGGAGATCAGGAGGGGTAGATTTGGGCATAAATAATCGATCTATTAAGCTGGATAGAGTATGGGGTGGATATGGATTTCTTGGAGCTGATATATACTCATCCAACCTCGAATTTGATTATAGAATTATCAATGTATATGGCCCCTGTCACGATAGGGCTGATTTCTGGAGAAAACTACTAAACTCATCCATACTCCAACAAGACAACTTAATCTTAGGAGGGGACCTGAACTTTTCCATAGGGTTTGTAGAGTCTTGGGGCCATCAAGCATAGGTTGATATGCTATCAGCAGTTTTTGAAAATCTCCTGGAGGACCATAACCTTATTGACATTCCCTCTGGAAAGATCCAGCCCACCTAGAGGAATAACAGAATTGGCGAGGCTAGCGCTGCCAGAAGGCTTGATAGATTCCTAATCAAATAACTTTTGGTCAATAGAGGCACTCATATCAGACAATGGGTGGGATCTGGGGGACTATCTAATCACAGAACCATCTATCTGGAACTGCAGGATGCCATTGATAAGCCAAAGTCTCTTTTCAAGAGCTTGTAGCGCTGGCTAACTCACATTTTAAGGGCATTTACAAGGCTCCCACCATCGCCATCCTGGCAGAAGTGATGCACACTGCCCAACTCTTCCCTAGATTTGTGGATCAGGAGGCAGAACTGGAACTTACAAGAGAAGTCACTTTAGATGAGCTTGAAGGAACTTTAAAATGGCTCAAGAAGGACAAGAGCTCGGGGCTGGATGGCTGGATAGTGGAATTTTACATTGTATTTTTCGACATCATAGGGGCAGACCTGTTAAGGATCATAGAAGACTGTCGAAGGTGCGGGAGGATGTCTGAAGCCTTTAACACCACCTTCATTGCCCTCATCCCCAATGCTGATAAACCCTCTACCTTTGATGATTTCAGGCCTATATCATTGTGTAACTACATCTACAAAATCAATGATAATATTATTGCTAATCATCTAAGGCCAATCCTATCCTCGCATATCTCCCCTGAAAAATTTTCCTTTCTACAGAATAGACAAATTCATGAGGCAGTGGGCATAGCTCAAGAAATACTTCACATTGTATAGTTCAAAAAATTGAAAGGCATTATAATGAAGGTTGATTTGTCAAAATCATTTAACAAAGTAAGTTGGCTCTATATTCGAGTGTTGTTAACACACTTGGGATTCCCCTACACCTTCACTAAATGGATCATGTGTTGTATAACCAATGTTACATATAGCGCACTTATCAATGGATTGACATCCCCTTTTTTTCATGCAGAACGAGGGCTCAGGCAAGGATGCCCACTATCCTCTCTCTTAGTTCTCCTTAGCAGACTTATTGGAGAATAACACAGGAAAGGAAGGATTGCAGGAATAAAGACCACTGATACTTGTATCTTGACACACCTGCTCTTCATCGATGATGTACTTATTTTCCTCAATGGGGGCATTAGAGACTTAACATAACTGCACGATGCTTTTGGAATATTTCAAAAGGCCACGAGAATAGTTCTAAATGAAGAAAAATCCACTATTACAGCTACAGGATGCCCTCAACATGAAATTCAGTATGTGCTTAGGAGATTTCCATTCACTCTCCTTCCCCTGGAAGAAAGTCTGCTGTACCTTGGTTATCAACTTAAGCCTCATGGATAGAAAATTGTTGATTGGACCTAGCTAATTAACAAGGTAGAAAAATGACTCAATGTATGGTACCACAAATATTTGTTAAGAGACGATAGAATGATCTTGATCAAGGATGTTTTGGAAGCAACACCAGTATACTGGACAACATTGGCTTTGATTCCTAGAGGGGTACTGGCGAGATTACAAAACATTTGTTGTCAGTTCTTATAGAAAGGGAAACAGCCTGGGAGAATATTTGCATGGGCTAGATGGGAGACCCTTGCTCTGCCCAAACAGTGGGGAGGATGGAGGATTAAAAGACTGGATGTCTTCTCCAAAGCGTTGGCTGCAAAGCTAGGATGGCAATTGATCAACACTTGTAGTATATGGACAAAGGTAGTAGTCTCCAAATACATTGCACCTTTCAACACTCTAGATTGGATCAGAAAAGCACAAGGGAACACCTCAAACATCTCCATCATTTGGAAGGCTATTACAAACACAATGAGTCTTACTTGAAATGGTCTAATCTGGAGAATTCAAACTAGATCACTAGTTCACATTGGGGAAGACCCATGGGTTGGTTGTGGCAATGCACACAGGATACCAGCGGAGTCTAAAACACACCTTGTTGATCAAGGCATCACCCACATCTACCATAGAGACGACAATGCCCATTCTACCATGACATAATAGGCCTAGAAATCGGGGAACTCTTTAAATATTCCATTGCACTAGCAACAGCACTGGCACGACTATACTACTGCACTAACAGAGGCCCATATAAAGATCATAGAAGGGGATGACGAACTCATATGGGTATATGCCAAACATGGCTAATATTCACCCAAAGTAAGATATCTGGCATTGATGGAACCACATAAACCTCAATCCATTGAGCCTTGGTGGAATCAGATGTGGAAGCTCAAAGCAGCTCCTAGAACTAGGCTGCTAATGTGGTTAATACTTTTAAAAAAAACCTCGACTGACACAAACCTAATGAAGTGAACTTATCTAGGACCTTTCTAGTGCCACCTCTGTAGAAATTGTTGTGAAGACAATAATCACCATTTTCTAGATTTCCCTATCAGATAGGAGCTATGGAACAATATTCATACATCGTTCCCCACATTATGTGGGTGGCATGGTGCAAATATAAAAGAAGCCTGGAATAACTGGTGGAAGGCCACCTCAGGAAAGAAGAGGAGCTTGCCATTACTTACACACTGGGCTATATGGATAGCCAGGAACCGCATCATATTCCAACATAAGGCTTCTCATTGGCCCTCCATTATGTAAAGAATACTTGCTGACTATCACTACATTCCTGATGAGACCACTCAATAGCACAATAGGAACATCAGCCCGGAAACCATAAACACCTCTATTTCGTGGGCATACTTTAATGGATCGGCCCAGGAGATAGGATGTGGGTGGGAGCAATACTTCATATATTAGAAACCCATACCTATAAAATCCAAATGGGACTGGGTAGATGCACTAATAATTATGCAGAGCTCATAACAACCAAATTCCTCATCCACCTTGCATTGAACAAACAGTGCACGAACCTCCAACTCTTTGGGGACTCAAAATTAGTCTGCAACTAGATAAACAAAAAATCAAATTACAATGCATACACATTGAGGCATATCTTGGATGAAATCCACAGGCTCAACTTGACATTTGACACTTTTGTTTGCCATCACATTTTCAGGGAGCGCAACACAGTTGTCGATTTCCTATCCAAGGAGGAAGTGCACAGGCATGATGGCACTTAGATGATCCATGAGGAGAAGGATGGTGTTATCTATCAGCACTATCATAGACCATTCATAGACCTTGAGGCATAACTAGATGGCTCAATATGATCAGGAAGTTTTTAAATATATGTAAATATTTATGTTTTCTTCATGTCACTATATTAGCAGAACTGAGCTGAACTATACTCTCTCTGTGAAGAGAATTTATTTTTTTTGCCTCTGAACTATACTGGATAGGAAATGCCTCACATATTGCATATGCTTTGCATCTACAAAATGTAATTTTCTCTTACTAATGAAAATTACGATTTTTTCCATGGGAAAGAAAAAGGTCAGCTTCATATGTTTTAATTGCATTGAGAGGCACTCTACAACCCAATATAAAGGGTATGTCATGTAATCTTACATTTTAAGACAATAAAACAACACTTACATTAACAAATTAAAAATTCGTAACATGAAAAAAAATCAATGTCGATCATAAATGAAATATTTCAATTTCCATCTTAATTTTACATCATCTTTATATAGAAAGATGAAATAATTGAAATAAAGAAAAAAGATTAAATTACTCTTTAATGTGAAGGTAAATGTAATTCCTTCATTACTTAATATGGAGTCGATAGATGATATGTGAAAGTAACATTATTGACATTACATGATGTGTAATTCATTCTATGTTCATGTGATATGCAATATTTAAAATAAAAATGTACTAATAACAACAATATATTTTAGTGCTCGACATGAATAAAATATTTTAGAGTTCATATTAAAAAACATTATTTTATATCAAATTTATATAAAGAAAAATAAATTAATTTAGATTAAAAAGTTCATATATATATATATATATATATAGATAGATAGATAGATAGAGAGAGAGAGAGAGAGAGAGAGAGAGAGAGAGAGAGAGAGAGAGAGTTCTTATTCCATTAATAGTTTCTTTCTAATTCAAACTATGATAGATATTTATAATTCTTTCATTTTCAATACACAATATGTAACTAACATATAATATTTTAAGAAATATTAATAACAAAATTATATATATAAGGAGGTGTGTATTAATATTTTAATGTGAAGAATGTGAGCATAAAAAAATATTTCAATGTCAATTATGCATTTATTATATAAAATATGTGAAAAAACAATTACACAAAACCAACATAGGTCTATTTAATTCCAAATAGTTCAAAACTGACATAGATCCATTTTAACTCCAAATCTACGAAGAGCCATGAGGAATCAAATCTCTTGAGGTGGAAACCTTTCTCAAGTTTTTCACTCAAACAAAAGTTTTCATCATAAGGAATTGGATCCCTCTCGGTGCTTGGTAGATCCAAAATTGAGATGGATCTATGCTAGTGGTATGTGAACAAAGGAGAACCAAGGAGTGAATGATCAAATTGAAACTAATAGTTATCAGATCATTGTACCATTCCATTTCTTGATATCTCTTGGTTTCAAACTCATATGAACATATAATATATCTTATCCAAACATTCATGAAAGTATGCTTTTCAAACTTGGATATTAGTTTACTTATTATCTTGTTAAGTAAATGGATGCATAAAAAATTCTCTTATACTTGAGGGAATGACTTGTTTTCTGAAATAATATATGATAGTATAAAATAATAAATTAATTAATTAAAAAAATTATTAATAGTTTTCTTTAATATTGCATGAATAATCATTCTTATCATTTGCTCAATACTCATTATGAGAGGATTTTATTGCAAAATGTAGCTGAAATAGTCCTATTTTGGAAGACCACATGGTCTCATTCTTAAAACATATCTCTTAAAACATACTTTCTAACCCATTTGAATTTTTCAATTTGAATCTCAAATGAAAAACATATCACCAAAATAGTTACTAGGTCTTAAGTAGAAAATTTAAGGATAGAATTAATAAAGTCAATATTTTAGGGACGCAATGGGAATATTTTCACAACATTTTTATATCGGAAATATCCCTTATAATATATTTTCCAACCAAATTTTATTTACCTCAATTTGATATCGTATGAAAAAGTTATGCTCAAATTACTAAATGGTTGTCATAAACCTGTACTATTACAATTCTACATTTTGGCTATTCATCGACATATTTCACATATCAAATCATCTTATTTTTAGGAAAATTTTATAAGGGATATAAATATATATATATATATATATATATATATATATATATATATATATATATATATATATATATATATATATATATATATATATATATATCTATATATATATATATATATATATATATTGTTGGCATTATGATACAGTGTTGTCCTTGATGGAAACTCACTCAGATGAAAGATCACAGTGAAGAATGTTAACAGCAAAGAATTATAGATTAGACTACAAAGAATGAAGAAAGAAAGGTATACACAGGTTCACCTTGACCAAGCTGTGTATGCACGTAGGTTTACTAAACAAAAGGAGCGTATATGTACACACGCACTTTCATAGAAGGAAATGCTCGTATATCTTGGGAAAACAAAGTTTTTGGTCCAAGGTATTTCTTGGTCCAAGGTATTTGACCCAAGGTAATTTGTCCGAGGTATTTGGTCCAAGGTATTGGTCCTAAGTAGTTTTGGTCCATGGTATTGAGAAATGCCTAAGACTATATAAGGAGGATAAGATCATTAGGCCAAGGTGTGCAAGGATTTGAATATCTTATGAAGTGTTGAATTATATATGCAGGTTAATGAGCTTCTAATGGTTTGCTTGATTTGATCTAAGGATGCACCTATAAGGCCGATGAAGGTTGATGGACCGGAATCATAAAGGCTTACGAGTATTATCATTATGTGGTTTTATCTTGAACAGTCTAGATCTGAATACTGACACATGTTTTATTCTGTAAATGTGATGATTTTGGTATGACTGAAGTCTAGAATAGTTATGATGTTTAAGTTATCATTTACAGATCTGTACGCAAGTTTGCTTTAGTAAAAGAGCGTATACATCCTGGTTCTACATATCAAAGTAGTGTATACATTATAAATTTGAATTTGCAGATCTGTATGCTGGTTCCCTTTGGTAAAAGTGTGTATACACTCTCATTCGACACATGGAAGTAGTGTATACCTTATGAAGTATGATGCTTAAAGTTTCAATCGTTTCTGTTTGCTATTGCAGAGTTCTAGGTTCTGCTTTGTGTTCTGGTGACTCTATTCTGGTGACAGTATTCTGAATGATCAGATTGATTGATTGTGATTTTCTTCAGTGATGATGGGCTGTTAAGTGATTGATTGATTTAGTTGTGGTTGATTCAGTAAGTGATGATTGGGTTTTAGTGATTGGTTGATGCAAATGTATTTGATGGTTTTATTGCAGTGATGATTTTCTGAGTTTGAATGTTGTTTATGGGTCCAGTATGAAAACTGGATGAAACGTGGCCTTCAAATTGTGGTGTTGTATTCCAAGAGTATCCAATCCAAAAATTCATGAAACATGGTCCCTGGTGGAAGAGTGGAGTTTTTCTGTAGGCTGGCACCTACATACTAGTAAACATATTGGCTAGTACAAGAGCTAGGGGTTTGTAGCTCCCTTCCAGTAGTAGCTGGAGAATGAGAGAAGGTTGTAGCCTTCTGCAGGTGGGTGCGTGCATACTGGTATGAGTCTGCACCAGTATTGTAAATAGATTTTCTTATTATTAAAAAGAAGACAAAGACGACAACAGCAGGTGGTTTTTACCCACATTGGGTTTCCACCTTATATCTTGGTGTTCATGTGTGTTGCTTATGTGTGATGCTTTATTTTTCCTTTGCTACACTATCTAATAAATCTCTGATATACTGGTTTAAGCTCAATACATGATAAATTGTCTAAATCAAAAGTTCCCTGCATATATGCTGGTTGCTTTAAGTATAGTCGCTTGTACACGCTAGTTCACTTCACTAAAGTAGCATATATAAATCTATTTCGGAAATAAAATTATAGATTTCATGATACTAATTCACCCCCCTCTCAATATTATTTCCAACAATTGGTATCAGAGTAGGTCCTTCAAAAGAATCTTGATCACTTGAAGGGAGATTCATCAGCATGAGTAATCAAGAAAGCGTGGGATCCATCAGATCGCTAATCTTTGATGGGAGCAATTTTGTTTACTAGAAAATAAGAACCATAATGTAATATTCCTAATTAGCTATGGCTAATTGGAATATTCGATTTTGTTTGATTTTTTCCTTCCATAGTTATTTGTAAATAAAAAGTGAGGAAGGGGGAACATAACTCACTTTAGAATAAAAATTCACTTCCTAGATAGCACAACATTGTGACTTAAGGGGGAACCAAGGGGGCTAAAGGGGGACGCAGAAATGGGGCCCATGCAGACACATGGAGGGACTGCGCAGGATGGAAGGAACACATGGCAAGAAGGGGATCATGCAGGAGAAAGTGAGCCTAGGGATTGTGAGAGGCAGAGGCTATAAAATAGAGAGGAACCCCCTCATTTGGGATCATTCTGGTTATGATCATTTGTGATAGTCATTTCGACTTAGAGCACACTAGCTGTTTAGCTAGTCTATAGCACTGTTTAGTGCATTGAGTGTCTCTGTTCGGAGATCTCATCCTTAGCCTCGGGGGACTTCGAGTGCCTACTCAGGCAAGGTATTTCCATTGGCATTCCAGCAATAGATTCATCAACATTTTAGCAGTAGTTTCATCAGCATTTCAACAGCAGTTTCATCAGTGTCTTTGAGGAACTGCGCAGAACCCCAAGGGGGTGATTTTTGGGGGTCGACCATTTCAGAAAAGCTTTCTAGGTTTTTCTGGGTTTCTTGAGTAGAGCCCAAATCCAAAATTTCAGCTTTTTCCGAGGAGGGGAGAAACCACAAATCATCATTGGTTTCCTAGCAGCAGTAGAAGCACAACAGCAGCATCCACGCAGAGAGGCCATTCTTGTCATTCTGAGAGTATTTCTTCACTTACCTTGTGCAAGTCGAGGTGCCATCTGTCTAACCACCTCTTGTACTCATTTTATTGCTCAGTATAATAAAATGGCTTAGCATTTTTCGCTGCATTTCTTGTGTATCTGTTTATATTTCCGGTTTACATTATTATATGCTGTTCCACTATTATTTTATCACTTCTGGGTTATTATATCAATTGCATATATTTGGTTGGAGTTTTTGTTGGGGTTTGAGGAATATTCTGGGTTAGGAATATTATAGTGGTATCAGAGCATAGATCTAGCTCAGCCTGTGGAGCTAGCAATCTATGACACCAGGGGAAAATCCCTATATCTGTTAGAGAGGTTAGAGATACAGAGACACTGGGCGTAGGTTGGAGAACACTTATGAAGAGGGAGACTATGTTCCGGTGGTGGACATAGAACAGCAGGAGCCTATGGTGGACGCGGAGTAGGAGGATCCAATGGCAGATGATGACGGGAAGAGATTTGCAAATATGCTCCTCAAATCAGTGCAGGATCTGTCGAGACATATTGAGGTGATGGGGTAGAGATTCACAGCAGTAGAGGCCAGACAGTGTGAGAGACCACAAGATTTTCAGATTGGTGAGGGATTAGGTGCATCCCATCACTTGCCAGAGTAGCGTGATACTGTGCAGCAGGTGGCCTCACATGCCCCTACACGCTCTACCATGCCCACCTTCTTAGGAGAAGACACGGGGGCCATAGCCTAGTAGGAGGCCGAGCCTGGGCATATGGGCGATTATTTTGCAGAGTACCAGGCCTATGGGTAGGAGTTCAGGGAAGCCCTCTCATTCAAAGATTTTGTTCAGCTCCAGCGGGATAGCAGACCCCGTGATCATCACAGAGGGTACCAGCATTACCATGATGGTGAAACCGACCGTGTAGCGAGCAGATTCCACTTGCCTACGTTTAATGGCTCATCAAACAGTTTGGCAAAGTCTTGGGTGGACAAGCTGGACATTTATTTCCAACTTAACCAAATGTCAGAGGCAGAGGCCATCAAGGTGGCAACGTTGCATTTGGATGGTGAGGCCCAGGATTGGTGGTTACATTGGATGGTTACATTGGGGCACTCCACAGTGACGTTATATGCCGAGTTTACCAGGAGATTTTTGGAGTGATTTGATCAGAGGGATCCAGAGCAGCATTTCGTTGAGATGACGAGGCTCAAACAGATAGGGAGCCCAGAGACCTACATTGCATATTTCTTGAGGGTCTTCATGATGGTGCTAGACCTCTCTATAGCACAGAGGGTCTTTATATATGTTGAGGGGTTAGCAGAGCCACTTCGGGGTTTAGTCTGATCCACTAGACCATCTACGCTCCAGGACGCTATCAGCAAGACCCAAGACTTACAGGATGTCTTACCCAGGACCCAAACAGCATACCCCCAGAGACAAACTTTCCAGTCTAAGGGGAAGGATGTGAGGATTCCACCTCCAAAGGGGAATCCAGGATGAGTACAACTTGATGATGATGCTAGGAGGGAGCTAAAGAGGAAGCGGTTGTGCTTCACTTGTCAGGAGCCATGGGCACCAAGACATAGATGTGTTGTTGGTAAAGCACATTTTATTGAGGTCTTCTCCAAGAGCAGTGGAGAAGAGGATGACGAGGAGGATGTGGAGGTAGGAGATAGCCATGCCATATAGGGACCTTTGCCACCTCCACCAGCAGTAGCAGGTGGTGCATATTTTGCACCCACCGGAGGGTCCCTTGTAGTGTTGCGGGGAGTTCCCAAGTATCTGATGCTACGCGTACGAGGGACAGTATGTGGCCAGCACGTATCAGTTTTGTTTGACAGTGGGGCAACCCACAACTTCATCGATGCCCAGATGGTTGAGTGGAGAGGTATAAATAAATAGAGCTTTGATGGGTTTTCAGTCTTGGTCCCAGGAGATCAGACCATGACGTGTGCTCATTATGTTCCAGAGCTTTCAGTGATGATGGGAACCTACACATTAACTGACCACTTTTTTGTGGTCGATATTCTGGACACCAACATGATACTGGGTGTTCAGTGGCCCATCATTCTAGGGAAGGCCACGACAGATTGGAAGACCCTGGAGATGGAGTGGGATGATGAGAAGACAAGGAGGCATGAGAAGATACGTGGACAGCACACATATCTGCCTCAGACTATCTTGGCTCATCGAATGAAGGTAGTCTTCCAAAAGGGAGACATAAAGTGGGTAGTGGAGCTGCATGCATTAGAGGCAGGAACTACAGGGTAGACAGTACACCCAGAGATACAATCTATCCTTGATCGGTATGCCATAGTGTTTGAGGAGATTCCACCAGGACAACCACCAGATCGGGGGTTTGAGCACACCATCGAGCTTGAGCGGGGCATACAAGCCATGATTACCACCCCCTATAGGAACCCCAAGGCCTATTGAAATGAGATTGGGCGAGCTATCCAAGAGTTGCTTGTATTGCCAGATTTCACGTAGCCATTTGTTTTGGAGTGTGATGCGTCGGGAGAGGGGATCGACGCAGTATTGATGCAGGGAGGTCACCCTATAGCATTTGAGAGCTAGAAGCTCTGTCCACACGAGAGGTTGTATTCCATATACGACAAGGAGATGCTGGCCATCATGCATGCATTAGCTAAGTACTGGCAGTATTTGGTAGGCAACAGGTTCAAGGTGAGGGTTGATCACAATAGCCTCAAGTTCTTTTTGGAGCAGAAGCAGCTACAGGAGATGCATCAGAAGTGGATCAGTAAGATCCAAGAATATGACTTTGACATTGAGTATGTCAAAGGTAAGAACAACATGGTAGTAGATGCCCTTTCACGTAGACTAGCCATGTCGTCTCTTATGAGCTTGGATACAGATTGGAGGGCTCAACTCTTAGTAGAGTACTCGAAGGACAGATGTGCATGTGAGGTTCTGGATGGGTAGGTGGCAGATGAAAGGTACAAGGTGGTCGATGAGATCATCCACTACAGGGACTGGATCTTCTTGACTAAGGGGTCTCATCTCAAGAAGAAGATACTCCAGGAATCACATGATTCCCCATTGGTAGGACATCAGGGTTTTACCAAAACCTACAGGGCCATTAGGGAGAAGTTCACATGGAAGGGCCTCAAGGAGGATGTACTCCAACACATCCAGGAGTGCGATGTTTGCCAAAGGAACAAGAGAGATATGAGCCATCCTGTAGGATTATTGCAGCCTCTTCCCATTCCAGAGGGAAAATGGGAGAGTATTTTGATGGTTTTCATCATAGGGTTGCCCATGGTATAGGGCAAGGATTGTATCTTTGTCGTCGTTGATCAACTGATGAAGTACACACATTTCTTTTCCATATCCGCACACTATACAACAGCACAGGTGGCTGAGCTATTCTTTAGGGAGATCTTCAGGCTACATGGTCTTCCTAAGACCATCATCAATGATAGAGACAACCGTTTCATGGGTGGGTTTTGGCAGGAGCTTTTCTGATTGGTGGGGACGGAGTTGACACCGAGTACTAGCTATCACCCATAGACGGACAGACAGACGGAGATAGTTAACAAGTGGCTAGAGGGCTACTTGCATAACTATGTCAGTGGGCAGTAGCGAGCATGGCTGAAGTGGCTGCATCTGGGGGAGTACTGCTACAATACTTTGCATCACATGTCCATTGGTATGTCACCATTCTATGCCTTATATGGGTATCATCCTTTATCTTTTATCAACTTGATGTTTGGTGATAGTAGGGATCCTAGAGCCAAGATTTGGATCCAAGAGAGTCAGGATGTCCTCCGAGCTCTCGAGGATAACATGGCTACAGTGTAGAACTAGTAGAAGTTGTATGCCGACAGGGGTCAGGTGGAGAAGTAGTTCGAGGTAGGGGACATGGTCTACCTATGATTACATCCATACCGACAATCATCGCTGAAGCAGAAGGGGGTTGAGAAGCTCAAGCCTTGCTTTTATGGGCCATACAGGGTGATACGCATGATTGGACAGGTTGCATATGAGTTGGAGCTGCCCCAAGGCAGCAAGATTCATAACATTTTTCATGTATCATTCCTAAATAAAGCATTGGGGTAGTAGGTGACCATGACGGATGAGCTACCACCCATGGATGATGAGGTGCATTTGGTATTGTATCTGGAGGCTATCATTGACTCTAGGGAGAGACAGTTGCGGAGCAGGATGGTCTGGGAATTCTTGGTGAGGTGGAAGAATTTGCCAAATGAGGATGCCACTTGGGAGAGTGAGGAGATGTTACAGCATTCATCATTTCAGCTGCTTGAGGACAAGTAACATTTTGCTGAGGGAGACTATAATATTCCTAATTAACTATGGCTAATTTGAATATTCAATTTTGTTCGATTTTTGCCTTCTATAGTTATTTGTAAATAAAAAGTAAGGAAGGGGGAACATAACTCACTTTAGAATAAAAAGTCACTTCCTAGGTAGCACAACATTGTGACTTAAGGAGGAACAAATGGGGCCAAAGGGGGATGTAGAAATGGGGCCCATGCAGACACATGGGGGGGCTATGCAGGAGGGCAGGAACACATGGCAAGAAGGGGATCATGCAGGAGAAAGTGAGCCTAGGGATTGTGAGAGGCAGAGGCTATAAAATAGAGAGGAACCCCCTCATTTGGGATCATTCTGGTTATCAGCATTTGTGATAGTCATTTCGACTTAGAGCACGTTGGTTGTTTAGTTAGTCTACAGCACTTTTTAGTGCATTGAGTGTCTCCGTTTGGAGATCTCACCCTTAGCCCTGGGGGACTTCGAGTGCCTACTCGGGCAAGGTATTTCCATTGGCATTCTAGTAGTAGATTCATTAGAATTTCAGTAGCAGTTTCATCAGCATTTTAGCAGTAGTCTCATCAACATCTTTGAGGAACTGCATAGAACCCCAAGGGGGTGATTTTCGAGGTTCGACCATTTCAAAAAAGCTTTCTGGGTTTTTCAGGGTTTCTTGAGCAGAGTCTGATTCCAGAGTTTCAGCCTTTTCTGAGGAGGGGAGCAGTGCCAAATCCTCATTTGATTTCCAGCAGCAGCAATAGCACAATAGTTTTCCAGTAGCTGGGACAAAGATCAGTGTGAGGCCATTCCAAGAAAGCTTTCTAATTTTTTCTGGGTTTCTTGAGTAGAGCCCGAATCCATAATTTCAGTTTTTTTTCCGAGGAGGGGAGCAACCCCATATCATCATTGGTTTCCTAGCAGCAGCAACAAAACAATAACAGCATCCATGTAGAGAGGCCATTCTTGTCATTATGAGAGTATTTCTTCACTTACCTTGTGCAAGTCGAGGTGCCATCTGTCTAACCACCTCTTGTACTCATTTTATTGCTCAGTATAATAAAATGGCTTAGCATTTCTCGCTGCATTTCTTGTGTATCTGCTTATATTTCCAGTTTACATTATTATATGCTGTTCCACTATTATTTTATCACTTCTGGGTTATTATATCAATTCCATATATTTGGTTGGAGTTTTTGTTGGGGTTTAAGGAATATTTTGGGTTAGGAATATTACACATAGCCTATCTACAATCACTTGGAATGGATATTTGGGAAATTGTGGAAGGAGGATATACATTTCCAACAGCAATTCCTACAGATACGACAGGTAAAAAGCAATATGAAACCAATGCCAGAGAAATCAATACTTTATTGGGAAGTCTATCACAATCAGAATTTGTCAAATTCATGCAGCTCAAATCAGCGAAAAAAATATGGGGCAAAATCGTTCTAAGCTACGTAGGAGACTCTCAGGTAAAACGTACTAAGCTTCAAACTCTCATAATTCAGTATGAAACTCTTAAGATGCACAATGATGACAGTATAGCTAGTTACTTCTTATGTATAGATGAGGTTGTTAATTGTATGAAGAGTGTGGGTGAAGAAATAAAGGAAGTTACCTTAGTTGAGAAAGTTTTAAGATCGTTGTCTGCTAAATTTGAATCAAAAGTGTCTGCCAGAGAAGAAAAATAGGATCTGCATACTATCACTATGACACAGCTTCATGGAATCTTAACTACTTTTGACATGAGAAAAGGAGGACCATCAGATATGGGAGAAGCCGCATTTAAAGCTTCAACAAAAGGAAAGGAAGGACACAATGAATCAGGACATATTTCAGAAGAAGAAGATAAGGTAAACTTTGTCAAGAAGCTTCAATGGGGTTCCGGAAGATTTAGAGGTAAGCTACCCTTCAAATGCTTTGCCTGTGGCAAAGTCGGTCATTACACTGCCAATTGCCCTCATAAAGATAAATATGAAAAATGAAGGAATATGAAAAATGAAATAGAAAACAAGTTGTAAATAAAAGGAGTTACTATACTCATGAAGATAGCGATGGTTTATCAAATAGTGATGAAGATGAAAACAGTAATGATTATAGACTTCTAATGGCTTATGACGATAATAATTTTTGGAATGCTTTATAAGAGGATGAACTTCATGAAGAAATCTCCAAACTCAAAATCTATTTAGAAGAAAATAATATGATTATAGATACCTTAACATACCAACTTGCTGAAAAAGAAAAACACAATGAAAAGCTAGAATGTGAAATTGTGGGTCTAAGAAAGGATCTTGAGAAAAAAAAATCTCTCAATCTTAGATTTGCTAAAGGGTCAGAAACTTTAAATGAAATTATCAAAGTGCAGCACTCTCCTCTGATAAAGATAGGTCTTGGATATACTGAAGAAGCATCTCAATCACAGAAGTCGTCAACCTCCACTAAAAGCTATCTTAATGTAGCAAAGAATAGTGAACAATATGATAATCGTCAGTGAAGGCATAAATTAGACTAGGTAAATCAGACTCAATTTACTCTGAGGATGAATAGAAGCCACAACCAACCTCAGGTAAATCATACTCAATTTTGTCCAAAGATGAATATCAGTAGAAACTACAATCACCGGGTCAATAGATTCGATAGTCATAGGAACTTCTTTAATGGGAAATGTTTTTCATGTCATAATTTTGGACACAAAGCTACTCAATGTGTTGCTTAGAAAACCATCATGACTAGAGAAGCATGAAATCAAAGGAATGTGACAGGGATCAAGAAAAGTTCTTATAATAACTTTTCTCTTCTTGAAAATGAAATAGAATGCTCAATCTATAACAACTTTGGTGATGAAGAATCTGAATGCAAGAGAAAATTTCAGCAAAAATCTCAAAAGGAGTAAACTCCATTAAATCCCAAGATATGGAGAAGGAAAGAATCTCAAACAAAAATATGTGGTCTAGCCTTGTATGTAGAAGGACAAGAAGATCAGTGGTACATCGATAGTGAATGCTCAAAACACATGACAGGTGACAAAGAAAAACTTCACTCATCTAATTCCTTAGAAAGGAAAAAAATGTCTCATTTCGAAATGACACTCCTGCTATCATAAAAGGTAAAGACTTTGTTTTCTTGAAAGAAAAGGTTAAAGCTGGAAATTTTATGTATGTAGATGGTTTAAAGCATAACCTGTTGAGTGTCAGTCAAATGTGTGATCAAGGAAATGAAGTGGTATTACGATCAAACGGATGTGTTTTTCATGAGCTTGATATAGGAGAGACCGTGATCAAAGGTACAAGAACTCCAAACAAATTATACATACTCAAGGGAGGACAACAACAGTGCTATCTAAGAAAAAATGATGAAAATTGGTTGTGGCATAGAAGATTGGGACATCTAAGATTTTCTCAAATAAGAAAAGCATGCAGATTCAAGGTTGTTCGTGATCTTCCAGATATCAGCATCCCTGAAAATACAATATGCAAACCATGTCAAATCGGTAAGAAAACCAGAGCTCACTTCATTTAAGAAGGGTCAGCTAGTAAACCTATTGAACTTGTCCATACCGATTTATGTGGACCATCAAGGAAAAAGTCACCTCGTGGAGAAGAATACTTTATTTTGTTCATTGATGACTTTTCCAGAATGTGTTGGATAGGTCTTCTAAAGCATAAAGATGAAGCATTTGAAAAGTTCCAAGCCTTCAAAGCTTTGGTTGAAAATGAATCAGATCGAAAAATCAAATGCCTCAGATCTGATCGAGGAGGGGAATTTACCTCGGATGAATTCTTTGACTTTTGTGAACAACATGGAATAAAAAGGAAATTCTCCACCGCAAGGACTCCTCAACAAAATGGAGTAGTAGAAAGAATGAACATAATTGTTCAACAAATGGCTCGAGCTATGCTAGATGAATCTGGAACTCCTGCAACCTTCTGGGGTGAAGTTGCATTTGCCGCCATAACTATTCTCAACCAAGCAAATGTTCGGGTAAATAGCACTCAAACTCCACATGAACTTTAGTATGGTAAGACTCCTACTGTAAAATACTTTAAAGTTTTCGGAAGCAAATGTTATATCAAAAGGACTGATGAGAAACTTGGTAAGTTTTAGCCTAGAGAAGATGAAGGTATTCTTCTTGGTTACTCTTCTTGAAGTAAAGGATATAAATGTTATAATAAAAGACTTGGGAAAATTGTTGAAAGTATTGATGTTGTAGTTGATGAAGCATGAAAAAATCCAAAACAGATAAAAATAGAAGATTATAACAATGAAGAAGATGAGGATTATTTTCCCACATAAAATCACAATGATATTGAAGAAGAAACCAATGAAGCACCATAAGAAGAGATAACGGTAGAAGAAAAGACTTCATCCAGGTATGTTCAGAAAGATAATCTAGAAACTCAAATTTTAGGGGAAAAAGAGGCTAGTGTATAGACAAGAATAACTATTACAGAAACCTCAAGCTATCTAACATTACTATCCTCCATTGAACCTCAAAATGTAAATGAAGCGTGCAAAGATGAATGTTGGGTCAAGGCCATGAATGAATAACTTGAGAAAATTGAAAAGAATAATACTTGGGAATTAGTTCCTAGACCTCATGATAAAAATATTATAGGAACTAAATGGATATTCAAAAACAAGTTGAATGAAAATGGAGAAGTCAGTAGAAACAAGGACATACTTGTTTTTAAAGGGTATGCTCATCAAGAAGGTATAGATTTTGAAGAAACCTTTGCACCTGTTGCTAGACTTGAAGCCATAAGGATGTTTCTTGCTCTTTCTAGCTTTCAGATATTCAAAGTATACCAAAAGGATGTCAAATATTCTTTCCTTAATGGAGATTTAGAAGAAGAAGTTTATATTGAACAACCAGAAGGATTCATTCTTGGAAATGATGCAAAACTTGTATGCCAACTCAAAAAGGCTCTCTATGGTCTAAAACAGGCTCCAAGGGCCTGGTATTACCACCTTGACAAATATCTACACCAACAAGGTTTTACAAAAGGTTCAATAGATAGAAACCTATATACAAAGATTGAAACTAATAAATTTCTAATTATTGTTGTTTATGTTGATGATATCATTTTTGGTTGCAATGATGAATCCATGAGTCAGAATTTTGCTTCAGTAATGCAACAAGAATTTGAAATGTCCTTGCTTGGTGAACTTACCTATTTTCTTGGTCTACAAGTTTAACAAAATAAAGATGGTATTTTTCTTTCACAAACCAAATATCTCAAACAGATCTTGAAAAGGTATGGCATGGAAGATTCTAAACCTGTATGTACCCCAATGGTAATAGGATGCAGTCTCAACTCAAATGATGAATCAGCAGCAGTACATCAACCAACTTACAAATCCATGATTGGCAGTCTACTTTATCTAACAGGTACCCAACCTGACATCATGCATGCAGTAGGAATAGTTGGAATATTGCAAGAAAATCCAAAGGAATCACACCTTTAGGCAGTCAAAAGAATTTTCAAATATCTTCAAGGAACTCAGAACTTTGGTTTATGGTATCCTAGAGATACAGATCTTACTCTTCATGCATATATAGATGCAGATTGGGCAGCAAGTGTTGATGATAGAAAAAGCACTAGTGATGGTGCATTCCATATGGGTTCTAGGTTAGTGTCTTGGTTCAGTAGGAAACAAAGTTCAATTGCTTTATCTACAACTGAAGCATAATATGTGGCATCTGCATCTTACTGCACACAACTACTTTGGATGATGCAAACTTTGCAAGACATTCAAATCACATGTACTCCACCCATCTCCATTCTATGTGATAATACAAGTTCCATTAGTATTTCAAAGAATCTAGTCATGCACCCCAACACCAAGCACATACCCATCAAATACCATTTTGTACATGAACAAGTGCTTGAACAAAAAGTCAAATTGGAGTATGTTCCCTTCAAAGAATAGGTTGCTGATATATTCACTAAACCATTGCCCAGAGAGACATTTGAATATATCAGGCAAAAGCCGGGAGTAGTTGTTGCATTATCCTACTGTTAAATCCAATTTTTCAGAGAAAGGTTATTATACGCATGTTTCATGGAGAATAATCATGTACACATGTAGGTTTTTGTGGGTCAAAGAGCATATATGTTGTTCATACAAGAAAAACAGTGGGGCAGGCTCTGATATGGATGCTCTGACTAATATTGGTGATTAATGTCTATTGATATGCTTCATTCATTAATTTTTATCTAACTGACAAAGACGCCTTGATCATTGACCTGTTAACAAAGCGCAGGTAGCACAGATTCAGAGGGAGCATTAGCCTTCACGTACATTCAACATTGTTGGCTTTATGGTTGTTGAGTCCAACTATGGCTTTAGATATCTATACCATTTGTTGCTAAAGTCATGTAAAAGTCTAGGGTGTGATATGTCTTCTCATACATTTGAATTAGTCCTCTTGGACAAATGATGTAATTTGTATCCCCACTTTACATGGGATGGATGATGTAATGTTTATTGTTTTTTTCATGTATAAACAATTGGTATATCCCCGCTTGGTTGGGCGGATGAGTCAAATTTGGTATATCCCCACTTGGTTGGGCGATGGATGTTTGTATGAGTCATTGGTGATAAGAAGGTCATCCACACATAGTTGAGTTATAGAGTCATTCTTTTAGGAAATATTTTTTTACAGATTCTGCTTGTGCTCATGGGGAGCATGGACAGTTTCAGTGCATCTTAGCATGAACAACATAATGTATTTCAAAGGGAGAAAATATCTTGGACCACCCTTTGCCCTTGATGTCAAAGGGGGAGAGTGACTTGGTGTTGTTGTTGCCATCAAGTACAAAGTGGGAGATTGTTGGCATTATGATACAGGTGTTGTCCTTGATGGAAACTCACTCAGATGAAAGATCATAGTGCAGCATGTCAACAATAAAGAATTACAGATCAGACTACAAAGAATGAAGAAAGAAAGGTATGCATAGGTTCACCTTAACCAAGTTGCGTATACATGCAGGTTTACTGAACAAAAGGAGTGTGTACGTACACATGCACTTTCACAGAAGGAAAAGCGTGTATATCTTGGGAAAACAAAGTTTTTGGTCTAAGGTATTTCTTGGTCCAATGTATTTGACCCAAGGTAATTGGTCCGAGGTATTTGGTCCAAGGTATTGGTCCTAATTAGTTTTGGTCCACGGTATTGAGAAATGCGTAAAACTATATAAGGAGGAGAAGATCATTAGGCTAAGGTGTGCAAGGATTTGAACATCTTACGAAGTGTTGAATCATATATTCAAGTTAATGAGATTCTGATGGTTTGCTTGAAATGATATAAAGATGCACCTATAAGGATGATGAAGGTTGATGGACGGGATCATAAAGGCTTAAGAGTATTATCATTAAGTGGTTTGATCTTGAAGAGTATAGATCTGAATACTGACACATGTTTTATTCTATAAATGTGATGATCTGGGTATGCCTGAAGTCTGGAATAGTTGTGATGTTTAAGTTATCATTTATAGATCTATACACAGGTTCACTTTAGTAAAAGAGCGTATACATTCTTGTTATACATATCAAAGTTGTGTATACATCATAAATTTGAATTTGCAGATCTATACGCTAGTTCCCTTTTGTAAAAGTGCATATAAATGCTAGTTTGACACATGGAAGTAGCGTATACCTTGTGAAGTATGATGTTTAAAGCTTCAGTTGTTTCTGTTTGTTGTTGCAGAGTTCTGGGTTCTGATTTCTATTCTGGTGACTCTATTTTGGTGACAGTACTCTGAATGATCAAATTGATTGATTGTGATTTTCTTTAGTGATGATGGGTTGTCAAGTGATTGATTGATTTAGTTGTGGTTGATTCAGAAAGTGATGACTTGGTTTCAGTGATTGGTTGATGCAGATGTATTTGATGGTTGTATTGCAGTGATGATTTTCTGAGTTTCAATGTTGTTGATGGGTCCATTATGAAAATTGGATGAAACGTGGCCTTTAGATTGTGGTGTTGTATTCCAAGAGTATCCATTCTGAAAATTCATGAAACGTGGTCCTTGGTGGAAGAGTGGAGATTTTTTGTAGGCTAGCACCCACGTACTAGTAAACATAATGGCTAGTACAAGAGCTAGCGGGTTGTAGCTCCCTTCCAATAGTAGCTGGAGAATGAGAGAAGGTTGTAGGCTTCTATAGGTGGGTGCCTGTGTACTGGTATGAGTCTGCACCAGTACAAGATTGTAAACATATTTTCTTATTATTAAAAAGAAGATAGAGATGACAGAAGCATGTGGTTTTTACCCACATTGGGTTTCCACCCTATATCTTGGTGTTCATGTGTGTTGCTGATGTGTGATGCTTTATTTTGCTTTTACTGCACTGCCTAATAAATATCTGATATAATGGTTTAAGCTCAATACATGATAAATTGTCTAAATCAAAAGTTCCTTGCATATACGCTGGTTTCTTTAAGTACAGTCACGTGTACACGCTAGTTCACTTCACTGAAGTAGCATATATAAATCTATTTGGGAAATAAAATTATAGATTTGATAGATTTCACAATTTGAATCATTTAATTTGGAGGCCAGTTTAAAAAGTCATGCCACATTTAGTAATTAAATGTCTTAAAATTAGCATAGTGAAACTTTACCTCCTATGTATATTAATCAACCATTTTGACATATGAAACCAAGGGATATTAAAATCTATTTTCAATGGAGATAAGAAAATTAAATCTACTTTAATATCTAAGTGGAATCACATTGATATGATCTTTAATGAAAACATTATCTTCTAAATAGTGATTGTTGGTCTAGTAAAAAAAATCATAAACAACTCTATCACGCAAGGTGCTCTTCATCGTGTTTAACACATGATTTTAAAACACTTTGGAAGCCTATTTAGATGGGAAGTATTCATGTGAATTTAATTTAATTGGGATTTTAATCTCTCCAATCAGGAATAAAACCAAGATTTTGGGAACAAAATAACGTTGGGAGGTCTAAATGACCCCTATTTCTCGGTTGGTAAACACATGCATTTTTCTTCATCTATGTTCTTTGGATTTTTCTCCTATTCATTGTTTGTAATTACTTAATATAAATATTGGAGGGATAAATACTTATCACCTTTTATTGTAGATAAGTGCTAAGTTTTTGTAGGTCTCGGGTTGATCAAAGGGATCAAATCTATGGACAAGTGGTTTTGAAAAGTTAAGCTTTACAAATTCATATACAATGATATGAAATGAAAAAATTCAAGTCAAATCAAGGTGTAAAATCATCTTATTTTGAGTTCATTAAAGAAGCTCCAAATCCTTGGAGCTTTCCTTCGATTGTAGACCAACAAACATCAATAACCCTACAATGCTACGAGATGGATCAAGATAAAGGTAAATGATATAAAGTCAATCATCATTAGAGGAAGAAGTAAAATTTATTCTATGTCAAATCACATCGATCATCCCATTTCTGAAACTAATATTCTCATAAGCTCACTATTTCATGGTATGCTCATTCATTTTTTTCCCTCTAAGCTTAATAGTCCATCCGTGTTGAAATCAAAATTTACATTTGTTTATGTAGTCAACCTTAAACTTTTAATCTTTCTATTACTACTAGATTATTACTTCAACTTGTTTTCCCTTCACAAGTTTCCATACTTTCCCACCTCGCCTTCATTCACCTCTAATCTATGAATAAATTCATTCAACTCACTTACCATGCTGAGCTACCTCAGTATACTCTCTTTTTCCCAAATAAAGTTTGCTTGATAGTGAAAACATTGCATCTATGGTTCTCTAAATCATTACTCTACATAATTATCTTTTACTCATGTCAGATGATGGGGGATTCATTAAGGACCCCCTTCTAAAAAGTGTTGGCCCATCAACCTTAGAACCTAATCTAGGATTGAGACAAGAGACATTTTTAGTAGCTTGAGGATTCATGGCTTAATGAAAGGTTCTCTCACCAATAAATAGTAGGAATATATTAATGTCCCCTTTTAGTCGAATGTTATAGGTGAGTTTATGTGCAACTCATTTATTCACACCTAGTAATATGTACTTGAGCATATTGACTCTTATTGACATTAATGGTATGTAGTCTTGTGTTGATTAATGAAATTCATTAATGGCTAGTAATCCAACAATTTATTTCTATGTTTGACCTCAGCCAAATTTATTCCCATAAATAATAATTGTGCCATGGCGCATATTTATGAAGAATACATGGTTTCATGACACTAAAAGCATCTTGAACTAGTGTTCAAATAAATCAATATCCATCTCTAGAGTTTAGCACCATTAGCTTTATTCTAGCAATAACATGGTACAGAGATTCCAATTTCAGATCTTGTTTTAGATTTTATCCTTTGTTAATACAACCAAAAGGAAGGAAGAAGAATATTAGATTATTTCACTTCAAGAACCATGATCTAGTAGTAGCAACCCAAAGCTTCCAAGAATGTAGGATCACTTTGATACATAGCTCATGGACATTTTAGGTAGATGAAGGTATGTTGTTTTCTAATCTTTAATCGATAATTCCTTGAATGGTATAAGACATGTATTTGGAAATTCTCTTTGCTTCTTTTTGATACCTTTTGCTAATTTCACCTATGTCATTTTTACTTTTCATAGCATGGAAAAAACCTTTAGTTCAGAGGGAAGTATTCATACATTTTCTTACCACATGATATCATAATGTCATACATCCATTTTTTATTTCTTATGAAATGATGATGAATAATATATCCTTTTCTCATTTCACTGTTGATGTTACCGGGAATTCAAGACTTTGCAATCCTCATTAGTTTGACCACCAACATAACCCAAAATCCAAATTTTATATGATATGGAGACTAGCATAGCTCAAAATCCAAATCTGATATGATATGGATACTTTAACCACTATGTAAAGAAAAATCAGAAATTAAGCATTTTTGTATAGTATATCCTTTTCTTTATAAAAAATGTTGTAAGGTTGAAATAAAGGAAAATAATCAATAGATGTTTATTGGGTCCAAAAAAATATGAAATTTTGTTTTGTTGAGGGATTGATTAATTTGATTTAGGGTAAAACTTGTGGCTAAAATCCTCCAAGTTTATTTGTATATGTTTCAACGGTATTATTTCTAGTTTGAGTGTTGTAAATTTGATAGGAACAAATATGAAGTGATAGAAAACGATAGTTAAGAAAGTGGTTTTCTACTATACTTTAAATACTATCAAACTTCATGCGTAATCATCTAAAAGAAGTTGAGCTTCCAAAAAGAAAAAATTTAGCAATAATTAGTGGTTTATGAGAAAAACTTTGTTTTCAAAAGAATCATACTTTGATTTTAAATGAAGAAATATTGAATTTGTCAAAGTATCCGGGATACTTTGAAAAATCCCTAGAAATTCTGATAAGGAAAGTAAGTTGCACAAAAGGGTTTTATAATCAAGAGGGAAACACACATCTTTTTCTTAGATTTTCATATAGTATTTGGCATTCAAAATATCCACTTAGCATATAATTGTTTTTTTTGATGTGGTTGGTAGATCCTAGAGATCGATGGCTGCTACATCAATGGAATATTTGTACCATGTAGATCCACTTGAAGGGACCACTTCTTGTCAGCTCAACCATAAATCCTGACACCAAGAGTGGAGAGAATTGAACCGTTGACCTCTCAATAGCAACAATGCTTTAATGGTGACAACATCACCTATTGAGCTAACTCTCAAGGCTAAAAGCATATAAAAACTTTTATATTGCTACTCTTCAAATGTTTTGGATCAAATTAATCATGAGACTAATGTATGTGTACACAAAGTAAGCAAATAAAATGATCTATTTTGAAAATTCAAGTCTCATAGGTCACAAAGGGTTAGTTTTCTTGTATTCAAAGGGTCTGTTTTCAATCCTATACTTCTTAATAAATATGTCATGATTTAGAAGAAAAAAAAAATGCCTTTTAAAAATTGGGTCTTTTATAGTTGAAAGTAGGGGTTATTGTTGATATTTAATGCCTAAGGTTTATATTTTAAATAAGAGGAATTATACTATTATTTCTCATGATTTAAATTATGATAATTTTATGAAAAAACCACATTTTTTATTGTACTATTATATCTAGTCATTACATTATTAATATATGAATTATCCCTAAACAAATTATTAATAATTTATTAGGTTATTACATTATCACATATTTTATTTCTTTGTAGAATTAGGGTTTTTATTATTAATAGCCGACAATTCTTCATTTGATTCATTTTTGCTTCTCATTTCTTATATTAATATTGTTGTTCTCTCAGCACTATTTCCTCAGGAATTTTTGTCTTAATGATGGATCCACTTATGGATCCGAAATGTAGAAATTCCTATAAAACAATTGTGATCAATCCAAACTTCCAGACTGTAAGAACACATTTATATGATCCAATAATAGTAGTATTAACTACTTTGTAACACAATTTTCACATAGAATATGATATACAATGGAATCAATATTCATAGAAAATTTGGCATAATTGACATTAGTATATGAGATGGTTCTATGTTGTTGAGATCAACTCTAGGTTGAAAGTGGTCAGAACTAACTCATCGTCAATTAAGAGTCAACTACATACTACAAGGAGAAAAGTGAAGGATGAAATGTTATCACACAAGAACCAAAATTCAAAAACTTGTTGTTTCCACACGAGAACCAACTAGAAGAAGCTCAAATCCCACTTCGATACATTTCAGAAAAAAGAAAAAGAAAAAAACAAACAAACAAAAACAAAAACAAAAAAAGACTTCATTATATATTTTGTGAAAATTAGATATAGGGTTGCACGAGGACATGCAACATATTTAGTTCAAGAAAATGTCTAGTCTTAGAATTGTCATTTTTTTCAGATCATTTTTGTCATTATTTCACAACCCTTCCCTTGATTGTTAATCCATTTTCTACTTTATCATAACGATGTTTTATTCCATTTTAATGTTTATAAGTGGGATTAGGGTTAATATTTTCTGATGCATTTTTTGGTATTTTAGGAGAGTTTATGACTATATATTATAAAAATAATGTATTCTAACTTGTACTTGAAAGATGGGTGACTTTGTTGATGTATACAAGTAAAAATAAGTATTCCAAATATGCTAAATTTTAGAATTAAGGCTCAAATTCAAATTTCTTCTTCAATATTTGGAGATTTAACATGGCTTTGGGATGATTACTCAAGTATATTAAGTAAAGAAGAATCATAGAAGATCTATCATCAAATATCTTGGAGATATTTATGAGAATGTATTTAGAGATAATTATCTTCTATTTTTTAGTAAATGGTTGTAACCACAAAATAAATATGTGGATATGAATTTATTACCTTCATATCTTATGTATAAATAATAGCTCCTTCTCCATTTCAGAGGAGAGAGAGAGAAAGAGAGAGAGAGAGAGAGATTTAGATTTTGTAACTAGAATACTTGGATTTTTCTCCACACTTATTTCACTTAATATACATTGTTGTTCTGATTTTCAACATATGGTAGACATTCTATTGTGCTTGTTGAAGGGTGGAAGCCCCCCACAAAACAAATCTTGTGCAATACTTTCCTAGTCCTATTCATTCATTTAGTATATGCTATTTTATGTTCATACTGTTGTATATTTTTAATTCCTTATTCATACTAGTTGTTTATGCTTGTGTGAGCTCACTAGTATATTCACTTTCATACTATTGTTTATAGTTTATATGGTTGTTTACATTTGCTAATTTTATATATGATTTATGAGTTTTATTTTTCATAGGGTAGTGGTTGCTTATGGGGATAATCTAATTGACAAGGTTGAGCAATGAAATGGGAGTACCATTCACCACTCTTCTTGGTGGAAAATGCCCCAACCCTTTTGACAATTTTTTCACTTAGCATTATATTCATCAATGTTGTAGTTTATTTATTTCAATTATTTACTACTTTTCTTAGATTAGATTAATAGTTTTGGAACATACCAGTTAAGAGGATGAGTAAAAGATTATGAGTCACTGCTCGTTTTCACTTTCAAAAATGGAAAAGGCCGTAGTGCATCCTTAGCCTCTTAATTAGTATTGGGTCAATATTTATTAGATTAACTAAAATACTATTAGAATGCTCGTTTTCCTTCAATGAAAAGAAAGGCCCTAGTGCATTAATTAATCCCTTGGATTAAATCCCCCTTAAACATCTTCATTTCCTATAATTTCAGTATGAACCTGACATATTGAACATGATCGAGTAAAGGACTTTGTCTTGTGCGATAAGTCTTATTGAATTTCCAATCTGAAGTGTTCATAAATCAAGTAGGTGTGTTTACATTTCAATCCTGTGTGATTATAATATAGTTTTTCTTTCTTGACACAGCCTTTAGTTTTGAATTTCTATTTTAATTCAACTTAGAAGTCACATCTAATGTAATCTAACTTATTAAATATTGTAATGTGCTTCCAAGTTTATGAACACTAGATTGATATGAATATTGTGCCCTAATTTATGTCTCTAAATTAGCATGATACCTTCTAGGGAGGTTAACTCAGTTTGCCTACAACTGGATTTCAAATTTAATTTACGTTAACTCATGGCTCTTCAAGGCACGCAACGGGGCCTCGAGCTCATACAATGGATCTGTGGTGTCTCCTCCTTTAGTCCATTATTAAAATTGAAAATTTATTGTTTAGTGTTGACAATATTTTTCCTCATCCAACTAAGGCTTTGATGCTATTTTTCACAATTGTAATTAAATTTACAATAAAAATCGTAAATAAGGGGTTGCTACATGGATGATATATTTTTAGGTTATGTCAGGCATTTCTTTCACTACCTAAAAATGAAAAAAATTGGCCTTAGAAGCACTGTGAACTTTAGGTACCAATCGGCAATCCTGCTATGTCCACCTTTGGAATAGAGTTGAAAGAACTACATTTGTTTGAAAATTAATATTGTGATGAGGTTTTCTACGTAGCCAGATTGTAGTGTCAAACCTACAAAAGGCTAGATTATTATGACCCCTTGAGCCAAATTTTTTTACTACACTACAATATGCTCCCTCCAATTTTGATCCATTTCATGCTCTAAGAAGACAACGCCCTTCTAGAAAATGCAATAGATATCATAGGCACACTTATGGGTTTCGATGAACATTGAAAGCAATGTCACGGGTTCAATTCCCATAATGGATCTAACTTCGACTACTACTTATACTGATAAATATGAATGTCAAAGGCTTGTTAGCAAATTTATAATAGGATTATTCTCCTTCCATACTCTGTTATCCATGCCTTCAAGGAGAAATTGGATCTACTCTATTAACTAAACTAAAAGTTGCCACCATTTTCATCATTTTTGTGGGTCGTGTTCAGATTGAAGGTGAACTAATTGATGCTCTTTGTTAGATAGTGTATGGTGACTCTTTCTCTCCATATTACCAAGGGACTTACCTCTTATTGTAATGTCTTGATCACGGTAGTCCACTTTAAGAGAAAGGCATGGCACTAGTTTTCCTTTGGCTTTGGGTTGCCATGATAAGGAGACACATTGAGATTTTTTTTACATGATTCTTTAAAAAAATATTATTCGGGTTTCTTTTCTTGTGAGTCCATTTTCCATCTTGATGTTATGAATAATTTATCACAATGGGTAAAATATTGCAAGAACTCCATGAGAGAAATGCATCTAATCAATTTCATAAAAAGGTCCTTGAGTTGTAGTCTTATTTCTCTCTTCCAAACAGAGATCAAAAAACTCAAGAATTAGTTCCACATTAGTATTTTTGAGAAAACTAGTAAGGTTAATAGTCTGGGGGAAACTATGGAAAATTATTTCCATAACATCGCAAATGAATTCGAGACAAACCTAGGCCAACCATCTTGATGATTTGGAGGAAGTTAAGGCTATCTCTCATTTAGAAAATGTTGTAATTGAAGAAGTAAATTTGCACAATGGAGGATACTAATGACTAGCTATCTATTTTGTTTCCCTAATTCAAAGCCTTAGTTGAAATCCTTCATGAAGAAGCTTCCCTTATTTAAGAAAATAACAAAATATGGTTGGCTTTGAAAGAAGACTATGATTCTCTATTACTGCAGTTAACTAAGAAGAATGAGATTATTCAAGGTTTGTAGGAGTTCAAGAAAAACCTTGAACAAATGATGAATAATACTAATATTTTTGAGCTGCTAGGCTCAGCTATTACTTGTTCCATGTAAGGCACCCAACCCCCTAATGCTTGATTTTGGATGTGGAGTATACAGATTGGATGTCTAAGATCACTTTGTTAAGATGGGGCCTTAAAATTTTCCTCATTTTCTAGCCTCCCTAAAATTTACTTTTGACATTACCCTTGCCTTGTGCTTGTTAAGATATTTCCTTTGGTTTAAATTTTGTGTAAAATCAAGCTTTGTGCACCAAGTTATGCCCACTTGAATAATTCACTTCCTATTGCTATGCGGCCTTTGTACCACTTCCACAAAGAAAACACATGGTTGTTGAATATGTGTTGTATTCATTGCATGACTACTTCCATGCATTTTACTTTGCACCAAATATAGTGGGCAAGTTTTGAATGGGGGGAAGCTTACCCTGTTAGGGGAGTTTCAGGGGTAGTGCTCTTGTTCTTCGTAGTTTTCAACTCATGATTTTCAATTTTAGTGGTTTTGGTGGTGAATATTGGTTTTGGGTTTTGGGTTTCCAAGTTAAAATCTTTATGTTAATGTGTGTGATTGTTGTTGCATATTTCAGTTTTCTTAAGATATTGTTTGCAACAATTAATTGTACAAGGCTAAAACCTACATTTGGTATCGATGCAACTTTGGCTCCAAAGGGATGCTTTTGTGGCTGAGGGGTTTCACTCAAGTATGTAGTAGGCCTTGTTATAGTGGGAGAGGTATGTAATTGATTCTCGTGCTGAAAGGAAATGGTGAGTAGTTCAAATATACAGATGGAGAAATTCAATGGGTCCAATTTTGAGCTATGGAAGTTCAAAATAGAAGATTTGTTGGTGGACAAAGGTTAGTGGGTCATATGGATTCAAGTATTGCACCAATAGGGATGTTGATAGAAGAGTAGACCAAGTTGGGATTTTATAAGCCATAGTCTGCTTGTTATGTTTTGAAGTTTTCCCGCACATATTTTATGGTTGAATTTGTAGAGGATTTGTTGGAATTACACGTTTGAGTTGTGAACTCTCTACAATTTGAGTGCCCTAGGATTTTTTGAGCTGAATCAACATAAGCATTCGAAAACACATTTGAAAAAGAAATATCAAATTTGAGTGCCCTAGGATTTTTCAAGGAGTCGAATCAATATAAACATTCAAAAGCACATTTGAAAAAACAAAAGATCATGATTTCACCAAAAATTATTTCACCCGATTCCGACTAAAAACTCCAAAATGTATAACAGTTAAACAATTTTTTTTATAATGGCTGTTAAAAAAAGAGTAGGTGGTTTTGCTGAGAAAGCCATAGACATGCCTCCGCTATTCATCTCATTCAAGTCTATTTCTATGGTTATGCACACCATTAGTTTGTGTGCTTTATTAGGTAGATAAACAGATAGAAAATTAACTAGCAAGAGTGAAGATTGTGGCCTATATTGAAATTCTAGAGTGGCAGACATGAATGATTGAAGGCTACTTCCAGAATTATACAAAAAAGGATAACTTGTTCATGCCACTAACATGTAGAAAGACAACTGGAACTTTGGTACCTAATTTTTTTATGTATCATATGTACTAAATAATGGAAAATACACAACAATGAATTAGAATAAAACTGAGAAATTGAGAAAGAGAGTCAGTTTCTATATTCAATTTTGGTATGCCAAACTGAAATACTGTTAAAAAAATCAGATTTCTATTTCCAATTTGAGAAAGGAACTTTACATAGCTAGTATCACCGAATCTCAATAAGACCAACTCATGCAAGATTTCCAAATCTCTTAATCTGAGAAAGAATTTTATTCTTTTAGTAAGCAATTTAAAATCTAATACAAGTGAAGACAACAAAACAAATTTTATTTTTGTTTCTTTCATGGGATTATAGATGTGATGCTTAGCTATAAAATTTAAAATTGAGATTATAAAAATATTGGTTTTAGATGCTGAAGTTTTTTCAAGAAATTTGTCAAAGGATAAAGATTTTTTAAAGAAGAAAAGGAGAATAATAAACCTAGTAGATAGTTGTTGGGTAGTGGATCCCCCACATAATGGTTTTGGAGCTTAAAGCCCACAGTTTTGGGTAATGGTATTGTAAAGGCTTTGCGAAGTGCACAAAGCATGAGTTGTAATGAGTCAAGTCAAAGGGTAGTCTGCCCTAAAATATTGTAATTTAATCTAGAAGGTGTCGGCCTACCCATGGTCCACAGACCATGGGAATGTATAAATAGAGTGAGGCTCTAGGTGTAGAAGGAAGATTTTTGGGTGTTTAGATATGAAGTGTATGGGTTTCTGAAAGTAATATTCACTCTAAGTTTGTAAGTCCAAGTCGTGGGTCGTAGTAGTAGAAGAGGCTCTACAACTGTGTGCGAAGAGGCCTGGTAGAGTCCACAGCTGTGTGCGCGGATCCCTGTAGCTGTGTGCATAGGGTAGGAAGTGGATTGTAACTAGAAAAAGCATTAATAAAGATAAGTTAGTTTTGAAATATCTCAAATCTGTTGCTCTGTTTCTATTTATGCATCTGTTTATAGTTTATGATTGCATGCATGTCTATTTATGTTGAATGGTAAAGGAAAGCATTGGGCCCACTTAATTTAATTCAAGATCTGTAATACTACTAAGCACTGTAAAGGGTAAAGAACCGTCATGCTTGTCTTCCAAGCCACGCGAAGGTAGTTTCACTGAACGGGTAGCTGTGGGGAAGTAGCCTAGCGTGTAGGACTGGTTTGCAAACTTTCCAGACTTCATCAAGACATCCCTAGGGTGTGGAAACCTAGTTCCAGCACCCTTCCATACTACCTCGGGTGAGACCTCAGTTCGCGCTCCACGGACTATTGTCGAAAGGGCCAGTAGTTGCAGGATTTGTTTGGCTAAAACACTTCTAAACCTAGGTCAGGCCCCAATAAGCCAACAAATGATTCTGTTGCCAGGACCGGGATCTACCTAAGGGATGTCTGATGTCAGAACACTGGAACCCTACGAAGAAGGAAATTGAAGATTGGTTGGATCAAAAGCTTCACAAGTTTGTGATACAGGAAAATAAAACCCCACAGATATCTCAGAAGAGGTGGCTGGATCTTTACTTATATACAAAAATCCATGAGATATTCTTTGCGTCCTTCTCTTTAGAGCTGTATGATTGGATCGTGAGGTTAGCCGACAGCCAGGGAAGGTATAAGCTTGATAAACCAATAGTGTGGACCCCGGAGTTGGTGCGCAGGCTAGAGGCATTAGAAGATAAGATCGGGTGGGCCGTAGACCATTGGCTCGATCGAATAATAGGAGGTTTTATCACTGAATTTGCAATATACACAAATGTAAGCTATAGCGAAGCAGAAAGACATTTTCTCAAGGGACCGCGAGGTAAGTACATCAAATCTTTGAATCCCTGGATTAAGATGTTATTATGTGAAAAATGGGTGATGCAAATACATTAATGAGTGGAACAACATGGAGCAGAAAGGCCTACAAAGTTATCGAAGGGTTAGGAAACAATCCTTTAATTTCACCTCTCCGAGCGAGCAAAGAAGAGCATGCTTGGGTTTCTCCGAGGAGTGTGGTCAGTTTGATAAGGCAACGCATCTTACAGTTATCATCCCCACTTACGCCACCACTCACGTCACCTCCTTCACCTCCATCTTTGCCCACACCACCTCCACCAAACTAGCAGGTCAGCATGGTGAGCGCGATCAAGTTGCTTGTATTTAGAGGAGTAGGGAACGAAGATCCAGATCAACTTTGGCTCGTAGTAAGAGCAGTGTGGGAAGCACACGGGATTACAGATGACAACATTAAGAAGGCCACATTGGTAAGCGTGTTGCAGGATCACGCACTAACTTTCTATATCAAGCACTCGAATGATCACCCAAATGCAAGAATAGCAGATATCCAGATCATGTTGAATAGAGAATTTAGTCGATCGAAATTAGAGATGCAGTCGATCATTAGATTTAAGGAGATTGTGATGCTTCCAAGTTAAACCCCCTGGGATCTAGATTAGAGGATAAAAAGTAAAATCCGCGAGGCTAGTATGACACTGACAGATGTGCAACACCATGCGTGGTTTGTGGCATCTTTGACACCACACCTGAGGATGGCGCTGTCATAACAAAAGCTCTCAACGCAGGCAGAAGCATTGGAAATGGCAATGAGGTTGCATGAAACACCAATACAAGATCCAGGGTTGGGAGTCCAACAAATCCATGTGCAACTACAAAACTTATGCTTGGAGATGCAGATTTTGAAATAAGATAGGGTGCCTTGGCCAAAAGCACCCGAAGAAGTGTGGTGCATAAAATGTAAAGGCCAGGGCCATGATAAGGATCACTGTCCAGTATTCATAAACTACTTGGCAGGAGGGGGACCAATGCCATTGAGACTAGAGTCTCAAGTAGGGCCAAGTGCTGAACCTACGCTCTGGTGCATGATATGTCAGGTGAGGGGAAAGCACACTACAGACAACTCTCACTTGTTGCAGAAGTATACATAGACTCTGCAGCAGCTATTCTGTAATTTCTGTAGATTAGTAGGCCACGACGAGCGAAACTATCGGAGTTATGAGTTGTTGATGGACCGAACTCCTACCTATAGGATGTAGATCGAGCGCGAGGTTAGGATCCAGCTGCAGCGATAGCGCGTGGTGGATTCCAAGGACCTGAACGAGGATGAGGAAGAATGGGACTCGGATGAGGGCGCAGACAGTTAATCTGCTATAATTGCGGAGGACCTGGGCACTACGCGCGTGACTGTATGAACTCGACCAGAACATGTTGTCTGTACTATTACTAGTTTGATCATGAAGTGGTAGATTGTCTGACATTGATCACACAGATGCACGAGATAGGGGTACCATATCCTACTTCGACTCAAAATATCCAAATGGTGAGGTCTGAACCATGCGAAGAAGACCCCAATGTGAACATGGTGCTCAGAAGTGGTGCGACCATAGGGGAAGATAAGGGAAAGCAACTTGAGGATGATACATGGGTTTGTAAGGCTCCTACGGAGGAACCTGAGTTTGAATTGGATTGCGCAAGAGAAATGTTTATGGAAGCTAAGAAGAGCTTCACGGAGGCCTCTACTTTAGGTAGTAAAGATCAACCAGAGCCGGGAATGGATCCTTCTATGCTTACTACCTTTTTAGAGATGTTCATGAAGCTACTACGTGACAATAAGGTGGTTAAATGATTACAGGAGTTGATAACTAGGTGCGCAGGGTCAGGGGAACCACGCATAGTCTAGAAGCTGGGAAAGGATGCATTACACACTAGGAGGGAAATGCAGTTGATAGTGCAAATTGGTGAATATGAGATGGATCAGGTCATCCTAGACCTGGGTTTGGACACAAATGTCTTACCAAAACAGACATGGGAACGCATGGGTAGGCCCATGTTACAGTGGTTTCCTATCCAATTATGGATGGTGAACAAACAAAAGATCGTGCCCATCGGAAGGTTGCAAGGGGTAACAGTGGATATCGAAGGTGCGAGCATGCAGACTAACTTTGAGGTAATAGAGGATGACATTAACCCTTACTCTGTGTTGTTAGGGATAGACTAGGCCACAGATATGAATGGAATCATCAACCTAAAGAAGTGGAAAATGATTTTTGAGAAAAAGTCCCTACGTGTAGCAGTTTCGCTCAATCCGGTCGAAGGGGTGCGCTACACTGAACTTGTGCACGAGGATGATAGCGACGATGACCTGGATTACACCTATCAGATAACGGTGCAAGACAAGGATTGGGTGAGCCTGACTGAAGATGGAAGAATATCATGGGGGTGTGAAAGTTCCTGTACTTCGGATTCAGATGAAGAAATAGAACGCTGGCAGAACTGGTTGCACGAAGTCACAATGCTGAATTGCAACATGATGATTCGATCACTACGGTGCGTGACGATCGAAGCAAGGGAAATGCCAACAGATGATGGGGTAACAAGAATGGATGGACCCTTAGACAAAGTTGAAAGTACCGTATCAGAATGGCAGTAGTGCGGTTCGCTCGAATGGGTGTTGCGTGTGACACCCGCACAATGGGGGCATATACGTCAGAAGAATATCGGAAATTGGCACGAATGTAGAAGATGGATGCGCTTACAATTTGGAAGACCCCAACTAAGGTGGATTGGTGGAAAAAGGCATAATAGCTTGCAAGCACACCAGACGTATACAGAATGGACTATTCTAGCATGCAACAGTATTACAATAGCAGGCCCAAATAGGACGCATTGGAGGAAGAAAAGGATCGCACTACCAAGTGCAAGGGGGGGAGTGTTTGCTAAGGTACATGAAGTCATGAATAAGGGTCAGTGGATACAATGTAGAAAAGGGAACCTGCGCACCCTAGTGGCCAGATGGGCATATACGGTGCTCTGCAAGAACTCGACCGCAAAGTCAAGTCCGAGGCTGCAGAATGGTATAAGAACTGAGGTCCTTGAAGAACCTCTGTAGAGGGCCATGGATGTAGCAATGTCAGTGAAGAGAACAGCGCACGAAGTCCAGACTGAAGAACTCATAAGACCATGCAAAGAGGAGTATGAAGGGATTCAGGAAGCTATTCGGCAAGGGAATGCACAACTTTGCATACAGGAAAGAAACAGGATACTACTTCAAACGAAGAATATGATACTGGACATGGATATTAAATAGCTGAAAAGGAACTAAAGGAGGACTTTCTGAATGAAAAACCTAGAAAGTTGTAGCCAGATATGCACAAACCTAAGGATGAATTGGAGGAGTATGACCGCAAGGTAATTGGTCGAATGCCATGGTTAAGGCAGCACCTCACTCTCGGGGGAAATCAGGAGAGCGCGTCACATCCAGTAGTGTGCATAACAGCGATAATAGAGACCATGTTGTGGGTTGCTTGCCAAGACGTGATAGCGGTGCACCAAGGGGGTGTGACCACCTGACTAGCCGAAGAGGAGACAGTCTCAGTGCTCCAGACAGTTGAAAGAGAGCGCAGGACTATAAAACAGTATGTTAGGGAGTTGTGTGACAACAGGAGTGTGCACAAGGTTGGTATGTCACAAGGGTCACAATCACGTATAAGGGGCTACGCTACCGCACGGATAAATAAGGAAGTGACCGTTGGCATCACTGTTCATGACAAGACGTCTGAGTTAAGGCGAAAAGGAGTGGGTGGTGGGCATTTAAGACATGAATTCAGAACTAGATTTGAAATGATCTGCTGACCTTCTAGCATTAATGAGCTAGAATATGGGGGGACGGTCGAATTTGAATTTCAATAGGCCTATAAATCGCAGATGGCCCTCCACCGAACAACCCTTGGCATTTTGTGAATAAAGTTGTTGCGTTATCAAGTGGGCATGAACATGATGAATGAGGAGGTCGTAAGAGCAAGTTCGTGGTTTGAAGCATTGCCGAAGGATACATAGGAGTCCCTGATCAGAATCATGTCAACAACCAAGGGAGCTGTGCAGAGTCCTACACCACTAGTAGGGGATGCACCAGAAATCCCTAAATTTCCCTAAACGTCGAGGCCCAAGAAGGACCCATAGGTAGTAGGATCGGTCTGTATGTCATCGTGAAATACACGGTTCAGCAAACTATCGATGGAAGAAAAGGGAAAAATAGTTAATATTGAGAGCGACGATGAGGAGGAGGATCATCCAACCTTTGTCAAAGAGATGGAACTAGAGGAAGAGATGGAAGAAGACATCCAGCCAGTATGTGCTGCAGTAAAACTTCCAAGGTATGTCCCTCCACGGAAAGGGAGGGTAAAGGTACCTAAAGATTTGGATGCTGTTAAAAGCACACTTAACACCCCGTCCCTCCCCGAAGGGGTTCTATTTGAAGGATCGGATGTGGGCTACATTCCAACTATGAAGTTTGAAGACTGGGACCTTGCAGATAGCGAGAATTTTCCTCATTTGGAAACTAGCAAGCTAATGGAACAAAACATGGAGGGGGCCATTACAACACTACAGCCGCAAACTTGACTGTGTGGGGTGGAGGAGGCCGGGCTACTCCACCTCCTATCAATTCCACATTTTCATCGAACCCCAATCACGATATTTGTCATCAGGAAACTGCTCTGCCTGGTGCGTGATGGGTACTTATGGCTGGAAGAGCTCATTCCCATCACGGTGGAGTTCATTCATAGGATTTCTTAGCTTCCCTGTGCAAGAAGGGACCCTGTGGAAATAGCTAGCACAAGTGGAGACTTGACGATTGCGGAGGCCATGAAAAAGAAATATAAGTTGGAGAAAAAGAAGAGAGGGTATGTTATTACTAGTATTTAGGACAAAGTGGTCCACGTTGTTACCCAGTTGTTGGTAGGAAAGGTGATGAGAAAAGGATGGGGCAATGAGGTACCAACAAGGGTCATAGCGCTGGCCAAGCAATGCGCAGAAGGGGTACGGTTCAATTAGGCACATTTCATCTGCGATGAGTTCCTGACGAATTGCAAGGAGGTCGAAGAGTAGGGTAAGACCTTCCACTATGTGTGATTACTATTATCCATCTTGTTGGTTACAAGTGACTTGCCTACGGATAGTTAGTTTCCTCCCCTTGACCAGGATTGGCCAAAGGTAGCAAAATATGCGTCGCTATAGGTGACAAAGGATGCTACAAGAATCTGAGAAGCCAAGAACTTCTAGATACTGATGGAGGTGAGTATATGACTATGGATCAACAAACGACTATGCCTATCCACCTTGGTATATGATAGTGTGAAGAGTTTTGTAGACTTTAAAGCAGATATGCACCATGTGTATATCAGGGCGCAGAAGGATCCAGAGCAGAAGTGGACCACACTCCCCTTCATCGCAATAGATGACATTGTTTTCGCGGTGCTCAACACATGGCCACTGGAATGGCGGACACCAAATGTAGTGGTGCATGATGAGACGAAGATTCAAAGACAAAAGGCTGCTGCCAAGTTTCTAGCACAACAGAAGCAGAACGAACAACTAGCTGAAGAAGTATGGGCATCCCGAGAGGTAGCGAAGGCTGCCGCAGAAAAGGTAGCAACAGGAGGGGCCGCTATGACAGATGAAGAAAGAGGACCGAATGGTACCATAGGGTGAGGGACAGATGATACGACAGAAGGTGTAGACCCAAGCACCACCTCTACACACTTAAAACGGCCGCACGTGATAGAACGAATAGGGTTGCGGAAGAAGACCAAGGTGTCCAAATTGGATGGGGAGCCTATCACACTAACCGAGGGTGACCTATGCGACATCAGTGATATAGTTCACGAAGTCACCAGGGAGGCACTCTAGGAGGCAATGATGGAGCAACAGATAGTGTTGGCGGCACTCAAGATGCAACTTCAGGAACTTCAGGTACTGCCCCCACAGCAGGGAATGGTAGCCGCCTACGAGGCTATGGGTTCGTCAACAACCGAGCAATTGTTGTGGGCCGAAATGGCAAATACTGTTGCGCTGCCAGGAGGAGAACTGATAGCGGACAACATGGAGGATAGAGCTGTGGTAGGCTGGCTCAAGGGACTTGGATTAAACTTGGCTGCCCTCCCACGAGAAATCTTATACAAGCTATAGGATGGAGCAATGATAGAGCTCTACGCTAGGGAAGGATGCGCAATACAGATGCTTAGTGAATAGTGAATCAACATCGAGCAGCTGAGCCTCCAACATGATGAAGCAGTAGCACAGACTCGACAGTTGGAGCAAATCGTCAAGGAAGCATGTCGCCACATCCCCGAGCTCGAGATTGCAGCAGACTTAGCAATAGGCATACGGATCCACAAATTGGCCAGTGAAATTCATGAGGTAAAGGAGGAAGCAACGAGGATCCAGTTGGACCTCAACTTGCAGATCACAGAGCTGAGGTTGAAGGCGTAGCTCGCTACACTATCGAAGGTTAGAAATTAGCTTCACCATGCCATTCAAGAAGGGTTGGAAGCAATAGAGCGCGCCATATAGGATTGCACTAGCTTGCTAGATCAGTCACTCACCACCCTCACTTCACTACAAGAAGACCCAACGCTCCAACGGTTAGAGACAGAAGCGTGGGAGTTGCAGCAGGCTTACGACAATGTCCGAGGGACCGCGCAGACAGTCACCCTTACTCAGTAGCTGGCCAAGATGAGGGAGGCCCAGGCTCTAAAGGCCCAGGTGGATATTGCACATCAAAAAGAAGCAGCACTTAAAGAATGTATTCAGCCTTGGCTCGATGAAGCATTCACGGTCACCGCCAAGATCAAGGGAAAGCTGGCACACATGTAGGGTGTATATGCACTCAGGCTAGGAATTGCACCTGAAAACGAAACATCAAAGATACATTCACAATGGGTACAATAGACAACGAAATAATGTGTCGTGGATGTAAGAAAAGCGCAGAGATTGCTGGATGAACTTTGCGCGAAGATCACCGCACTGGCCAAGTGACTCGGGATGAGTCACGATGTCTGTGTTGGGGGCCTATTGGGCAGTGGATCCCTCACGTAATAGTTTTGGGGCTTAAAGCCCACAGTTTTGGGTAATGGTATTGTAAAGCCTCCGCAAAGTGCACAGACCGTGAGCTGTAATGAGTCAAGTCAAAGGGTAGTCTACCCTAAAATATTGTAATTTAATCTAGAAGGTGTCGGCCTACCCATGGTCCGTGGACCATGGCAATGTATAAATAGAGTGAGGCTCTAGGTGTAGCAGGTAGCTTTTTGGGTGTTTAGATATGAAGTGTATTGGTTTCTGAAAGTAATATTTGCTCTGAGTTTGTAAGTCCGAGTTGTGGGTCGTAGTAATAGAAGAGGCTCTGTAGCTGTGTGCGCAGAGGCCTGGTAGAGTCTACAGCTATGTGCGCGGACCCCTGCAGTTGTGTGCGCAGGGTAGGAAGTGGACTGGAACTGGAAAAAGCATTAATAAAGATAAGTTGGTTTTGGAATATCGCACATATGTTGCTCTGTTTCTATTTATGCATATGTTTACAGTTTATGATTGTGCGCAAGTCTATTTATGTTGAATGGTAAAGGAAAGCATTGGGCCCACTTAATTTAATTCAAGACCTGTAATACTACTAAGCACTGTAAAGGGTAAAGAGTCGTCACGCTCATCTTCCAAGCCACACGAAGGTAGTTTCACTGAATAGGCAGCTGCGCGAAAGTAGCCCAGCGCATATGACTGGTTCACAAACTTTCAATACTTTATCAAGACATCCCTAGGGTGCGGAAACCTGGTTCCACCACCCTCCCATACTACCTCAGGTGAGACCTCAGTCGGCATTCCATGGACTGTTGTCGAAAGGGCCTGTAGTTTCGAGATTTGTTTGGCTAAAACACTTCTGAACCTAGGTCAGGCCCCAATAAGCCAACAATAGTGCAACCAATTTTTCATGCCACTGTTACATGAGAGGATATAGGAAAATGAAAACATATAATTTACAAAAATTATTATCATGTTTAGTGAAAGATTATTATCATGTTTATTGAAAGACATGATTTGAATAAATATTTAATGATATTAAATTAGTTATTTCACTATTTTACTATGGTATAACACATTCAAATTTGCTTTTTGATAGGATATAAGTTTGCCTTCCACTAAAAGTTTATGACGATTATCTATAGTTTAACATTAGGAATTCAATTTAAAATATTTTTTATTATTGTTTATGGTATAGCACATTCAATTTTGCTTAAGTGGATATTAGCTTGTCTTTGACCAATAATTTATGACGCTTATCCATAGTTTAACATTAGGAATTCAATTTTTAATATTTTTTATTATTATTCAAATTTATTTATTTCTAAGGGGATTGAGTGAGGTCTTATTATGGTTTTTAGTAACTACTATTTCTATTAGTTACTAGTTTTTGTTTTTTCTTTTGCCTTTTTCTATAATTTTTATTTTCATGAATTATAATTTTTTCACAATATTTTCAATTTAACATGACTTATTATTATATTAAAAAATATTTTAATAAATTTAATTATAAACAATTATATATATTAATAAAAATAATAGACACACACACATAAACAATATTAGTTAATCATATTTCTTCATTTTTGTTGATGGCATTCAATAATAAAATATTTTGTTAATTGTTTTATTTTTGTGATAAAATCTTTGTTTTGTTATTTTTTTGTTTAATTAAGTTATATTTAATTTAAGCGACAGATACTAGTTATCATGTAGCCATTGTTTTTATTTTCATTACAAGAATTTATTGATATTAAAAAGAAATAAATAATATAAATAATATAATTAAATTTATTAAAAAAAATCTTCAATTATATAAAAATAAGATGATTAAAAATGATGAAATTTTCAATATCTTTTATTAGAAAAATAATAATATAACAATTTATTTTAATTTATATTTCATAAAAATTTTGAAATTAAATTTCCCATCATGATCATTATCATTATCATGTATAAATAGTTTATACAATAAAAAAAATTATATCAAAGAAGAAACTTGTAACCCATTTATCATTAATATCAAAGAAGAAACTTGTATAAATAGTTTATACAATAAAAGAAATTATATCAAAGAAGAAACTTGTAACCCACTTATCATCCTCATTAATGATTTTAGCATGAGAAAATAAACTATTAAAATAGAAACACTATTAAAATATTTATTTTTAATATTTAATAAAATCTATTAATCGAAAATTTTTAAATTAAAATAATAAATATTTAAACGAGATCATCTTATTAATAAATTTAAAAAAAAAATTGTTTAGACTTCTTCATTGAGGATATTTATTATAATTAATAAAATTTAATTAAAAATTAAATGCAACAATAATTGATAACTTAATTTCCTATGTATAGATTCTTATGATTATCATTTATTTTTTATTTTTTATTTTTTATTTTTATATGAATATTAGATCGTTGAAATGAATATATTTCATAATATTAATGCATATGAGATTGTTTAAATCAACATATTTTAGTATCGTGGAATCTTTATGGAGATAAGATCGTTGAAATGAATATATTTCATAATATTTATGGATATAGATATGAGATTATTTAAATCAACATATTTCAGTATCGTGGAATCCTTAGACTTACGAGAAATTGAAATTAAGAGAAGTTATATAAGAAATTTAAATTGAAATAATGCTTTTATTTATATTTTTTTAATTATTGAAATAATGAGTAAGCTTCACTTTGTTGCCATTGTGGTATAAGTGATATCTGCATCATTTCATTAGATACTCCATTAAAGGTAAATGGGTGATCTTTTGAAGGAAACTGTAATGGTGTAAGGTTGATTATATCATTGAAGTATGTTTATTTCTTTTTCGGAGAGATTCGAATTAGATGAATTTTAAAATATTTTTTATCTTTTATTTTTTGTGGTTGAAAATATTTTAATAAAATAATGAATAAAAAATAATTTAACTTTTAAAAAAATAACATTAAAATATTAGGATACAAGTATTTTTGCAATAAAGAAATACCTTAGTTTTAGTTAAAACATAATTTAGGTTTGTAATTTTACAACTTTTAAGGTGTGTCACTTAAATATGATAAATATGAGTTTTGTTGGATTAATTTTGACTTGATCATAAAGTATTTAAGATATCTTTTAGTTAACTATTTATGGAGTTATTAATGATAAGTTACAATCTTATTATATTAAAAATCATAAAATCCATTGAAAGGATTGGAATATCTTAATGTAAAATGTTTTCATAAGTAATATTGTATTGCGTTAGAGATTAAAAGACATGGATGGTGAATCATGAATTGGATGATATAGATTTGGATTTCAATAAGGAATAATAAGCAGGTATAAAAGCATACTTATGTTACTTTTGATTGGGTTCTTTCACACATGATGTCTAGATAATATGCATGATGTGGCATGATAAAGACAATAGCTAATTGATTGTGTAAGTTTGTACATTTTCTATGTCAATGACTTTCGATCAAGAATGGACTAGTGGCATCTAGTGCTTAAAAGATCTAGATGAAGTTCTATTTTTGTAATAAGTCAATGCATTATATATGATAAAAATGATTGGCATGATATAAAGGTATGGGTTATGCTCATGATTAGTTGGTTGATTCATAGAGGTTGTACACAAAATATTACACATTTCCATTAGTAGATATGGTATGGATAGACTAAAGAACTAACTAACACCTCGATGGAGACAAGATAAATATCATTGTGTTAAAGGATCTAAGGTGATTTTTATATAAATCCCAACCAAATAGGGTAAAGAAAACTCTAATTTACATTGTAAACCTCAATGGAATTGTTTTTTATTTTTATTTTTACTTAATTCTACATAGGGTAAGGAGATTTTCTAACCATTGACATGTTCTGTGACAATCTTATGAGATTAAAAGTGGTGTGAGGATACTTAAGTTAATCTTAAAAACAAAAATTGTGGTAAGGATCCTAAAGTGGTTTTAATAACACAGGCCCAAAATCATATCCCTACATATAATGATTGATTAAGCAAATGAAAGGGATATGTAATTACTAACCATTACAAACATCCTTGAGGAAGTATGTATAAACCATCAACATTTATCCAATGGTTTAAAGGAGGAGGTGTGACTTCATAAGAGGTATCCTTGGTAAGTTGATATTATTGAATCATTTGTGTTAGAAGGAATAGTGTTATAATAACATTAAGTAAGTATGAATTGAATTTGTTGTTTAGAAATTTAAATACACCCCACCATGTATCTATAATTTTGTTAGCATAAAAACATTTAGAATTTCATGGACATTGTGATGGAGAGAGAACTGAAGACAAACGCTTAGGGTTAAGGTTTTGGCAAGGTTTGCCTTTGGTGGACCTGCACCTGGTCAGGGTGCAGGGGGAACCTGAACCTACCTGCACAAGATCAGATCAAGCAAGAATGTTGGGCTGATTGGAGGAAGAAAACCCAAAAATCAACGAGACTGACAAAAGAAATGACAGAGCCGAGTTGGGGGGGGGGGGGGGGGGGGGGGGGATATCCCCTCCTATAAAAATGTAGTAGCAGGAGAAATAAGTAGGAATAGATCGAGCGGCGGCACAGGGAGACGAAGCAAGGACACACTGGTCATGGGAGCAGTATGGCAAGCAAGGATGCAGAACAAATGCCTACTGAAAGTAACAAAAAACCCAAGTTTGTTATCCCAAATAATAAACTTGAAGAGTACAGAGGATATATGAAAGATCACACTCTAATCTGTAAGTTTGTAGGTGCATGTCCATCTAAGAAAGACCTGGCTAAATGGATACAACAGAGATGGAAGCCCAAGGGGCATATCGACCTAAAACTAGCGGCAAAAGGTTTCTTTACAGTTATTTTTGCTAACCTGGAAGATAAGGAGAGGATCTTCGAGGAGGGACCCTACTTCTTCAATAATGCAGGCTTTTTTATGAGACAATGGGAAGAATGTTATAACCTAGATAAGGAGAAAATATTAGCAACACTAATATGGGTTAGACTGTTTGGGCTTCCAATAGAGTTCTGGGATCTAAAGATTCTAGAGGGTATCAAGAACTCAATTGGGACTTTTGTCAAGGTGGCAGAAACTGCCAAAACAGGTAGACATACATCATACGCCAGGATCTGTGTCTACATGAATATCACAGAACCGCTTCTCGACTACATTGAAGTGGAATACCATGATGAGGTATGGAAAAAACCAATTGATTATGAACATATTCCATTTCGATGTAGATGATGCCATGAATATGGCCATCTTTATAAAGCATGTCCGATGATTGCCAATGGAGCACCAATAGATTCTGGAAAAAGGAGAAAGTTGAGAAGGAGGAAGGGATAAGAGGAGAAGACAATGAAGGGTTCACAGAAGTGTCAGGGTGAAGAAAATCCCAAAGAGAACAGACTAAACAGAGTCCACCCTCTCTAGAAATCACTCAAAAAGTTCAGAATAATTTTGAGATATTACAAGAAGAGGAAATGGAAGCGGAAGGTGAGGATGACAAAGATGAAATAGTAGAGCATATAAAGAAAGACAAGGGAAAAAATAAAGTGCAAACAAGTATGGAAATAGAAAAGGAAGGGGAGAAAACAGAAAGACCTCAAGATCAGACCCAAATGGAGATAGACCCACAACAGGACAGAGGAAGCGAAGAAGAACAAGTCATGAAGAGACTTCTACAAGAATGGAGGCATTTGGATGAAAGATTCATCCCAGAAGACCAAAAACAATTATGTAAAGACATGTTTCAAAGGTGGGGAAATGAGGGATAGTAATAACAAACCAGCCAGAACAACTAGGGGCACAAGGAGGACAAAGCACAGATGTGGGTAGTACAGGGAAATGATGAAGGGAAAGAGGAAGAAGACCTATGAGTGAGACCATCCAAATGGTTGGAGAAATGCTAGTAAACTCAGGAAGGGTGGTACCCTTGTCGGAGGTATTCCAACAACCCCTTAAATTGTTAAAATGATCATTACAACTTGGAATATTAGAGGGCTGAATAGTAAGGGGAAACAAAGATATCTGAAAGAGAGACTTAAAAAAGATAAGCCCAACATAATGTTAGTTCAAGAAACAAAAATCAAACAACAAAAATTAGAAGATATTATGAGCAATTTCAAGCTGCATTATGAGATAATAGGTTAGGATGCTATAGGTAGCGTGGGGGGCTTGGCAATCCTCTGGAACCCAAAGGAGATTCAATTTGAATATTGGGTCAGCATGCCTCGAATTCTTTCAGGAAGATTTAGGAATATAGGATCTCAAGAATGGGTTCTTCTCTCAGGTTTATATGGTCCACACATACCGGGAGAACGCAGGATCTTCCATCAAAATTTGGAAACTATACGATCCATGTTTCTAGCATCTCCATGGATTGTTGGAGGAGACTTCAATATGATCACATCTCTAAAGGAGAAAAGGGGAGGACTTAGAAGAACAGACTCAGATATGGAAGCTTTCGGAGATATGATTGCAGAACAAAGGCTGGTAGACATCCAAACGACAAATGAGATCCACACTTGGAACAACAGAAGAGGACGTATACACCAAATTGCTTCCAGACTAGATGGATTTTTAATATCAAAACAGATCGTAAACCAATACATATTGAAGCAATGATATTACCGAGAATGGGTTCTGACCATTGGCCGATTAAAATAGAACTTGACATCAAAGCGAGTCCCAAGAAATTTCCTTTCAGGTTTAAGGCCTTCTGGCTAAGGGATCAGAAGTTTATGATGAAGGTAGAGGAATTGTGGAAACAAAGACAACAAAGGGGAAGAAGCAGAATGCAGACCTTCCAACTAAAATTAAAGGAACTAAAAGAAAAAATAAAAAAATGTAACAAAGAGGAATTTGGAAATATCCTCAAGGACCAACAGCTTCTAGATCAGAAGATGGAGAAAGTCCAACAAGAAATTATAATAGCAGGCAGAAACGAGGATCTAGCTAGAGAAGAGGGGATTCTGATAGGCCAAATGGAAGAAAGAAGGAAACAGGAAGAGATTCTGTGGATACAAAATCTAGAGTAAACTGGCTATGAGAAGGGGAAAGGAACACAAAGTTCTTCCAACAGGAAATGATCCAACGAAGACAGGAAACTGAATCTTCTCCATAAAGAATGAAGAAGGACTTCGAGTAACTTAGCATGAGGAAATGGAACACATTCTGGTAAATCACTTCAAAGATATCCTTATGGAAACCAATGAAGATAGAAGAGAGGCTACTGAGAGAATATGCAATGAGATTCCACGCATGATTACTAGGGATCAAAATTTAGCTCTTATGAGGGTAGCAACTCTGGAAGAGGTAGAAGAGATTGTGAAAGGGATGAAGAAGAATAAAGCCCCTGAACCAGATGGCTTCACAGTTGAATTCTACTAGGCTGGATGGAAATTTTTGGGCCAAGATATTTTGGACGTGGTGGAAGAATCTCGAAGAAATAAGAAGGTATGTACAGGCTTAAACTCAACCCTCCTATCTCTTATTCCTAAATCTGCTAAGTCTGAAGATCCTCAGGGTTTTAGACCCACTTCCCTTTGTAATGTTATATATAAAATTATTGTTGCTGTAATGGATAAAAGACTTAAGCCAATTCTTTCTAGTCTTATTTCCCCAGAACAAACAGGTTTTGTGGAAGGGCGTCAAATTTTGGATGGTTTAGTAGCCTCCAAAGAAGTAATGCATTCTTTGAAAACAAAAAAAGAAGTGGGTATGATGATCAAACTGGACCTCTCCAAGGCTTATGATCGTTCGAATTGGGGATAATTGAAATCGGTTTTAAGGGCGTTTGGTTTTAGTAATAGATGGATTGAATGGGTTTCCGCCATGATCTCTACCCCAAATTTCTCCATCTTTTGAATGGATCGACTTCTAAAACCTTCAAGGCCTCTAGAGGACTTCAACAGGGAAATCCCCTGTCCCCCTTCCTATTCATCATTACGGCGAAGGGATTAGGAAGATACATCAAAAAATAATTGAGGGAAAGGAAAATTAAAGGAATCCAGATATGGGAGAATAACCACCCAATCATGCACCAGCAATTTGTGGATGATATCATGCTGTTTTGTGCAGTGTCTCTCAGAGAAGCAAGAAGAATAAAAGGGATCTTAGACCTCTTTATGGAAGATTCGGGTACGCAAATTAATAAGGAGAAGTCTTGTACATATTTCTTTAACACTGCAGGAAATATCAAATGTTATTTAACAAGATTATTGGGTTTCTGCTCAGGAGATCTACCCACTAAATATCTAGGTACTCTGCTAGCCCTGAACCCATTAAGGATGGCGAACTGGTAACAAACCATTGAGAAAATCACCAACAAATTAGCCAACTAGTCCTTCAGAACCCTGAATATAGCAGGCTGAGTAGTATTGGTCAAGGCAGTCCTACAATCGATTCTGATCTACCAACTATCGGCAATGGCCGCCCCTAAAGATGCGTGTGCCAAAATGGTGGATATATTCAAAAAATTCCTCTAGGGAGGACCGAAGCAGCAGCAATTTGTGGATGATATCATGTTGTTTTGCGCAATGTCTCTCAGAGAAGCAAGAAGAATAAAAGGGATCTTAGACCTCTTTATGGAAGCTTCTGGTACGCAAATTAAAAAGGAGAAGTCTTGTACATATTTCTTTAACACTGCAGGAAATATCAAAAATTATTTAACAAGATTATTGGGTTTTTGCTCAGGAGAGCTACCCACTAAATATCTGGGTACTCCGCTAGCCCTGAACCCGTTAAGGATGGCGAACTGGTAACAAACCATTGAGAAAATCACCAAAAAATTAGCCAACTGGTCCTTCAGAACCCTGAATATAGCAGGCTGAGTAGTATTGGTCAAGGCAGTCCTACAATCGATTCTGATCTACCAACTATCGGCAATGGCCGCCCCTAAAGATGCGTGTGCCAAAATGGTGGATATATTCAAAAAATTCCTCTGGGGAGGAAACAACAAGGATCTAGTTGGACCTCAACTTGCAGATCATAGAGCTGAGGCTGAAGGCGTAGCTTGCTACACTGTCAAAGGATAGAAAGTAGCGGCACCATGCCATTCAAGAAGGGTTGGAAGCAATAGAGCGCGCCATATAGGATTGCACTAGCCTGCTAGATCAGTCACTCGCCACCCTCACTTCACTACAGGAAGACCCAACGCTCCAACAGTTAGAGATAGAAGCATGGGAGTTGTAGTAGGTTTACGACAATGTCCGAGGGACCGCGCAGACGGTCACCCTTACTCAGTAGCTGGCCAAGATGAGGGAGGCCTGGGCTCTAAAGGCCCAGGTGGATATTGCACATCAAAAAGAAGCAGCACTTAAAGAATGTATTCAGCCTTGGCTCGATGAAGCATTCACTGTCACCGCCAAGATCAAGGGAAAGCTGGCACACATGTAGGGTGTATATGCACTCAGGCTAGGAATTGCACCTGAAAACGAAACATCAGAGATACATGCACAACGAGTACAACAGACAGCGGAATAATGTTTCATGGATGTAAGAAAAGCGCAGAGATTGCTAGATGAACTTTGCGTGAAGATCACCGCACTGGCCAAGTGACTCGGGATGAGTCACGATGTTTGTGTTGGGGGCCTATTGGGCAGTGGATCCCTCGCGTAATAGTTTTGGGGCTTGAATCCCACAGTTTTGGGTAATGGTATTGTAAAGGCTCTGCAAAGTGCGCAAACCCTGAGCTGTAATGAGTCAAATCAAAGGTTAGTCTGCCCTAAAATATTGTAATTTAATCGAGAAGGTGTCGGCCTACCCATGGTCCACAGACCATGGGAATGTATAAATAGAGTGAGGCTCTAGGTGTAGAAGGTAGCTTTTTGGGTGTTTAGATATGAAGTGTATTGGTTTCTGAAAGTAATATTTGCTCTGAGTTTGTAAGTCCAAGTTGTGGGTCATAGTAGTAGAAGAGGCTCTATAGCTGTGTGCGCAGGGGCCTGGTAGAGTCTACAGCTATGTGCGCGGACCCCTACAGCTGTGTGTGCAGGGTAGGAAGTGGACTGGAATTGGAAAAAGCATTAATAAAGATAAGTTGGTTTTGGAATATCGCACATATGTTGCTCTGTTTCTGTTTATGCATCTGTTTACAGTTTATCATTGTGTGCATGTCTATTTATGTTGAATGGTAAAGGAAAGCATTGGGCCCACTTAATTTAATTCAAGACCTGTAATACTACTAAGCACTGTAAAGGGTAAAGAGTCGTCATGCTCGTCTTCCAAGCCACACGAAGGTAGTTTCACTGAATAGGCAGCTGTGCAGAAGTAGCCTAGCGCATAGGACTGGTTCACAAACTTTCAATACTTTATCAAGGCATCCATAAAATGCGGAAACCTGGTTCCACCACCCTCCCATACTACCTCAGGTGAGACCTCAATCGACATTCCGTGGACTGTTGTCGAAAGGGCCAGTAGTTTCGAGATTTGTTTGGCTAAAACACTTATGAACCTAGGTCAGGCCCCAATAAGCCAACAATAGTGCAACCAATTTTTCATGCCACTGTTACATGAGAGGATATAGGAAAATGAAAACATATAATTTACAAAAATTATTATTGTGTTTAGTGAAAGATTATTATCATGTTTATTGAAAGACATGATTTGAATAAATATTTAATGATATTAAATTAGTTATTTCATTATTTTACTATGGTATAACACATTCAAATTTGCTTTTTTATAGGATATAAGTTTGTCGTTCACTAAAAATTTATGACACTTATCTATAGTTTAACATTAGGAATTCAATTTAAAATATTTTTTATTATTGTTTATGGTATAGCACATTCAATTTTGCTTGAGTGGATATTAGCTTGTCTTTGACCAAAAATTTATGACGCTTATCCATAGTTTAACATTAGGAATTCAATTTTTAATATTTATTATTATTATTTAAATTTATTTATTTGTAAGGGGATTGAGTGAGGTCTTATTATGGTTTTTAGTAACTACTATTTCTATTAGTTACTAGTTTTTTGTTTTTTCTTTTGCCGTTTTCTATAATTTTTATTTTCATCAATTATAATTTTTTCACAATATTTTCAATTTAAGGTGACTTATTATTATATTAAAAAATATTTTAATAAATTTAATTATAAACAATTATATATATTAATAAAAATAATAGACAAACACACACACATAAACAATATTAGTTAATCATATTTCTTCATTTTTGTTGATGGCATTCAATAATAAAATATTTTGTTAATTGTTTTATTTTTGTGATAAAATCTTTGTTTTGTTATTTTTTTTTTAATTAAGTTATATTTAATTTAAGCCATAGATACTAGTTATCATGTAGCCATTATTTTTATTTTCATTACAAGAATTTATTGATATTAAAAAGAAATAAATAATATAAATAATATAATTAAATTTATTAAAAAAATCTTCAATTATATAAAAGTAAGATGATTACAAATGATGAAATTTTCAATGTCTTTTATTAGAAAAAACAATAATATAACAATTTATTTTACTTTATATTTCATAAAAATTTTGAAATTAAATTTACCTAAAAGTTAGATCATGATCATTATCATGATCATTATCATGCATAAATAGTTTATATAATAAAAAAAAATTATATCACAGAAAAAACTTGTAACCCATTTATCATCCTCATTAATGATCTTTAGCATGAGAAAATAAACTACTAAAAAAGAAACACTATTAAAATATTTATTTTTAATATTTAATAAAATCTATTAATCGAAAAAATTTAAATTAAAATAATAAATATTTAAACGAGATCATCTTATTAATAAATAAATAAATAAAAATTGTTTAGACCTCTTCATTGAGGATATTTATTATAATTAATAAAATTTAATTAAAAATTAAATGCAACAATGATTGATAACTTAATTTCCTATATATAGATTCTTATGATTATCATTTTTATTTTTATTTTTTTATTTTTATATGAATATTAGATCATTGAAATGAATATATTTCATAATATTAATGCATATGAGATTGTTTAAATCAACATATTTTAGTATCGTGGAATCTTTATGGAGATAAGATCGTTGAAATGAATATATTTCATAATATTTATGGATATAGATATATGAGATTATTTAAATCAACATATTTCAGTATCGTGGAATCCTTGACTAGGAGAAATTGAAATTAAGAGAAGTTATATAAGAAATTTAAATTGATGATATTTTAAAATAATAATTATATATATATATATATGTATTATTGCAGTAATAAAGTTTTTATTTATATTTTTTTAATTATTAAAAAAATTTATATTAATTTAGATTATAAAGCATGATGTTGTAATTTATTTAAATGTTGTAATTGAAATGTATCACATTATTAAAATAATTAGTAAGCTTCACTTTGTTGCCATTGTGGTATAAGTGATATCTGCATCATTTCATTAGATACTCCATTAAAGGTAAATGGGTGATCTTTTGAAGGTAACCGTAATGGTATAATGTTGATTATATCATTGAAGTATGTTTATTTCTTTTCCGGAGAGATTTGAATTAGATGAATTTTAAAATATTTTTTATCTTTTGTTTTTTATTGTTGAAAATATTTTAACAAAATAATTAATAAAAAATAATTAAACTTTTAAAAAAATAACATTAAAAAAATTAGTATACAAGTATTTTTGCAATAAAGAAATAATTTAGTTTTAGTTATTTTACAACTTTTATGTTCACATATGTGAATGTGAACATAATGAAGAATCTGATTGTGAATCTCATATCTTTTATTTTGAAGGACAATTAATCTTTCATCATGCAATCTCTATGAGTTCATTGTATTCAACTTAAAGAAAGGCCCCTTTGTGTTTCCTGATGAGCACCCGTTTTATGATGCAGGCAGAGAACATGGACATGTTGCAGATTTGGAAAGGGGCTTCAAAATTGAACAAAATAATGAAGGCTATTGGGGATGTAGTTTAATGACATCCCTAACTCACATTGAACAAGTCATCCCTAATAATGTCATATGAATTATTTTATTTTTTAGAATGATAATATTATTATTTGAATTGGTAAATAAATTATATTTTTTAATATTATCACTAACCAATTCATTCATAACAACTTATCTTCAACCTAATATTATTATTTAAATAATATTAATATTATATAAAATAATTGTCATTTTAATCGATAAATATATTAATTAATTTTTAGATTATTATATCTTTTACCTAAATCACATTGAATAGGTCAACCCTAATAATATTATTTTATTTACATTTTCGATATGAAATAATTAATTATTACATATCGGCTATTTTCTAACTAAATAATTGTTATTTTAATAAACATCTTATCACTTAATAATTCTTCACCAACGACTATTTTTTGAACGGCTTACCCTGAACATTGATGCATCCCTGCTATTAATTCTCTCAGATTCATTGGTTTCTCACCTTGTCCTGAGGATGAACAACATTAGTTGGTTCGAAACTTCAACCCAATCCTTACATGTGATTAATCCGAAAGAATATTCTCTACATCATGGATCACAAATGTCTTAGTTCCTCATTATTATTTATAATATTTATTTATATATAAGAAAATATTATTTAGCAAAATGGTCCATTACTTTTAATAAATTTAAAAAATCCCACCAATTTTCCGGGGATTTGACATTATTCCAATTATAATAAATTCCTCCATAATAAATTGGTCATTATTATTTATAACATTCATTTATAATTTCTCATTATTATTTTTTATGCCGTAAGGCATTCCCTCTTAAATGAACTTCCCTCTCTGCCCACCTGTCATCCTCGTACGCCATAGGATCCTATGTTAGACGATTGCAAAAGTTTTAACTATTCGATCAGGATGGTTACAAAATGGTTACAAATTCGTTTGGGAAATGGTTTGCGCACTGGTCAGCATAACCGATTTCAGCGTGGTATCTCATTACTTTTGGCATTGCAGTGTCCGCAGAGCGCAGGAGGAGAGCAGTGGCTGCAAAGCGTAGGAGGCATAACCAATTACAGCGTGGTTTCTCGTTACTTTTGGCATCGCAGTGTCCGCGGAGCGCAGGAGGAGAGCAATTGCCGCAGAGCGCAGGAGGAAAACTGGAGTTGTGATGCCCGACAAGTACAACGACACAACTTTCTGGGTGTGCATTTCAGACATTGGCGTTTCTGTTTCTTCCAATGTTTCTATTTCTTCCAATGCGTTTCAAGCCAGAGCTCTGGTTAATTGTAGAGGAAGAGTTTTTAACGTGCAGTAAAAAGCTAGAGTTTGAATGAGATTTACAGTTTATTTCTATAAATTTTGTGCAGTATCATCCCATTGATTTAGTATGTATTATGAGTTGTTTACCATTTTCATTTGAAGCCGAGATCAGATGAATAAAAAACATTAAGAAACATCTAACATGGTTTGAGAGAATGTGAATATACTATAATGCCTTCGGGACATATGTATCTCTCGTACCGAAGCAGAGAAGCCAAAGCTTTGGGTAGCTTATACCTGTGGAATGGAAAAGCTGGTAATGGTAATGCGATAGATAATATCGGATTTGAAGAGACCAAAAGAATATGTGGGCAAACATTCGAGGATGGGGAATGCATACTGAAGACCAGTAATATATTTATGCATCCTTGATTGATTCCTATATCGTCGAAACAGATCAGGGAACAGAACATCCTTCACTGCGTTCCTCAATCCACCAGTCTTGCTCTCATCAACAAGCTGATCATTCATAGTCACTTCATCAGACGCTGTTGGCTTCTCCAGATCTTCAGTATTCATTTTATGCTCACTTACTATTTCCATTACACTATAACAAGCTCTTCTAATGATAATAACCTGTGGGTGGAAACTCTGCTCGACATCAGATATAACTATTTTATGAGTCACAACACTAGATTTATTTATTTCAGTTCCACTGCATTTCTAGATGCAATTGGAAAAACAAATTGTTTACTAAACTATTCAGATTCCTCGGCAAAGTACTATTTTAGTTACAATATAAGTTTCCAGATATAACTGGAAAAACAAATATTTCACTAAACCATTCAAATGCCTCATAAAATACTTGATATTCAGAATAACATGGAGAAAATAAAATTATATATAAAAAATTATGTAAACAAGATATTATTGGAATTAGGCATATCTCAGGCATAAAGAAAGGGCAAAGATGAAACAGAAGCAAGCGTAATCATTATTAGTCCCTGCATTTTAGAACTGGATTATTTTATTGCAAGCTGACTGTTTCCATTACAAGTTTGCTGAACTCTTGTCAGAAGTTTCAACTGTCATTAATTGGGACATACAAACACTAGCAGACTCAAGCCAATGAGTTCAAAGACAAATAGGGTCTTTTTAGTTACATTGCATTCATTTTTAATCGAAATGCTTGTTTTCATAAATTTTTGGGATGCATGCATTACTTTCTATAATTTTTTAGGTGCAATAAGGGGAAATTAATTGTTTCTCTATATTTTCATTAAAATAATTAATGATAGTTTTTAATAATGTATTAATGGTGATATAAAGTAAACTCCATACTGGACTGTAATATATTTATATGATAGAGTTACAGTGGATTTTGCTCAGATGCTCTTGGAATTTTCATTTCCTATATTGTATTAATGGAAATACCAAAAAATTAATCACATAGGTTCCTTGCAAGCCGGAATAGGTCTTGCTTAAACAAATACAAACTTCGTTCCTGGTGAAACTTCAACAAGAGTCAAACCCTGGTAGGAGAACCCAGTACGCCAAAACGTTGAAATTACACCTCAGGAAAGAAGGAGATGCCATCGAAATTAGGACAGGAGGGGAGCCTTACAAGCTTACCTAGATAAAACCCTAGAAGCGCAAGCCCCGTAAGGATGAGGTAGAAATCTTCGAGACACTTTTCCCTCAATGCGGTCAAGAGCCCTTGCCAAACCTGCGGAGCATAATTCCAAATATTAGCACACAAAAGAAAACTGAAATCAATTCCCGAGCTGACATTAACAACAACGTTATTTAGAAAATGGGGTAACCTCACCTGGGTAATTTCCCAAGAACTCCCTAACTTGAGCACAGAACCCTTAAGCAGCTCACAGAACGATCCAACCGCAACAGGAGACAGAGGTTCCTTGCAAGCCGGAACAGGTCTTGCTTAAACAAATACAAACTTCATTCTTGGTGAAACTTCAACAAGAGTCAAACCCTGGTAGGAGAACCTAGTACACCAAAACGCTGGAATTACACCTCAGGAAAGAAGGAGATGCCATCGAACTTAGGACAGGAGGGGAACCTTACAAGCTTACCCAAATAAAACCCCAGAAGTGCAAGCCCTGTAAGGATGAGGTAGAAATCTTCAGGAGGCTTTTCCCTCAACGCGGTCAAGAGCCCTTGCCAAACCTACGGAGCATAATTCCAAATATTAGCACACAAAAGAAAACTGAAATCAATTCCTGAGCTGACATTAACAGCAACGTTATTTAGAAAATGGGGTAACCTCACCTGGGTAATTTCCCAAGAACTCCCTAACTTGAGCGCAGAACCCTCAAGCAGCTCATGGAACGATCCAACCGCAACAGGAGACAGAGGTTCCTTGCAAGCCGGAATAGGTCTTGTTTAAACAAATACAAACTTTGTTCCTGGTGAAACTTCAACAAGAGTCAAACCCTGGTAGAAGAACCCAGTACGCCAAAATGTTGAAATTACACCTCAGGCAAGAAGGAGATGCCATCGAACTTAGGGCAGGAGGGAAGCCTTACAAGCTTACCCGGATAAAACCCCAGAAGCGCAGGCCCCGAAAGGATGAGGTAGAAATCTTCGGGAGGCTTTTCCCTCAACGTGGTGAAGAGCCCTTGCCAAACCTGCGGAGCATAATTCCAAATATTAGCACACAAAAGAAAACTGAAATCAGTTCCTGAGCTGACATTAACAACAACGTTATTTAGAAAATAGGGTAACCTCACCTGGGTAATTTCCCAAGAACTCACCTGGGTAATTTCCCAAGAACTCCCTAACTTGAGCGCGGAACCCTCAAGCAGCTCACGAAATGATCCAACCTCAACAAGAGACATGCTCGCAGCGTAAGCACCTCCGCGATGGATTGGAAGCAGAGCCAGCACAAGGAGGAATGGGCAGAATGAGCTGCGTAGCTAGACCCTGTAGAGGGTAAAACACTTAGAATATCCCAGAGCCGTCAGATCAGTGACCAAAAACCTCCACCGTAGATGAGACAGATGATCCCGAGGTTCACTGACAGCACCACTGCATGCATTAACACTGCTGGTCCAGAGAAGTGTATGACAGCGGTAACCCGGTCACGCCAAGCTCAAGATAAGACCTGAAATCCGAGCTGGAGGGGTGGGGCAATAAATCAAAGAGGATAAGAACCTGTCCTCCACTATACGGAAGATCAAACCATTTACAGATTATTAATGAATGAAACTCGGGTCTCGTGTATTATGTGATTCACAACCGGCGTTGAAGTTAAGAGCTAAGGTTTTGTTGCATAATTACAATGGTTAGTTGTAACACAGTAAATAAACCAAAATGTATGCGTATTGTTGTGAATAATTAGAGGGTGAACTTTTATATTTAATTACCATAAAAAATTTACCTCAGGTGTATTGTATTATTCCTTGTATATAGGGGTGTGACATAGGCATAAAGAAAGGGCAAAGATGAAATAGAAGCAGGCGTAATCATTATTAGTCCTTGCATTTTAGAACTGGATTATTTTATTGCAAGCTGACTGTTTCCATTACAAGTTTGATGAACTCTTGTCAAAAGTTTCAACTGTCATTAATTGGGACATACAAACACTTGGGACATACAAACACTAGCAGACTCAAGCCAATGAGTTCAAAGACAAATAGGGTTTTTTTAGTTACATTGCATTCATTTTTAATCGAAATGCTTGTTTTCATAAATTTTTGGGATGCATGCATTACTTTCTATAATTTTTAAGGTGCAGGAAGGGGAAATTAATTGTTTCTCTATATTTTCATTAAAATAATTAATGATAGTTTTTAATAATGTATTAATGGTGATATAAAGTAAACTCCATACTGGAATAACATCCTAGAGAAGATCCTACAGAACTAGAGAAGACCCCTTTGTGTAAGTCTAATCAAATTACTCAAATTATCAATTTTTTTTGGAAGCATGCAATTAGAACGAATGAATTCCATTTCAAACTCTGAGAGAAGGAGAAGTTCATAATAACAAAGTACATAAAACAAAAAATGATAATATCCACAGTTAAATATTGGTTCAGACAACTGATGGAATGGAATTCATGGACTTTACAAACGAACATATGCAATGGAATTCATGGAATTTACAAACGAACATATGCTGCAAAATAAAATGAGATGAGACAAATAGGGTTTTTTAGGTTACATTGCATTCATTTTTAATCGAAATGCTTGTTTTCATAAATTTTTGGGATGCATGCATTACTTTCTATAATTTTTTAGGTGCAGGAAGGGGAAATTAATTGTTTCTCTATATTTTCATTAAAATAATTAGTGATAGTTTTTAATAATGTATTAACAGTGATATAAAGTAAACTCCATACTGGAATAACATCCTAGAGAAGATCCTACAGAACTAGAGAAGACCCCTTTGTGTAAGTCTAATCAAATTACTCAAATTATCAATTTTTTTTGGAAGCATGCAATTAGAACGAATGAATTCCATTTCAAACTCTGAGAGAAGGAGAAGTTCATAATAACAATGTACATAAAACAAAAAATGATAATATGCACAGTTAAATATTGGTTCAGACAACCGATGGAATGCAATTCATGGAATTTACAAACGAACATATGCAATGGAATTCATGGAATTTACAAACGAACATATGCTGCAAAATAAAATGAGATGAGATAATAATATTTACATTGCTATGCATTTAAACTTAAATTTCCACCCCCGACCTACCAAGTACTATCAAGTGTCCATGTTTTAGCTTTTTCATCTCATGGATTAAAGTGGATTAAGCCTTAAAATGTTACTTTAATTAATATTTTTCAATATAAATTTCTCATTTATTTAAAAAATTAAATATTTGCATTCTTCAATTTATGCTTTACGGCGTTTCCTTTGCAACATCTGGTGCAAATGCTAGTTTATTTAAATGTTGTAATTGAGATGTATCACATTATTAAAATAATGAGTAAGCTTCACTTTGTTGCCATTGTGGTATAAGTGATATCTGCATCATTTCATTAGATACTCCATTAAAGGTAAATGGGTGATCTTTTGAAGGTAACCGTAATGGTATAATGTTGATTATATCATTGAAGTATGTTTATTTCTTTTCCGGAGAGATTTTAATTAGATGAATTTTAAAATATTTTTTATCTTTTGTTTTTTATTGTTGAAAATATTTTAATAAAATAATTAATAAAAAATAATTAAACTTTAAAAAAAATAACATTAAAAAAATTAGGATACAAGTATTTTTGCAATAAAGAAATAACTTAGTTTTAGTTAAAACATAATTTAGGTTTGTAAGTTTACAACTTTTAAGGTGTGTCACTTAAATATGATAAATATGAGTCTTGTTGGATTGATTTTGACTTGATCGTAAAGTATTTAAGATATCTTTTAGTTAACTATTTATGGAGTTATTAATGATAGGTTACAATCTTATTATATTAAAAATCATAAAATCCATTGAAAGGATTGGAATATCTTAATGTAAAATGTTTTCATAAGTAATATTGTATTAATATTGTATTGTGTTAGAGATTAAAAGGCATGGATGGTGAATCATGAATTGAATGATATAGATTTGGATTTCAATAAGGAATAATAAGCAGGTATAAAAGCATACTTATGTTACTTTTGATTGGGTTCTTTCACACATGATGCCTAGACAATATGCATGATGTGGCATGATAAAGACAATAGCTAATTGATTGTGTAAGTTTGTACATTTTCTATGTCAATGACTTTCGATCAAGAATGGACTAGTGGCATCTAGTGCTTAAAAGATCTAGATGAAGTTCTATTTTTGTAATAAGTCAATGCATTATATATGATAAAAATGATTGGCATGATATAAAGGTATGGGTTATGCTCATGATTAGTTGGTTGATTCATAGAGGTTGTACACAAAATATTACACATTTCCATTAGTAGATATGCTATGGATAGACTAAAGAACTAACTAACACCTCGATGGAGACAAGATAAATGTCATTGTGTTAAAGGATCTAAGGTGATTTTTATATAAATCCCAACCTAATAGGGTAAAGAAAACTCTAATTTACATTGTAAACCTCAATGGAATTGTTTTTTATTTTTATTTTTACTTAATTCTACATAGGGTAAGGAGATTTTCTAACCATTGACATGTTCTGTGACAATCTTATGAGATTAAAAGTGGTGTGAGGATAGTTAAGTTAATCTTAAAAACAAAAATTGTGGTAAGGATCCTAAAGTGGTTTTAATAACACATGCCCAAAATCATATCCCTACATATAATGATTGATTAACCAAATGGAAGGGATATGTAATTACTAACCATTACAAACATCATTGAGAAAGTATGTATAAACCATCAACATGTATCCAATGGTTTAAAGGAGGAGGCGTGACTTCATAAGAGGTATCCTTGGTAAGTTGATATTATTGAATCATTTGTGTTAGAAGGAATAGTGTTATAATAACATTAAGTAAGTATGAATTGAATTTGTTGTTTAGAAATTTAAATACACCCCACCATGTATCTATAATTTTGTTAGCATAAAAACATTTAGAATTTCATGGACATTGTGATGGAGAAAGAACTGAAGAGAAATGCTTAGGGTTAAGGTTTTGGCAAGGTTTGCCTTTGGCGGACCTGCACCTGGTCAGGGTGCAGGGGGAACCTGAACCTACCTGCACAAGATCAGATCAAGCAAGAATGTTGGGTTGATTGGAGGAAGAAAACCCAAAAATCAACGAGACTGATAAAAGAAATGATAGAGCTGAGTTTGGGGGGGGGGGGAGATATCCCCTCCTATAAAAATGTACCAGCAGGAGAAATAAGCAGGAACAGATCGAGCGGCGGCATAGGGAGACGAAGCAAGGACACACTGGTCATGGGAGCAGTATGGCAAGCAAGGATGGGGAACAGATGCCTGCCGAGAGTAACAAAAAAACCCAAGTTTGTTATCCCAAATAATAAACTTGAAGAGTACAGAGGATATATAAAAGATCAGACTCTAATTTGTAAGTTTGTAGGCACATGGCCATCTGAGAAAGACCTGGCTAAATGGATACAGCAGAGATGGAAGCCCAAGGGGCATATCGACCTAAAACTAGGGGCAAAAGGTTTCTTTACAGTTATTTTTGCTAACCTAGAAGATAAGGAGAGGATCTTCGAGGAGGGACCCTACTTCTTCAATAATGCAGGCCTTTTTATGAGACAATGGGAAGAATGTTATAACCTAGATAAGGAGAAAATGTTAGCAACACTAATATGGGTTAGACTCTTTGGGCTTCCAATAGAGTTCTGGGATCCAAAGATTCTAAAGGGTATCAAGAACTCAATTGGGACTTTTGTCAAGGCGGCAGAAACTGCCAAAATAGGTAGATATACATCATACGTCAGGATCTGTGTCTACATGAATATCACAGAACCGCTTCTGAACTACATTGAAGTGGAATACTAGGATGAGGTATGGCAAAAACCAATCGATTATGAACATATTCCATTTCGATGTAGATGATGCCATGAATATGGCCATCTTTATAAAGCATGTCCGATGATTTCCAATGGAGCACCAACAGATTCTGGAAAAAAGGAGAATGTTGAGAAGGAGGAATGGATAAGAGGAGAATACAATGAAGGGTTTACAGAAGTGTCACGGTGAAGAAAATCCCAAAGAGAACAGACTAAACAGAGTCCACCCTCTCCAGAACTCACTCAGAAAGCTCAGAATTAGTTTGAGATATTACAAGAAGAGGAAATGGAAGCGGAAGGTGAGGACGACAAAGATGAAATAGTAGAGCATATAAAAGAAGACAAGGGAAAAAATAAAGTGCAAACAAGTATGGAAATAGAAAAGGAAGGGGAGAAAAAACAAAGACGTCAAGATCAGACCCAAATCAAGATAGACCCACAACAGGATAGAGGAAGCGAAGAAGAACAAGTCATGAAGAGACTTCTATAAGAATGGAGGCATTTGGATGAAAGATTCATCCCAGAAGACCAAAAACAATTATGTAAGGACATGTTTCAAAGGTGGGGAAATGAGGGACAATAATAACAAACCAGCCAGAACAACTAGGGGCGCAAGGAGGACAAAGCACATATGTGGGTACTACAGGGAAAGGATGAAGGGAAAGAGGAAGAAGACCTATGAGTGAGACCATCCAAATGGTTGGAGAAATGCTAGTAAACTCAGGAAGGGTGGTACCCTTGTCGGAGGTATTCCGACAACCCCTTAAATTGTTAAAATGATCATTACAACCTGGAATATTAGAGGGCTGAATAGTAAGGGGAAACAAAGATATTTGAAAGATAGACTTAAAAAAGATAAGCCCAATATAATGCTAGTTCAAGAAACAAAAATCAAACAACAAAAATTAGAAGATATTATGAGCAATTTCAAGCCGCATTATGAGATAATAGGTCAGGATGCTATAGGTAGCGTGGGGGGCTTGGCAATCCTCTGGAACCCAAAGGAGATTCAATTTGAATATTGGGTCAGCATGCCTCGAATTCTTTCAGGAAGATTCAGGAATATAGGATCTCAAGAATGGGTTCTTCTCTCAGTTGTATATGGTCCACAAATACCGGTAGAACGCAGGATCTTCCTTTAGAATTTGGAAACTATACGATCCATGTTTCTAGCATCTGCATGGATTGTTGGAGGAGACTTCAATATGATCACATCTCTAAAGGAGAAAATGGGAGGACTTAGAAGAATAGACACAGATATGGAAGCTTTCGGAGATATGATTGCAGAACAAAAGCTGGTAGACATCCAAACGATAAATGAGATCCACACTTGGAACAATAGAAGAGAACGTATACACCAAATTGCTTCCATACTAGATGGGTTTTTAATATCAGAACAGATCATAAACCAAGGCATATTCATTGAAGCAATGATATTACCGGGAATGGGTTATAACCACTGGCCGGTTAAAATAGAACTTGACATCAAAGCCAATCCCAAGAAATTTCCTTTCAGGTTTAAGGCCTTCTGGCTAAGGGATCAGAAGTTTATGACGAAGGTAGAGGAATGGTGGAAACAAAGACAACAAAGGGGAAGAAGCAGAATGCAGACCTTCCAACTAAAATTAAAGGAAGTAAAAGAAAAAATAAAAAAATGGAACAAAGAGGAATTTGGAAATATCCTCAAGGACCAACAACTTCTAGATCAGAAGATGGAGAAAGTCCAACAAGAAATTATAATAGCAGGCAGAAACGAGGATCTAGCTAGAGAAGAGGGGATTCTGATAGGCCAAATGGAAGAAAGAAGGAAACAGGAAGAGATTCTGTGGATACAAAATCTAGAGTAAACTGGCTATGAGAAGGGGAAAGGAACACGAAGTTCTTCCATCAAGAAATGATCCAACGAAGACAGGAAACTGAATCTTCTCCATAAAGAATGAAGAAGGACTTTGAGTAACTTAGCATGAGGAAATGGAACAGATTCTGGTAAATCACTTCAAAGATATCCTTATGGAACCCAATGAAGATAGAAGAGAGGCTACTGAGAGAATATGCAATGAGATTCCAAGCATCATTACTAGGGATCAAAACTTAGCTCTTATGACGGCAGCAACTCTGGAAGAGGTAGAAGAGATTGTGAAAGGGATGAAGAAGAATAAAGCCCCTGAACCAGATGGCTTCACAGTTGAATTCTACTAGGCTGGATGGAAATTTTTGGGCCAAGATATTTTGGACGTGGTGGAAGAATCTCGAAGAAATAAGAAGGTATGTACAGGCTTAAACTGAACCCTCCTATCTCTTATTCCTAAATCTGCTAAGTCTGAAGATCCTAAGGGTTTTAGACCCATTTCCCTTTGTAATGTTATATATAAAATTATTGTTGCTGTAATGGCTAAAATACTTAAGCCAATTCTTTCTAGTCTTATTGGCTAAAATACTTAAGCCAATTCTTTCTAGTCTTATTTCCCCAGAACAAACAGGTTTTGTGGAAGGGCGTCAAATTTTGGATGGTCTAGTAGCCTCCCAAGAAGTAGTGCATTCTCTCAAAACAAAAAAAGAATCAACATATTTTAGTATCGTGGAATCTTTATGGAGATAAGATCGTTGAAATGAATATATTTCATAATATTTATGGATATGAGATTATTTAAATCAACATATTTCAGTATCGTGGAATCCTTGACTTAGGAGAAATTGAAATTAAGAGAAGTTATATAAGAAATTTAAATGGATGATATTTTAAAATAATAATTATATATTATTGCAGTAATAATGCTTTTATTTATATTTTTTTAATTATTAAAAAAAATTATATTAATTTAGATTATAAAGCAATGTTGATGTTGTAATTTATTTAAATGTTGTAATTGAGATGTATCACATTATTAAAATAATGAGTAAGCTTCACTTTGTTGCCATTGTGGTATAAGTGATATCTGCATCATTTCATTAGATACTCCATTAAAGGTAAATGGGTGATCTTTTGAAGGTAACCGTAATGGTATAATGTTGATTATATCATTGAAGTATGTTTATTTCTTTTCCGGAGAGATTTGAATTTGATGAATTTTAAAATATTTTTTATCTTTTATTTTGAAAATATTTTAATAAAATAATTAATAAAAAATAATTTAACTTTTAAAAAAATAACACTAAAAAATATTAGGATACAAGTATTTTTGCAATAAAGAAATAACTTAGTTTTAGTTAAAACATAATTTAGGTTTGTAATTTTACAACTTTTAAGGTGTGTCACTTAAATATGAGTCTTGTTGGATTAATTTTGACTTGATCATAAAGTATTTAAGATATCTTTTAGTTAACTATTTATGGAGTTATTAATGATAGGTTACAATCTTATTATATTAAAAATCACAAAATCCATTAAAAGGATTGGAATATCTTAATGTAAAATGTTTTCATTAGTAATATTGTATTGCGTTAGAGATTAAAAGACATGGATGGTGAATCATGAATTGAATGATATAGATTTGGATTTCAATAAGGAATAATAAGCAGGTATAAAAGCATACTTATGTTACTTTTGATTGGGTTCTTTCACACATGATGCCTAGACAATATGCATGATGTGGCATGATAAAGACAATAGCTAATTGATTGTGTAAGTTTGTACATTTTCTATGTCAATGACTTTCGATCAAGAATTGACTAGTGGCATCTAGTGCTTAAAAGATCTAGATGAAGTTCTATTTTTGTAATAAGTCAATGCATTATATATGATAAAAATGATTGGCATGATATAAAGGTATGGGTTATGCTCATGATTAGTTGGTTGATTCATAGAGGTTGTACACAAAATATTACACATTTCCATTAGTAGATACGGAATGGATAGACTAAAGAACTAACTAACACCTCGATGGAGACAAGATAAATGTCATTGTGTTAAAAGATCTAAGGTGATTTTTATATAAATCCCAACCAAATAGGGTAAACAAAACTCTAATTTACATTGTAAACCTCAATGGAATTGTTTTTTATTTTTATTTTTGCTTAATTCTACATAGGGTAAGGAGATTTTCTAACCATTGACATGTTCTGTGACAATCTTATGAGATTAAAAGTGGTGTGAGGATAGTTAAGTTAATCTTAAAAACAAAAATTGTGGTAAGGATCCTAAAGTGGTTTTAATAACACATGCCCAAAATCATATCTCTACATATAATGATTGATTAACCAAGTGGAAGGGATATGTAATTACTAACCATTACAAACATCCTTGAGAAAGTATGTATAAACCATGAACATGTATCCAATGGTTTAAAAGAGGAGGTGTGACTTCATAAGGGGTATCCTTGGTAAGTTGATATTATTGAATCATTTGTGTTAGAAGGAATAGTGTTATAATAACATTAAGTAAGTATGAATTGAATTTGTTGTTTAGAAATTTAAATACACCCCACCATGTATCTATAATTTTGTTAGCATAAAAACATTTAGAATTTCATGGACATTGTGATGGAGAGAGAACTGAAGACAAACGCTTAGGGTTAAGGTTTTGGCAAGGTTTGCCTTTGGCGGACCTGCAACTGTTCAGGGTGCAGGGGGAACCTGAACCTACCTGCACAAGATCAGATCAAGCAAGAATGTTGGGCTGATTGGAGGAAGAAAACCCAAAAATCAATGAGACTGACAAAAGAAATGACAGAGCCGAGTTGGGGGGGGGGGGGGGGGGGGGAGAGATATCCCCTCCTATAAAAATGTAGCAGCAGGAGAAATAAGCAGGAACAAATCAAGCGACGGCACAAGGAGACGAAGCAAGGACACACTGGTCATGGGAGCAGTATGGCAAGCAAGGATGGGGAACAGATGCCTGCCGAGAGTAACAAAAAAACCCAAGTTTTTTATCCCAAATAATAAACTTGAAGAGTACAGAGGATATATGAAAGATCACACTCTAATCTGTAAGTTTGTAGGCACATAGCCATCTGAGAAAGACCTAGCTAAATGGATACAACAGAGATGGAAGCCCAAGGGGCATATCGACCTAAAACTAGGGGCAAAAGGTTTCTTTACAGTTATTTTTGCTAACCTGGAAGATAAGGAGAGGATCTTTGAGGAGGGACCCTACTTCTTCAATAATGCAGGCTTTTTTATGAGACAATGGGAAGAATGCTATAACCTAGATAAGGAGAAAATGTTAGCAGCACCAATATGGGTTAGACTGTTTGGGCTTCCAATAGAGTTCTGGGATCCAAAGATTCTAGAGGGTATCAGGAACTCAATCGGGACTTTTGTCAAGGTGGCAGAAACTACCAAAAGAGGTAGATATACATCATACGCCAGGATCTGTGTCTACATGAATATCACAGAACCGCTTCTGGACTACATTGAAGTGGAATACCATGATGAGGTATGGCAACAACCAGTTGATTATGAACATATTCCATTTCGATGTAGATGATGCCATGAATATGGCCATCTTTACAAATCATGTCCGATGATTGCCAATGGAGCACCAACAGATTCTGGAAAAAGGAGAACATTGAGAAGGAGGAAGGGATAAGAGGAGAAGACAATGAAGGGTTTACAGAAGTGTCGCGGCGAAGAAAATCCCAAAGAGAACAGACTAAACAGAATCCACCCTCTCCAGAATTCACTCAGAAAGCTCAAAATCAGTTTGAGATATTACAAGAAGAGGAAATGGAAGCGGAAGGTGAGGACGACAAAGATGAAATAGTAGAGCATATAAAGGAAGACAAGGGAAAAAATAAAGTGCAAACAAGTATGGAAATAGAAAAGGAAGGGGAGAAAATAGAAAAACCTCAAGATCAGACCCAAATGGAGATAGACCCACAACAGGACAGAGGAAGCGAAGAAGAACAAGTCATGAAGAGACTTCTACAAGAATGGAGGCATTTGGATGAAAGATTCATCCCAGAAGACCGAAAACAATTATGTAAAGACATGTTTCAAAGGTGGGGAAATGAGGGACAGTAATAACAAACCAGCCAGAACAACTAGGGCCGTAAGGAGGACAAAGCACAGATGTGGGTACTACAGTGAAAGGATGAAGGGAAAGAGGAAGAAGACCTATGAGTGAGACCATCCAAATGGTTGGAGAAATGCTAGTAAACTCAGGAAGGGTGGTACCCTTGTCGGAGATATTCCAACAACCCCTTAAATTGTTAAAATGATCATTACAACCTGGAATATTAGAGGGCTGAATAGTAAGGGGAAACAAATATATCTGAAAGAGAGACTTAAAAATGATAAGCCCAATATAATTCTAGTTCGAGAAACAAAAGTCAAACAACAAAAATTAAAAGATATTATGAGCAATTTCAAGCCACATTATGAGATAATAGGTCAGGATGCTATAGGTAGCGTGGGGGGCTTGGCAATCCTCTGGAACCCAGAGGAGATTCAATTTGAATATTGGGTCAGCATGCCTTGAATTCTTTCAGGAAGATTTAGGAATATAGGATCTCAAGAATGGGTTCTTCTCTCAGGTGTATATGGTCCACACATACCGGCAGAATGCAGGATCTTCCTTTAGAATTTGGAAACTATACGATCCATGTTTCTAGCATCTGCATGGATTGTTGGAGGAGACTTCAATATGATCACATCTCTAAAGGAGAAAAGGGGAGGACTTAGAAGAATAGACACAGATATGGAAGCTTTCGGAGATATGATTGCAGAACAAAAGCTGGTAGACATCCAAACGATAAATGAGATCCACACTTGGAACAATAGAAGAGGACGTATACACCAAATTGCTTCCAGACTAGATGGATTTTTAATATTAGAACAGATCATAAACCAAGGCATATTCATTGAAGCAATGATATTACCGGGAATGGGTTCTAACCACTGGCCAGTTAAAATAGAACTTGACATCAAAGCCAGTCCCAAGAAATTGCCTTTCAGGTTTAAGGCCTTCTAGCTAAGGGATCAAAAGTTTATGACGAAGGTAGAGGAATGGTGGAAACAAAGAAAACAAAGGGGAAGAAGCAGAATGCAGACCTTCCAACTAAAATTAAAGGAAGTAAAAGAAAAAATAAAAAAATGGAACAAAGAGGAATTTGGAAATATCCTCAAGGACCAACAGCTTCTAGATCAGAAGATGGAGAAAGTCCAACAAGAAATTATAATAGCAGGCAGAAACGAGGATCTAGCTAGAGAAGAGGGGATTCTGATAGGCCAAATGGAAGAAAGAAGGAAACAGGAAGAGATTCTGTGGATACAAAATCTAGAGTAAACTGGCTATGAGAAGGGGAAAGGAACACGAAGTTCTTCCATCAGGAATGATCCAACGAAGACAGAAAACTGAATCTTCTCCATAAAGAATGAAGAAGGACTTCGAGTAACTTAGCATGAGGAAATGGAACAAATTTTGGTAAATCACTTCAAAGATATCCTTATGGAACCCAATGAAGATAGAAGAGAGGCTACTGAGAGAATATGCAATGAGATTCCAAGCATGATTACTAGTGTTACAGGGAAAAGTGTCTATATAGAACTGCTCTATCCCACTAAGGTGTGACAGCTGGCTTAGAAACAAACAGAGAAAAGCTACTTTCGTATTTCCTTTATGAATTATAGATAGAGAGGAACAGAAAGACCAACCTCTGTCTTGCGCTAATCTCCTGATTTGATTCCTCTCTTCTTTGATAGTCTTCAGCTACTTGCTCCCCTGCATGCCCAGCTTCACAAAGTACCTGTAAGATCACAGAAGCATAGCACTATACAAAGACATGGATCTATAATCATAAACAATCTAGGATCAGATGTAAATTCACCATACAAATGTAGCAAGCATCAATGACACAAAAGCATGGAGGAAAACTCGAATAGCTTTTATTGATAAACAAGAAAAGAGCCAAGAGGAATTACAACCAGTTGTTCTGACCGAGCATCAACCTCCCAGCAAAGAAGCCCCTCTTCACCTCAAACAAAGCTTAGATCACCCAACAATCTAATGTTTGTCTCAAGAAATCAACAGCAATTCCTTACAATATGCAAAATTCCAGCCTCCGGATCTCTGGGATGAGGGATCCATATATAGATATCTGTAAGGGGGATGAGTCAACTTGTGATTTGATTAGTGTCTTCTATCTGATAGTTCTTGCTTCCAGTTGGAGACTGATGGTCTCTTACTCATCCTTGGTCGAATTCATTGAGGCAAGTGTCACAGGAGAAGTTTCTGGAAGCTTCCATTGCCTCTCCACCTCGTGGAATGACACTGCCATTTGTCATTTCTCGCCCATCGCACCCCACAGAAGGGATTTTTGAAATGCAACGCACCCACACAGTGTATTTAGGTGAGATGCAATGCACGTAGCCAGTGGAGCAGCTGAAATGATCCTGTTTTGACCAATTCTGAGCAATTTTTCATGGAGAACTTCTGGGAGAAGCTGTAATCTGTTGACCTTGTTCTTTTAGGGGTTAGAACAACACTTTTAGGGACTTAGGAGCCCTTGGTTTATGGACATTTCATGCTTGGGGTTGTAGGGCCCAAAAATGTCTATAACAGTTGCGCCCTAAAGCATGAGGTCATTAATCTTTTGATGTCGGGTGAAATGCTTTATTATGAGGATCCGAAGTTCTTTCAATGCTGGGAGGAGACTTGTAATAAAATACAATACAATACATTATCTTCATAATATTTACCTAGCTGAGGCGGGCATTCCCATTCTCAACTTTATAAATTCATTTTCATGTACATAGGACAGACAATTGTCTGAGCGTAGACTGATGATTCCGATAGAGCCATCATCCTTTTGATTGGATGATTATCTGTGCAACAATGATGTACATTTAATGTCTTTATTTCCCTGAATATATATCGCATCCCGGATGGATGAAACTAGATCCGGGGTCTTCAATCTCGTTCGATCTTCACTCGAAGTACAAGTCGATCCATGTGAGAAATGTTCTGAAGTCGAACATGGAAGGACATCGCTTGATTACCAGTCAATGATGTAAACTGTTAACAAGCATGAGAGGGATCACCGATAATGATAATGACCCTCAAGGTACTGCAGTACAATTCACATGGTGTGAATAAAGGACTTGGCGTCGAACACCACGCAAAATTTTTCAGTCGAAGGCCATTGATGTAAACCTATCGCCGGAAGTGAGAAACTTGCCATTGAGGCATGCAAGCTTCAAAGTACTGAATGGGTTGTTCCTAGATGAAATTCTTGGATAATGAGCTGATGTCGACAAGAAGTGATCCATCACAAGAGGGCCTTAATGAATCCCACATCAATGACACAGAACGGAGCAAATGATTTTAATGGATGTGAAAACGATCTGGTGATATAAGGTTCAGGGTGGCGGTCATGAAAGAATGGAGTATAAATGTATGGTAGTGGGTGAGACACAGGTAAACTCTCTGAATGACTTCTCGTAAACATATCGGCGACACTGATGTGATGGATTGGTAGCATTAACCCCAAATGTGGATGGTATGATGTGACCATGGTGATGTGACCGGTGAATGAAACAACCCAACCCGACTCAGACACGGAGTGGAAGTGTCATGTTCAAGAGCGACTTGCTACCAACAAAGTTTCTTCAAGTTTTCTTCCCAATTTTCCCTAGTCATTGCTGACTAGTACCTCTTTATTTTTGTCAAGCTTGAGGAGGATAACATATGCTTGTTCTATAATTTGCCCTTCGGGCAAACCCATCGCTATTTTTTAACGAGCCTAGCGATAGTGAAACTCGTTCTCATCTATAGACAAGTTTTTCGCTATTAAAATTTTAACGAGTTTAATGACAAAGATAACTCGGTCCTTTTCAATTTTAGAGAGTCTGAAAAGGAACGTAAAGGTAACTCCAAAATTCCTTTTTCGTCATCTAATCCCTTAAGTCCGAAAAAGTATAAAACAATACAGAAGGGATGAATTTTCGATACTTTTAACGAGCCGAACAAAACAAGCGCTCGATCTTTTTGTGTAATAATCCCTCAGGTCCAAAAAGATTAAAATCTAGAGGAGGGATAGCACTTCCTGTCCCTTTAACGCGCTGGAGAGGCCAATGGCTCGGCAATCTTTTCATATTTTACGAGTCCATTGAAAAGAGCTTAAAGGAGACTCGTCTTTTGAGGAACGAGTGATAAAAAGGGTAGCAGCTAATTCCATGTAAGGTTTGGAATTTTCCAATCACGGCAGTGTTACAAGGATGGCTACTGAAATCACTCTTCGCAGCTGTTCCTCAAAATGGGTAAACAATCAAATGGGGGTGAATGATTGGCCAATGCAAAAGTGGAGGTGACGGTGCAAACATGACCAAGGCTTTAATGGCTGAAGTACTACATTCACGACAGTTATTTACTGGTGAATAGTTCATTTTTTAATGAGCTTAAACGCGGGGGGAAACATTTGCTCATGGCTTATGTTTATTTTTTAATGAGCTTGAACTATGTGCTAAAACTACTCGATGCGGGTTTATCTTTTAACGAGCTTGAACCTTGCGGTAACACTGCTCGATTAATCCAGTCGTGTGATAAGAATGTCTCATATAAAAACGACAATTTTTAGAGTTTTGCCCCACATCCTTTCTTTATGCAAGTTAGGAAACGACCAATCCTACGAAAGGGTTAGAGGACCTACAAATTTAAAAAATAAATAGTCGCTCTTCACTTGCAAGCCAAAAGGTTTGCATGCCCCTAGGCATAAAACAGAGTTTCAAGGTTACCCCTTCTTTAGTCTGTTAAAACATTTGTTTTACCGAGAGAGGCCTACCTCTTACAGGTTACCCAAAGATCGTTCTATTCACAGCGCAAACAAAACACTTCTTCGGCGATGTCTACCGAAATAGACAAAGGTGAGTGAAGGAGGCTACTCCACTCACATAACTTTGACAAGAGAATCTTGTTCTAGAATAACCCCCTCTTCCAATCACGGACGGGAGTAGAGACTAGTCATATTCTCTCACAGAAACCTACCCTATACCCGAAGTTTTCCTGCCGAAGCAGACGAGGGTGCATGCCTCTTGGGTTTCAGTCATGTCCGCCCGAATCACTTGCGCTCATCAGGTGGACAGACTGGAGATTGAGACATTTCTTGTGTGAAAAGACCATTTAGGGATGGTATATGACTATTTTCTCTGTATGATCCGGGAAATGAAAGATGGTCTACGAGCTTGACCACTCTTCGTTCGTGCGGAAAACACATTACTCTAAAGAGTGAGGAGACAATTGCTCCCATGCAATAAATATAGTCTCGTCCAAGGAGTACATTGTAATCCAGGGGTCCTTGGACTACCATTACGTTCATGTGAACGGTTTTCCCTCTCAATGTTATGGGCACATTGGGAAGGATCCCTAATGGTCGACTGGTTCCTTTATCAAAGCCTGTTAGATTTCTCATCTCAGGCAAAAGCGATGGCGAACCAACCGCTTTCCAAGCAGTTGAGGAAAGGATACTCACAGAAGCCCCCTCATTTATGATGGTACCAGCCATAACCATTCTATATATTTGAACAATGATTCGGAACGGTACACTAGCTGGTAAACGGGGTCTGCCTAGTTGATTCCAGTCGAAGGAGACAACTAGGTTGCTTGGAGGTGGGACCGAATAGACGACCAGGTACAACTCTGACGAACTTCCTTCCTGCGGTAAAGGAACGGGTAAATTGCCCCCAAGTTCGTTGGAGTCTGTGCTTATGAAAAGAATTTGGATGGTGTCATCCTTGTTCTCTTCAGTGACGGTATCATCTGAAGATGGAACCTCTGAAGGCAAGACTGGGTCAACTACCGTCTCGACCTTTTGACTTTCATCTGGTATGTGTTCAGATGGTTTGTCTTCAATGATAGATGCTTCAGCCGACCACCTGAGCGGGCCAGCCGGATTTTCAACTAGTGACGGACTCGACAAGAGTTTTTTATATCCAGGAGGAAGTCGTAACGATGAAACCGAACGATAGTCCAAAACTCTTTTAGCCTCATCTAAGAAGGGACAATGGTGGACGGCATGATCGCCTTCACACAGTTTACAAGGAAATCTATATTTTCCTTTTTGTCTTGGGGCTTCACTTTCACTAGTTGACGGTGTATTTTCAACATGATCATCAGAGGTTGACGACACCGGGTTGTGCAAACGAGGAGACCAATCCCTTAAGATCCGAGGGATGCAAGGACAATCTCTGTGATAGTGGTCTCCTTTGCAAATGACACATGGCGATTTAGGCCTGGTCGGTGCAGTGTGTGGATTTTCGCTAGACGACGCTCGTTTGCCCCCATTTGCTTTTGGCTCCTTCTTCTTCTTCTCTTTCTTCTTCTTTTACTTCCTCTTCTTGGGTACTTGAATTGTGGCTTTACCAGCCCCATCAAGCAAAGAGGAAGGAGGAGAGGAAGAATTAGAGGAAGTAGAAGGTTGGTGGGTAACTCTGGACTCGTCTAGTTGCTGGTTCGATTGTTCAGGAATTATGGTGTTCTGAACGACAGAGGTTGAGAAGAGCCATACAAGAAAACCAATTGTCAGTCCTGGAAGCAACAATGTGGCCATATGGGGTGCACCAACATCTCCCCAAGAGGAGAAGGGACTAGGATTTCCTCCAAGGGGAATTCCTTGGTTGGTGGATTCCATTCTCTCAACCCAAGATCAACGTAGGAAAGGGGGTAATGAGTTTTCCGTTTAAAATAAATTTTAGACGCTTTGACACAACTTGTTTTTTCAGTTTTTAAGAGTCTAGAAAAAACAAAAGATGACTCTAGTCTCCTTCGATTTTTAATGAGCCTGAAGTGACAAGTGCTCAGATGGACCTTTTCTGTTAAGAAGTCTGAAAAGGAACGAAAGGGACTGCTCTGGAAACCTAGGCAGAGGGATTACCAAACCAATTGCAAAACTGCAGAATACTTTTTACGGTACGACAATCAATCTTCCCGAATGTTGTGTTTAGTGCATTGCGATCGATAGTGCGGCAGACACGGCTTCCTATGGATAAAGGATTAAGCCTATTGGGGTCTCCCAAAATATACTCGACAGTACGTGGGAGCACAAGTCCGTACTGGCACTTATCGTCTCAAAGTGGAGGAATCACCTAACCATCAGTGAGAACAACAGTTACCAGGCTTTACGACGCCGAAATACGTCTCTAGCCTAGACTTCTAAATGTTGTGCGTCAAGTTCCAAAGCGTTGTTAGATTCATTGAATTTATTTTAAGTTGATCTTGTTTATGAATTTTTCCTTTTAGGTTCACCACGAGATGTAGATGTAATTCCTAAAATGTAATCTAAGATGATAAACAAACTTTTTATCCTCTTTGTGTAATGAAAATCCTAGCTACTAGGGAAAAGAAAGACAAAATCTTTTCACAAAGAGCAAAGAGCACACTCTAAATGCACTTTCCTAAATCAAGCCAATCAGACTGTCTATATGCAAATGCACATGCATGTATTTGTTTTCGACTTTCTTAGTATATGAATGCTAAAAAGAAAGTTGATGCACAAATCTGAATTTCTTTTCAAGCGACAAATATCAACAAGTTTCTTTTCGAAATCAAAAATGGAGATGATCACAACACCTTACGATTTTGAAATGAATACTTGTTCTAGACACTAGAAAATTACAAATCCAGACCAAAAGCAACAATAACAGAATAATCGACCATCAACAACAATCAAACTCTTTCCTATGATTGAAATCGACACTTGCGACAGTTTCAAATCAAAGGACGACAGTACGATTATGCTACTTTTGCAAAGGAGAACTGTAAATGACTCAACAAACGCACAAAAACATCTACAGTTCTTTTGTACAAAGGAGGCAGAATAACAGCAAGGAAAAGGGGTTTCAAACAGACATATACTGATCACAGGTAGCAAAATTCAGGAATAGAACTGGAAAGAATGAATCACAGAAGCCAACACTGCACAGAGCTAGTTTGATCAACGCACCTGTAACACAGAGAATTTGAAATGCAGCGCAGCTTGTCCACTCGGGAAGTGCGCTGAAGTTCAGATTCTCTGAACAATACCTGCGCTGGGCCAGAAACGAGACTCTGTTCAGGTTCCGGGTCACAGTTTGCAGTTCAGTTCTTGGGTTTTGGCCGAGCAAAAAGCAATCAGTAATGCAACAATCAGGGGTAGATCTAAGGAGGATCTAAGAGCTATCACAAGGGCAATCAAATAGTTTGTGAATCAGTTGTTTAAATCATAAATAGATCCAGTAGATGGATTGAAGTAGCGGTTATCTACTTTGCATTTGTTATGGCAAATGCAGTCCGAATGCTACTTGTAAGTTTATGAAACAAACAACAAAGAATGATAAACAAACAAACTAATTAGTTCCTCAGCGGAGTCACCATTTTGTTACAGGGAAAAGTGTCTATATATAACTTCTCTATCCCACTAAGGTGTGACAGCTGCCTTAGAAACAAACAGAGAAAAGCTACTTTCGTTTTTCCTTTATGAATTATAGATAGAGAGGAACAGAAAGACCAACCTCTGTCTTGCGCTAATCTCTTGATTTGATTCCTCTCTTCTTTGATAGTCTTCAGCTACCTGCTCCCTTGCACGCCCAGCTTCACAAAGTACCTGTAAGATCACAGAAGCATAGCACTATACAAAGACATGGATCTATAATCATAAACAATCTAGGATCAGATGTAAATTGACCATACAAATGTAGCAAGCATCAATGACACAAAAGCATGGAGGAAAACTTGAATAGCTTTTATTGATAAACAAGAAAAGAGCCAAGAAGAGTTACAACCAGTTGTTCTGACCCAGCATCAACCTCCCAGCAAAGAAGCCCCTCTTCACCTCAAACAAAGCTTAGATCACCCAACAATCTTATGTTTTTCTCAAGAAACCAACAACAATTCCTTACAATATGCAAAATTCCAGCCTTTGGATCTCTGGGATGAGGGATCCATATATAAATATCTGTAAGGGGGATGAGTCAGCTTGTGATTTGATTAGTGTCTTCTCTCTGATAGTTCTTTCTTCCACTTGGAGACTGATGGTCTCTTACACATCCTTGGTCAAATTCAGTGAGGCAAGTGTCACAGGAGAAGTTTCTGGAAGCTTCCATTGCCTCTCCACCTCGCGGAATGACACTGCCATTTGTCATTTCTCGCCCATTACACCCCACAGAAGGGATTTTTGAAATGAAATGCACCCACACAGTGTATTTAGGTGAGATGCAATGCACCTAGCCAGTGGAGCAGCTGAAATGATCCTATTTTGACCAATTCTGAGCACTTTTTCATGGAGAACTTTTGGTAGAAGCTGTAATCTGTTGACCTTGTTCTTTTAGGGGTTAGAACAACACTTTTCGGGACTTAGGAGCCCTTGGTTTATGGACATTTCATGCTTGGGGTTGTAGGGCCCAAAAATGTCTATAACACTAGGGATCAAAATTTAGCTCTTATGAGGGTAGCAACTCTAGAAGAGGTAGAAGAGATTGTGAAAGGGATGAAGAAGAATAAAGCCCCTGAACCAGATGGCTTCACAGTTGAATTCTACTAGGTTGGATGTGTTATAGACATTTTTGTGCCTTACAGCATTGAGCATGAAATTTCCATAATCCAAGGGATCCAAAGTCTCTAAAAGAGTTGTTCCTACCCCTAAAGGAACAAGGTCAACCAAAGACAGCTTCTCCCAGAAGTTCTCCACCAAAAATCACTCAGAAATGGTCAAATCAGGATCAATTCAGTAGCTCCACTAGCTGCCTGCGTTGAAATGCAGAGGTTACACTGGCCAGTTGCACTCCAACGCAGGTAGAAGCACTACCAGGGTGTGCTGAGCGGGAGATGACAAATGGCAAGTTCATTCAACGAGGTGGAAAGACCCTGGAAGCTTCCAGAATCTTCCTCAATGACACTTGCCTCAATGAATTCGACCAAGTGATGAGTAAGAGGTTCTCAACCTCCAAGTGGAAGCAAGAACTGACAGAGAGAAGCCACAAGTCAAAACATGAGCTGACTCATCCTCTCTGCTCACATCTATATATGGATCTCTCACCCAGAGGTTCAGGAGGCTGGAATTTTGTACTTTGCAGAGAATTGCTGTTGGTTTGAGATTGAGATTAGTATTGGGTGATTTATGCTTTGTTGGAGGAGAGGAAGGGATTCCTTTGCTGGGAGGTAGATGCTGGATTGGGACTCACTTGGTTGTATCTCCTCTTGGACTTTCTTATCATATCAATAAAACTATTTGAGTTTCTCCTATGTGCTTGTATATCAATGATGTTTTGTTATATTTGCATATTTAGTTTACATCTGATCCTAAACTAGTTATGAATGTGAATCTATGTCTTTTGTGTAGTTTTCCTCTCTTGTGATCTTGCAGGAACTGGGTGAAGCTGGACCAGTGAAAGAGCAGGCAGCGGGAAGCGAACAAAAGAGAGAGTGATTGGATCGACAATCTAGCGGAAGACACCGGTTAGTTACATCCTTCTTTCTATATTTACATCTCATAAAGAAGAATACTCAGATAGTTTTCCTTGTTTGTTGCTAAGGCACTATCACCTCTTAGAGTGGGATAGGGGCATTCCGAATTGGATACTTTTCCCAACAACAAATTGGTGACTCCGCTGGGGATCGTATCTAGTTAGTTTATTTGTGTTTCCATTGATTGTTTGTTTCATAAACACAAGAAGAAGCAATCGAAAAGCATTTGCCATTATCAAATGCGAAGTAGCTGCTACTTCAATCCTTTCACTAGGATTTGTTTATGATCTGAACAGCTGATCCACAAATGCTCTAACAGCCCTTTGTGATAGATCTTAGTCCTCCTTTAAATCATCCCTCTAATTGTACCTAATTGATAGCTTTTATCCGGCCAAAAACCATAGATTAAACTGCAAACCGTGACCCAGAACCCAGAAACAACTCTCGTTTCTACTTCAATGCAGACTCTGTGAAGAGGTTCTGCATTTCAACGCAGGTCCCGTGATGGCTACCTGCACTGAAGTTCAGTTTCTTTGTGCTGGGGGTGCACTGATCAGCTTTGGCCTTGTGCAGCTGTGGTTCCCTGCTTCCTTTCGCTCAGTTTTATCTCTGTTTTGCAGCCTGTTATCAGTGTGTGTACCTATCTGAAACCCCTTTTCTTTGCCTCAATTCCGCCTCAGTTGTATAAAGAAACTGTATTTGTTCTTTGTGTATTTGTTACATCATTTGCAGTTTCCCATTACAAAAGTAAACTAGTTATACTGTCGCCCTTAGATCTAGACCTGTCATAAGTGTCGTTTTGATCTTAGGAGTGAGTTTGTTTGCTGTTCACAGTTGATTACGCTTTTACTTTTGTCTTTTGGTTTGAATTTATGCATTTCTAGTGTTGAAACAAGTAAATCATAAAGTGTCGTAATCGTCTTTTTGATTTCGAAAAGGAAACTTGTTTGTGTGTTCACTTGAAATCGAATTCAAATTTGTACAACAGCTTTCTTTTTAGGCATCAATATTAAGAAAGCGAAAACAAATACATGCATATGTGCATTTGCATCTTGATAGTTTGCATGCTTTGATTTAGGAAAAGTGCATTACAGTGTGCTCTATGCTCTTCGAGAAAAGATTGTGTCTTTCTTTTCCCCTTGTAGCTAGGATTTTCATTGTTGAAAAGATATAAAAGCTTGCTTATCATCTTTAGACTGCATTTAGGAATTGTATCATACATCTCGTGGTGATCCAAAAAGGAAAACTTCTAAGAAAGATCAACCTAAAATAAATTGAATGAACTTAACAACGCTTTGTAACTTAACGCACAACATAGAGGTCTAGGCTAGAGACGTGTTCCGGCGTCGTAAAACCTGGTCACTGGTCGCCTCACTGATGGTTGGGTGATTCCTCCTGAGAGACGATAAGTGCCAATACAGATTGTGCTCCCACGTACCGTCGAGTATATATTGGGAGACCCCTATAGGCATAAAACCTTTATCCATAGGAAGCCGTGTCGGCCGCCCTACTGATCGCAATGCACTGAACACAGCATTCGGGAAGATTGATCGCCCGTACCTTAAAAAGTATTCTACGGTTTTGCGAAAAGTTTGGCACACCCTCTACCTAGAACTCCAGAGCAGTCCCTTTCCTTCCTTTTCAGACTCCTTAACGGAAAAGGTCCATCTGAGCACTTGTCACTTCAGGCTCATTAAAAATCGAAGGAGACTAGAGTCATCTTTCGCTTTTTCTCGACTCTTTAAAATTGAAAAAGCAAGTTGTGTCTAAGCGTCGTTAAAATTTATTTTAAATGGAATAATCACCCTCTTTCCTGCATTGATCTTTAGGTTGAGAAAATGGAGCCTACCAACCAAGGAATTCCCCTTGGTGGAAATCCTAGTCCCTTCTCCTCTTGGGGAGATGTTGGTGCGCCCCATATGGCCACATTGTCGCTTTCAGGACTGACAATTGGCTTGTCGGTCTGGCTCTTCTCAACCAATGTCGTTCAGAACACCACTATTCTTGAACAGTCGAATCAACAGTTAGACCAGTCCAGAGTTGCCCACCAGCCTTCTACTTCCTCTAATTCTTCCTCTCCTCCTTCCTCTTCGCTTGACGGAACTGGTAAAACAAAAAACAAAGTTCCTAAGGAGAAGAAGGAAAAGAGGAAGAAAGAGAAGAAGAAGAAGGAGCCAAAAGCGGCTGGGGGCAAACAAGTGTCGTCTGACAAAAATCCACACACAGCACTGACTAGGCCTAAATCGCCATGTGTCATATGCAAGGGAGACCACTTCCACAGAGATTGTCCCTGCATCCCTCGGATACTAAGGGACTGGTCTCCCCGTTTGCACAATCCGGTGGCATCAACCTCTGATAGCCATGTTGAATGCATACCGTCAACTAGCGAAAGTGAAGTCCTTGGACAAACAGGGAGAGCTAGATCCCCCTGTAGACTGTGCGAAGGCAACCACGCCATCCACCGTTGTCCCTTCTTAGACGAAGCGAAAAGAGTTTTGGATGATCGTCTGGTTTCACCGTTACGACTTCCTCCTGGATATAAAAAACTCTTGCCGCGTCCTTCATTAGTTGAAAATCCAGCTGGCCCGCTCAAGTGGTCAGCTGAAGCGCCGGTCATTGAAGATGAACCAGATGAATCCATACCCGACGAAAGTCAAAAGGTCGAGGCGGCAGTTGACCCGGTCTTGCCTTCAGAGGTTTTGTCTTCGAATGATACAGTCACTGAAGAGGATAAAGATGACACCATCCAAATTCTCTTCATCAACATAGACTCCGACGAGCACGGGGGCAATCCCCCCATTCCTTTATCGCAGGAAGGAAGTTCATCAGAGCGTTACCCAGTCGTCTACTCGGTCCCACCACCAAGCAACCTGGTTGTCTCCTTCGACTGGAACCAACTAGGCAGACCCCGTTTGCCAGCAAGCATACCATTCAGAATTATCGTCCAAATATACAGAATGGTCATGGCTAGCACCATCATTGACGAGGGGGCATCTGTGAGTATCCTTTCCTCTATTGCTTGGAAAGCGCTTGGTTCGCCAACGCTTTTGCCTGAAATGAGAAATCTGACAGGCTTTGATAAAGGAACCAGTCGACCTTTAGGGATCCTCCCCAATGTGCCTATCACATTGAAAGGGAAGACCGTTCAAATGAACGTGATGGTTGTTTAAGGACCCTTGGATTATAACCTGCTCCTTGGACGAGACTATATATATTGCATGGGAGCCATCGTCTCCTCACTCTTTAGAGTAATGTGTTTTCCGCACGAAGGAAGAGTGGTCAAGGTCGTGGACCAGCTTTCATTTCCCGGATCACGCATCGCAAATAGTCATATACCATCCCTAAATGGTCTCTTCACGCAAGAAATGTCTCAACCCATGGTCCGTCCTCCCGATGAGCGCGAGTGATTCGGAAGGATATGACTGGAACCCAGGGGGCATGCGTCCTGGTCTGCTTCGGCAGGAAAACTTTGGGTATAGGGTAGGTTTCCACGGGAGAATATGACTAGTCCGTACCCCATCCGTCATGGAAGAGGGGTTGTTCTAGAATAAGATTATTTTGTCAAAGTTATGTGTTTGGCACTCGTTGTCACTCACCTTTGTCTATCTCGGTAGACATCGCCAAAGAAGTGTTTTGTTCGCTGCATTGATGAAACAATCTTTGGGTAATCTGAAAGAGGTAGGCCTTTCCTGGTGAAACAAATGTTTTATCTGCAAATTGAGGGGTAACCTTGAAATCATACTTTATACCTGGAGGCATGCAAACCTTTTGGAGTGCAAGCAAGGAGCGACTATTTATTTTTTTAAATTTTTAGGTCCTCCCTTTAAACCTGTAGGTCTAACCCTTTAAACTCGTAGGATTAGTCATTTCCGAACTTGCATAACGGAAGGATTCTGGAGCAAAGCTTTGTAAGGCGCAAGCTCCATAAAAAATGGAATCTTACATGAGACATTCTTATCATATGACTGGATAATCGAGAAGTTTTAGCACATAGTTCATGCTCGTTAAAAAATAAACATAAGATTGAGCAGTGTTTTTCCGCGTTTAAGCTCGTTAAAAAATGAACTACCCTCCGGTAAATAACCACCGTGAATGTAACATTGTCGGCCATTAAAGCCTTGGTCGTGTTTGCACCGTCACCTCCACTTTTCCATTGGCTGATCATTCACCTCCATTTGATTGTTTACCCATTTTGAGGAACAACTACGAAGAGTGATCTCACTTAGCCATCCTTGTGACACTGTCGTGATTGGAAAATTCCAACCGTTACCTGGAATCAGCTGCTGCCCGTCTTATCACTCGTTCCTCAAAAGACGAGTCTTCTTTAAGCTCTTTTCATCTGACTCGTAAAATATGAAAAGATTTCCGAGTTTTGGCCTTCCAGCTCGTTAAAGCGACCGGAAGTGCTATCCCTCCTCTAGATTTTAATCTTTTTGGACCTGAGGGATTATTGCACAAAAAGATCGAGCGCTTGTTTTGTTCGGCTCGTTAAAACTATCGAAAATTCATCCCTTCTGTATTATTTTATACTTTTTCGGACTTAAGGGATTAGATGATGAAAAAGGAACTTTGGAGTTATCTTTACGTACCTTTTTAGACTCTCTAAAAATGGAAAGGGACCGAGTTATCTTTGTCGTTAAACTCGTTAAAAAACATTAATAGCGACAAACTTGTCTTTAGACGAGAACGAGTTTCACTATCGCTAGGCTCGTTAAAACATAGCGATGGGTTTGCCCGAAGGGAAAATTATAGAACAAGCATATGTTATCCTCCTCAAGCTTGACAAAAATAAAGAGGTACTGGTCAGAAATGACTGGGGAAAAATTGGGAGAAACTCAAAGAACTTTTATTGGTAGCAAGTCGCTCTTGAACATGACACTTCCACTCCGTGCCTGAGTCGGGTTGGGTTGTTTCATTCACCGGTCACATCGCCATGGTCTCGCCATACCATCCACCTTTGGGATAAATGCTACCAATCCATCACACAAGTGTCGCCGATATGTTCAAGAGAAGTCATCCAGAGAAGTCAACCGTGTCCCATCCACTACCATACATTATCCTTCATCCTTTCATGACCGCCACCCTGAACCATATATCATCAGATCGTTTTCACCTCTATCAAAATCATTTTCTCCGTTCCGTGTCACTGATGTGGGATACATTAAGGCCCTCCTTTGACAGATCGCTTCTTGTCGACATCAGCTCATTATCCAAGAAGTTGATCTAGGAACACCCCCTTCAGTACTTTGAAGCTTGCATGCCTCAATGGCAAGTTTCTCACTTCCGGCGACAGGTATACATCAATGACCTTCAACCAAAAGATTTTGCGTGGTGTTCGACGCCAAGTCCTTTATTCACACCACGTGAATTGTACTGCAGTACCTTGAGGATCATTATCATTATCGGTGATTCCTCTCGTGCTTGTTAACGGTTTACATCATTGACCGATAATCAAGCGATGTCTCTCCATATTCGACTTCAGAACATTTCTCACATGGACCAACTTGTACTTAGAGTGAAGATCGGACGAGATTGAAGACCCCGGATCTAGTTTCATCCATCCGGGCTGCGATATATATTCAGGAAAAATAAAGACATTGACATGTACAGCATTGAAACAGATAATCATCCTACCAAAAGGATGATGATTTCATCAAAATCATCAGTCTACCATCAGACGATTGTCTGTTCTATGTACAGAAAAATGAATTTATAAAGCTGAGCATGGGAATGCCCGCCTCAGCTAGATCATGAAAGCAGTATGAAAAATAATGTATTGTATTGTATCTTATTACAGGTCTCCTCCCAGCATTGGAAAAACTTCGGATCCTCCTAATAAAGCATTTCACCCGATAAACGGCCTCATACTTTAGCGGGCAACTGTTATAGACATTTTTGTGCCTTACAACATTGAGCATGAAATGTCCATAATCCAAGGGATCCAAAGTCCCTAAAAGAGTTGTTCCTACCCCTAAAGGAACAAGGTCAACCAAAGACAGCTTCTCCCAGAAGTTCTCCACCAAAAATCACTCAGAAATGGTCAAATCAGGATCAATTTAGTAGCTCCACTAGCTGCCTACGTTGAAATGCAGAGGTTACACTGGCCAGTTGCACTGCAACGCAGGTAGAAGCACTACCAGGGTGCGCTGAGCGGGAGATGACAAATGGTAAGTTCATTCAACGAGGTGGAAAGACCCTGGAAGCTTCCAGAATCTTCCTCAATGACACTTGCCTCAATGAATTCGACCAAGTGATGAGTAAGAGGTTCTCAACCTCCAAGTGGAAGCAAGAACTGATAGAGAGAAGCCACAAGTCAAAACATGAGTTGACTCATCCTCTCTGCTCGCATCTATATATGGATCTCTCACCCAGAGGTTCAGGAGGCTGGAATTTTGTACTTTGCAGAGAATTGCTGTTGGTTTGAGATTGAGATTAGTATTGGGTGATTTATGCTTTGTTGGAGGAGAGGAAGGGATTCCTTTGCTGGGAGGTAGATGCTGGATCGGGACTCACTTGGTTGTATCTCCTCTTGGACTTTCTTATCATATCAATAAAACTATTTGAGTTTCTCCTATGTGCTTGTATATCAATGATGTTTTGTTATATTTGCATATTTAGTTTACATCTGATCCTAAACTAGTTATGAATGTGAATCTATGTCTTTTGTGTAGTTTTCCTCTCTTGTGATCTTGCAGGAACTGGGTGAAGCTGGACCAGTGAAAGAGCAGGCAGCGGGAAGCGAACAAAAGAGAGAGTGATTGGATCGACAAACTAGTGGAAGACACCGGTTAGTTACATCCTTCTTTCTCTATTTACATCTCATAAAGAAGAATACTCAGATAGTTTTCCTTGTTTGTTGCTAAGGCACTATCACCTCTTAGAGTGGGATAGGGGAATTCTGAATTGGATACTTTTCCCAACAACAGGATGGAAATTTTTGGGCCAAGATATTTTGGACGTGGTGGAAGAATCTCGAAGAAATAAGAAGGTATGTACAGGCTTAAACTCAACCCTCCTATCTCTTATTCCTGAATCTGCTATGTCTGAAGATCCTTAGGGTTTTAGACCCATTTCCCTTTCTAATGTTATATATTAAATTATTTTTGCTGTAATGGCTAAAAGACTTAAGCCAATTCTTTCTAGTCTTATTTCCCCAGAACAAATAGGTTTTGTGGAAGGGCGTCAAATTTTGGATGGTCTAGTTGCCTCCCAAGAAGTAGTGCATTCTCTAAAAACAAAAAAAGAAGTGGGTATGATGATCAAACTGGACCTCTCCAAGGCTTATGATCATTTGAATTGGGGATAATTGAAATCGGTTTTAAGGGCCTTTGGTTTTAGTAATAGATGGATTGAATGGGTTTCCACCATGATCTCTACCCCAAATTTCTCCATCTTTTGAATGGATCGACTTTTAAAACCTTCAAGGCCTCTAGAGGACTTCAGTAGGGGGATCCCCTGTCCCCCTTCCTATTCATCATTGCGGTGGAGGGATTACGAAGATACATAAAAAAATAATTGAGGGAAAGGAAAATTAGAGGAATCCAGATATGGGAGAATAACCTCCCAATCACGCACCAACAATTTGTGGATGATAGCATGCTGTTTTGCGCAGTGTCTCTCAGAGAAGCAAGAAGAATAAAAGGGATCTTAGACCTCTTTATGGAAGCTTCTAGTACGAAAATTAATAAGGAGAAGTCTTGTACATATTTATTTAACACTGTAGGAAATATCAAAAATTATTTAACAAGATTATTGGGTTTCTGCTCAGGAGAGCTACCCACTAAATATCTGGGTACTCTGCTAGCCCTGAACCCATTAAGGATGGCAAACTGGTAACAAAACATTGAGAAAATCACCAACAAATTAGCCAACTGGTCCTTCAGAACCCTGAATATAGCAGGCTGAGTAGTATTAGTCAAGGCAGTCCTACAATCGATTATGATCTACCAACTATCGGCAATGGCTGCCCCTAAAGATGCGTATGCCAAAATGGTGGATATATTCAAAAAATTCCTCTGGGGAGGAAGCAAAGAGGATCCTGTTGGACCTCAACTTGCAGATCACAGAGCTGAGGCTGAAGGCGTAGCTCGCTACACTGTCGAAGGTTAGAAAGTAGCGGCAACATGCCATTCAAGAAGGGTTGGAAGCAATAGAGCACGCCATATAGGATTGCACTAGCCTGCTAGATCAGTCACTCGCCACCCTCACTTCACTACAGGAAGACCCAACGCCCCAACGGTTACAGATAGAAGCGTGGGAGTTGCAGCAGGCTTATGATAATGTCTGAGGGACCGCGCAGACGGTCACCCTTACTCAGTAGCTGGCCAAGATGAGGGAGGCCCGGGCTCTAAAGGCCCAGGTGGATATTGCGCATCAAAAAGAAGCAGCACTTAAAGAATGTATTCAGCCTTGGCTCGATGAAGCATTCACGGTCACCGCCAAGATCAAGGGAAAGCTGGCACACATGTAGGGTGTATATGCACTCAGGCTAGGAATTGCACCTGAAAATGAAACATCAGAGATACATGCACAACGGGTACAGTAGACAGCGAAATAATGTGTCGTGGATGTAAGAAAAGCGCAGAGATTGCTGGATGAACTTTGCGCGAAGATCGCCGCACTGGCCAAGTGACTCGAGATGAGTCATGATGTCTGTGTTGGGGGCCTATTGGGTAGTGGATCCCTCGCGTAATAGTTTTGGGGCTTAAAGCCCACAGTTTTGGGTAATGGTATTGTAATGGCTCCGCAAAGTATGCAGACCGTGAGTTGTAACGAGTCAAGTCAAAGGGTAGTCTGCCCTAAAATATTGTAATTTAATCTAGAAGGTGTCAACCTACCCATGGTCCGCGGACCATGGGAATGTATAAATAGAGTGAGGCTTTAGGTGTAGAAGGTAACTTTTTGGGTGTTTAGATATGAAGTGTATTGGTTTCTGAAAGTAATATTTGCTCTGAGTTTGTGAGTCCGAGTTGTGGGTCGTAGTAGTAGAAGAGGCTCTGTAGCTGTGTGCGCAGAGGCCTGGTAGACTCTACAGCTATGTGCGCGGACCCCTGCAACTGTGTGCGCAGGGCAGGAAGTGGACTGGAACTGGAAAAAGCATTAGTAAAGATAAGTTGGTTTTGCAATATCACACATATGTTGCAATGTTTCTGTTTATGCATCTGTTTACAGTTTATGATTGTGCGCATGTCTATTTATGTTGAATGGTAAACGAAAGCGTTGGGCCCACTTAATTTAATTCAAGACCTGTAATACTACTAAGCACTGTAAAGGGTAAAGAGTCGTCACGCTCATCTTCCAAGCCACATGAAGGTAGTTTCACTGAATAGGCAGCTGCGCGGAAGTAGCCCAACGCATAGGATTGGTTCACAAACTTTCAATACTTTATCAAGACATCCCTAGGGTGCGGAAACCTGGTTCCACCACCCTCCCATACTACCTGAGGTGAGACCTCAGTCGGCATTCCGTGGACTGTTGTCGAAAGGGCCGGTAGTTTCGAGATTTGTTTGGCTAAAACACTTCTGAACCTAGGTCAGGCCCCAATAAGCCAACAATAGTGCAACCAATTTTTCATGCCACTGTTACATGAGAGGATATAGGAAAATGAAAACATATAATTTACAAAAATTATTATCATGTTTAGTGAAAGATTATTATCATGTTTATGGAAAGACATGATTTGAATAAATATTTAATGATATTAAATTAGTTATTTCACTATTTTACTATGGTATAACACATTCAATTTTGCTTTTTCATAGGATATAAATTTGCCTTTCACTAAAAATTTATAACACTTATCTATAGTTTAACATTAGGAATTCAATTTAAAATATTTTTTATTGTTGTTTATGGTTTAGCACATTCAATTTTGCTTGAGTGGATATTAGCTTGTCTTTGACCAAAAATTTATGACGCTTATCCATAGTTTAACATTAGGAATTCAATTTTTAATATTTTTTATTATTATTTAAATTTATTTATTTGTAAGGGGATTGAGTGAGGTCTTATTATGGTTTTTAGTAACTACTATTTCTATTAGTTACTAGTTTTTCATTTTTTCTTTTGCCTTTTTCTATAATTTTTATTTTCATCAATTATAATTTTTTCACAATATTTTCAATTTAAGGTGACTTATTATTATATTAAAAAATATTTTAATAAATTTAATTATAAACAATTATATATATATTAATAAAAATAATAGACACACACACACATATAAACAATATTAGTTAATCATATTTCTTCATTTTTGTTAATGGCATTCAATAATAAAATATTTTGTTAATTGTTTTATTTTTGTGATAAAATCTTTGTTTTGTTATTTTTTTGTTTAATTAAGTTATATTTAATTTAAGCGGCAGATACTAGTTATCATGTAGCCATTGTCTTTATTTTCATTACAAGAGAATTTATTGATATTAAAAAGAAATAAATAATATAAATAATATAATTAAATTTATTAAAAAAAATCTTCAATTATATAAAAGTAAGATGATTAAAAATGATGAAATTTTCAATATCTTTTATTAGAAAAGCAATAATATAATAATTTATTTTAATTTATATTTCATAAAAATTTTGAAATTAAATTTCCCCAAAAATTAGATCATGATCATTATCATTATCATGTATAAATAGTTTATACAATAAAAATAATTATATCAAAGAAGAAACTTGGGACCCATTTATCATCCTCATTAATGATCTTTAGCAGGAGAAAATAAACTATTAAAAAAGAAACACTATTAAAATATTTATTTTTAATATTTAATAAAATTTATTAATCGAAAAATTTTAAATTGAAATAATAAATATTTAAACGAGATCATCTTATTAATAAATTAAAAAAAAAAATTGTTTAGACCTCTTCATTGAGGATATTTATTATAATTAATAAAATTTAATTAAAAATTAAATGCAACAATAATTGATAGCTTAATTTCCTATATATAGATTCTTATGATTATCATTTTATTTTTATTTTTTAATTTTATATCAATATTAGATCGTTGAAATGAATATATTTCATAATATTAATGCATATGAGATTGTTTAAATCAACATATTGTATCGTGGAATCTTTATTGCAGTAATAATGCTTTTATTTATATTTTTTTAATTATTAAATTTTTTTATATTAATTTAGATTATAAAGCAATGTTGATGTTGTAATTTATTTAAATGTTGTAATTGAGATGTATCACATTATTAGAATAATTAGTAAGCTTCACTTTGTTGCCATTGTGGTATAAGTGATATCTGCATCATTTCATTAGATACTCCATTAAAGGTAAATGGGTGATCTTTTGAAGGTAACCGTAATGGTATAATGTTGATTATATCATTGAAGTATGTTTATTTCTTTTCCGGAGAGATTTGAATTAGTTGAATTTTAAAATATTTTTAATCTTTTATCTTGAAAATATTTTAATAAAATAATTAATAAAAAATAATTTAACTTTTAAAAAAATAACACTAAAAAATATTAGGATACAAGTATTTTTGCAATAAAGAAATAACTTAATTTTAGTTAAAACATAATTTAGGTCTGTAATTTTACAACTTTTAGGGTGTGTCACTTAAATATGATAAATATGAGTCTTGTTGGATTAATTTTGACTTGATCATAAAGTATTTAAGATATCTTTTAGTTAACTATTTATGGAGTTATTAATGATAGATTACAATCTTATTATATTAAAAATCATAAAATCCATTGAAAGGATTGGAATATCTTAATGTAAAATGCTTTCATAAGTAATATTGTATTAATATTGTATTGTGTTAGAGATTAAAAGACATGGATGGTGAATCATGAATTGAATGATATAGATTTGGATTTCAATAAGGAATAATAAGCAGGTATAAAAGCATACTTATGTTACTTTTGATTGGGTTCTTTCACACATGATGCCTAGACAATATGCATGATGTGGCATGATAAAGACAATAGCTAATTGATTGTGTAAGTTTGTACATGTTCTATGTCAATGACTTTCGATTAAGAATGGACTAGTGGCATCTAGTGCTTAAAAGATCTAGATGAAGTTCTATTTTTGTAATAAGTCAATGCATTATATATGATAAAAATGATTGGCATGATATAAAGGTATGGGTTATGCTCATGATTAGTTGGTTGATTCATAGAGGTTGTACACAAAATATTACACATTTCCATTAGTAGATATGCTATGGATAGACTAAAGAACTAACTAACACCTTGATGGAGACAAGATAAATGTCATTGTGTTAAAGGATCTAAGGTGATTTTTATATAAATCCCAACCAAATAGGGTAAAGAAAACTCTAATTTACATTGTAAACCTCAATGGAATTGTTTTTTATTTTTATTTTTACTTAATTCTACATAGGGTAAGGAGATTTTCTAACCATTGACATGTTCTGTGACAATCTTATGAGATTAAAAGTGGTGTGAGGATAGTTAAGTTAATCTTAAAAACAAAAATTGTGGTAAGGATCCTAAAGTGGTTTTAATAACACATGCCCAAAATCATATCCCTACATATAATGATTGATTAACCAAATGGAAGGGATATGTAATTACTAACCATTACAAACATCCTTGAGAAAGTATGTATAAACCATCAACATGTATCCAATGGTTTAAAGGAGGAGGCGTGACTTCATAAGAGGTATCCTTGGTAACTTGATATTATTGAATCATTTGTGTTAGAAGGAATAGTGTTATAATAAGATTAGCTAAGTATGAATTGAATTTGTTGTTTAGAAATTTAAATACACCCCACCATGTATCTATAATTTTGTTAGCATAAAAACATTTAGAATTTCATGGACATTGTGATGGAGAGAGAACTGAAGACAAACGCTTAGGGTTAAGGTTTTGGCAAGGTTTGCCTTTGGCGGACCTGCACCTGGTCAGGGTGCAGGGGGAACCTGAACCTACCTGCAAAAGATCAGATCAAGCAAGAATGTTGGGCTAATTGGAGGAAGAAAACCCAAAAATCAACGAGACTGACAAAAGAAATGACAGAGCCGAGTTGGGGTGGGGGGGGGGGGGGGGGGGTAGAGACATCCCCTCCTATAAAAATGTAGCAGCAGGAGAAATAAGTAGGAACAGATCGAGCGGCGGCACAGGGAGACAAAGCAAGGACACACTAGTCATGGGAGTAGTATGGCAAGCAAGGATGGGGAACAGATGCCTGCCGAGAGTAACAAAAAAACCCAAGTTTGTTATCCCAAATAATAAACTTGAAGAGTACATAGGATATATGAAAGATCACACTCTAATCTGTATCTTTGTAGGCACATGGCCATCTGAGAAGGACCTGGCTAAATGGATACAATAGAGATGGAAGCCCAAGGGGCATATCGACCTAAAACTAGGGGAAAAAGGTTTCTTTACAGTTATTTTTGCTAACCTGGAAGATAAGGAGAGGCTCTTCGAGGAGGGACCCTACTTCTTCAATAATGCAGGCCTTTTTATGAGACAATGGGAAGAATGTTATAACCTAGATAAGGAGAAAATGTTAGCAGCACTAATATGGGTTAGACTGTTTGGGCTTCCAATAGAGTTCTGGGATCCAAAGATTCTAGAGGGTATCAAGAACTCAATTGGGACTTTTGTCAAGGTGGCAGAAACTGCCAAAACAGGTAGATATACATCATACGCCAGGATCTGTGTCTACATGAATATCACAGAACCGCTTCTGGACTACATTGAAATGGAATACCATGATGAGGTATGGCAAAAACCAATTGATTATGAACATATTCAATTTCGATGTAGATGATGCCATGAATATGGCCATCTTTATAAAGCATGTCTGATGATTGCCAATGTAGCACCAACAGATTCTGGAAAAAAGGAGAACGTTGAGAAGGAGGAAGGGATAAGAGGAGAAGACAATGAAGGGTTTATAGAAGTGTCGCGGCGAAGAAAATCCCAAAGAGAACAGACTAAACAGAGTCCACCCTCTCCAGAACTCACTCAGAAAGCTCAGAATCAGTTTGAGATATTACAAGAAGAGGAAATGGAAGCGGAAGGTGAGGACGACAAAGATGAAATAGTAGAGCATATAAAGGAAGACAAGGGAAAAAATAAAGTGAAAAAAAGTATGGAAATAGAAAAGGAAGGGGAGAAAACAGAAAGACCTCAAGATCCGACCCAAATGGAGATAGACCCACAACAGGACAGTGGAAGCGAAGAAGAACAAGTCATGAAGAGACTTCTACAAGAATGGAGGCATTTGGATGAAAGATTCATCCCAGAAGACAAAAAAAATTATGTAAAGACATGTTTCAAAGGTGTGGAAATGAGGGACAGTAATAACAAACCAGCCAGAACAACTAGGGGCGCAAGGAGGACAAAGCACAGATGTGGGTACTACAGGGAAATGATGAAGGGAAAGAGGAAGAAGACCTATGAGTGAGACCATCCAAATGGTTGGAGAAATGCTAGTAAACTCAAGAAGGGTGGTACTCTTGTCAGAGGTATTCCAACAACCCCTTAAATTGTTAAAATGATCATTACAACCTGGAATATTAGAGGGCTGAATAGTAAGGGGAAAAAAAGATATTTGAAAGAGAGACTTAAAAAAGATAAGCCCAATATAATGCTAGTTCAAGAAACAAAAATCAAACAACAAAAATTAAAAGATATTATGAGCAATTTCAAGCTGCATTATGAGATAATAAGTCAGGATGCTATAGGTAGCGTGGGGGGCTTGGTAATCCTCTGGAACCCAAAGGAGATTTAATTTGAATATTGGGTCATCATGTCTCAAATTCTTTCAGGAAGATTCAGGAATATAGGATCTCAAGAATGGGTTCTTCTCTCAGGTGTATATGGTCCACACATACCGAGAGAATGCAAGATCTTCCTCTAGAATTTGGAAACTATACGATCCATGTTTCTAGCATCTCCATGGATTGTTGGAGGAGACTTCAATATGATCACATCTCTAAAGGAGAAAAGGGGAGGACTTAGAAGAACATACTCAGATATGGAAGCTTTCGGAGATATGATTGCAGAACAAAGGCTGGTAGACGTCCAAACGACAAATGAGATCCACACTTGGAACAATAGAAGAGGACGTATACACCAAATTGCTTCCAGACTAGATGGATTTTTAATATCAGAACATATCATAATCCAAGACATATTCATTGAAGCAATGATATTACCGGGAATGGGTTCTGACCACTCGCCGATTAAAATAGAACTTGACATCAAAGCCAGTCCCAAGAAAATGCCTTTCAGGTTTAAGGCCTTCTAGCTAAGGGATCAGAAGTTTATGACGAAGGTAGAGGAATGGTGGAAACAAGGACAACAAAGGGGAAGAAGCAGAATGTAGACCTTCCAACTAAAATTAAAGTAACTAAAAGAAAAAATAAAAAAATGGAACAAAGAGGAATTTGGAAATATGCTCAAGGACCAGCAGCTTCTAGATCAGAAGATGGAGAAAGTCCAACAAGAAATTATAATAGCAGGCAGAAATGAGGATCTAGCTAGAGAAGAGGGGATTCTGATAGGCCAAATGGAAGAGAGAAGGAAACAGGAAGAGATTCTGTGGATACAAAATCTAGAGTAAACTGGCTATGAGAAGGGGAAAGGAACACGAAGTTCTTCCATGAAGCAATGATCGAACGAAGACAGGAAACTGAATCTTCTCCATAAAGAATGTAGAAGGACTTCGAGTAACTTAGCATGAGGAAATGGAACAGATTCTGGTAAATCACTTCAAAGATATCCTTATGGAACCCAATGAAGATATAAGAGAGGCTACTGAGAGAATATGCAATGAGATTCCAAGCATGATTACTAGGGATCAAAATTTAGCTCTTATGAGGGCAGCAACTCTGGAAGAGGTAGAAGAGATTGTGAAAGGGATGAAGAAGAATAAAGCCCCTGAACCAGATGGCTTCACAATTGAATTCTACTAGGCTGGATGGAAATTTTTGGGCCAAGATATTTTGGAGGTGGTGGAATAATATCGAAGAAATAAGAAGGTATGTACAGGCTTAAACTCAACCCTCCTATCTCTTATTCCTAAATCTGCTAAGTCTGAAGATCCTCAAGGTTTTAGACCCATTTCCCTTTGTAATGTTATATAAAATTATTGTTGTTGTAATGGCTAAAAGACTTAAGCCAATTATTTCTAGTCTTATTTCCCAAGAACAAATAGGTTTTGTGGAAGGGCGTCAAATTTTGGATGGTCTAGTAGCCTCCCAAGAAGTAGTGCATTCTCTAAAAACAAAAAAAGAAGTGGGTATGATGATCAAACTGGACCTCTCCAAGGCTTATGATCGTTTGAATTAGGGATAATTGATATCGGTTTTAAGGGCCTTTGGTTTTAGTAATAGATGGATTGAATGGGTTTCCGCCATGATCTCTACCCAAAATTTCTCCATCTTTTGAATGGATTGACTTCTAAAACCTTCAAGGCCTCTAGAGGACTTCAGCAGGGGGATCCCCTATCTGCCTTCCTATTCATCATTGCGGCGGAGGGATTACGAAGATAAATCAAAAAATAATTGAGGGAAAGGAAAATTAAAGGAATCCAGATATGGGAGAATAACCTCCCAATCACGCACCAGAAATTTGTGGATGATATCATGTTGTTTTGCGCAGTGTCTCTCACAGAAGCAAGAAGAATAAAAGCGATCTTAGACCTCTTTATGGAAGCTTCTGGTATGCAAATTAATAAGGAGAAGTCTTGTACATATTTCTTTAACATTGCAGGAAATATCAAAAATTATTTAACAAGATTATTGGGTTTCTGCTCAGGATAGCTACCCACTAAATATCTGGGTACTCCGCTAGCCCTGAACCCGTTAAGGATGGCGAACTAGTAACAAACCATTCAGAAAATCACCAACAAATTAGCCAACTGGTCCTTCAGAACCCTGAATATAGCAAGCTGAGTAGCATTGGTCAAGGCAGTCCTACAATTGATTCTGATCTACCAACTATCGGGAATGGCCGCCCCTAAAGATGCGTGTCCCAAAATGGTGGATATATTCAAAAAATTCCTCTGGGGAGGACCAAAGTAGCAGCAATTTGTGGATGATATCATGCTGTTTTGCGCAGTGTCTCTCAGATAAGAAAGAAGAATAAAAGGGATCTTAGACCTATTTATGGAAGCTTCTGGTACGCAAATTAATAAGGAGAAGTCTTGTACATATTTCTTTAACACTGTAGGAAATATCAAAAATTATTTAACAAGATTATTGGGTTTCTGCTCAGGAGAGCTACCCACTAAATATCTGGGTACTCCGCTAGCCCTGAACCTGTTAAGGATGGCGAACTGGTAACAAACCATTGAGAAAATCACCAACAAATTAGCCAACTGGTCCTTCAGAACCCTGAATATAGCAGGCTGAGTAGTATTGGTCAAGGCAGTCCTACAATCGATTCTAATCTACCAACTATTGGCAATGGCCGCCCCTAAAGATGCATGTGCCAAAATGGTGGATATATTCAAGAAATTCCTCTGGGGAGGACCGAAGTAGCAAAGAGAGTGGGCACTGGTATCCTGGAAGGGCCTGGTGAAATGTAAAGCTGATAGAGGATTGAGCCTAAGAGATCCTTACTCCTTGAACCAAGTAATGGGGGCTAAGCTTTGGTGGAGATGGATGAATGGAGGGGACGACCTATGGAAAAGAATCTGGACAAAAAAATATAACATTCCAACAAATCCAGAGGAAATCTTAAGACTAAGGGAAACCCTGAAAGGGTTGAAAAAATGGAATTTGGCCAGTTAAAATAGGGAGATAATATCTAAGCATGCTTTCTGGGAAATTAGGAGTGGAAGTTCAGCCAAGTTCTGGGAAGAACCCTGGCAGCAAAGGGAGAGACTGAACAGTGTCTAGGCTCTAAGAGGCACATGCCAGAAGGCAAAAGAGGAAGGGATGGACTATGTAAGAGATTTATGGAATGAAGGAAGCCAAGAAGAATCCTAGTGAACCTGGAAAAACCCAGAAGAATGGGATGGACATATTGCAAGGGAGCAAAGAGAGCTGTATATAAAGGAAATGCAGACAAGGAAAATACCTATAAGAACAGGGCCAGACATACTGAGATGGGGTTATTCAATGAAGGGAAACTTCACGATTAAAGAAGCATATCATCTCGCCTCCCAGCAAGAACAAGATGATATGACACCTATATGGAAACAAATTTGGAAGAGTAACTAGTGGCCAAAAGTGACTCACTTCTTGTGGCTGGTAGGTAAAGGTCGCATTCTGACCTGGGACCAACTTCAAAAAAGCGGAATTCAGGGCCCTCCCAGATGTTGTCTTTGTAAACAGGATCAGGAAACGCAGGAACATCTCTTGAATTCTTGTAGTGGAGCGCAACAACAATGGGGAGAAGTAAGGAGACTCTTTGGAAGGACAAATAGAGATCAACAGAACATCAGAGAAATAATTAAACAATGGGGACGAGGTCAATTCACGAGACCAGTGGTTAGAAGAGCATGGATTCTAGCAGCAGGCATGAATATGTGGATGATATGGAAAGAAAGAAACAGGAGAATCTTTCAAAATAAAGAGATGTTTGTAGAGCAAGTTTGGGAAAAAAATTTGAGTCATATAAGAGAAACTATTCTAGCGGAAACATGGAGCACAGAGGATTGGAAAACGACACCGGAAGAAGAACAAATTCTAAACAAGCTGAATCTTAAACAAGGAATGGTAGTGCTGCAAATGTGGAAACCCCTTGATATAGGATGCAGCAGCCCTATTCACTTCTCTCATCCCATGACAAGATTTATCAAATTGAATTTTGATGGAACCTCCAAAGGCAACCCGGGCCCAGTGGGGTTTGGAGGTCTTTTCTGGGATGACCAAGGCAGAACAAGATGGATTTACTCAGAAAATGGTGGTATCATGAGTAACAATGAAGCATAGCTGACGACAGTCTATCAAGGACTGAGAATAGTGATAAGAAATGGCTACAACAATCTGGAAGTCGAAGGCGATTCCCAAATGGTCACTAACATAATAAGGAAACTCATTAATGAGACAACATGGGAAAAAGTTACGCAAAGCTGGAGGATGGCTAGCCTGGTCCAAGATTTGGAAACTATCTCAAAGAGATTTGATTATATGATCATCAAGCATGTAAGAAGGGAAGGCAACAGAGCAGCGGATTTCCTTGCAAATTGGGGTAGTGAAGAATAAGGCGGCAAGCTGGACAGCATCTGGGTGACCCATTCAAAGAAGCCAGGATTAGAACCTCTCAAAGTGATATTAGCCCAATATTTCCATGATGACACGACCTAAGGATAATAGATACAGGTGGCCCCCGATCAGGGTGAGAAGGAAGGAAGGTAAGGGCAAAAGGACAGCGCATGGGAGCGGCTGGTTAGGACGGCCACCTACTACCCACAGAACTGTCCAAAAGGCCATGGTGGTGTCCTGCATGTCAGCGGGAGTCTCGAGGCATTGGAGTGGAAGGAGTGGGGGGTGAGAGAAGGATAGAAACAGCGGCGGTAGTGGGATGGGATGTGGGCCAGGTGGGTTGAATTACTTGAGGGTGGCAGAGCGGAGAAGGAAACTTAGTATGTGTCAAAAGGAAGAGGAGCACGGTGCAGTGCAAGAGTTGGGAGCTTCGTTGGGAAAGTGTGAACTCAGTTATATTTCCTTTGGCCTTCCTTCTGAATTTCTCTTTGAATTGCATGGTATGATGGAAGAGGGGGGTCTGTTGGCAACCACCAGGGAGGAAGGGAGGATGAGTGGGGTAGTTTTTTACTTTACCATGCTCAGTAAAGCAGAAGAGGGGGTTAAGCAGGGTGTTGCAAAAGGTGGGCGGAGGATGAGTGAACCAGAGGTCCACCTGAGGAGAAATAACAAGGACTAGAGTGCACATACTACAACGAATGGTAGTAGGGGGACAGAGAGTCAAGCTGAGAAAACTATGAACCTGGCCCAGGTGATGGTTAGTATGATAGAGGGTTTACTTACCTTCCTGTATCCGAGAGAAGAAAATCAATGGAAACCTCAGAACAATGGAGATGACTAGAGTAGGGTAGGAGGGATTAGGGATAAGGAAGTGAAGGATGATGGAAAGTCTATAACTCATAGAAATCTAACTTTTGTTGATGAAAATTGAAAACAGGTGACAATAAAAGGGAATATGGCATGCCTGGGTAGAGGTAGGGGGTGTTGAGGCAGAGGGCGACGAAGCCAGCAGAATAGAGGTGACCAACCAACCTCGATGCCTGCAAGTCAATGGCATGGGAGGAGATCTATGAGGACCATAGTCCAAGAAGTAGCTAGAGCCTACCGAGAGGGGACGGATGAGGACATCTGTCAATTAATCCAAGAAATGGAAGAGAATGTTATGGAAGAGCAGTCAGATCTTGAGATAGAGGAATGGGCAGACATCATCCATGACCCAGGAAACACCAGAGGTCATATGATGCTTTATAGGCAAGCCCTTCATGTGTACTGGGTGTTAAAATGGCTTCTAGCAAAGGCTCTTGAGTAGGTGGCAGGAGAAGTGGCAGCAATTGCCCAAGGAATGTCGAATCTTAAAAAGGAACTGAAAAATTTGCAGGTCATCATGATAATGCAGGACAACAAACTGGATGATATCCAACAGAGGTTGATTCAGATAACTCAAGCAACCAAGGACTCCATGGCAACTCCTGTTAACACAGATTTGGTCACTGATGACTGGAAGGAATAATCCTTCACTCTTTATTCTGATTTTGTGTGGATAGCTCTCTTTTCAGACATTTATATGTTAGTTTTTAGTATGTTAATTGTTTTCAAATGCGTAGTGCATATAGCTTGGATGGAAATACTGATTAAATTTTGTTACTGGATGTCTTATAGCAAACTCAAGTGGCCAACAAACTTGGTTTCCCTTTTGGGAAAGTTGAGGCCACCAGATTGCTGTATTTGTCTTAACTGGTTATTATACATAGAAAAGGAAGGTACTACCACTGCTTACAAAAAAAAAAGTTTGTTAACATAAAATAACTCAATCTAAGACGAAATACAATTACTTAGGGATAGAAATGAAACTGATTCAATATATGTCATTTATAATGAAAATGTGTAGTGGATAGGTTCCTTGAAATTGTTTTTACCTTTTAAGGTGGATTAATATGTGTCACCAAAGGAATAAAAAAGGTGGTCATTAGCTTGAACATTAGAAAATAGTACTATGATTTTGAGCCATGAAATTTGACATCTTTAGAATTTGAAAAGTATTGTAAATAAGATGATATTCAAAGAAAAAAATCACTATATATTCTCTCTAGAAAAATGGTTTGGTATAATGTATGAAGATGACTCTTCTAGAGATAACAAGGAGAATTTCAAACAATTCCAATTAGTAATAAGAGTTGTGGGAAGAGGAATTCACTATTTCTTTCTATTTTGTAAACTAATCACCATCTGTTGTGATATATTGTGAGATTGTTGAAGTACACTGATGAATAATCCTTGTGATAATTCAAATTGTTTTCTTGTTGTTTTTGTGAATCTTATGATATTACCCTTAAAAAATAATGTTGTAAGTTAGACCCTAGATCAAAGAATATGTCTTTGTTTTTTATGATGATGTAGGAAAGCGATCTAGATATTGGGATCCTACATTCCATAATTTCATCATTAGCAAATATTTAGTGTTTGATGAATCCCCCTCACCATCTTATTAAATTTGGTGTTATAACACTTGATTTGAAATAGGAGCAAATTTCACTAAATTAAAAAATTCAGTTGGAGACTCAACCATTTATAGGAACTCAAAAGGAGGAGGAATATTTTTATGATAAATAATTTTTGTATTATAAATACTTTTAGGAAAATGTGGGAATTCCACAACCAACATCGAGAACATCTACATGGGAGAGAAATCCTACTAAAAGGTATATCGATTTTATTTCATCTATTTCTTTGGTTACTCACAATGGAGAACCTTCTTGTTAACATGAAGTAATAAATGATAGCAATAATACTAAATGGAAAAAGTCAACACTGGTAGAAAATGATGAAATTAATGACTAGGTGATTGAAAAAGCTAGTCACCATAGCTTTTCCAAGTGAAATGCTACAAAAAATGAGCAATATTAAGTGATTAACTAAAAATGACTAACATAAGCGACTAATTTAGTCTCTGGTTAAAATATATGACTAGCTAATAAGTAATGCAACTAAAAATGACTAATTTGAATGACTAATTTGGTCTAGTAACACAAATATGAATACTTAACAAGTAATACAATAGTACAAATTAGTCCTTTATGTTAGTCATTTTAGTTATGTCACTTTAGCAATCTAAACTTACAAGTGATAGGGGATTCAAAAGTTGTCATGTATTGGCTGAAAGGTTATATTTCCTTAAACACTTTTTCACTGCATCAATAGACTAGTAGACTTATGGAGCTGATCAAAACTTTCAGGATTATACCCTTTGATCACATTCACAGGGAATTGCATTAAAATATTGATAGATTATCGAAAATGGGAGTTAGCTTATAGTTGGGTGAAATGCATGATGAATAATACTTACAAGGAGAACTGTTGAGTAATTAGTAGATGTCACATTTCCTTTAGTTGAAGAATTAACTTTACATGCATATCTACATTTTTTTATTATTGTTGGCTTAGGGGGGTCCTAACCCAGGTTCAGAGTTAGTTTCACCAACCAACAAATCCCTACACTACTGGCCCTTTCGGCAACAAGCCGTGTAGCGTAGGCTACAGTCTCACCCGAAGCAGTATGGGGGGATGTTAGAACCAAGTTTTTGCATCCAAAGATGATAGTGATGTCTTTTAACGCCCTACATCTGCCTTTGTGTAGATCGATAAGCCCTTAGGGCTCATTACTACAACTCTGTTAAAATAGCCTTCAGACCTTCACGAAGGTCTACGATTGGTCTTACCGGATCTTTAAAAATCAATCTATCTAATTACGTGCATTAGAAAGTAGTCCTAAATGAGGCTTCACACAGATATACTTAAGTTTTTGTAAACATTAGAGAATGCATCAGAGTCTTACGAAATTACATAAACATTCTTGCGTACATCATTTAACTGTTACTCAATAGATTTGTGAAACATTCAATCAATATTCCATAAAAGGCATTATTCATAGGCAACATATATCGTTAACAGAAAGAAAAATAAAACATATATACATAGGAATTCTTCGGTAACTTTTTTTAATGATCTTCAGTTCATATTTACAGACTCAAAACTACCCTACACACTCAGGTGCAGGGGTCCACACACTCAGTTGCAAACTCTACCTAGGCCTTTGTGCACTCAGTTGTAGAGCCTTTATTCTCCTATCTGAACCACTTCTCTGCGCTATCACTTCTCTTCGATTGACCCATTACATCCATATCTAACCTCACTTCCTATCTTCCTTAGACTCACTAAGACATCTATTTATAGCCTTTTTCATACAATCCCATGGTTGGCATACCATGGGTGGGTCTGAAAACCAACTCAACTTTTACATAAACAAGGGGTTAAAACCCCTTTGATTCCTAATGATCTATGCGCTCCGCATCCAAAAATCGTGGAGACTTTACATTACTTACAAAAATATAAGAAAACTTGGGTTATCTTAACCCCAAAATTGACCTAGGGGGCCCCATCCCAACATGCCCCCAACACAAAGATTGTGACTCACCCTCGAGTCACTTAATCGGCGCTGTGATCTTACTGCGAAGACCCCGCAACTCCACCTGAATTACTGCAACTTCGGCAGCACTTTGTGTGGCTTCCCACTGAACCTCATCAACCAATTTTTCTGTGGCTAGTCCTTCTACAGCAAGCCTCATCGTCTGCTATGTCTGCTACAACCCTTTTAGCTTATCTTGGATAGTGGTCGTGACTTGATAAGCTTCTTCCAAACATGGCCGCAGTCTAGCCTTTAGCAAGGCATCATTTTTTTGTGCTTCCTCCACCTATGCTAGGAGTTACTTTCCCTCCTGTAATTTGGCTAGGTGCTGTGCTGGTGCTATGGAGCATGTCGTTGCCCTAACCTCATCGTACTTCTGTTTTAGCTCCTTGACCTCTATATCCAATGTCTGTAGGTTTGGATCCTCCTGCATATTGGTTACCAACTCCATTGCATGTTCAAATAATGTCGAATAGTCAGTGACTGTGGCATCTAAGGCAGCCATGCTTGTCTTCATCGCAGCTCTGCGCTACTCCCGGACCTCAAGCAGAGTCGTGGGCTGCAATTTTAACTGCAGCTCTGTGATCTTCATATTGAGTTCAAACTGAACTCAACCAACCTCTTCTTTGGCTTTGCGCACACCAGCAGCTAATTTTTTGATCTTCGCTTCTAGTTGTGCATCCTGAGGGATATGAAGCTCAAGCACTATCTTGCATGCTTCTGTGACTGCAAACTCTAGCCGTAAACTCTACACCCACAATGTCTCCCTTTCTTTTAGAGCCTCTATCTTCATAGTGAAAATATGCTCCTTATTTACTCTATACTTATTGATAAGGTTGAGGGTGCAGTGCTCCCAGGCTCTCAATTCATCTACTACTCCTGCATACAATGCATGGAGAATCTCATTAGGGAGAACTACTATGTGCAAGCGAATGTTCTTGATTGTGCTCAGGATGATGCAATCATTGGTTGACACCACGCAAAAGGACCCATCTAGAAATGCAATAGTCCTAAGGTCTACGGTCCTTACCAACTCGGTTCCTTGGCTCATCCCAGGTGCTAGGCTCGCTTGTTCTACACTCACTTGTCTGGTGCCCACATTTATTCTGCTTACCTGGATCTGCAACTCATGCAGATCCTTTTGGATGCTCTCCAGCTTCTGCATATATTGCTACTCAAACTACTGCATCACTCTAGTCATGGTATCCCTGATTTCATCCTCGATCTCATCGAGATCGTCCTCCGTCAAGACCATGGGATCACCTTGTGACTTATCTGATTTCTAGTTCTTCCTTGTACCTCCCTGTTGGTCCTTTCCATGTCTCTTTAGAATAAATGGGGTGCTCTGCCCCTCATCGTCACCTTGCCCTAAAATTCCCTCCTCTTATGTTTTCTCCAAAGGTGACTTGTCACTTTTTTGTGACTCGCGCTACTCCTGTTCTGCCTACTCCTTGGCAGCACTCTCTTGCTCCACTCGAGCTTTCTCTTCGACTTCCTTCTTTTTCTGCTCTGCAAGTGTATGCGTATCTTGCATAGCTGCCTCCTTTCTCTTCTATGCTACAGAACTTCTCGTGCCCTTGCTTTTTCTAGCATCTGAGTTTAAGGTGGCGTGCCACTCTACAGGTCATCTCGCTATCACCTCTTGCACATCTATTTCCATCAGCAAATATGGCAATTCATGCCATTTCTGCTGGGGATCCTTCCGCGCTTGAATGTACACTCTATGGAAATCAACCTTGAATGCTGCGTAGGCTGACAGATGCATGTAAAAGGTTGGGGACAACCTTGGACACTGGTTAATGGCCATGCAATGACTTGTTTCGATAAGGACCCAAAATATTTTTGTCCCTGTAATCCGCACGATGTCCGTCATAGCCTAATGAAGTGAATTGCACTGCCTCGGCAATCCTTCCTCAAGCGAAGGAAATTGGCTATCCTCTGGCAATTCCCACGTGACAAACACAATGAACAATAATAACCAAGCGTAGTGAAATGAATTGGTTTCATCCTGGACCTCTAGGCAATTTGCGAGGAACTCCTGACAGTGGTATCTAGACCAATTGAATAACAGACCCTTTACACACTGTGCAGCTAGGGACGCTATAGGTGCCAGAACTTCATCTGCACAACACTTCCTCATCACGTTCTCTACCAAGATCTAGGTGGCTAATTGCACTAATGGGTTTGTTATCGACAGAACTAAATACCCTCATGACTTCTTCATGAGGCCATAATCTTGCTTCATTCTTTCGGCAAGGTCCTTCTCCCTCGTCTTTCTGCCAAACTCCTTAGCTAGGTTCAGGCCTTCATATGGCAGGTGCGTGATTTTGTAGATTAGCATTTTGGTCATGGGGATAGGCCCTCCTAGCCATAAACACCCATCGTGCACCAAAGTGAGTGGCTGGCACACACAAATTATGTTAATTGGGGTGCAGTGATAATGGGGCACCCACAACAGATTAAGTAACCCCAAGTTCTCGACACCATGGACCCATTCCACCATTTCTAATGTGGTAACACTTGACTCTGCATAGTAGACGCACTTCATGTACTTATATGTCATAAGTGTGGAAACCTATCATGATCTGCCAGGTCCCAATCTTGAACTGTGCGAGCTTTGGACCTTCAGAGGGAACTTGCTCAGGTAGCAGGGGCATAGAAATGGTAAACTTCTTTGAATTTTGGTCCTTGGTGATCTTGACCTTTCCCTTCCGAGGAGTGATATAATTGAGTAGCTTCGATATAGGTTCCACTCGCTCGATGTCAATATATTCTGTGCCCTAGCCTTCTTCCACCTCCAAGTTGACGACATTCTCTCACTTCTTATCATTCTTTTGTTTCTATGCGACATAATGCTTCCTGGGGGGCTCGCGCACTCACACTAGCTTCTTTTTCTTTTCCTTCTTCAGCTTGGATATTTGGGATTCTCTGGCAGGGGTAGGTTTCAGCCTATGCGACCCTGGCAACGCAGGCATAGAAGTTAGAGCTCCCATACCCACAACTTTTGGGGAAGGTCCCTTCGAGGAAACATTGCCACCAGTGGTCTTAGTCTCAACAGGACTCGGGCCAAGCATTTTCTCTAAGATAAATTTCTGGTTTAGCTCAGGAAATTTAGTAAATGTGGGGCTTGCGACTAAATCTTCCCAATACAATCGGTTCATAGGCGACAAACAATAAATCTCACTAGTAATTCTGAGGGTGCAAAGTGTTCTCTGTTGGATCGGTACACGTAATTTATAGGGGTTTTTGAATTCAAATCCGACCGTTCCCCCCAAATTCTGACAATTAATGTTGTTTTGGTGGTAGATATTCAAGGATTTTTTCCTTAAATGCTGCAAGCCTGCTCCTCTTAACCATCGTTTGGCTATCAAGTCATGAACAATGACTCCAATGGCCACTTTTCTACTGTGGTGTGTGGCACCTTCCTCCATGGCATAGCTTCCTACGCATATCTCCATGGATAACATCTTCATCATTGTCCAAGCAGCCTACCTGTTGCGTAGTCCTCCAACCATGACAGTGTAGTTTATAGTCCCGCGCTCCCTTTCAACTACCTGGAGCACTAAGAATTTCCTATCATCATATAGTCATTGTGCAGGATCCCGGAAGAGGTTCTCCATTCAACCTCACGAGATGAACTGTGCCTCCATTTGTAATTTCTTTGATAACATATGGCCCTAGGCAATAAATCTAGAATTTCCCCTAAAACTTAGTGAATTTACTATCATATAGAAAGACAAGATCATTTACCTTAAAAGTACGAAGTTTGCGGTGGTCGTTCCATGCTTTTTCATGTTCCTTTTGTACTTGCTGATGAAATCTTTCCAGAAATCGATCCTCTTCGAGCTCCATCAGTTCGCGTGTTGGGTGCCTATAATACTAGTGATTACCCCGTTACTATTGTAGTTATACCCCTTATTAATATTGCTGTGCCCCTATTTCCCCCATATTCTTATTACTGTGCCCCATAGAATCCCTCTATTGTTATTTTTGTGGCTTTATATTATTATTGTTAGGTCAGCTGGATTATATTGTGACTCCTTAGACTCCTATATATAGAAAAGAGGTTTTGTCATTTGAATCATCCAAGAATTTTTCATTTATGTAATGTAAAGGAGGTTGCCCCCTCGAAGAGGCTGAATTTTAAGGCGTTGATCTATCTTTTCTATCTTTTCTTGAGCTGGTTTCATAACATTTGGTATCCGAGCTTTGGATTCTAGGGTTTCACTGCTCCAAACAGGTCATCGTGGAATTTTTGCTATAACTTTTTTTCTGCGACATTTTAGAAGTTACAAAAAAAACCCATTTAAGAAGAAATCGCGCTAAACATCGGGTCGGAATTTCAGAGCTTTTCGCGCTATATTTGCGGAGATATGATCTGAGGAAGTTGGTCTTTTTGCAGACTCCTGAATTACATTCCAAACAGGTGACCTGGGGAAAATTGTCATAACTTTCTCGCTGGGGATTGGATTGAAATTTCGTAAGAAGGTAAAGAAAGAGGACGGAATCTAGTTTCTTGTATGCATTTTTCAAATCCAAAGGTCGAAACAGTGACTTGTCGCACGTCATACAAGTTCTCTCTATTGAACTAGTCTATAATCAAGTTACTGTGGGAGATTTCGCATAACTCTTCCTTGGAGAATCCAATTTGGGTTAGACTTGAGGAATTGGAAAGAAGACACAAAAGGCTACTACAGATCGCAATTTCAGAACTGGAGGATCTAAAATTACAGAGATACATCAGATTCAATATCAGGCTTCTACAAAGTGAAAAAAGGTGTGTAGGTTTTTTTTTTTAATTTTTGCGTAAGCTTGGTTTGAAGGAATTCAAAGGGCATAGTAAAGCATTATTATCGGTAACTGATGCCCCGAGGAAATAAAATGCAAACACCTAGTAAGGAACCTGAAAGCTTTAGCATGACGCATGAAGAAAAGGAAGAAATGATACATGATATATCAAAATTACAAGAACAAGTGCAACAAATGTCACGCTCACAAAAGCTAACAGAAGCTAAGATAAATGGTGTGGAATCTAAGATAAAGGGCATGGAAGCTAAGATGGATGATTCAAAGATAGATTTGAAGAGAGACATGGCAGATTTGAAGACATATTTGAAGACAGACATGGCAGATTTGAAGACAGATTTGACAAATTTTCTACAAGAAATACTTACTAATGGTGAAAAGGTTGTAAAGGAAAATCATGATGTGAACAAAATAAATGTTAATCATGATTCCATAGACTCTAATGTTGGATCGAAGACCCACCATATTCCAAAAATTGATATGAGGAAGTTTGATGGCAAGGATCCCGCCACATGGATATTACAAATGGAGCAATTCTTCGATCTCAATAATGTGCAAAACACACAAAAGGTACGTATGGCAACTTTATATTTGGAACCAAATCAGTTTGTATGGTATCAATGGCTTTGCTCTCGTAAACAATTTATCACTTGGGCAATTTTTATGGAAGAATTGATAGCACATTATGAGGATACAAAAAGCAACACTTTTTTTAGCCAATTGATAAGTCTCAAACAAAAGGGTTCAATAATGGAACACATTGAGGAATTCCAAAAATTGAACATAAGGTAAAAGATATTCCAGAGGAGCATAGGATTGATGTGTTCATAGGCTCTTTAAAGGATAATATCCAACATGATGTTCGCCTTTGGGAACCTGATTCATTAGAGAAGGCATTCAGGTTAGCAAGAAAAATGGAAAGCAAAATTATGGCAACCAGGAAGCATACCACTCACAACTATAAAGACGGAAGTGTTGTTGCCCCTAGTCTTCCACAACCTATAAGGTTGACACCACAACAATTGGAAGAAAAAATAGCAAAAGGGCTTTGTTATAGTTGTGATAGCAAATACACTAAAGGTTATAAGTGTGCTGAGAAGAAATTATTCTACATAGATTGTGAAGAGGAAGAAGAAAAGGAGCAAGAAAGGTCAAAAGAGGAGGATATACTCCAGGAAAAAAGCCTAGATAAAGAAGAAATGAATCCGACCATATCTTGTAATACATTGGTGGGAATTACCACTACTCAAACCATCAAGATAGAAGGACAAATCAAGAAGAAAAAGGTAATAGTGTTGATTGATTCAGGAAGTACCCACAATTTTATTCATTGTAAGGTAGCAAAAGAATTGAATTGCTTCTTATATCCACCACCAGAGTGTCAAGTGATGGTTTCAAATGGAGGAACAATAAATTGCTCTGGAAAGTGCCATAATATCAAGCTATCCATGGGAGAATATGTATTGACTAGCCCAATGCTTTCCATTCCAATGGAAGGTGTTGATGTTGTACTAGGAGTCCAATGGCTACAATCCTTGGGTACAATATCTTTTAATTTTGAAGAACTTTTCATGAAATTTCATTCGAAAGGAAAGGAAGTTGAATTAAGGGATATTGTAGGGAAACTGGGAAAGATAATAAGCTCTAACAGTATGACAAAGCTTCTAAAAAGGGAACAAAGAGGTGTAATTGCACAATTATGTTCGCTAGATGTTTCCACATCGGAATCATCTATTTCTCTAGATCTCCAAAAAGTCCTGGACAATCATTCCAAGGTATTTGAGACTCCCAAAGGTCTCCCACCTATGCGTGATCATGATCATGCTATTCATCTGATTCCAGGAAGTGTTCCTCCAAACATCAGGCCGTACAGATATCCCTATGTCCAAAAGAGTGAAATTGAACGTATGGTTGCAGAAATGCTAGAGGCTGGTATAATTCAACTGAGTCAAAGTTCTTTCTCTGCTCCAGTAGTATTGGTGCACAAGAAGGATGGATCATGGTGCATGTGTTCGGATTATAGGGAGCTCAACAAGCTCACTATTAAAGATAAGTTCCCCATTCCTATCATTGATGAATTACTAGATGAATTGCATGGATCAATTTACTTCACCAAGTTGGATCTTCATTCAGGATATCATCAAATCAGAATGAAGACTGAAGACATTTCGAAAACAGCATTTAGAACTCATGAGGGTCATTATGAATTTTTGGTCATGCCTTTTGGCCTTACCAATGCACCTTCAACATTTCAAGGTTTGATGAATTCAATTTTCAAACCATTCCTTAGAAAATTTGTGTTAGTATTTTTTGATGATATACTAATCTACAACAAGTCTTGGAAGGATCATGTTGAACATGTTGACAGGGTGCTACAACTATTGGAGGAGAAACAATTATATGCAAAAAGATCCAAATGTTTCTTTGGAGTCCAGGAGGTGGAATATCTGGGTCATATTGTATCTCATGAAGGAGTTAAGGTAGACCCTAGCAAAATTAAAGCCATTAAGGAATGGAAAATCCCCACATCCATAAAGCATCTGCGAGGATTTCTCGGGTTGACAGGGTATTATCACAAGTTTGTTAAGAATTATGGGAGAATAGCAGCACCTCTAATAACATTATTGAAGAAAGATGCATTTTCATGGACTCCAGAAGCAACAAAGGCCTTTGAACATCTTAAAGAGGCAATGTGCCAAGCACCGGTCTTAGCTACACCGGACTTCACAAAAACCTTTATTGTGGAATGTGATGCTTCAGGAAATGGAATTGGTGTTGTTCTAATGCAAGATGAAAGACCCATTGCTTTTGAAAGTCGTCCAATCAAGGGAAAGTTTTTAAGAAAAGCTATTTATGAGAAGGAAATGTTGGCAATACTCCATGCACTTAAGAAATGGCGACCCTACCTAATGGGAAGACACTTCAAGGTAAAAACGGATCATGATAGCCTTAAATACTTTTTAGAACAAAGATTATCCTCTGAAGAGCAACAAAAGTGGGTCACAAAGATGTTGGGTTATGACTTTGAAATCATCTACAAAAAAGCAAAGCAAAATGTGGTGGCAGATGCACTCTCAAGAAAGGATGAGGATGTGGAAGCATTGTTCTGCGCCATTTCTATTATCCAACCAGATTGGATAAATGAAGCAAGGGAGGAATGGAAGAATGAAGAAGAAGTGTGGGAACTTATTCGAAAGTTACAATAAGATTCCAGTACGTATGATACATTTAGCTGGAAAAATGATTCGTTATGGTACAAAGATCGCTTATACCTCTGTAAGAATTCCCAGCTAAAACAAAAGATTCTTATGGAATTGCACACTTCTCCCTTAGGAGGGCACTCGGGATTTTTAAAAACTTACCACAGGGTTAAGAAGGAATTTTTTGGGATGGCCTTAAATCAAATATTCAAAAGTTTGTGGTAGAATGTTTCGTTTTCCAACAAAATAAAGTTGAAACAATTAAGACATCGGGTCTATTACAACCTTTATCCATTCCAAGCCAACATTGGGAGGAGGTTTCAATGGATTTTATCACAGGTTTACCCAAGTCTGAGGGAAAGAGTGTCATCATGGTGGTAGTTGACAGACTTACCAAGTATGCACACTTTTGTGCATTATCACATCCATTTAAAGCTAGTACAGTTTCTACTGCATTTATGGAAACAATTCAAAAGCTACATGGAAACCCAAAGATTATTGTAAGTGACAGAGATCCCATTTTCACTAGAAATTTTTGGACAAAATTATTTTCTTGTCTTGGTACTCAGTTAGCTCATAGCTCATCTTATCGTCCTCAATCTGATGGGCAAACTGAGATAGTAAACAAATGTTTGGAAGGATATCTTCGTTGCTTTGTATCTAATAAACAGACACAATGGGTCAAATGGTTGCCTCTAGCTGAATGGTGGTATAACACTTCCTTCCATACAACAACAAAAATGACCCCATTTATGGCACTTTATGGGTATCAACCACCATCCATCACATCATATTTAAGAGAAAATTCTAAGGTTCAGGCAGTGGAACATCACATCGAACATCAACAACAAGTCCTCCAACTCTTACAAGATAACCTCGTGTTGGCACAGAATAGAATGAAACAACAGGCAGATCAACATTGCAGTGAAAGAAGTTTTGATGTAGGTGATTGGGTATTCCTACAGCTACAACCATATAAGCAAATGTCCCTCAAGCAAGCTAAGAAGGATAATAAATTATCACCAAAGTATTATGGTCCGTACAAGGTGTTGCAAAAGATTGGTACTATGGCATACAAATTGGAGCTTCCTGCAGCTTCTCGATTGCACCCAATTTTCCATGTTTCATGTTTAAAGAAGGTTATAGGTGACAAGCTCCTAGTTCAAACAATATTGCCAGAACTTGATGAGGAAGGAAAAAATATATTGGAACCGGAAGCAGTCACAGAAACAAGAACTCGACAGCTACGAAATCGATCAATTTCAGAGTATCTTATCAAGTGGAAGAACTTATCCACTGAAGATTCCACATGGGAAGATGAGAATTTTATGCAGAAGTATCCAGAACTACTCAAGCATTGAGGAAAACACTGTTTTGAAGGAGAGGGGCATGTTGGGTCCCTATAATACTAGTGATTACCCCATTACTATTGTAGTTATACCCCTTATTAATATTGTTGTGCCACTATTGCCCCCATATTGTTATTACTGCACCCCATAGAATCCCTCTATTGTTATTTTTGTGGCTTTATATTATTATTGTTAGGTCGGCTGGATTATATTGTGACTCCTTAGACTCCTATATATATAGAAAGGAGGTTTTTTCATTTGAATCATCCAAGAATTGTTCATTTATGTAATGTAAAGGAGGTTGCCCCCTCGAAGAGGCTGAATTCTAAGGCATTGATCTATCTTTTCTATCTTTTCTTGAGCTGGTTTCATAACATCGCAATTCACCATACATATGAGAGCCGCTATATGCAAACTAGGCACAATATACTCTATCGGTATTATAGCTTTGACACCATAGACTAATATAAACGATGTTTGTCCTGTTAGCTTCTTGCAAGTGGTCCTATAAGCCCATAGTACTGCGGGTACACGCACATCCTAGTAATTTCGCTCTGCATTGCAGATGTTCGTTAGCTCATTCTCCAAAATCTTGTTGAAGGCTTCAACAGTTCCATTGGCTTATGGGTGATACAGTTTACACTTCTGATGGTAGACCTGGAATTCTTCTATCAACGTGCTGATTGTTTCATTCAAGAAGTGCTTTCCCCTGTCGCTCATCAATACTTTTGAGCAACCAAATATGGTTAAGACATACTCAAATAAAAACTTCATTGTTGTAGCCCCTGTAAAATCCTTAACTGATTGTGCTTCTACCAATCCAGTTAGATATTCTATCACAGTGATGATATAGCACGCACCAGTTTTCTTCCCTGGGGGCTGAATTCGCCGAACGAAATTAATCACCCATTTCTCAAAAGACTGCAACAATACTTGAGGTTGTAATGTAAATTCATCCCTTCATGATGGTCTGCCCGTTCTATGACATGCATCACATGCCTTACATTATGCCTTAGAATCCTTATGCAACATTGGCAACCATAGTTTTGTGTGTAAAATATTCTGCACAGTCACCTTTCCTGCAGAGTGACCTCTAGCAACTCCCCTATGAGCTTCAACAAGAATGTTATCCCTCTCAAAATCTGGTAGATATCTTCACAATATTTCATTAGCACCCATATTATACAAATGTCCCGCAATAACTCAAAAATATGATGTGCACACTACTAATCCATTCTTTTGCTGATTGTTATACCCTTCCAGTGCCATCCCCATAGTCAAGAAGTGAACTATATCTGCAAAATGATTATCCGCTATGCGCATTGCAAAGAGCTACACATCTGGTAGCCCTTCCTCCAGACTCTTGGGCTCCTCTCCTATTTCAATCCATGACAGATGGTCAAGTCCTGCATTTAACTTCCCTGGCTTCATAGTTACTTCAAAGTCATACTCCTATAATAGTAGCAACCACCTTTTGATATTCCCCCCGAACACAGGCCTATTGACCAGGTATTTCAAGGCAGAATGATCTATGTACATTTTGAAATGCTCTCCTAATAGAGACTGCCCGAACTTCTGCACTGCGTACACCATGGCCAATCCTTTGCGCTTAGTGCTTGAATAATTCTTCTCGGCCATTGGTAATTTCCTACTCATGAAGGCTATAGGATGGTCCATTTCTCTTTCACCGACATGTGTTAACACTACACCCAACATAATGCAAGAGGCATCCACATGTACATGAAACTCATTTTTCCAATCAGGGAATACCAACATCGGTGCGGTGACCATCTTCTCTTTCAATACATCTAAGTTGCATTGACATTCTTCATCGCAACAGAATGTTGCGTCCTTCTTCAGCATTTTCTCCATGGGCGTAGTAATTTGAGTATATGCTTTGATAATTTTTCTTTAATATCCCGTATGTGCCAGCGTTGTGCATAGCTCCTTAACGTTCCGTGGGGCCTCCAAATTCACAATCACTGCAATCTTCTCAGGGTCCACCATCAGCCCTTGCTTGCACACCACATGACCCAACAAAATTCCAAAGGGAACACAGAATAGGAATTTCATCAAATTCAATGCGATTTGATATCTATGACACGTATCCAACATCAGGCATAGACTTGCTACATGGCGCTTTACTAATCTGAATATTATCCAGTCATCAAAGTACAATTGTGGGAACTTATGAATGAACTCTTTGAACGCTGCAATGACTACGCAAGAAAATATCCTAGGCATGTTGTTGAGTCCAATTGGCATCACAGTATATTAAAAAAACCCCATTCTGTCGTGAAGGTCATTTTTCTCCCATCCTCTTGCGTGTTCTTGATATGATGATACCCAGAGAACCCATCAGTAAATGAGTAGGCCTCCTGCCCTCCAACATTTTCTAATACTTCATCTGTAAATGGTGTTGGGAATGGATCATGGACACACACATCATTAAACTTCCGCAGATCTATGAAAATCCTTATCTCTACCTTCTGCTTCTTCTCCTGAACCACCATCGGGCTCACCCAATTAGATTCCTCAACTGGTTCTATGATTCTTGCTTCCAACATCTTATCCAACTCCTGGTGAACCTTTTCCTTGTATTTAGGATTAAGGCGATACTGCCTCTGTTTAATAGGCTTCGCATCTGACTTTGATTGAACTTCATAACACCCAAATCTCCAATTATGCCTTTCAAATCTGAGAACTTGGTAGGGAATAGATCCTGGTATTTGTGGAGTAACTCAACAACTTTATCCATAGTAGTGTCATCCAAATAATCCCCAATCTTTGCAAACTTCGTTTCTTCTTTAGTGCAAATGTTTACTTGCTTTTTCTTCAATGAAGCATTGATGTCTGAGTTGTCTATCTGTGGGCCCTCAACTTCATGATGTCCTTCTACCTTTGAAATGTTAATATTTTTATTAGATCTTCATCCTCCTCTTCAGTAGTCACATTATACCATTCTAGTGCATGGTGCAGCTGGGTACTCCAGTTTGGTTGGACTCACTCCATAGGTTCTGGTGGTGTTATGAAGATAACTTCCTTAATCTCCTGTAGGGCTTCACCAATACTGGTGAAGTTGTCTTCAAAACTGAAGTTCAATAAGAAACCTTCCCTCAAAATATCCCACTATGTGGTGCTATGGTAGAGCTCCATTTCCAGATACCAATTCATGGGAATTGTATCCAAAGTATGGTAGAATAGGTGTACCCACTCTGGTTGCGGTTTTTTCCCCCATGTTTTAGTCCATTTTTCTAAGTGGTCATGTAGGTCATCCTTCCCATTATATTTCTTAGTCAATCTAGTGTTAGGCCACCCAAACTGTAACCTCATCATTCTTCTGTAATCCCACCATCCATTAAAGCTATCCTTGTGCGTACCCCACCATCATGTAGGTGTAGCGTGCAGTGCAAAATCTAATGCTTGGAAGCAGTGATCCTCAGAGACTTCAGGCTGAAATGCATCTAAATACTTATCCACGTCAGTTAATCCATCATAATAGGCTAAGTTTCTTACCTCTGACGAAACACAACACAACGATTTCGTCATCATATTGTAGCACAGTGTAGATACTTCATGCAATTGATTTTGTCAATGCTCCAACTCTTCATCTGAATCAGAGGTACAGGAACTCTCTCGGTCCCATGCAGTTCATCAATTTTTCATTGGATTCATCTAGTCTTGGTCTTGCACTGTTATTTTATATATTTGATCCAGTTCATCCTCACTTTCTTCATAATCATGGACTGGTTTAATGTAGCGCGCCCCTTCTGCAGGGTCCAATGGTACTACAACTCAAAGCGATTTCTTCTGAAACGACATTGTCCTCTTTTTCAAATTGATGACCCCATTCATGTCAATGGCCCAGTCAATTACCAAGAGCGTAGGGTATGGGCTACTGTCATCAACGATCTCTATTACCTCAAAGTCAGCCATCACGCTCACACCTTCAACATCAATGGTTACTCCATATAATCATCCTATAGGGATGATCTTCTATTCATTCGCCATTCTGAGTTGAATCGGAGACCACTGCAGCGCAGGTCTACCCATTCTTTCCCATGTTTCCTTTGACAAAACGTTCGCGTCAGACCCCAGATCCAAAATGACTTGGTCCATCTCATAATCTCCTACCTGTGCTGTGAGCCTCATCTCACATTCCTTTCTTACCTTATGTTTGCCAATTTTCTGACCACATGGTGTCCATCAGGGACCTTCTCTTTGCTGGAACATTTTTTTATCAATTCCTACAAACCTTACACAACTTTCCTATCATGCAGTAGCTTTATGCAGGTCTCCAAAAATGTAGTAAGCATAGAGGGGTCAACCTCTACAGGCCCCCTGGTGTTCTGCAACTTCTCCTAAATTCCTAAGTTGGATGTCTCAATGAAGCTTTTCTTGGCCTCCATAAATGTTTCTTTCACGTGATTCAGATCAAAAGCCACTTCCTTCTCTGGGGCCTTGCATACCCATTTGTCCTCTTCAGGTTGTTTATCTTTATCATCGCTAGTCATTATCCTGCTTCTCAGCACTATATTTACACTGTGATCTTCCTCACGGGGTTCAACTGTCATCATCTGTAAGTTCTGCATAGGTTACTGAGGTTGCGCCTTCTTCTCCTGCATCTTAGCTATTAGCACCAGGTATTCTTCTATGGTGTGGTCAATCTGGCTACAATATTGAGATGATGGGTGCGTTTGATTCTGACACTCCTGCACACAGTGCCTTGGTGTGATCCAAGAATCTTTCACTTATAAATGTATGAAAAGAATCACTTGTGAAAATTGCAGCTTAAAACAGAATTTTAATGTGCACACAAGAAAGAAGAAGAAACACATAAAAGCATGAAAAGAAGACACCAAGACTTGATTTCCTCCATCTCAATGGTCGACATCCTGTACATGCCAATATTCGGTAAAGGAGTGTCATGCTGCAAATGGATTTCATGTTGTATTTCCCCCTTCGGAGGTAATCCCTTCGGTTCCTGAAACAACTCATCATAATTAGAAATTAATTCAGATAATTCCTGTTTATGTTCCTGATCACAACCCTGGAAAGCATCAACTATTTCTGCATTTTTTTCCCTTACAACCATTAACATGCAACCCTTACTGGAATTCACCAGCCTTTTCATTTGTCCTGTGTGTATTGGGATGCCATGTGGCACACCATCAAGCATTAACACTTGGCGTTCTTTCATTGGTCTCCTAAGCCTGCATAAGAGACAAAAATCATTTTTAACATATGGAAAATGGTTATTAAATAACCATGTAACAAAATTCATTTTTAATATATAGTTATTAATATAACTATATAAAAACAATAAACAATAAATATTTTAAGGCCGACATCCATAACCCCTGCCAACCTAATTGCAATCACAACTCTTCAATATATATTGTTTAGGATCGGAGGCAATAACCGCTGTCGAACCCTCCATCATAACTGCATACCATATATATATATATATATATCTATATCTATATATCTATATATATATATATATAGATATATATATATATATATATGGCAGCAGTATTGTATTGTATATCAGGTGGGTGGGCCACTGGCGATGGACCTGGCCCACACCCTATTGCCTCGACCTACTTTATATGCGCCGATCTTGGCACCGATCGCCGACAGCGCCATATCTGATATCCAATATAGATATCAGAGAAACACCTTAAATCATGCTGATTTAATTAGCGCTAATCAGGCCCATCGCCGATATATATATCGGCGATACCCCTTGAATTGTTCTGATATATATGCCAAATACCATGCCGATCGCCAATTTGGAATGCTGATCGCCGATTTTTATGCACCATATATATACCTCCGGCATTATCAAAGCATAGATCGCTGATAATTAATGCGTCGATAATGTGGGAGGATTGAGGGTGGGCCACCCAATGCAGACCCGACCCCCATTAATGTGTCATTTTGGTTTTCAAAATGAATTGTGTGTATTATTTTGAGAGGGGCGGGATTTGATCCCTTGACCTCTCCTCAACAATTCCTATTATTTGCCATTACACCAAACTACTTACCTTGGTAAATCTAACTAGGGTTTTTTTATATAAACTCAGAGTTTTTACCTCTGAACAGAGTTCGAGGAGGAAGAATGTGGGCATTGATTTCGAGGTAGTTAATTAATATTTTAATGCAAGAACCATGAATTTTGCAGGAGGGCAAAATTTTCACTTTGTCAGAAATTGACAAATTTTATATGTTTTTTACACCTCTCGTCGCCATTAACACAATGGCGCTGTTCATTTCTCCATCAGAGGTCTGCATTTTTTGGTCATTTCTAGAATGCACGTGGAACCATGATTTCAACAAAAACAAGGAGCAGAACCATGAGCCATGAAATTTTCCCAAGGAGGTAAATTTTTGATATGTCAGAACATAGTCAAGTTTATACTTGTTTTTCATGGCTTTCCATAGGGATCGCAATGGTGAGATCAGATTCACCACCTAAGTTGCAGTTTTACAGTCCATCCATGGAGCAGAATCTTTGAGGAATCCTAAGGGAATCTAAAAGATTCCTTGAGCCTAGAATTCTCAACTTCTCGTAATTCGGATTTTGGAAATTCGATTCAACACTAATTGATGCCACAAATTTGACGGTGTCTTTAGATTTCTTATTCTCTCATTTCTTCTTCTAGTCACTTTTCTAAGTTCCAGTGCAGATGTCCACATTCATGTGTGAGTAGTCATCTTCATACGATCAATGCCTTGAGATCGACGGTCCGAGTAGCTTCAGCAATTTGACATCCACTTCTTTAGATGGCCTATGGTGTGAGGTATACGATTTATTCATATATTTCTTCGTTATACATTATGTTGCATGGATCCTTGATTGATATTGAGGTAGGATCTTATTTTTTATATGTTGTCATGATTCCTTGTTTGATTTGGTGTGGAATCTTCTATGTGATGTAATTGCTATCATAACTCTTCATGTTATGCTTTGAGATCCCTTGTTGTATTTTGTTTGGATACTCTTGTTGTCATCATGCATATTTGTTTTTTGAGATCCCTTTTGTGCCATGTTGGTGGGATACTCATCATGCAGGATTTTGTGTCATACTAATAGGAGTCTTTTGATTAAGAGTTCCGGTTATGGAACATCTCTTAGAGCCACTCTTGTGTGAGGGCATTCTTCCTTGTATGATCAAGACATCATCTCTGTTTATTTCACCATTATTGACAGCACTTAATATGGTGGCCTACACCATCTTGACACCGAGGCCTAGAGACATATTGCCTCCTAGATGAACTCAGTTATCAACATCTTATGTTTTCATGTGATAATGATTGTTATGTTCCTCTTCTTTACAACATGTAGATGTATTCATTAATTTTCTTTTAAAATGCAATTAACACATCATGAAAGTAAAAGGTCTTGGAAGGTTCCTTCATCACACCTGGACCTGGATCATGATGTTCCGTAGTTGTAACAAATAACCTGACCCCAACCTCTACTAGATCCTCCTCCTCTTCGACCTCGTCCTCTTCCCTGATATCCTCGCATGCTCCTTCGACACCCTGCTCTAGAGGCTGAGTTTCTTCTTGCATCTGGTATGTAGGTGTTCTTTCCATCATCAAATCATAGCGTCAACAATGGCGCTCATCGTGGCACACTAATTTGTATAAGTTACAGAACAACTGTTGGGGGGATTGGAAATTTTTTTGAAGCAAATGACAATTTTCCATTGCATGTTGTCCAACATCCTGACAAATAGCGCACCATAGCACAACCCCACGTTCGGTCCTGCTGGAGCTTCTGACCTCAGGGAAATTGGAACCCCTCCTGTAATATAATTTGAGTAAATGGGACAATGGTCTTTATCATGCCCCTAGCTCTTGCACTTTAGACGCCGGACTTCCGCACGCACCTCTAGTTTAGTCTCCTTGTCTTTCGTCAAGCTCTACAATTCTAAGCAAAGGATCTGTAACTAAGAGTGAATCTGTTGTACCCCCAAGGTCACGCCCTGAGTAGGCATTGCATGCAACCTCATTGCAATCTCCAAAGCTTCTTCCTATGTTCCTATCTTCTGTTGCAACAGATCAGTCCTCAAGTGGGGTAGAAGCTAAGCTATAAACCATTTGCAATGTTGACCGTCCATGAGCTACATGTTAGCATCTCAAATCTGACACTTCAGCTTTTGATATAATTCCCAAGGCATTTAATCAACCCTCATCATGATTTCTTTAAATCCAACTACTGACTGTGAGTCGAATATAGGCTTACTTAATTCCTTTATTAAAGTAGCGTTAGTTTCTGCTAGTGATGCCAGAGGATTATCCGAACAATGCTTAAAATACCTAGTCAGTGTGCAATCCTGTAGAGCGGTGACCAACTGTGCCTTATTTATATTGTCACCAACAGTTTATTGAGTTGTCCACACAACATTCGCAACAAACAAAAATTCTATGTATCCTCACTCCCGATGCCCTTGAAAACCGATACCTTCATTGTATTTAACATGTGCAGTGGTGGTGGTGGAGGTGGAGGTGTGGGTGAAGGTATATGCGGTGGAGGTGGAGGTGGAGGCAGAGTGGATGGATGATGTGTTCACGGAAAAATCTGTGATATTAGCTGGATAGAACTATGTGGTGAGGCATGTACTTCTCCCTTGTCGTCGCTCAAAGGAGGTCCAATGAACGGGGTATATTCTGGACCTAATCTCTCTCAATCGCTAAAGAGTTTTCCACTTCACATAGCTCCAAACATCAAGACAATGACATAACCTATTTTTCACATAACAACATTTTAATCGAGTTATTCAAATATTCGAAATACTTACCTTGTGGTCCCTATAAAAATCGTCACTCCACTTCACTATAGCTGACTAAGGTATCAACTATAAATTCTATAATAGATCCTCCCAGAATCTGATCGAGCCAATGATCAACAACCTGTGCGATATGATTTTTAGAGGCTTGTAATCGTCGCACTAATTTAGGAGTCCACACTATAGGATTATCAAGCTTCCACCTTCCTTGGTTGTCTGTCAATTTAGCTAACCACTCATACAGTTCAATGGGAAAGGTGAAAAAGAAGATCTTGTGTATCTCTGTTTATAGATACATATTCAACCATTCTTCTTGTGACACGTGTGCATTCTTGTTTTCTTGCACCATGAACTCATGAATCTTCTGATCCAGCCACTTTCAATTTCTTTCTTAGTCAGATTCCAGTGATGTGATATCACACATATCTTTCAATCAGATCCCCATCCCAACAATGGAACCATTTGTTGGCTTAGGGGGGTCCTGACACAGGTTCAGAGTTATTTGCACCAACCAACAAATTCCTACACCACTAGCCTTTTCGGCAAAAACCTGCATAGTGCAGGCTACAGTCTCACCTGAAGCAATGTGGGGGGATGCTAGAACCAAGTTTTTGCATCCCAAGACGAGAGTGATGTCTTTTAGCGCCCTAGATCAGCCTTCACACAGATCGATAAGATGTTAGGGCTCGTTACTACAACTTTGTTAAAACAACCTTCATACCTTTCCATAGGTATATGATTGGTCTTAGTGGACCTTTAACAGTCAATCTATCTAATTACGTGCATCAGAAAGCAGTCTTAAATGAGGGTTCATGAAAATATACTTAAGTTATTTGTAAACATCAAAGAATTCATCAAAGTCTTGTCAAAATTACATAAACATGCTTGCGTACATCATGTAACATTTATTTAATAGATTCACACAACATTCAATCAATATTCCATAAAACACATTATTCATAGGCAGCATATATCATTAACAGAAATAAAAATAAAACAGATATACATAGGAATTATTCGGTAACTTTCTTTATTGCTCTTCAGTTCAGATTTACAAACTCAAAACCACCCTACACACTCAGCTGCAGGGGTCCACGCACTCAGCTGCGGACTCTACCTAGGCCTTTGTGCACTCAGCTGCAGATCCTTTCTTCTCTATCTGGCCCACTTCTCTACACTATCACTTCTCTTCTATTGACCCATTACATCCATATCTAACCTCCTCTCCTATCTACCTTAGACTCTCTAAGACACACCTATGGGTGGGTCTCAAAACTGACTCAACTTTTACATAAACACGGGGCTAAAAACCTTTGAATCCTAATGATCTGCGTTATCTTAACCCAAAAACTAACCCAAGGGACCCCATCCCAACAATTATCAGGGTCATATCCATTGAAATTAGGATACTAGTTTTTAACTTTGATACCATGTTTTTTATCTAGTTTGAACATACATTATGAACATAGCAGTACTAGACTCTTATGAAATTATTTTGAATCCTATGAGGATTTTGATATTTCTTGAACATTAGATGTTGAACTTGTTACAATATCATGTCATTCAGGTAAAGAAAATTTCTTATATGATAGATTATGTAAATTACATCTTTGCATTAATGTTAATACAAAAATGATGTCTTTTTCTTATTGGAAAAAAAAATTATGGCATTTCCCACCACCTAAGTTATTAGATATAATTTATGTAGCAATACATGCAACTACAAGAATTTTTTCTTAGTTTCTAAACATGGTTTGATTTCATAACAATGATGATCATTATTTGTCTTCTTGGTACCATATGTCAATGTTTGGCTTCCATGATGGCTCTGTGATGGTTAGGATTGCTCATAATAGGCATGTGAACCCCTAGGTGTGCACACAACTTTTTGAATGTGAATATGGTGTTTGAAACTTGGTAGGCACAATGTTGTCTATGTTGTATGAAAGGCTGTTGAGGTTTTAAGGCATCACGTTGAATCCTACAAGAGAATATTTCCAACCCTTAAACCCTATGTTAAACACTCCATGCTTTGGTATTGATGTAAAAAAATAAATTTCATGAAAAATATATATTTATAATTTATACAAAACCATACGTAAAATACATGTAATTATGCTAACATTATACAAAATATCCAAGTATGATTTTCCTCATAAAAACTTACAAATACATATAACTAGCCTAGATCCATCGTAACCCTATATCTATTAAGCATCGAGAGGGATCCAATCTCGAGGTGAAAACCTCTTTTTTTAGTGCAAAACTTGAGGAAAGGTGTGCACCTTGAGACATTTGATCCCTCTCAGTGCTTGATATATGCAGGATTAAGATGGATCTAGGTTTGTTATATAATACTATATAATATCTATTTTTGTATTTATGTGTCTCTTTCTTATTCACTCTCTCTATTTCACCCCAAACATGCACATACTCTCTCCATATCTCTCTCTCTATCTCTCTCTCTCTCTCTCTCTCCTACTCTCCTCTCTCTCTCCACCTTTCTTCCCTTATGTGTTTCTTCTTCCTTCCCTCTCTCTCGCCCCCTCCAAATCCATCTCTCTATCCTTCTTGTTATAGACATATTTGGGCACTGCAACCCCAAACTCATATGTCCATAAACTAAGTGCTCCTTAAGTCCCTAAAAGTGTTGTTTCATACCCTAAAGGATCATGGTCAACTAATTACATCATTTCCCAGAAGTTCCACCTGAAAACTACTCAGAACTAGCCAAAACTGGACCATACATATTGCTCCATTGGCAAGGTGCGATGCATATTGACTGCCTAACTGGCCAGGTGCGATGCATATTGAAATGGCCTTCTGTGGGGTGTGATGAGCAAGAATAGACAAATGGCAGAGACAGTTTGCAAGGTGGATGATCATGGAATCTTCCAGAAACTTCTCGTGTGACACTTGCCTCTCTTAATTCGCCCAGGGATGAGTAAGAGATAATGAAATATCCAAGTGGAACCAAGAACTATCAGTGGAATGACACTAATAAAAAACCTAGAGCTGACTCACACCCTTGCAAGACATCTATAAATGGATTGCTCATCTGAGAGATCTGGAGGTTGGAATTCTGTATTTTGTAAGGAAGTGTTGTTGGTTTGTTTGTGAGAAGATACATTGCATTGTTGGGTGATTTGCTTGTTCATTAGGTGAAGAGGGCTTCTACGACTGGGAGGATGATGCTGGATCAGACAGTTGGGTTGTAATCCTCTCTTAATTACTATTAATAAAGTTCTTTTAGTTTTCCTCGATATGATCATGTTTTTGTGAATCTTGTTTATGAATGCAATTGTATGGTCAATTTGTTTTTGATTCCTCATTGTTTATGATGTTTTAGATAGAGATGCTTTGATAGTTTGCTATTACTTTGACTCCACATGTACTCTTTGAAGCGACGCAAGTAGGAGAGAAGTGGAAAATTCTATCAAGGAAAGGAGAAATCAAGCTAGGATCAAGGCAAAAGATCCAGGTTGGTCCTCTCTTCGTCTCTTCCATCTATCACACTTAAGGGAACTCTTGAAAAGATTTCATTTTTTTCTTCTAAGATAGCTACCCGTCTTAGTGGGACTGGCAGTTTGAATCGACACTAGTTTTCCCTTAAACAAAATGGCAACTCCACTAGGGAATGAATAGTTTGTTTTGTTTATTTATTGTTTTCTTTATAAACTACAGACAGAGCTTGAAGTTAGCCAGCTAGCCTTCGAAATTCCTTTTCTATGAAATTACGAAATAGATAAACATTGCTTCAATCAATCTCCGTGTTGGTTTATGAACTGAACATCTGACTTACAAAGCATCCTAAGTGTCCTTGTGGTAGCTTATAACCTCATCAGATCCTACCCTTATGATTTGTTTTTATTGTCCATCATTACTTAGCCTAAATCACTCAACTTAGCTGCAAACTTTGAGAAAAAACCACGCTCATTTTCGCTCCCTAGCCCATTGCACTTTCTATAACTGTGCAACCTGGATGCATTGCACCTCCCGTGTGTTGCAGGAGAGATGCATCCCTGTTTCCCTGTGTTGCAGGTGCGATGATTGAGTGATACTACTTTCTTCTCTGAAAATTGATTTTTTCCTCCTTGTTTTCAGCTTTATTCAGTAGTTTTGTGGTTCATGATCAGTACCTTCTTGCTGAAACCATCTTCCTTGACATTATTTCAGCCTCCATCAGTTAGAAATTGTAAATGTTTTTGTGTATTTGTCAATAATTTACAATCTTCCTTTGTCGAAAGTAGGCTAATCGAACTGTCGTTTTCAATGCAAGTGTTGTAATTGTCATTCTGAATTAAAAGAAGAGTGTCGTAAAGTCTTCCTCTTCTAGATAATTGATTGTACTTTTGTCATTGTACTTGATTTCAGTTATTAGTATTTGAAGTGTCGAAAAATAGTTTTTATTTCGAAATCGAAAAGTGTCGTCTTAGTCTTCCTTTCCTTTTGAAAAGAAAATTTGATAGTACTGTCGCTTTGAAAGAAAATAGTTCAGATCTATACTTAGCTCTCTTTTTGGCATTCACACATTAAGAAAGCGGAAAACAAATACATGCATGTGCATCTGCATTTTGACTACATGCGAAATTTGATTTAGGAAGGTGCATCTAGTGTGTGCTCTATGCTCTTTGCTGAAAGAAAATCATTATCTTATTTCCTTTGTAGCTAGGAATTTCATTGCTAAAAGAACATAAACGACTGTTTATCATTTTATATTGCATATTTAGGAATTTCACATCTACATCACGCGGTGAACCTTGAAAGATAAACTTCTAAGCAATATCAACTCTAAAATAAACCTCAATGAAGATAAAAACGCTTTGGAACCTAACGCAACACACCTAAAAGTCTAGGCTAGAGACGTGTTCTAGCATCGTAAAACCTAGTAACTATCGTTTTCATCGAAGGTTGGGTGATTCCTCCTCTTTGGTACGACAAGTGCCAGTACAGACTTGTGCTCCCCGTACCATCGAGTATATATTGGGAGACCACAATAGACAAATATCCTTTATCCTTAGGAAGCCGTGTCTGCCGCCCAATCGATCGTAATACACCAAACACAACATTCGGGAAGATTGACTGTCATACATAAGTCCTTGGTAATTTCTCTATCATTTATCACCAAGGTGTATTTTGCAGTTTTACGATCGATTTGGTAAACCCTTTGTCTAGACTTCTAGAGCAGTCACTTTCGTTCCTTTTCGATTCCTTAAAAGAAAAGATCCATCTGAGCACTTGTCACTTCAGGTTCATTAAAAATCGAAGGTGACTAGAGTCACCTTTAGCTTTTTCTCAACTCTTAAAAACTGATAAAGCAAGTTGCGTCAAAGTGTCTTAAAATCATTTAAATTGGAATAACTTTTTCCCCTTTATTTTTTTGAGTTGATCAAGTAATCCGCAATCGTGGAAGAAAGTCAATCAAAACCCTATCGTTCATAGAGACTAGCAAGTCAACTGTCTTTGACCCTAGAAACAAAACCATCGTGGGCAAAGCGTTCTCATTTAACTGAGTTGAATTCACCTGATTTATTTGAAACTTGTCTTTCAACATCATCAGAGACTACAGTTACTCCAATTATCTCTGGTACATTTTCCTTTACAGAAGAACTTCCGCAGTTACAAGAGGACATTAGAATTGATCCTAGTGTAATAGTAGACACCCCTATTCCTAAAACAACTCCACCTAGGACTGATCCAGAAACTGAAGTTCACTTGCCTGAACATCTAGAAGTTGAATTCCAAAATACAGAATGTGTCACCCCTCCAGTATCTGTTACTGCAAAAGCTACACTTTCTTTGGCTCCAAAAATATTTTACAGACCTGACAATCTACCTCTTCCACCTAGATTGATTGCTATAGAAGAGATAGCAGACAATCTTCCACCCAATACTCTAGTGCATTTTGGAATTGGGGTCCGCTTACATCCTTCTACTACAGAAGTTAGTTCTTTTTCATCACAAGTTCCTGATGAATCGCTATGAAATCTTTTGGATAGACTAAACATGTATGAACAACCATCAATATCTAAGACTGTGTCAACTGACACAACTATGGTGGAGCTTCCTGCTGCCATTCCTACAATGATTGTTGGTATACCATCTGTCCCGACTAGTTATCAACAACAAGCCGGAGTCCAATCAGGGACTGTTTCGACGACATGGTCAGTTCCTATTTCTTCATCCGGATTCTCATATGGTATTTCTTATGTTGAAACTCAACAAGTTGATCCAATGTGTCTTCAAAGGCCAATCTACCCTTTAAGTACTGGATTACCACCATATGGGGGGCAGTATGCCTTTTCATTGTTCCCTCCTAGAGAACAACCATATGAGAGTTTACAACAAAGTTCAGGTCAAACTGGAATTACATCCAGTGGTTGGGTACCAATACTACCTCAAAAACCAAGGGTTGTATATTCAATGCAACCAGTCCATCCTGTTTCGAATATTCCCATGACACCTACTATTGTGACTGTATTGCAAGTACAAGCGCTACCTGTTGCAATACAACAGCCTCTCGTCTCAGTGATTCAATCACAGCCTCAGGTTAGTGCCTCCTTATCTGGAGTGAGGCTCAAACAGGTACTATCACTCCACAACTTAGTCAATCATCCAGTATTGGACAATAGAAAATGGTCCAACAACCATGGTTGGTGCAATATCAACAACCGCAATTCCAGAAGTCATACCAAGGACTTGAGCAACAAGGCTTTATAAGTAATGGGCAACTGCATTTCCAAAGCGGTTATCAACAACCACACTATAATGGTTATTCCCATCAACCTTATCAAAGTTACCAACATCAAATACATTATGATGGTATGCAAAGACCTACCCATCTTATCCTGGGTATGCTTCGCCTAACCTGAATCAACAGTTGCCCTTTGTAGCAACTCTAGAATTACCAAATCTAAACCGGCTGACAAATGATCCAATTGCTTATGCCCCTTGGTGGCCTGCGATTCCTCATAAACTTCCCTATGATATTCATAAATTCAATGGAAATCCAGGTGAAGATCCATCGAATCATGTAATGACATTCCATTTGTGGTGTTCATCCAACACCCCGAATGATGATTCGATTAGGCTTCACCTTTTTCAGAGAACATTAACAGGTCCGGCAGATAAATGGTATATAGAATCGCCTAGAGCTTCGTTTGATAACTTCAACACCCTTGCCACTACCGTTTTAACCCATTTTTTAGTTACCCATAAGGTACGAAATAGGGATAGAACTCCTTACCAACTTTAAAAAAATGACAACTACTCACATATCTAATCATATTCATGAGTGGCAGCGTAGTCGAAGAATGGTGAAGATGTACATTCCTAATCAGCTTTTAGCTGAATGGTTTATAAAGTCATTGTTACCCTCTATTATAGAGGATGTGGCTAAGGGAGGAGTTGTCACTAAAGAGAAATTCATTGCTCGTGCACAATATTTAGACTTGATCTATACTCAATCTAGCATGCTCTATGACAAAATTCTTGACATTTCTAGACCGGAATTTTCCATTCCTCCCCCTCCTAAGTCAAACAAAGACTCTCATTCCGGGGATGGCATGATAGGCACAAAAAGCACGAAAACCGTAAAGGCTACATCTAAAAAAGCCCATATAGTTTCTAGTCAAAAAGAAGATGAAGAACCTCTCGCCTCGGAGGTCAATGCCATGTCAATTGACAAAGGCAAAAATCCTAAGCAACTAGGGGGCAAGAAGAAAGGGACAAAATAAAAGAAGAAACAGGAGGATTTGACTCCTGAGAAACCTTCTGGAAACCCTACTGGAATGAAGAAACCTAATCAACCATGTTTCATATGTGATGAGGACCATTACACCAAATATTTTCCACATGAAGTTGAAGTCAAGAAGTTTTTCAAAAAGACATAAAATACCTCAGCGGTATTGTTTGATCCATTTCCAAATCCAGAAACTAACTTGGTTGCTAGTGATCGTGCTTCCCCATCCCAAATTCTTATGCTATCCATCTCAAAACAAAAAAATGATGCTTTGATATCTACAAGGAATAAAGATTATGGAAATCCACAATCGTCGAATGACAAGGCTACCGATCAACCTAGCAGTTCGACAACAACTTCATCAGAAGTTTTTCCACCAATCATTCCTAAATTAACAATAAAACTGCCTAAGGGAGTAGTACATAAATCGACATTTAATCCTCGTGCTCAAGTAGCACAAAATTATAATATAGTGGATCTGGCCCAATCACCATCCACCATGTCGATACTTGAAGTAACGCAGAATTTCCCCTCCCAAAAATAGGCTTTGTTATCAGTGATAGGTGGGATTGATCTAGAGGATTCCAATCTAGTGGCCTTTAATCATAAAGGATACGAACCTCAGTTACCAACACAACTTGCTTTCCTCATACAGTAAAAGCCCTCAACAAAACTATTCATCGAACAATCATTGATGAGGGAGCATCTACCTGTATTATGTCAATGAGTTGCTGGAAAACTTTAGGCTCTCCACCCTTGTCATGATCATCAACGACATTAAAAGCATTCGATGGAAGAACATACATGCCATATGGGATATTAAGTAACTTTCAAATCGAACTGGGGGGCAAGACAATAGAAATTGAAGTCGAGGTCATTGATGGAAACCTTGACTACAACATCCTACTGGGCAGGCCCTAGATTTATGCTATGGCTGCTGTTGTGTCAACATATTTTAGAAAGATTGCATTCCCCTTCCAAGGTGGAATTACAATCATTGACCAACTAACCTTTTTCCGCAACAGTTCGCAAGCTACTGGAAACATTCCATTGATCCATGGAAGTTCTCAATCTCTCCAACATGTCGGACTAGATCTCCTAAAAGACTCATCCTTAATGGGTACTTTTTCCCTCCCGCCTCCAAGTAATATGGCGGAAGTGGCCACAGTGGAAACCTATCATATGATATCTTCTAGATCACCAAAGATTAAGAAGGACTCCGACCATTTTGATAGTATCGATCAAAGCGAGGTTTTCATAGTTGAAAATTCGACTGACATGACTCAATTAAGTGATGTTGTACAATATGTACTGGGGGCATTGTAGCTAGATCTTTCCTTCATGAACCCTTATGAGTTGTGATCAAAGGTCGCCAGAGGATAGTTCGTTGACTGGTGTCAACCTTGTTAAAAAATGAAACCAAGGATCTGAGCAGAATTCCTTGTCTTGTGTCAAGCTCGTTAAAAAATGAAACAAGGCTGAGCAAAGTTCCAAGTCAAGTCTTTCACTTGATCTCGTAAAGGAACCTTCATCCCATCCACCTAATTACCATGAGTAGTCTGGTGAATGTAACGAATCTTAGGGGGCATGCACCCTTGTCTATTTTGCGGACAAACCCAACTGTAGAGATAAGTTTCCCTGTAAGTTATGTGATCGGTTCGGGTGACCTTTCACCTTTGTCTATTTGGCGGACAAAGTGCAGGAAGTGTTTTGTCTAAGTATTGATAGAAAATCATCCTACTTAACCACACTAAGTTTCCATATGGTTATTGAGGACTTTTTTTATGTTGGGGGCATGCAAACCTTTTTATGCAAGAAAAAACAACCAATTTAGCAATTTAGCTTTTTAGCTTTATAGTTTGGTCGTTCCTAGCTTACATAAAAAGGAAAATGAGAAATGTTTCCGTAAGGTTCAACATCGTTAAAGAATAAACCCGCCTAAGAGCAATGTTCCCGCAAGGTTCAATCTCATTAAAAAATCAACCTGCACTGAGCACATGTTGGCACAAGGTTCAAGCTCATTAAAAAATAAACCCGCCATTGGTAAATAACCTTTGTGATGACTTTGCTATCAGCCCTTTTGAACTTTGGTTGTGTTCCTTCCGTCACCTCCATTTGTTTGGCCAACCATACGCTTCCACTTGATTGTTTACCCTTTTGAGGAACATCTGTGACGAGTGATTCTGATTGCCACCCTCTTCACATTGCCATGTTTTGAGAAGTTCCAAACTTACCTGGAACCAGCTGCTACCCAGAAATACCATTCATTTCTAAAAAACGAGCCTCTTTTAAACTCTTTTTAGACTCGTTAAATATAAAAATATTTTCGACCTATTGGCCTTTCCAGCTCGTTAAAGTAAGGGAACGCCATCCCTCTCATATATTTTAATATTTTTGGACTTGAGGGATTATTAAACAAAAAGATTGAGCATTTGTCTTTGTCGGCTCGTTAAAACTATCGAAAAGCCATCCCTTTCGTATTATTTTACACTTTTTTCAGAATGAACGGATTATGCCATGAAAAAGGACTACTGGAGTCTCCTTCTCATCCATTTTCAGACTCTCTAAACATGAAAAGGAACGAGTTATATTTGTTAATAAACTCATTAAAACAATAGCGACAAACTTGTCCAGCCAGACAAGAACGAGTCTCATTGATGCTAGGCTCGCTAAACACAAAGCAACAAGTTTTCTTGAAGGGAAAATTATAGACCAAGGATATGTTATCCTCCTCGAGCTTGTAAAAAGTAAAGAGGTACTGGTCAGCAATGACTGGGGAAAATGGGAAGAAAACTTGAAGAAGTCTATTGGTAGCAAGTCGCTCTTGAACATGACACTTTCACTCCATCACTGTGATTGAGTTGGGTTGGGATTTTCCATCCACCATCACCATTGGTCCGCCATGCCATCCATGGGGTTAATGCTACCCATCCATATCAGTGTTGACAATATGTTCAAGAGAAGTCATTCAGAGAATTCACCATCCAACAAATGCCTCATCCACTGCATTACATCCACCCTTCATTTTTCATGACCGCCATTCCTGAACCCTATATCATCAGATCGTTTTCACCTCCACAAAAATCATTTGCTCCGTTTCACATTGTAGATGTGGGATACATCAAGGCCCTCCTACGATAGGCCACTTCTTGTCAACATCAGCTCATTATCCAAGAAGTTGACTTAGAAACAACCCTTTCAGTACTTTGAAGCTTGCATGTCTTAATGGAAAGCTTCTCACTTCTGGTGATAGGTTTACATCAATGACCTTCGACCAAAATACTTTGCGTGGTGTCTGACATCGACTCATGTATTCACACCACGTGAATTGTATTGTAGTACCTTGAGGCTCATAATCATTATCGGTGACTCCTCTCGCGTCTGTTAACAGCTTACATTATTGGCTGGCAATCAGGCAATGTCTTTCCATGTGCAAACTTCAGAACATCTTTTCACATGGATCCACTTGTACACCGGATGAAGATTGGATAAGTTTTGAAGACCCCGGATCTAGTTTCATCCATCTGGGTTACGCTATATTCAGGAAAATAAAGACATCAATTGTACAAAGAAGATGCAAAGATAGTCATCTAAGCCAGGGAAGATGACTCTTCATGCGAAGAGTCACCAGTCTGCAATAGCAGATGATTGTTTGTCCTATGTACATGAAAATGAATTTATAAAGCTGAGCATGGGAATGCCTGCCTTAGCTAGATCATGAAAATAATATGATGATGATGTATTGTATTGTATCTTATATAGGTCACCTTCCAATACGAATACCTCAGATCCTCATGAATAAAGCATTTCACCCGACATCAGAAGATTTACGACCTCATGCTTTAGGGGGCAGATATTATAGACCTAGTAGTCTGTGTTGTTTCATACCTTAAAGGATCATGGTCAACTAATTACATCATTTCCCAAAAGTTCCACCTGAAAAACTACTCAGAATTGGCCAAAACAGGACCATACAAACTGCTCCATGGGAAAGGTGCAATGCATACTGACTGCCTAATTGGCCAGGTGCGATGTATACTAAAATGGCTTTCTGTGGGGTGCGATGAGCAAGAATAGACAAATGGCAGAGACAGTTTGCAAGCTGGATGATCATGGGTCTTCCATAAATTTCTCCTGTGACACTTGCCTCTTTGAATTCGCCCAGGGATGAGTAGGAGATCATGAAATCTCCAAGTGGAACCAAGAACTATCAGTGGAATGACACTAATAAAAAACCCAGAGCTGAATCACACCCTTGCAACACATCTACAAATGGATCCCTCATCTGAAAGATCTGGAGGCTGGAATTCTGTATTTTGTAAGGAAGTGTTGTTGGTTTGTTGGTGAGAAGAGACATTGCATTGTTGGGTGATTTTCTTGTTCATGAGGTGAAGAGGGCTTCTACAATTGGGAGGATGATGATGGATCAGACAGCTAGGTTGTAATCCTCTCTTACATTACTATTAATAAATTTCTTTGAGTTTTCCCCCATATGATCATGTATTTGTGAATCTTGTTTATGAATGCAATTGTATGGTCAATGTGTCTCTGATTCCTCATTGTTTATGATGTTTTAGATAGAGATGCTTTGATAGTTTTCTGTTACTTTGACTCCATAGGTACTCTTTGAAGCGGGGCAAGTAGGAGAGGAGTGGAAAATTATATCAAGGAAAGAAGAAATCAAGCTAGGATCAAGGCGAAAGATCCAGGCTGGTCCTCTCTTCTTCTCTTCCATCTATCACACTTAAAGGAACTCTTGAAAATCTTTCATCGTTTGTTTCTAAGATAGCTACCCGTCTTAGTGGGACTAGTATTTTGAATCGACACTAGTTTTCCCTGAAACACTTCTCTCTCTTGATTACTCTCTCCCCATTTCCCTCCCACCTCCCTCTATCCCACCCAACCCCGCATCTCTCACTCTCTCTCTCTTCCTTCCAAAAATCTCTCCCTCTCTCTATCTCTCCAACTCTATCAGTATCTCCCTTTCTCTTCCCTTATCTTTCTCCCCTCCATCTATGTGTCTCACTCTTTCTCTCTTCCCTCCTCTCCTCTCTCCCTCGACCTCTCTCCATCTCTCACTTCTCTCTCTCTCTCTCTCTCTCTCTCTCTCTCTCTCTCTCTCTCTCTCTCTCTGCCCTCCATATTTGTCACTATCTCCCTCCCACCACAACACCCCCCCCCCTCTCCCATTCACTTTTCTTTTCTTAATCCCTGTCATTCTTAGTTAAGATGGATCTATGTTGGTTCTTACTAATACTATTTATATTATATAAATTTGACATCTTTAAATATAAAAGTATTCTCATTTTTTATTTTATTAAAACCTTATTTTAATTTCTATGGAATATTTTTAGTAGTGGTGAGGATAAAGAGTTTAGATATATGTCAAAAGTAATTCTAACCTTTTTCCTTTTAGCTTCTACTTAAAAAATGTTATAAAATTAAATTAAAATAAATTATTTTTATTGTGAAATATGTTATGGTTTTTTGGCATGTGGTATTGATAAGACATGGTATTGGCCCACGGTATTGTAACAAAGCCTATTTACATGTTAATAATATCCATGGTAAACTGGGGGTGAATATTCATGGTTAACAATACTATCATATTGTTAAAATATATTTTGATTGTGAAATAAGTTATGATTTTTTGTCATGTGGTATTGATAAGCCTTGGTATTAGCCCCATGCTATTATAACAAAACCTATTCACAAGTTCGTAATACCAATGGAAAAGTGAGGGTGAATGTCTGTGATTAAGAATCTTGTCATATTGTTATAAAATATTTTGATTGTGAAATAAGTTATGTTTTTTGGGCATATGGTATTGATAAGCGATGGCATTAGTCCATGATCTTGTGACAAAGCCTATTTATAGGTTAATAATATCCATGGTAAAGTGGGGGTGAATATGCATGGTTAATAATATTTTCATATTGTTTTAAAATATTTTTATTATGAAATAAGTTATGTTTTTTTTTGTACGTGTGATGAGCGCTAGTATTGTAGCAAGGATGATGCAACTCCCAGGCTACCAGCTTTACTTATCAACCTAGGGTTCGTACAAACTTGGAGGTGACAGTGTTGTATGGACAAGTAAAAGTGAAGGTCTTGCCTGTTGTCACTATTCGTCTAGCGAGAGACCCCAGGGGTTCCAAGCCAGAATTCTATAGAGTCAAAAGAAGCTTGATTCTTTGATGGAAGAAGAGAAAATCTACTCTAAGAGAGCTACTCTACTACAGTAATGAAGAAAACAACATGTAATGCTAAATCACACCATATCTTAATTAACCATTTAAACAACTATGATAAGAAGAATTGCTAAATCAAGAATAAACAAATTCTACTATATAAGCTACAGAAGTAAAGAGCATCAAACCATACTAAATCTATTTTCACTTTTTTTGTGTTTTTTAAGAAAAATCAAGTATTCAAATTAATTGTTCTTGTGGATGTGACAAGTGAATGGAAGGTGATGGAGGATGACTAGAAGGTTTATGGAGTGGTTGGATGGTGTGGAAGGGTCCTAGGAGGCTTTGTGTGACTTCCTAGAGCTTTCTCATCAATTCGGCCTCAAAATATGTCGTTTCAGGAAAACCTACAGGATGTACTAGAAACCTATAGGATGATCCTGTAGGAATTATAGGAAACCTATAAGATACAACCAAGAGCTAATTGTGAGATGTTGGAGGTGTTGGGAAGCTTGGGAAAGGTGTATGATGAGTGGGATGGGGTGTTAGAAAGTCTAGGAGCACTCAGGAGTCGATATCAAAGATAAGAGATGGCTAGATTGGCTCAATGTAACTAGGGGAATTTCAATGAAAAATGATAAAAAAAATACTGAGGGTGGTGTTGGAACAAGAGATGGCTAAGGTGGATGAAGTGGAAGTTGGATACTAGTGATGAAGTCTAGGTCTCCTCCTGAAGTACTTGCTTTTCTTAAAACATGTGTGTCTTCCAAGAACTATGCAACAAGATACATTTGCATAAATTAGAAAAGCATGAATCAATTGCCTATATTATGCATCAAGAAAGTTGTTGAAGGGAATGAAAGCATGAGTGAGATCTTATTGCAGAAATTCAGATGGAAAAATATGACAACAAAATCTTCCTTGCAACATGAACTAAATATTTAATCAAAGACAACAAACTCCAAAGCTCATGCAAGAACTAGAAATCAATGTTTTTGGGGTTGATGAAGGGCCCCTTCCTTAAGTCATGATCCCAGACAGAGGAAGTGAGGCTGAGACACCTATTGACAACCTTATGGTGATCCATTTTTCCCCTTTCTAACTTGCTACTTGAAAGAAGACACAAATGGAAGCAAACGATCACACAACCAATCTAATCTACATTGTTGTAATGGAAATGCATCTACTAAGCAAATGAACAATTAAACTATGAATCCATACTAGCATACATGTAAAATAAAGAGGATCCTTGGTTGCTAGGGTTGGGCCCTAACCTAAGAGATTTAACCCTCTGAGTTAACTCAGTGCTGGCTTAAAGAAAAACTCATTCTTATTACCAAAACAATGGATTACATCAAAAAGAGTCACAATTCTTGCAGCTCTAAAATAGAGTAGAGTTTTACAATCAAAAATTCGAATCCTACTGAGGTCCTAGGCCTCTCTACTTATACATCTGAAGTCTCCAATGACTTCCTTAAAATTAGGGAGGCTTAGCTTGAAAACTCGAAATAAACTGGTGCTTTGTCTTTCACTTGCTCAACTGCCTTCTAGTCCTCTTGATTTGGCTGTTTGCACTCCAAGCTGATGGAGGAATATTTGAATGGAGGGGTAGTAAATGAGGAGGATTTACCTCCTATAATCCCTCTCCCTTGTCCCATTCGATTTTTGACCATGGTATTTGCCAAAATTCCTTGCTTTTGTCCTTTAATCCCACATTAAATGCACATTAGACCACAAAGAAAAATATTGAACTCTAATTCATCTCATAAACAAAATATAATCAAAAGTCTGCAATAAGTTATGAGAATAGTTGGTTTGACTAAGCTAGGAGGTGAATTAAGGCCCATATAGTTACCCAATGATGAGGCTCATCATCACCCCCTTACTCAACGTGTTTCTCATCCTCTGAGCAACTTAGTCAATATCCATATCCTTCATGGCTCTAGTAGCCTCTCTGACATCCCATGCCTCTGTTGTGGTCTCTTCTTCTTGTTCATAGAAGCCTGCTTTCTTTTCTACTTCTTCCCACTGCATCTTTTCTTCTTCTTCTTTTCTCCCTTCTAGCATCCGTAAGAGTAGTGGTGGACTGGGTTTTTGGCCTATCCAATTGACCTTCAACCTTTGCATAGATTTCTTATACATACGTGTCCTGTTGGGTGCCTCTCTCAACATTTGAAGGGTGTGATATTCTCTTATCTTCAAGTTGTGTGGTAGTGTGTTCCATCTCCTTAGGCAAGCATGTATACTATCATCTCCTAGCACCCTAAACAAGTCCCCAAAATGTGAAATTGCTTGCTCTTGGGTAGTAAGATATCTAGGTGCCAGCTGTGGAGTACTATAAGGGTATGTTTTTGATGATCATTTCAGTGGCTTTTCAGTAGAACTTGTAAACCTTTCTGCATCATGAACTTGGAAAACGATAAAGAATTATAACAAAACATGTGAGATTAATATGCAAGACTTAACCGCTGACAATTGCCATTCCCTCATGCAGGAAGGGGTGAAAACGAGGAGTTGTTGTTCCAATGGAAAGGACAAAGACGAGGTAACCACTGTCCCTTTGACGGGAGACCGAATGCAAACAAGGCTAAGCAGATCAAAGTAAATCGGCCCTGAAAAGGAGGTGAAGACACCAGCTCGGCGCAGGAGGGAAAAGAGCTGATTAAAGATTAACAGTTCAACGAATCCCTTAGGATCCTTGATCCTGAGGGATCGTTGCTTTATCTATCTTGTTACTTAGACATTTCCGCCGTCATCCTTATAAAACGGGACAACATTGTTAGCTTTGGAGAGTTCGACATTATTATGCTTTTATGTAATTTCTATTAATATCAAAACTTTGATCATCGACTCTCGATAAGAACTGGTTCGTTGTAATTTTGTTTCATGCATTAATAAAAACTTGGTGATTATTTCATCTCTACGTCTGGATTAACCTCAAGCGGTGTACCCTTGGAGGCTAAGGGCCCGGCCCCGGAGGACACTTGCTTCTGTATTATTACGATTTGATTTCTGCGTGATTTTCTTATCGTCATTATTTGGTAATCTGATATGCTTTATAAGTTTACATCACATGCTTTGTTAAGATTAATTCATTAAGATTGCTACGGACAAAACTATTTTATTGACTTTGCATCATATTATTGTTCCTTTCAGAGTTGATTGAATATTATTAGTCTTAACCGAATATTGTTACTATTTTATTACAGAGATTTTGTGATGTACATTCATGTTACAGGATTCATCTTGAAAGTTGTGTTCTTTATGATTGTTGGATCCAAAAGCAACGCTGTTCCATTTTGAAATGTAGTCGTATTCCTTTTAATTGAGATTGATGCTTAGATCAGATTACTATTCAAGCGTGTTGTGTGCGTATATGGTTTCCAAGCATTGTTCCTTAACTTATCAGTAATCAGTGTTGTTCCATTAGTGTGTGCTGCTTGATCTGCCTTAAGAGTGAAAGATTGTTGTTTGATTACGATTAATGCATTTGAGTTAGTAGATTAAGTTTGATTACTGCTTGAGAGACTTAGTTGTTTAGCTGCTGTTCCTTTTAAGAATTGCTGTTCCATTTCAGAATTGTTGTTCCATTCCAGATTTGCTGTTCGATTTCTTATTTGCCGTTCCATTTTCTTATCTGCCATTCCATTTACTGGCATTTGTTGTTTTGGTGTGGGAGACGATCTAAGGCTGTAGTGAGCCTCGGCATTTACTGTCTGGTTCCCAGACCCCTGGTCTGTTCTCTAATTTCCTTTCCATCAGTTTCCAAAGGGATGGGTTATCGCTGCCGAACCCTTGACTGATAAGTTGCCTAGTTTTCTGAGTGTGTGATTTACTCTTTTGAAGTAGCTTAGTTGTAGACAAGCATGCGTTTACCCTTGTATTTCTGAACGCTGTACTACTAGCATTACTCTGACAAATGATAGCCTCAGACTGAGACACTCTTTGAAATAACCAAATGCTCTCGGATTGACATATTAATGTGAGGTAATTAGAGGTGAAAGAGACCCTTTTTATAACTCTACATTTTGGCGCCATTTCCGGGGAAAGAGTGTAGCCATTTGTCCTTTCTTTTCAGAGTAGTGTACGAACCTACTAGGGAAGAGTTGAATTTTAAAAATGGAAGGTAAGAACCTACGTACGGAGCATGTAAAAGCCATACTCCCCTGTCCGCTTTCCTAACAGATTTGTTGTTGCTTTGTTTAGAATTTAGTAGTTCATTTGAGTGCATGACTAAGCAGAAAAAACCAGAAAAAAATACCAAGCCTCTACCCAAGCCAAAAAAAGCTAAGGGGCCGGTGACCCTTGGCCGAACAACCTTTATAGACGAAATCTATAAGAAAACAGAATCTTAGATATCAGTAGGGCCCAGGAAAATCATTTCTAAACAACCTACTAGTTACCTTCAGGCCACAGGATCACCATCTGTAGCCTTTGCTGAGGTGCATAGTCAGACTGAAGAGCAGGACTTTCAAGAAATTGAAAATTCTACTCCAGAACTATTGTAGGAAGGGAATTTCAGCAAGGAGAAGGAGAAACAGGGGAAACCGAGGAACCAAGATCTCCTATTGGAACAAATCAGCCATTAAATAGCCCAGACAAGGGGAGTGTTGCAAAAATCATTATTGAAGGAACCCAATCTCCTCAGACATCAGGCATTCTCATTATCCCAGATAGAGGAAGTGCTATTAAAACTATTCCTGTCAAAACCATTCCCTCTCAGCCTAGGAATACCCTCCTAGATATCCCAGAAGGTTATTGGCATATATTCGACCCTATGGCTCAAAATCAGCCAAACACTCAAACCTCTACATTACAATACCCTATAGTGGATTCTGCAGCAAATGCGCCTATGAAAGCAATCCCTCTTCAACATATCCCTACATTTCATGGTCTCACATCAGAAGATCCGGATGCATTTTTATTTGAATTTGATGTGTTGTGCAGGGGATATGATTACACCACTGACCCCCAGAAATTGAAATTATTTCCCTCTACATTAAAAGGGGCTGCTTTAAGATGGTTTATGGGATTAGGTGGTGGGGTCATAAACAACTGGGATCAAATGAAGGAATCTTTCCTAAAAAAATATCAGGATTACTGCAGGTCTAGAGAACTGAAGGACGAAATATTCCAAATGACAGCTAGACCGAATGAAACATTAGAGGAGTATGTGGAACGTTTCCAGTATAATCTGCAAAGATCTCCTTATGCATCACTACCTTTACCTGATAACATGTTAAAAACAACATTGATAAGGGGCATGAAGGAACAATGGATCGAAACATTAAACATCATGGGAAAAGGGGATATTTATCAAGAGAATTTTGCTGACATTATTGATTTATGTATCAGGAGTTTGAGAGGCAGCACAAGAGTAAAACCGGCAGAACATGATCGGTTTGTAAGAGATAACAAAATTTCAACAGAAGGAGTAACACGTGTAGAAATTGGAAATTTATTGGAAAATTTTAAAACTGATATTCTGGGGACACTAACTACACAACTTGATATTATGCAGGCTAAACAGAAGAAAATGGAGGTAGAACAGAATTTGGCGATCTTTTGTCCCCGATGTAGAAAAAAGCATAGTCACAAGGAATGTCCACTAGATATAGTCCAAACATGCACCATCTGTACAAAAGATCACCTTACAGAGAGCTGCCCCTCACTTCTTGGATTGAAAGCGGTATATAAGGAAGCGAAAGAAGAACCAGAAACGGTGTACTTGATCAACCAACGCCGTTAGTGGCAGCCGAGACAATCTGGTATGTTTCCATACCCAACTTCTTCTTTTCAGCCTCCACAGTATAATGCTCAATAATATAGTATGTGGCAAAGTCATTCCCAACCCCCGTTTTCAAACTGGTCATCACAGTCGTTTCCTTCTTCAAACCCGTGGCTAAATCAGGCAAGTCAATCTGGTTGGCCGAATTTCCCTTACACTCCACCGTATTGGCAAGGTAGCCCATATCCTCTACAATGGACTCCCCCTACTTCACAAAGTTCAGCCTAGCAGACAAATTGGCAGAGACCGATGCATCAGCCAGTAGGAACTATTCCGCTCCCTCAACCTACACTGCCAGCCTTACAACAAAATCCCCAGTCTAATCTGAGACCGCAACTCCCAGCCCAACCCAACCCTAATCCAAATAACAGACCGGTCCAATCTCTCCAAATTATAGAATCACCAGAAATAGGACCCAACCTGAGGGAGTGTAATGATATTCAGTTAAGATCTGGACGTATTATTGAAACTGAGGGAGATAAAACAGTTCATATTGAAGATCAGTTACCAAGAGAACATCTATTGCAACAAGAGGATGTGAATAAGCAGCAGACTCATAATCAAGCAACCACATCCTTTCTTTCGTTCCCAGAATGATTAGTCATACCTCGACCTTTACAATATCCTGATTTTGACATTCTGGGAGAATTACAAAATCTGTACATAAAAATTCCATTCCTCCAAGCCATTCAAGACATTCCCATATACGCAAAAACTATCAAAGAATTGTGCATAAAGAAACCAAGGAGGAATATAACAAATAATCCAAGAGTCCACGTAGTTGGCACTTTATCTGACTTACTATCAGGAAAATAAACACCCATTAAATATGAAGACCCAGGGAATCCGATTGTAACTGTCCAAATTTATGGTCAGACCCTGTCTAATGCCTTAGTTGATCTAGGAGCTGCAATTAATATTTTAACAACCACTACTTGCCAAAATCTCGGCATTACATCTGTAGAACCCACCTCTACTTTGCTAGAAGTGGTTGACCGATCTGTAGTTATGCCGGAGGGTACTCTACATGATGTCATGGTCTCTGTAGATTCCTGGGAATATCCAACCGATTTCATGATAATTAATCCAAAAACCCGACTTGATGGACACCCGCTGATTTTAGGTAGACCTTGGCTTGCCACTGCCAATGCTTATATTGGCTGCCGGCAAGGAAATATGACCATAACAAAAGGACCAAATATCAAGAATTTAGTTCTATATCCTCCAGCGCAGCCAAGTGTCACAATAATCAAAACTAATAAGCACCCTGTATCATACCTTACTGATAACATTAGATCTCCATTAACTATACAAGAGGCACTTGATTTTAAATACCAAACAGAATATGATGCCATTAATAACTTCATTAGTCAAACTGAATCCAGATCCTGCACACAGTGTCCCATGATAGAAGCAGCATTTGATAATGAATTAGAAGAAGATCCTTTGAAAGATACACATGATCAAACAATACCGGTTACTTCTGTTGCAAATAGTAAAATTGTAGAAATTGAATCGGGAAAACCTTAAATATTAATGCCAACCTCACACCTGAACAAGAAACGAAGCTCATCCATTTGTTAAGAAAATATCAAGAAGCATTTGCATGGGATTACCCTGATATGAAAGGAATTGACTCCCAATTATGTACACACCACATTTATAAAGAAAAGGATGCCAGACCTATTCGTCAACCTCAAAGGAGACTTAATCCTCATCTAAAAGATGTGGTAAAAGTGAACTTCATAAACTTTTAGATGTCAATTTTATCTATCCTATCTCTGATAGTAAATGGGTCTCTCCGCTTGTGGTGGTACCAAAAAAGAATGGGAAATGGAGAACCTGTGTGGATTACAGGGAGCTAAATAAAGCAACACAAAAAGACCACTTTCCTCTCCCATTCATAGACCAAGTATTAGATACTTTAGCAGGAAAGAAATTCTTTTCTTTCCTGGATGGCTTCATTGGATACAATCAGATTCAGATTGCCCCTGAAGACCAGAACAAAACTACTTTTACTTGTCCTTGGGGAACATTTTCCTACCGAGTTTTACCTTTTGGCTTATGTAATGCTCCTGCCACATTCCAAAGGGCTATCCTTAGTATTTTTGCAGATTTAATAAATGATGGACTTGAAGTATACATGGATGACTTTACACCATATGGAGATGATTTTGATCCAGCATTAGACACCCTAGAAAAAGTCCTACAACGCTGCATCGCTACTAGGCTTTGCTTAAGCCATGAAAAATGTTATATGATGATGAATGAAGGACTTATCCTAGGACACTATGTTTCAGCAGCTGGCATTCAGGTAGACCCAGCCAAAATCAAAATACTTTTGCTTATTCCCACTTCTACTACTCAAACAAAGGTACGCAGCTTTCTTGGATTTTTTGGTTATTATAGGCGATTTATAAGACATTACTCAGACATTGCTGCACCTTTATATGCACTAACTGGTAACGTTGATTTTCTTTGTACAGAAAAATGTGAGCGTACTTTCAAGGATTTAAAGAAGCTCGTATCCACAGCCCCAGTCCTTCGAGGACCAAACTGGGATTTTCCATTCCAGATATCATCTGATTCCTTAGATACAACCATTGGCGCAGTCCTTGGGCAGGAAGAGGATAAAAAACCATATGCTATTTATTACATCAGCAAAAATTTATCCCCTATTGAATTAAATTACACTGTTACCGAAAAAGAATTCCTAGCTATAATACATGCTATCAATAAGTTTAGACATTATATTACGGGATATCCTGTTATCCTGTATACAGATCATTCTGCCATAAAATATTTAGCAAATAAGCCTGTCACAAATGCCAGAATAACTAGATGGTTGATTTTATTGCAGGAATTTGATATCACAATCAAGGATCGACCTGGAAAAGAAAACCCTGTAGCTAATTTTCTCTCAAGAATGCCAAAGCCAATCGATGCAGCAGCAGTTGAAGATCAATTTCCAGACGAGCATATGTTTGCTGTTGCTGTTCAAACACCCTGGTATGCTGATGTTGCTAATTACCTCACAGTAGGTAAACTACCAAAACACCTAACCCCTAATGAGCGCAAACAGATTGTTCAGAAGAGTGCTCGATTCTCGTGGATTGGGGGCTATTTGTTTCACACAGGGGCAGACATGCATATCAGGAGATGTGTTCGAGAAGATGAAATCTTTGACATCCTAAAAGCCTGTCATGATGGACCATGTGGTGGACATTTCGCTGAGCGTAGAACTGGACATAAAGTGCTGCAGACAGGGTATTATTGGCCCACGATTTTCAAAGATGCAAAGAAATTTGTCCAAGCCTGTGACAGTTGCCAGCGAGCAGGACGTCCTGGTCAATCTGATGAGATGCCTCTGAAACCACAGTTAGTCATTGAACCATTCGAGCGATGGGCTCTTGATTTCGTTGGACCTATCAACCCATCATCAAATCAGAAAACATATATTTTGGTGGCAACAGAATATGTCACCAAATGGGTGGAAGTAGAGGCATTGCCAAGAGCCACAGAGGACTCTGTCATATAGTTCCTGTTCCATCTATTTGTACGTTATGGCCTTCCAAGAGAAATAATTACAAACGGTGGACCACAGTTCGCTGGGAACAGAATAGCTGCAACACTCAACAACTATCACGTCCAACATAAAATCACTACTCCTTACCACCCATAGGCAAATGGGCAGGTAGAAAGTAGCAATAAGGTAATAGAATCAATCCTAACGAAAACCATTGCATCACACAGGCGTGATTGGGCTGCCAGACTACCTAAAGCACTTTGGGGTTACAGAACAACATGGAGAAGCACCATTGGTTAATCACCTGATCAATTAGTGTTTGGAAAACAACCCATTTTCCCCATAGAATTCGAAATCCAAACATTATGGACAACACAGGAAGTTGGCTTAGATCTAAGCGAGGCACAGATTAATCGACTACAACAGATCAATGAGTTGGATGAAATTAGGCTCTCTGCACTTCAAAATATTGCCCTGATTCAACAGCAGCGAGCTAAATGGCATGATGCTCTCATTAAAAACAAAGTCTTCCATGAGGGAGACTGGGCTCTGTTGTACGACTCCAGGTTTCAGGACTTCCCTGGGAAACTCCAGACTCATTGGTTGGGACCATACGAAATCTAGAAAGTACATGACAATGGAACCCTTACTCTAATCACTATTGACGGTTCTGGATATGCCTTCAAAGTAAATGGCCACCGAGTTCGTCTCTATTGCAAACCACTCACTCGAGAGTCCTTCTGCCAGCAGCTACGCCGAGACACTGATATGGAGATTTTGGGAGAGGAAGAGAAGTCTTCCTCACCTGTAATTCATTAGGGAATTCATTTCTTTTTACAGTTTGTACATAAGTTCTTTTTCTTTGAATCATTTTTTGTACATATTTTTGAATTAATGTCTTGCTGTCATTTTTGCTGTTCCTTTTTCAAAAGAACAAAATTTCTTCCGACTGTTCCTTATTCAAAAAAAAAAAACAAATCCTTTAGGATCAGCCATCATTAGGATCTTTTCCTTTATTTTTTTTTGTGTTTTGCTGTTTTGCTGTTCCTTTCCCAAAAGGAACAGCGTTTTTTATTTTTGTTTTTCCTTTTCAAAAGGAATGGCATTTGTGTGTTGCTACTATTCCTTTTCCAAAGGAACAACATCCTTGATTTTTGCTGTTCCTTTTCCAAAGGAATGGCATTCGCTTGTTCTGCTGTTCCTTTTCTAAAGGAACAGCATTTCGATTTTTTTGCTGTTCCTTTTCCAAAGGAACAACATTTTCGACTTCAGCTGTTCCTTTTCTAGAGGAACAACATTTTGACATGTTTTTTTGTTCCTTTTCCAAAGGAATAAAATACTTTTTCTTTTTTGATTTCTGCTGTTCCTTTTCCAAAGGAACGACATTTTTGCATCTTTTGTTGTTCCTTTTTGAAAGGAACAACATTTTTGGTTGCTGCTGTTCCTTTTTCAAAGGAACGACATTTCAAGTGTTTTGCTGCCCTTTTCCAAGGGAATAACAATTTTTTTTTTTTTTTTTGCTGTTCCTTTTTCAAAGGAACGACATTGGTGTGTTCTGTTGTTCCTTTTTCAAAGGAACGACATTTGCATTTTTGCTATCTATGGTCTTTTGCTGTTCCTTTTTCCAAAAGGAACACCACTAGCATGCTTTTTCTCTCCTTGTGAAACAACTTATTCCTTTTGCTGATCTAAATTGAGGATGCTTCTTGCTCCTGTTCTTTCAAGTCTTTAAGATACAGCTATGCACTTATGAAATGAATACAAAATCACAACATACTGAAATCTGCAAATCATAAATCGCTATCTTTATAAGGCTCTGCATTGATAAGAGGACAAAAGGAAGGACACACTTACTTATCATCTTTTGCTCTCATTGTTCTACTAATTTTGCTCTGATTGGTTATCTTTATCATGACGATCCCTTTAATCCTCTTTGATTATTATTTAGGAATAAGAGCAAAGGGTTTATATCTTCCTATTGAGATGATAAGACTTCTTCCACCATTCCTACTCTTAAGGAGTGTTGAACCACCCTTTGTGTATAAATAAGGAAAAGTACTCTATGAAAAAGAAAAAAGAAAGTAAACATGACTTATAAGTTGTCAAATGCAGGATAGGGGGTCTCATCAAGAGCCAGCCTACCATGATCATGAGGATGGAAGCGAAGTGGCATTCCCACTATGGCCACCACACCAGGGATATGGTCCAAAAGGTATATCAAATAAACAAACCTTGGAACAGGAGGTCTCATCACGAGTCGACCTGCCCACTTTTCGCTCCTTCCTCATGAATCATTATGGTTAACTGGTTACCAAGCCAGCATAATGGCCTACATTTTGACATTACACTCCCTAACATATACACAAAGGATCATGGTTCCAGGGGTGAAATAAACAACTCTGCCAAGGTTATGGACACTTGTCGGCAGCAGAGCACTGTTAATGGTATTGAAGTCACATTGGTTACACCAATAGGTAAGATACCAATACTCTTTTGTTTCTTATATCCTAGTAACTAATCATATATCATTTACCGAATTATATATCACATGAAAATTTATTACCACCAATCATGGCAGAGTAAGTAACAATGACCACATAAGATTTGGCAAGTATGACATACGTCCTATCCCCCTAGCCTCGCATCATATCACAACAGCCTCTCACGTAATACACGATCCAACTATACGCCTTGATTTCGGTAATTTTTTGTTTTTCTAAACATGGCATATTTTTATATGCTCTTCCTTTATGAATTTGTTTCAGAATGGGCGCTACTCCTTTATTTGATGGCTGGGACAACCTATCACATTGCGGGGGGGGAGGTTAACCTCATTATTCCCTGGATTACGTGTCATCTTACTATTCGGGAAAGTATGGCATGGCTTAACGACATGCTATTTTCTATTTTTGTTACACGAATTGTTGTTCATAAGCCACTTCCGTTGCATACTCTGTTTTTTTCAAACATGTCTTGCGTCTATTACCCTCTTTGTGTTTCAACGGCACGAACAGCTGCTATTCCATTGAGAATTCACAGTGAAACCATGGGAGGAAGAGCGATCCGAAGGGAACCGCAGGTGTTGACAGTCTCCACTGCTGTCTAGGAAATCCTGGCAAGAGCAGGGTGGATGACTTATCTCAACCGTTTGCAGGAGTCTAACGAGACAGTGGCAATTGAATTCCTGCATAATTTGCAGGAGAATTACTCCACAGTAAGGGGGAGACAGATAACAGTCACCGATGACATAATCGAAGAAGTCTGGGGACTACCAGCCACCAGACCTGTATGGACGTTAAAAAAGGAGAGATTATAGAAGATTATAGAAATCTTCCAGGACGAAGGCCAGAGCTTGACAATTAAAGGGACGGGAGTTCTGCCAGCAATGCTAGGAGAGCCCTGGGCAGAATTGGCAAGGACCATTCAAAGCTACATCAGCTGCGAGGGTAGAAAAGACGTGGTAAGACCAAAACTCTTAACTGTTCTAAAGCAGAAATGCTCTGTAAATCTACCTGCACTTTTGAATTTGTTACTTCATGACGTTGCACGAAGCTTAAAAAAGGCACAACATGTAGAGACAGTTGTTAGTCATCATGGGTTAATTCGATTAATTGTTAGTCATAGCCTCACCCAACAGCAAAGCAGCTGGGAAGAGCTAATTGCAATGATTGAGGGGGGGTTGACAACACCATCCCCAAATGGTAAGCATGCTACCAGTACACCAGAACATCCAGAAAAACGTAGAGAATTAGAAAAACAGAAACATGTCACTAGTACATCCGAACGTCCAGAAACACGCAAGGAATCGACAAAGCGTAAGCATGCCACCGGTACACCCGAACAGCCAGAAAAATGCAGGAAATCGGTCTGGTTAGCTCGGATACGAGGAAGGCTGGAAAAGCTCCAGGAAAACACCAGCCAGCCAGTAGAAATTGAAGACGAGCAATCCCCACGGCCAGAAGAAGAAGCAGAGCAATCTGAAGGAGAAGAGAAAGAAGAGGCCAAGCAATCTGAAGAGGAGGCCGAGCAATCCGACGAAGAAAATGAGGAAGGAGCCAAGCAGTCTAAAACAGAAGCTGAGCATTTTGAAATAGAAGCTGAGCATTTTGAAGCAGGAGCTAAACAATCCAAGCAGGAGGGGGAAATGGAACAGCAGGAAGGTAGCCCATTGCAGGACCCAGTGGGAGAAGACGAATTGGCCGCAGTATTGGCCAATATGGGTGAATATGGCCAACCTTCCAGTCCATCAGACCTCCATGACAAACCCCAAGAGGAAAATGCACCTGAAAAACCACATGCAAAAGAGGCAGAAGAAGAAAATCTGCTTGTTCATGATGAAGAAAAAATAAGAGATACTGAACAGGAACAATCTGTTCCTAAGACACCGGAAGAAATTCTGGAGGAAGCAGGGGCAGAAAAAGAAGTTGCCCAAGAATTGACAGAACTAGTTAGGGTTCCTACCCCAGAACAGCCAGAGCAGAACAATGAAGAAACACCCCAGGAGGAAGATCCAGGGACTAGTCACGACCCAGGCCGCAGCAGACAGCCTGCTGTTCCTTCTAACGAAATTTTGGAAATTAAAGAATTGCGAAAGGAACAACAGAGATTATTGAGCATAATAGCCCAGCTCCACCAGCAGATTAGGATCCTGAAAGTAAGGCAGAGGGTAAGAAAGACTGCAGGGAAGAAAAAGGTGACCACTCCAGCAAAACCTCGCAAGGCAAAAAGGCGGAGGATTAGAATTCGTCCTGCTGTTCAAAACCCTATTGAAAATTTAGCTGCTGTTCCAAATGATGCTGAAGAACAGATTGCTATTCCATTTGAAAAGGAACAACAACAGACTGATATCCACGTTAAAATAGAAATGGATGATATGATGACCTGTGACAGTAAAATTCAGACGAAGGCACCACTCTCAGGGGTGATAAGGGTTCTGAACTCAAAGCAATGCAATAAGAAAGTTCAGGTAAAACTCCCGGCCTCCACTGCTGCATGGAGAAGAGATCCAAAAACAGTAACCTTGCGCAAGGGGTTGAAACAAGCTCAGCAAGAAGCAGAAACACTTAGAGCGCAAATGGTCCCTCGTGAAAAGTATGAAGAGCTACAGCAGCAACTTAGGAACGTCAATCAATCCAAAAGCCAAGCCTTTGAAGGTTGGCGGAAGGAACAAGAGAAAGTTGCAAAGGTAACTTGTAGGCTAGATATTGTTATCAAGTAGATGGATACCTTGTGTTCTTTATACAATGACGTCTTAGCATGTAGGGCCCCTACCAAAAATTATGCCCTATTTTTACTGGAACGGTATTTGCAATTAAAAATAAAAGCTGTTAAAGCAGGTGCTCCCATACAAATTAACACTGTCAATGACTTTATAGACTGCTGTAAACACTACGGGGTGAAGGTAGAGAGACTACTATGCGAATTCTATTTGCATAACCTTGTACTAGACCAGGAGACTGAGCTGAACCCTGGCCCTTTTATTGGAGACATCCAATTGCAGGCATTCATCTCATTTGGGGTTAATCAGATTAAATGGCTCAAAACCTATAATACTTTCTAGAGGCAAGAAAATGGCCTAGATTTGTGGGTAAGGGCTGAGCCTAGGAACCCAGTACAGTTGTGGAAAGCACATAGAAACCTCATGAAGACTCCGGGTGTCATTGAAACATTAGGACCCATGCATGAGGCACTCATTCGACAAGGATTAGAATACTTTATTTCTATCAAAGACCTTGCCATTGATGCAGCGAAATTTTGGTATCAATTCTCTAATCCGAATATCCAGCTCAGGGAATCGTTTAAGTATGAGAATTTTAAATTAGCTGCCAATCGTTTGCACCTTTATGGCGAAAGCATTTTGAGAGCAGGGCCATCCTAGTTAGGATATAGGTTCCGCAGTCCAATTATTTGGCACCCTGCACCCGGATACCAAGCCCTGTATGAGATGCCTGAGGGTCAAACAGGCCATTTCTTTGACTACTTAGTTACTCATCATGGTTGTAGGCCTCTGCATGAGATTCCTTCTCCAGCCTATTCTCTCACTGCCTTGCATGTCAACTACAACGTTTTCATGAGGGCATGAAACAAGGTAAGGAGTGGGGTGTGTGGAGTACTTAAAAGGTATGTTTTTGATGATCATTTCAGTGACTTTTCAATAGAACTTGTAAACCTTTTTGCATCATGAACTTGGAAAACGATAAAGAATTATAACAAAACATGTGAGATTAATATGCAAGACTTAACCGTTGACAATTGTCATTCCCTCATGCAAGAAGGGGTGAAAACGAGAAGTTGTTGTTCCAAAGGAAAAGACAAGGACGAGGTAACCACTGTCCCTTTGACGGGAGACCGAATGCAAACAAGGCTAAGTAGATCAAAGCAAATTGGCCCTGAAAAGGAGGTGAAGACACTAGCTCGGTGCAGGAGGGAAAAGAGATGATTAAGGATTAACGGTTCGACGAATCCCTCAGGATCCTTGATCCTGAGGGATCGCTGCTGTGGAGTACTAAAAAGGTATGTTTTTGATGATCATTTCAGTGGCTTTTCAGTAGAACTTGTGAACCTTTTTGCATCATGAACTTGGAAAACAGTGAAGAATTATAACCAAACATGTGAGATTAATATGCAAGACTTAACCGTTGATAATTGTCATTCTTCTGTGCAGGAAAGGGTGAAAATGAGGAGTTGCTGTTCCAAAGAAAAAGACAAGAATAGGGTAACTTCTGTCCCTTTGACGGGGGACCGAGTGCAAACAAGGCTAAGCAGATCAAAGCAAATTGGCCCAGAAAAGGAGGAGAAGACACCAGCTCGGAGGAGGAGAAAAGAGACGATTAAGGATTAACAGTTTGGCGAGGGATCGCTGCTTTATCTATCTTGTTACTTAGACATCTCTGTCGTCACCCTTATATAAAGGGACAACACTGTTAGCTTTAGGGGGAATTATGCTTTTATGTAATTTCTATTAAAGATCAAACTTTGATCGTCAAGTCTCGTTGAGAACTGGTTCATTGTACTTTTGTTTTATGCATTAATACAAACTTGGTGATTATCTTATCTCTGTGTCTGGATTAACCTAAAGCAATATACCCTTCGAGGCTAAGGACCCGACCCCGGAGGACACTTGCTTCTGTATCACTACGATTTGATTTCTGCGTGGTTTGCTTATCGTCGTTATTTGGTAATCTGATATGCTTTATAAGTTGACATCACATGCTCTGTTAAGATTAATTCGTTAAGGTTTTTACAGACATAACTGTTGTATTGACTCTGCATTATATTACTGATCCTTTCAGAGTTGATTGAATGTTATTATTCTTGACCGAATATTATTACTATTCTGTTATAGAGCTTTTGTGTTGTACATTCAGGTTATAGAATTCACCCGAAAGTTGTGTTCTTTACTATTGTTGGATTCAGAAGTAATGCTGTTCTATTTTGAAACGCGGTCGTATTCCTGTTAATTAAGATTGATGCTAGATCAGATTACTATTCAAGCATGTTGTGTACATATATGATTTCCAAGCACTGTTTCATAACTTATCAGTAATTAGTGCTGTTCTAGCAGTGTGTGCTACTTGATTTGCCTTAAGAGTGAAAGATCGTTGTTTGATTACGATGAGTGCATTTGAGTTAGTAGATCAAGTTTGATTACTGCTCGCAAGACTTAGTTGTTTCATTGTTGCTCCATTTCAGAATTGTTGTTCCATTTTAGAATTGTTGTTCCATTCCAGATTTGCTGTTCGATTTCTTATTTGCTGTTGCATTTTTCCATCTGCCGTTTCATTTACTTGCATTTGTTGTTTTGGTGTGAGAGACGATCTGTGGCTGTAGTGAGCCTCGACATTTACTGTCTAGCTGCTAGACCCGTGTTCCATGCTCTAATTTTCTTTCCATCAGTTTCCAAAGGGATGGGTTATCGCTACCGAACACTTGACTGATAAGTTGCCCAGTTTTCTAAGTGTGTGATTTATTCCTTTGAAGTAACTTAGTTATAGACAAGCATCCGTTTACTCTTGTATTTTTGAACGTTGTACTACTAGCATTACTCTGACAAGTGATAGCCTCAGATTGAGACACTCTTTGAAATAACAAAACGCTCCCGGATTGACATATTAATGTGAGGTAATTAGAGGTGAAAGAGACCCTTTTTATAGCTCCACATTTTGGCGCCGTTGCCAGGGAAAGAGTGTAACCATTTTTCTTTTTTAGAGTAGTGTACGAACCTGCTAGGGAAGAGTTGGATCTTAAAAACGGAAGGTAAGGACCTGCGTACGGAGCATGTAAAATCCCTGCTCCACTGTCTGCTTTCCTAACAGATTTGTTGTTGCTTTGTTTGAATAGAATTTAGTAGTTCATTTGAGTGCATGACTAAGCAAAAAAAACCAGAAAAGAATATCAAACCTCCACCCAAACCTGAAAAAGCTAAGGGGCCGGTGACCCTTGGCCGAACGACCTTCATAGACGAAATCTATAAGGAAGCAGAATCTCAGCCATCAGTAGGCCCCAGGAAAATCATTTCTAAACAACCTACTAGTTCCCTTCAGGCCACAGGATCACCATCTGTAGCCTTTGTTGAGGTGCATAGTCAAACAGAAGAGCAGGACTTTCAAGAAATTGAAAATTCTACTCCAGAACTATTGCAGGAAGGGAATTTTAGCAACCTTTGTGAAGGAGAAGGAGAAACAGGGGAAACCGAGGAACCAAGATCTCCTATTGGAACAAATCAGCCACTAAATAGTCCAGATAAGGGGAGTGCTGCAAAAATCATTGTTGAAGGAACTCAATCTCCTCAGACATCAGGTATTCTCATTATCCCAGATAAAGGAAGTTCTATTAAAACTATCTTTGTCAAAGCCATTCCCTCTCAACCTAGGAATACCCTTCTAGATATCCCAGAAGGTTATTGGCATATATTCGATCCTATGGCTCAGAACCAGCCAAACACTCAAACCTCTACATTACAATACCCTATAGTGGATTTTGCAGCAAATGCGCCCATGAAAGCTATCCCTCTTCAACATATCCCTACATTTCACGGTCTCACATCAGAAGATCCAGATGCATTTTTATTCAAATTTGATGTGTTCTGCAGGGGATATGATTACACCACCGATCCCCAGAAATTGAAATTATTCCCCTCTACATTAAAAGGGGTTGCTTTAAGATGGTTTATGGGACTACGTGGTGGGGTCATAAACAATTGGGATCAAATGAGAGAATCTTTCTTGAAAAAATATCAGGATTATTGTAGGTCTAGAGAATTAAAGGACGAAATATTCCAATTGACAGCCAAACTGAATGAAACATTAGAGGAGTATGTGGAACGTTTTCAGTACAATCTACAAAGATCTCCTTATGCATCACTACCTTTACCTGATAATGTGTTAAAAACTGCATTGATAAGGGGCATGAAGGATCAATGGATTGAAACATTAAACATCATGGGAAAAGGGGATATTTATCAAGAGAATTTTGCTAACATCATTGATTTATGTATGAGGAGTTCGAGAGGCAGCACAAGAGTAAAACCAACAGAACATGATCGGTTTGTAAGAGATAACAAAATACCAACAGAAGGAGTAACACATGTAGAGATTGGAAATTTATTGGAAAATTTTAAAACTGATATTCTGGGGACACTAACTACACAACTTGATATTATGTAGGCTAAACAGAAGCAGATGGAGGCAGAACAGAATTTGGCGATCTTCTGTCCCCGATGCAGGAAAAAGCATAGTCACAAGGAATGTCCACTGGATACAGTCCAAACATGCGCCATCTGTACAAAAGATCACCTTACGGAGAGCTGCCCCTCACTTCCTGGATTGAAAGCGGTATATAAGGAAGCGGAAGAAGAACCAGAATCGGTTTACTTGATCAACCAGCACAGCTAGTGGCAGCCGATACAATCTGGTATGTTTCCAGACCCAACTTATTCTTTTTAGCCTCCACAGTATAATCCTCAACAATATAGTATGTGGCAAAGTCAGTCCCAACCCCCATTTTCAAACTGGTCACCACAGTCATTTCCTTCTTCAAACCCATGGCTGAATCAGGCAAGCCAATCTGGTTGGCCGAATTTCCCTTACACTCCACCATATTGGCAAAATAGCTCATATCCTCCACAATGGAATCTCCCTACTTCAAAAATTTCACCCTGGTAGACAAACTGGCAAAGACCGATGCACCAGCCAGTAGGAACTATTCCGCTCCCTCAACCTACTCTGTCAGCCTTACAACAAAATCCCCAGTCTAATCTGAGACCGCAACTCCCAGCCCAAGCCAATCCTAATCTAAATAACAGACCGGTCCAATCTCTCCAAATTATAGAATCACCAGAAATAGGACCCGACCTGAGGGAGTGTAATGATCTTCAGTTACGATCTGGACGTATTATTGAAACTGAGGGAGATAAAACAGTTCATATTGAAGATCAGTTACCAAGAGAACATCAGTTGCAACAAGAGGATGTAAATAAGTAGCAGACTCATAATCAAGAAACCACATCCTCTCCTCCATTCCCAGAACAATTAGTCATACCTCGACCTTTACAGTATCCTGACTTCGACATTCTGGGAGAATTACAAAATCTGTACATAAAAATCCCATTCCTCCAAGCCATTCAAGACATTCCTATATACGCAAAAACTATCAAAGAATTGTGCATAAAGAAACCAAGGAGGAATATAACAACTAATCCAAGAGTCCAAGTAGTTGGTACTTTATCTGATTTACTATGCAGGAAAGAAACACCCATTAAATATGAAGACCTAGGAAATCCAATTGTAACTGTTCAAATTTATGGTCAGACCCTGTGTAATGCCTTAGTTGATCTAGGAGCTGCAATTAATATTTTAACAACCACTACTTGCCAAAAGCTCGGCATTACATCTGTAGAACCCACCTCTACTTGGTTAGAATTGGCTGACTGATATGTGGTTAGACCAGAGGGTACTCTACATGATGTCATGGTCTCTGTAGATTCCTGGGAATATCCAACCGATTTCCTGATAATTAATCCAAAAACCCGACTTGATGGACACCCGCTAATCCTAGGTAGACCTTGGCTTGCCACTGCCGATGCTTACATTGGTTGCCGGCAAGGAAATATGACCATAACGAAAGGACCAAATATCAAGAATTTAGTTCTATATCCTCCAGTGCAGCCAAGTGTGACAATAATTAAAACTAACAAGCACCCTGTATCATACCTTACTGACAACATTAGATCTCCATTAACTATACAAGAGGCACTTGATTTTAAAGATCAAACAGAAGATGACGCCATTAACAACTTCATCAGTCAAACTAAATCCGGATCCTGCACACAGTGTCACATGATAGAAGCAGCATTTGATAATGAATTAGAAGAAGATCCTCTGAAAGATATGGATGACCAAACAATACCTGTCACTTCTGTTGCAAATAGTAAAATTGTGGAAATTGAACCAGGAAAAACTTTAAATATCAATGCCAACCTCACACCTGAACAAGAAACGAAGCTCATCCATTTGTTAAGAAAATATCAAGAAGCATTCGCATGGGATTACCCTGATATGAAAGGAATCGATCCCCAATTATGTACACACCACATTTATATAGAAAAAGATGATAGACCTGTTCGTCAACCGCAAAGGAGACTTAATCCTCATCTAAAGGATGTGGTAAAACCTGAACTTTAGAAACTTTTAGATGTTAATTTTATCTATCCTATTTCTGATAGTAAATGGGTCTCTCCACTTCTGGTGGTACCAAAAAAGAATCGGAAATGGAGAATCTGTGTGGATTACAGGGAACTAAATAAAGCAACACAAAAAGATCACTTTCCTCTCCCATTCATAGACCAAGTATTAGATACTTTAGCAGGAAAGAAATTCTTTTCTTTCCTGGATGGCTTTAGTGGATACAATCAGATTCAGATTGCCCCTGAAGACTAGGACAAAACTATTTTTACTTGTCCTTGGGGAACATTTTCCTATCGAGTTCTACCTTTTGGCTTATGACATGCTCCTGCCACATTCCAAAGGGCTATCCTTAGCATTTGTGCAGATTTAATAAATGATGGACTTAAAGTATACATGGATGACTTTACACCATATGGAGATAATTTTGATCCAGCACTAGACACCCTAGAAAAAGTCCTACACCGCTGCATAGCTACCAGTCTTTGCTTAAGTCATGAAAAATGTTACATGATGATGACTGAAGGACTTATCCTAGGACACTATGTTTCAGCAGCTGACATTCAGGTAGACCCGGCCAAAATACAAATCCTTTTGCTTATTCCCACTCCTACTACTCAAACAGAGGTAGGCAGCTTTCTTGGATTTTCTGGTTATTATAGACGATTTATAGAACATTATTCGCACATTGCTGCACCTTTACATGCAGTAACTGGTAACGTTGATTTTCTTTGGACAGAAAAATGTGAGCGTTCTTTCAAGGATTTAAAGAAGCTCGTATCCACAGCCCCAGTCCTTCAAGGACCAAACTGGGATTTGCCATTTCAGATATCATCTGATGCCTCAGATACAACCATTGGCGCAGTCCTTGGGCAGGAAGAGGATAAAAAACCATATGCTATCTATTACATCAGCAAAAATTTATCCCCTGCTGAATTAAATTACACTGTTACTGAAAAAGAATTCCTAGCTGTAATACATTCTGTCAATAAGTTTAGACATTATATTACAGGCTATCCTGTTATCTTGTATACAGATCATTCTGCCATAAAATATTTAACAAATAAGCCTATCACAAGTGCCAGAATAACTAGATGGTTGATTTTATTGCAGGAATTCGATATCACAATCAAGGATCGGCTCGGCAAAGAAAACCCTGTAGCCGATTTTCTCTCAAGAATGCCAAAGCCAATCAATGCAGCAGCAGTTGAAGATCAATTTCCGGACGAACATCTATTTGTTGTTGCCGTTCAAACAACCTGGTATGCAGATGTTGCCAATTACCTCGCAGTAGGTAAACTACCAAAACACCTAACCCCTAATGAACGCAGATAGATTGTTTAGAAGAGTACTCGATTCTCGTGGATTGGGGGATATTTGTTTCACATAGGGGCAGACATGCATATTAGGAGATGTGTTCAAGGAGATGAAATCTTTGACATCCTAAAAGCCTGTCATGATGGACCATGTGGTGGACACTTCGCTGAGCATAGAACTAGACATAAAGTATTGCAGACAGGATATTATTGGCCCACGATTTTCAGAGATGCAAAGAAATTTGTCCAAGCCTGTGACAGTTGCTAGCGAGCAGGACATCCTGGTCAATCTGACGAGATGCCTCTGAAACCATAGTTAGTCATTGAACCATTCAAGCGATGGGCTCTTGATTTCGTTGGACCCATCAACCCATCATCAAATTAGAAAACATATATCTTGGTGGCAACAAAATATGTCACCAAATGGGTTGAAGTAGAAGCATTGCCAAGAGCCACAGAAGACTCTGTCATAGAGTTCCTGTTCCATCTATTTGTACGTTATGGCCTTCCAAGGGAAATAATTACAGACAGAGGACCACAATTTGCTGGGAATAGATTAGCTGCAACACTCAACAATTATCACGTCCAGCATAAAATCACTACTCCATACCACCCACAGGCGAATGGACAAGTAGAAAGCAGCAATAAGGTAATAGAATCAATCCTAACGAAAACCATTGCGTCACATAGGCATGATTGGGCTACCAGACTACCTGAAGCACTCTGGGCCTATAGAACAACATGGAGAAGCACCACTGGTTACTCACCTTATCAATTAGTGTTTGGAAAACAACCCATTTTTCCCATAGAATTCGAAATCCAAACATTACGAACAACATAGGAAGTTGGCTTAGATCTAAGTGAGGCACAGATTAATCGACTACAACAGATCAATGAGTTGGATGAAATTAGGCTCTTTGCACTTCAAAATACAGCACTGATTCAACAGTAGTGAGCTAAATAGCATGATGCACTCATTAAAAACAAAGTCTTCCATGAGGGAGACTGGGCTCTGTTGTACGACTCTCGATTTCAGGACTTCCCTGGGAAACTCCAGACTCGTTGGTTGGGACCATACGAAATCCAGAAGGTCCATGACAATGGAACCCTTACTCTAATCACCATTGACGGTTCTGGATATGCCTTCAAAGTAAATGGCCACCGAGTTCGACTCTATCGCAAACCACTCACTCGGGAATCCTTCTGCCAGCAGCTACATCGAGACACTGATATGGAGATTTTAGGAGAGGAAGAGAAGTCTTCCTCACCTGTAATTCATTAAGAAATTCATTTCTTTTTACAATTTGTATATAAGTTCTTTTCTTTGAGTCGTTCTTGTACATATGTTTGAACTAATGCTTTCTTGTCATTTTTGCTGTTCCTTTTCTTTTTCAAAAGAACAACATTTTGATTTTTGCCATTCCGTTTCCAAAAGAATGGCATTTGTGTGCTTATGTTGTTCCTTTCCTAAAAGAAACAACATTTTTGATTTTCTTCTCTTCCTTTTCAAAAGGAACAACATTCTTGATTTTCTACTGTTCCTTTTCAAAAGGAATAGCATTCTTGATTTTCTGCTGTTCCTTTTCAAAAGGAACAACATTCTTGATTTTCTGCTGTTCCTTTTTCAAAAGGAACAACATTTGCTTGTTCTGCTGTTCCTTTTCTAAAGGAACAACATTTCGATTTTCTGTTGTTCCTTTTTCAAAGGAACAACATTTGCTTGTTCTGCTATTCCTTTTCTAAAGGAACAACATTTCGATTTTTGTTGTTCCTTTTTCAAAAGGAACGGCACTGCGGTGTGTTTGTTGTCCCTTTTCCAAAGGAACAACATATTTTTGATTTCTGCTATTCCTTTTTCAAAGGAATGGCATTTTTGCGTCTTTCATTGTTCCTTTTTCAAAAGGAACGTCATTTCGAGTGTTTTGCTGTCCTTTTTCAAGAGAATAGCATTTTTTTTAATTTTTGCTGTTCCTTTTTCAAAGGAACGACATTGGTGTGTTCTGCTATTCCTTTTTCAAAAGGAACGACATTTGCACTTTTGATATCTATGCTCCTTTGTTGGAACACCACTAGCATACTTTTTCTCTCCTTGTAAAACATCTCATTCCTTTTGCTATTTGAGGATGCTTCTTGCTCCTGTTCTTTCAAAGTCTTTAAGATACAGCTATGAACTTATGCAATGAACACAAAATCACAACATACTGAAATCCGCAAAGTATAAATCGCTATCTTTATAAGGCTCTGTATTAGTAAGAGGACAAAAGGAAGGACACACTTATTCATCATCTTTTGCTGTCATTGTCTTACTAATTTTGCTTTGATTGGTTATCTTTATCATGAAAATCCCTTTAATCCTCTTTGATTATTGTTTAGGAATAAGAGCAAAGGGTCTATATCTTCCTATTGAGATGATAAGACTTCTTCCACCATTCCTACTCTTAAGGAGTGTTGAACCACCGTTTGTGTATAAATAAGGAAAAGTGCTTTATGAAAAGGAAAAAGTAAAGATGAATTATAAGTTGTCAAATGCAGGATAGGGGGTCTCATCAAGAGCCAGCCTACCATGATCATGAGGATGGAAGTGAAGTGGCATTCCCATTATGGCCACCACACCAGGGATATGGTCCAAAAGGTATATCAAATAAAAAACCTTGGAACAGGAGGTCTCATCACAAGCCGGCCTGCCCACTTTTCGCTCCTTCCTCGTGAATGGCATTATGGCTAACTGGTTACCAAGCCAGCACAATGGCCTACACTTTGACCTTTGACACTACACTCCTTAATATACACATAAAGGATCATGGTTCTAGGGGTGAAATAAACAACTCTGCCAAGGTTATGGACACCTGTCGGTAGCAGAGCACTGTTAATGGTATTGAAGTCACATTGGTTACACCAATAGGTAAGATACTAATACTCTTTTGTTTCTTATATCCTAGGAACTAATCATATATTATTTCCCGACTTATATATCACATGAACATTTATTACCACCAATCATGGCAAAGTAAGTGACAATGACCACTTGAGATTTGGCAAGTACGACAGATGTCCTATCCCCCCAGCCTTGCATCATATCACAGCAGCCTCTTACGTAATACGCGATCCAACTTTATGCCTCGATTTCGGTAATTCGTTGTTTTTCTAAACATGGCATATTTTCATACGCTGTTCCTTTATGACTCTATTGCAGATCGGATGCTGCTCCTTTATTTGACGGCTGGGACAGCCTATCACATTGTGGGGGGGGAGGTTAACCTCATTATTCCTTGGATTATGTGTCATCTCACTATTCGGGAAAGATAGTGTACTAGGGTATGGCACGGCTTAATGGCATGATATTTCTATTTTTTACACAAGTTGTTGTTCATAAGCCATTTCTGTTGCATACTTAGTTTTTTTCAAAATCTTACGATTATTACCCTCTCTGTGTTTCAAACAGCACAAGCAGTTGCTGTTCCATTGAGAATCCACAGTGAAACCATGGGAGGAAGGGCGATTCGAAGGGAACCACAGGTGTTGTCAGTCACCGCTGCTGCCCAGGAGATCCTAGAAAGAGCAGTGTGGCCGACTTATCTCAACCACTTGCAAGAGTCTAACGAAACAGTGGCGATTGAATTCCTGCAGAATTTGCAGGAGAATTACTCCATAGTAAGGGGGAGACAGATAGCAGTCACCGATGATATAATCGCAGAAGTCTCGGGACTACCAGCCACCGGACCTATATGGACACTAAAAAAGGAAATACTACAGAAGATTATAGAAATCTTCCAGGACGAAGGCCAGAGCTTGACGATTAAAGGGAAGGGAGTTATGCCAGCAACGCTAGGAGAGCGCTGGGCAGAATTAGCAAGAACCGTGCAAAGCTACATCACCTGCGAGGGTAGAAAAGATGTGGTAAGACCACAACATCTTAAACTCTTAGCTTTTTTAAAGCAGAAAGTCTCTGTAAATCTGCCTGCACTTTTGAATTCGTTACTTCATGACGTTGCACGAAGCTTAAAAAAATCACAGCATGTAGAGTCAGTTGTCAGTCACCATGGGTTAATTCGATTAATTGTTAGTCATAGCCTCACCCAGCAGCAAAGCAGCTGGGAAGAGCTAATTGTAATAATTGAGGGAAGGGCGATAACACCATCTCCAAAACATAAGCATACTACCAGCACACCAGAACGTCCGGAAAAACACAGAGAATTAGTAAAACAAAAACATGTTACTAGTACATCTGAACATTAGAAACATGCCAGGAATCGGCAAAGTGTAAGCATGCCACCGGTACACCCGAACAGCCAGAGAAACGTAGAAAATCAGTCCGGTTAGCTCGGATATGAGGAAGGCTGGAAAAGCTCTAGGAAAGCACCAGCCAGCCAGTAGAAATTGAGGACGAGCAATCCTCACGGCCAGAAGTAGAAGTAGAGCAAGCTGAAGGAGAAGAGAAAGAAGAGGCCGAGCAATCTGAAGAGGAGGCCGAGCAATCTAAAGAAGAAAATGAGGAAGAAGCTGAGCATTCTGAAACAGAAGCTGAGCATTCTGAGGCAGAAGCTGAACAATCCAAGCAGGAGGAGGAAATGGGACAACAGGAAGGTAGCCCACCACAGGACCCAGTGGGAGAAGATGAATTGGCCGCAGTTTTGGCCAATATGGGTGAGTATGGCCAACCTTCCAGTCCAACAGACCTCCACGACAAACCCCAAGAGGAAAATGCATTTGAAAAACCACATGCAGAAGAGGCAGAAGAAGGAAATCTGCCTGTTCATGATGAAGAAGAGATAAGAGATACTGAATAGGAACAATCCGTTCCTAAAGCACCAAAGGAAATTCCGGAGGGAGTAGGAGCAGAAAAAGAAGTTGCCCAGGAAGTGACAAAACCAGTTAAGGTTCCTACCCCAGAACAGCTAGAGCAGAACAGTGAAGAAACACCCAGGAGAAAGATCCAGGGACTAGTCACGGCCCAAACCGCAACAGACAGCTTGTTGTTCCTTCTAATGAAACGCTGGAAATTAAGGAATTGCAAAAGGAACAGCAGAGATTATTGAGCATAATAGCCCAGCTCCACCAGCAAATCAGGATCCTGAAAGCAAGGCAGAGGGTAAGAAGGCAGGGAAGAAAAAGGTGACCATTCCAGTAAAACTTCGCAAGGCAAAAAGGCGGAGGACCAAAAATCGCCCTGCTATTCAAAACCCTGCTGAAAATCCAGCTGTTTTTCCAAACGATGCTGAAGAAAAGACTGTTGTTCCATTTGAAAAGGAACATCAGCAAACTGATATTCATGTTAAAATAGAAATGGATGATATGATGACTTGTGACAAGGAAATCCAGACGGAGGCACCACCCTCAGGGGTGATAAGGGTTCTGAACTCAAAACAACGCAATAAGAAAGTTCAAGTAAAACTCCCAGCCTCCACTGCTGCATGGAGAAGAGATCCAAAGACAGTAACCTTGCGTAAGGGATTGAAACAGGCTCAGCAAGAAGCAGAAAAGCTTAGAGAGCAAACGGTCCCCCGCGAGAAGTATGAAGAACTACAACAGCAACTAAGGAACATCAATCAATCTAAAAGCCAGGCCTTTGAAGGATGGCGGAAGGGACAACAGAAAGTTGCAAAGGTAACTCGTAGGCTAGATACTGTTATCAAGCAGATGGATACCTTGTGTTCTTTATACAATGACGTTTTAGCATGTAGGGCCCCTGCCAAAAATTATGCTTTGTTTATACTAGAATGATATTTACAATTAAAAATAAAAGTTGTTAAAGCAAGTGCCCCCATACAAATTAACACTGTCAATGACTTTATGGACTGTTGTAAACATTACGGGGTGAAGGTCCAGAGATTGCTATGCGAATTCTATTTTCATAACCTTGTACTAGATCAAGAGACTGAGCTGAACCCTAGCCCTTTTGTTGGAGACATCCAATTGCAAGCATTCATCTCATTCAGGATTAATCAGATTAAATGGCTCAAAGCCTATAATACTTTCCAGAGGCAGGGAAATGGCCTAGATTTGTGGGTAAGGGCTGAGCCTAGGAACCCAGTGCAGTTATGGAAAGCACATAGAAACCTCATGAGGACTCCGGGTGTCATTGAAACATTAGGACCCATGCATGAGGCACTCATTCGACAAAGTTTAGAATATTTTCTTTCTATCAAAGACCTCGCCATTGATGCAGCCAAATTTCAGTACCAAATCTCTAATCTGAATATCCAGCTTAGGGAACCATTTAAGTATGAGAATTTTGAATTAGCTGCCAACCGTTTAAACCTCTATGGCAAAAGCATTTTGAGAGCAGGGCCATCCTGGTTAGGATATAGATTCCGCAGTCCAATTATTAGGCACCCTGCACCCGAGTATCAAGCCCTATATGAAATGCCTGAGGGTCAAACAGGCTAGTTGTTTGACTACCTAGTTACTCATCATGGCTGTAGGCCTCCGCATGAGATTCCTTCTCCAACCTATTCTCTCACTACCTTGCATGTCAACTACAACATTTTCATGAGGGCATGAAACAGGGTAAGTAGGGGGGTGTGTGGAGTACTAAAAAGGTATGTTTTTGATGATCATTTCAGTGGCTTTTCAGTAGAACTTGTGAACCTTTTTGCATCATGAACTTGGAAAACAGTGAAGAATTATAACAAAACATGTGAGATTAATATGCAAGACTTAACCGTTGATAATTGTCATTTTTCTGTGCAGGAAAGGGTGAAAACGAGGAGTTGTTGTTCCAAAGAAAAAGACAAGAACAAGGTAACTGTTGTCCCTTTGATGGGGGACTGAGTGCAAACAAGGCTAAGCAGATCAAAGAAAATCAGCCCGGAAAAGGAGGAGAAGACACCAGCTCGACGGAGGAGAAAAGAGATGATTAAGGATTAACAGTTTGGCGAATCCCTCAGGATCTTTGATCCTGAGGGATCGCTGCTTTATCTATCTTGTTACTTAGACATCTCCGCCGTCACCCTTATATAAAGGGACAACACTGTTAGCTTTAGGGGGAATTATGCTTTTATGTAATTTCTGTTAAAGATCAAACTTTGATCATCGAGTCTCGTTGAGAACTGGTTCATTGTACTTTTGTTTTATGCATTAATACAAACTTGGTGATTATCTTATCTCGGCGTCTGGATTAACCTAAAGCGGTGTAAACTTGGAGGCTAAGGGCCCGACCCCGGAGGACACTTGCTTCTGTATCACTACGATTTGATTTCTGCGTGGTTTGCTTATCGTCATTATTTGGTAATCTGATATGCTTTATAAGTTGACATCACATGCTCTGTTAAGATTAATTCATTAAGGTTTTTACGGACAGAATTGTTGTATTGACTCTGCATTATATTACTGATCCTTTCAGAGTTGATTGAATGTTATTAGTCTTGACCGAATATTATTACTGTTCTGTTACAGAGCTTTTGTGTTGTACATTCATGTTATAGAATTCATCCGAAAGTTGTGTTCTTTACGATTGTTGGATTCAGAAGTAATGTTGTTCTATTTTGAAACGCAGTCGTATTCCTGTTAATTAAGATTGATGCTAGATCATATTACTATTCAAGCGTGTTGTGTATGTATATGATTTCCAAACGCTGTTCCATAACTTATCAGTAATTAGTGTTGTTCTATTAGTGTGTGCTGCTTGATTTGCCTTAAGAGTGAAAGATCGTTGTTTGATTACGATGAGTGCATTTGAGTTAGTAGATTAAGTTTGATTACTGCTCGCGAGACTTAGTTGTTTCATTGTTGTTCCATTTCAGAATTGTTGTTCCATTTTAGAATTGTTGTTCCATTCCAGATTTGCTGTTCGATTTCTTATTTGCTGTTCCATTTTTCTATCTGTCGTTTCATTTACTCGCATTTGTTGTTTTGGTGTGAGAGACGATCTTTGGCTATAGTGAGCCTCGGCATTTACTGTCTAGCTCCCAGACCTGTGGTCCATGCTCTAATTTCCTTTCCATCAGTTTCCAAAGGGATGGGTTATCGCTACTGGACCCTTGACTGATAAGTTGCCTAGTTTTCTAAGTGTGTGATTTATTCCTTTGAAGTAACTTAGTTATAGACAAGCATCTGTTTACTCTTGTAGTTTTCAACGTTGTACTACTAACATTACTCTGACAAGTGATAGCCTCAGACTGAAACACTCTTTGAAATAAAAAAACGCTCCCAGATTGACATATTAATGTGAGGTAATTAGAGGTGAAAGAGACCCTTTTTATAGCTCCATAGCTGCTTTATCTATCTTGTTACTTAGACATCTCCGTTGTCATCCTTATAAAAAGGGACAGCATTGTCGGCTTTGGAGAGTTCGACATGATTATGCTTTTATGTAATTTTTGTTAAGATCAAAACTTTGATCATCGTGTCTTGATAAGAACTGGTTCGTTGTAATTTTGTTTCATGCATTAATACAAACTTGGTGATTATTTCATCTCTGCGTCTAGATTAACCTCAAGCGGTGTACCCTTGGAGGCTAAGGGCCCGGACCTGGAGGACACTTGCTTCTGTATTATTACGATTTGATTTCTGCGTGATTTGCTTATCGTCGTTATTTGGTAATCTGATATGCTTTATAAGTTTACATCACATGCTCTGTTAAGATTAATTCATTAAGATTGCTACGGACAAAACTATTGTATTGACTCTGCATCATATTACTGTTCCTTTCAGAGTTGATTGAATATTATTAGTCTTAACCGAATATTGTTACTATTTTATTACAGAGCTTTTGTGCTGTACATTCATGTTACAGGATTCATCTTGAAAGTTGTGTTCTTTACGATTGTTGGATTCAGAAGCAATGCTGTTCCATTTTGAAATGTAGTCGTATTCCTTTTAATTGAGATTGATGCTTAGATCAGATTACTATTCAAGCGTGTTGTGTGCGTATATGGTTTCCAAGCGTTGTTCCTTAACTTATCAGTAATCAATGCTATTCCATTAGTGTGTGCTGCTTGATCTGCCTTAAGAGTGAAAGATTGTTGTTTGATTATGATTAATGCATTTGAGTTAGTAGATTAAGTTTGATTACTGCTTGAGAGACTTAGTTGTTTAGCTGCTGTTCCTTTTAAGAATTGCTGTTCAATTTCAGAATTGTTGTTCCATTCCAGATTTGTTGTTCGATTTCTTATTTGCCGTTCCATTTTCTTATCTGCCATTCCATTTACTGGCATTTGTTGTTTTGGTGTGGGAGACAATCTAAGGCTGTAGTGAGCCTCGACATTTACTGTCTGGTTCCCAGACCCGTGGTCTGTTCTCTAATTTCCTTTCCATCAGTTTCCAAAGGGATGGGTTATCGCTGCCGAACCCTTGACTGATAAGTTGCCTAGTTTTCTGAGTGTGTGATTTACTCTTTTGAAGTAGCTTAGTTGTAGACAGGCATCCGTTTACTCTTGTATTTCTGAACGCTGTACTACTAGCATTACTCTGAAAAATGATAGCCTTAGACTGAGACACTCTTTGAAATAACCAAACGCTCCCGGATTGACATATTAATGTGAGGTAATTAGAGGTGAAAGAGACCCTTTTTATTGCTCTACACCAGTTGGGGATCATTTGCAATTGAATTATTGGTATTGATGAGGGCCATGGGATTTGATTGTTCATCTCTAATCAAAATAGGTTCAGTTTGCTCTCTAGCCAATATTATTTTCATATCTACAGATCTTGAGTCCTCATGGTTCATCAATGAAGCCAAAGCCATTAATTGTAGATCTCCTAGCTTGGCATTAGGGTCCCAAACATTCATGTCTGTGTGGGCCATGTTGTGCAAATAAAACTCAGCAATTTTGGCCCTATCCTCTAGTGTACTCTGATCATAAAGATCAATAAACTTCTTATAGTCCTAAAATGGCAAGGTTCCCCTCTGTGCTAGTGTCTTAATCTGAAACTATAGCCATTGTTCTTTGAGGTAAATAGCATAGGATTTAGCTGGAATCCTACATTAGATTACCCCCAAGGAGAGGCTAGCAATACATGCTAGTTGGTTCTCTCTTTCCTGCAGTTGTCCCCTCAGCCATGCATTTTATCTCGCAAGTCGACTTCTCATTATAGCTTCTTTTTCCCTTAAGCCACTTATCTCTTTTCCCATTTCTTTGAGTTTCTCTTCCATGTTCCCAATGTCTTCCACCCCCTTTGATTTGGCAATCTGCATCCAATGGTGGGTTCTGGACGTCTCCTTCCCAACCTCAAAGAACAGTGGGATGGAAATTTTTTGAGGTATTACCCTGCCTCCTTCAATGAACCAGTAATACGAGTCGTGGTTAGGTTGGGGGTTGGGTTCCATTATCTCTGGGTATTCCTCTTTAGCTTCTTGCTACTCCCATACCTTGCTTCCCAATTTCTGTGCCTCCTGTAGTTTCAGCAGAGTATCTTGTAGGACTATTTTTGCTTCCTGTAGGTTTTTCTGTGGATACTGTAGGATTTCCTTACCCTTTGAGGAAGTTTATCTAGTAGTAGGCCTCCTTATATAGGTGATAGGTGACTTAGGGGAAGGAATTTTGTCTTTTTGTGTAGGATAATCTTCAATCTCAGTAGGAATTTTTGTTTATGTTTGTGGCTTCCCCTATTTTATTCTTGTGCTCTTTCTTGTTCTGAAATATAGTGGGGTTTTCCTCCTCCTTTTTCCTTTTTGCTTGACTAGGGTGTTGAGAGTAGGGAGGGAAACTGATGCCTCTCTCTCAGTGGCCTCTAGAGAGACCCTAGGTGACTCCTCCTTGTGTTCTTTCCCATCTGTTTTATTTACTTCTTCTTCTCTGTGTTTCCTATCTTCTTCCTCTTGTGGATTTTCATCATCTCTATTAGTTTCCTCCTTAATTTCCTCCTCTGTTTCTTCATCATCCTCCTTCTCTTCTCCCTCTTCTTCTTCAGCTTCATCATGTTCCTTTGTGTCAGCTTCTTCTTCATCCATCTCATCCTTATCTTGCTCTGTATCTTCCTCTTCCTATTTTTCCTCCTCTTCACTGATAGTAGGACTAACATCATAAGTTAGGGCTTTAATGTCATCCTCTGTTGGCATGTCTCTGAAGACTGACCATATTATAGGGATTCAGAGGTTTTGGAGGGCATCTGCAATGAGGATCCTAATCAACCCACGGTGACCCAATTTTTGGGAATTCCCTTCCTTCACATTGTTGTTGGAGTCCATGACTGATTTCAATAAGAAATACGGTATGCTAAGTCTTTGGTGAGGTGGTTTTTCTATCCCAAATATTAATTCCTCAAGGATCCTGAAATGATAGCCATAAACAACACTATATCTACCCTCACATGAGATGTATTTGATGAGTTTGTAGCCTACCTCACTCCATGGGTATGGTAGACTGTCCCTCCTTACTCCATTTTTGTCCTCAGTGGGTTCTTCACCTTCTAAAAAGAATTTCCTTTTTGCCACATGGTTGTCTCCTATGTTTTCTTTTCTCGATAGAATTCCTAGGGGAAGTGTGGTGACCCTGCTGATGAGCTATGAGGTGAGATCTATAGTGATGTCCCTTAATGCAACAGTGGCATGAATTCTATTGTGTGGACTGAGGGAGTGAGCAAATTCTTGAGCCACCTCGTCATCATACCGTGTGAATTTTTTGAAAAAGCCCTATCTAGTTGTGTCTTGTAAATATTTCAAGCACCTGGGGGTGTTGTTGGATACTCATAGTGTTTGTGGGCTCTCTCCTATTAAACCCTCCTATCATCTTGCTGGTGAAGCTTGAGGAGAAAATGAGAGGATTGACACAATTTTTCAAATGTAGGAGCAAAACATAGTTGGCTGTGTATGTAATTTATTTCTCATAGTTGCTAGATTCACTAGATTTTAGAGTATCCCTGGTGTATTTTCTTGGAAAGGGGGATGAAATTTTATAGCCTACATATTTAGAATGGTTGCAGTGGCCAATTCCCGTGATATACCCTCTTGAACTCTTATCCTCCTATCATGTAGACTATCTCTATGTATCCTGCAGACTGTATCTTGTAGGAATTCTTGTGCATGCTCCTGTAGGGATTCCTATGTAGAACGATCGATCTTTTCTTCTGGTGGGTGGCCTGGGTTATAAGAGCGAATTGAGTGAGGGAGTTTCCAGGAGGTGAAATGCATGAATGCATGGGAATGATCTTTTATTTCCCTTTATGGTGATTCAGGGTGAGGTGGTTTGCTGGTAGCAAAGGTACATTTCTATTTTTGGACCATTGGTCCCCACTGCCACCTCATCCTTTCCCACTCCTTGTAATTAGCGCCCACCTCATAGATCCATAGTTTAATCGCTTTTTGTCCTACTCTTTCTTTATCTTTGATTTGACTGTAGCCACGTGTTAGAGAAAACCCGGTTCTACATGTACTGAGTGAACAAAGGTGGCCAAGTTAACTGAACACCTTTTCACTTATAAAACAACTATCTCCTAACCCTTACAACTTATTGACTACATGATGTACATGAGTGACCGAGAGGGATACTTACCTGTGGTTTCGATGCTATGTTGCAGTTGTCGAAGACTAGAGGTGCTGCTTTGTAGATTTGTTGCATGCTACTCCCCTTCCTCCTCTTGCTATTTTCTCATGGTTTATTTGCTTTTGTAGGTAACTGTGGCTGAAGATCTAATGTTGCTGCTACTGTGGAGCTCCTCGACCGTTCTAGTGAAGACCTATTACTGGTGTGATTGACATTTTGTGGGATACACTGCTATAGTATTTCCTACAAGATGTCCTGTAGCTGCTTCTCCCTCAGAATTCTTGAATCGTGTTGTTGGTTGGGGCTATGAGGATGGTGTAATGAATGGAAAGGAGTAGAAGTGTGTAGAGCAAAGGATACACATGCTTTTACTCCTCTCTGTTTTCCCCTTTTTTTCTAAGACTAACTGTTGAAACTGATTTTTTTGTTTTAAATGGTGAGTGCAGGGATGATGATGGTGTATGAGGTGAGGTGCTAGATCATGCATAGGGTGAATTTTAGGGACCTAAAAAACCTATCATGTGCCTTCAGATTTCTTCCTATATATTTTCTGGGTCACTATAATTCCTACAAGATCATCCTATAGGTTTTTAGGGGATCCTGTAGGAATACAGAGGATCTTGTAGAAAACACAGTCTTTGCATAAATCAAAGAAATGGAGTGGAAAAATGGTAGAAATGATGGAGGGGTGCATGGTAAGGAGTGGAGGAGATGAATATGTGAGAGGAAGGGTTCCCTTTGGATCCTCTTTTGCTTCTTGACTATCTTTCTCACCCACCTACAAATAGAAATTATATATTTTCCTCTCTTTAATTTTGTTTTCTTTTTCCTTTTTCTTTTTTTAAACAACTAGGCCACCTTAGAGAGGTTTTCACCCTAGCTGTTTGCCTGGGTCGCCTCAAGGAAGGTTTTCACCCAGGGAACTTCTTGTTCTTTTTTCTTTTCTTTTTTCTCTTTTTCGTTTTTTTTCTTCATGATTGGGCCGCCTCACGAGGTTTTCAAACCAAATATGGGACTCAGGTGCCCCATGGAGGTTTTCACTGGAGTCCTTATTCTCTTTTCCTTTTTTCTTTTTTTAATGACTTGATGAGGGAGGACCTGGCGCTTTCTCCACCATCATCACTATTTTATTGATATTATCAATGAACTCTTGTTTTGATAAAGGTCTCTTGTAAATTTTCAATCGACGCCCATTAACAAGCAAAGGAATGGCTTCTTCATCTATATTTCTAATTTGCACTGAATCATTACCATGGCATCTTTCCACAACATAAGGTCTAAGCCATCTTGTATTTAACTTTCCCTTGAAGTCTTTATACCTAGAATCATATAACAATGCCCAATTGCCCTCCTAAAATTGCTTCTCCTTAATATGTTTATCATGCCAGATCTTCCTTTGAAGTTGAACTATCTCTGTATGTATGAGGGCCTACATTCTGAATTCATCCAAGCCATTCAATTGGAACAATCTCTCTTTCTGTGCATTGTTGAGATCCAAATCTAGTTGGGCTGCAATCCTTAATGTGTTATATTCAAGCTCAATCGATAGCAAGGTTGTTTTCCCATAGAACAACACATAGGGTGTGAATCCAGTGGTGGTCTTCCATGTGGTATTATAGGCCTAGGTGGCCTCAACTAGTCTTTCTACCCAATCCTTCATGCTGCTACTCACTACCTTGGTTAACATGCCCTCCAGTGCCCTATTGGTCACCTCCACTTGCCCATTAGCTTGTGGATGATAGGGAGTGGAGGTCCTATGCTTGATCTTGTGATGGATGAGTAGGTCTTCAATCATGTTGGAGGTAAACTGGCTGCCTTGGTCTATGACAAGCTCTCTAGGGTACCCAAATTTGTAGAATACATTCTCCCTTGGGAACTCTAGCACCTTTTCTTCTGTTGCTACCTTAATTGCCTTGGTTTCAGCTCACTTAGTTAAATAATCAATGCACAGAATAATTTACTATTTTTTCTTTGAAGGAGGGTTGATAGGACCAATGAAGTCCATGCCCCACTTGTCAAATGGCTTCAAAGTCACTTGAGGCTACAAGGGAATTTCATTTCTTGGAGTAGGCCTTCCCATACTCTAGCACTGATCACACTGACTAGTGTACTTTTTCACATCCTGATGAAGAGTGGGCCAATAATAGCCTACTTGTAACACTTTGAATGTTGTCTTCTTTGCTACAAAGTGACCTCCACAGGGCCTATCATGACAGGTTAGAAGGATGTCAAAGACTTCCTCTTCCCTAACACCTTCTCAAGATTTGATCTGGGCCAAGTTTGAAAAGATTGCCCCCAATCAAAGTGAACGGGGTGCTTTTCCTGACTATCTTGCTCTTTTCTTTGGAGGGAAAGTTTGGTCGGAATTGTGTTGATACCAAATAGTTTTCTATATCAGAAAACGATGTAGAAAGAACTGAAATAAAAAACAAATGCTTGTCTGGTAATTGGTCATCCACCATTCCTTCTTCATCTGCAGGCACATTTATCGTAGATAAAAAGTCTGCAACAACATTTTCCTTACTAGGCTTATCAACAATGGTTAGATCAAACTGCTATAATAAAAGCAACCATCTTATAATTCGAGCATTCACATCTGGTTTGTTCATTAAATATTTGATTGCAGCATGGTTAGTATGCACAAATGTGTGATAGCCTGTAATGTGATAACTGAATTTGTTTAATGAATGCACAACAACTAGGAGTTCCTTTTTGGTCACTGATATAGCTCCAAATCTCACTCTTATGGTTTGTGATGCTGCACTTATGGCCTAGGGCAACCCCTCCTTCCAGACCTGGTCCAAAAATTTAAAAAACAGTGTTTTATTCCCTATACGCGACTTTGCCCTGTGTTAAACGCGTGTACACGCGGGTCTGTTATACCCAACCCGCGTGTATCTATTAAAACACTTAAAAAAATATAATTTCCTCTTTTTCGGGCGGTGATCGCGGGTTTACCTGCTGGATCACCTGTTAGTGCCCGTGGGCCAACTGTTCCCAACCGACTCCTAACTAAAAAACTACTTTGGAGAGGGTATAAAAAGACATCAAAGGGAAGGCCAAGGGGAGAGAGAAAGGAGAGCAAGATTATTATGCTGAGATTTTTCCCTTAGACCAGGTCTGAAGTCCTTGGTGCATTCTGCACTTCCCCCATTTTGCATAGGAAACCCTTGTTTCCATGTGTATTGGTGATCATTCATCCTTGACATCATCATTGAGTAAGACTTGGAAGGAGCTCTTGTTGGAGGCTGGAGGCTGGAACGAATCCGGGAGGAAGCTTGCTTGGAGCCTGCTGAAGGTGTTCAGGTGATATCTTTCCGATATATGTACTTTATTTGCCTTTATATATAAAGAAACACGTCTTTGTTCCCGAATAATCTTTCTTTATGCTTATGAGATTCTTGTGTTGAATTCTTATGGAAGTGGTTACTTAAAGACTTTTTATAACTAACTTTATAGCATAAAGATGATTTATATATAAACTTCTATACATGTACTGTTGTGTTCTTTGATTTGTTTGTCTTGCAGGTCAAAGAAAGAAGAAGGGAACTCCAAGAAGGGTTTGCACCCTAACGGTCTTCTCGAACGTAGGACCTTAGGTATGTACCCTAAACATTAGGTATGTACTCCGGAGGGCACCCTTGCGAAGCTTGGGGGCTTGCACCGGCGCAGACTGTTGTTAGGAGGTCAGCGTAACTTCCTCTGATACCTTCGCTGATAGGACTGGGCCCTCATCATCCCAGACTATCCTCGGAAGGCCCTTTGATTCACTTTCTCGTATTTTGGTGTCCGGTCTCAATCACCCGGAGCGGAAATACTTGAAAGTTGTTTGACTGGCTGTATCTTTAGGAACTTTATACTGTGTGCTCTGTGCTCCTAGTCGGCTTAGCTTTTAATTTTTTGAGTCTTTAGTTAGATCTTAACAAAAAATTCAAAGTGGCTGACCGGTCTCCAAGACGGTCTCGAAGACTTCGTGGTCTCTCGCCACCTAGTTTAGAGCCTTCTCCTAGAAGGCGCAGAGGGAATACTACCGGTGGGGTCCGTCCCACGCCGGTTGACGCATCGGGGATTGATCCTCCTCTCGGGGATATTAGCGGCCAAGCAAGGTCTGGTACTTTTGAACAAGAGAGGGACACTCCAGTCTTTTCTCAAGTTCGCTTTCAAGCGGAGAATAACGTAGAGGTAGAAGAACTTTCAGAATCATTAGTGATTCCAAATTCTCCACTACCATCTAGTTATCCAGACGTATTGCAATACGTTGGGCCTCCATTATATAGACCAGTGAGTCCAGGTTACGCTACGCGCTTACCATTTATAATCACTACTGGAAGCATGGCTTCCACGAGCGCTGCGACTATGCAGACCCCAACATCGGTGCAAGGGGGAGGAACCATTTCCATCCCCTCCGCTTCCTTGTTCGGATCGTTTGCTAGCACATATTTGGTTGGGTCTACCTCCATTCCGTCCACGAGTGGAAATGCCCAAACCAATGCTTTTAGTACTGGTTCCTTCCTTTTTGGCACCCAATCACAGGGTATTCCGTCAGTTCCGTTCAGTGCCGCTACGTCCATGATGGGCGGATCGGCTTCATTTCAGGGTTTTCCTTTTGGAAGTGGTCATATCCCACATTCCAACCCAACGGTAGGATCCATGCCTTTTTCTTCAATAGGACAAAGCAGCAATCCTTTCCAAGGTTGGAATAACCCTGGGGTTAGTAACGCAGGAACTGCGAATCCATTCATTGGCCAACAAGGAAGTAGGCCGTATTCCACGGTTAGCATGTTTCAAAGTATTCCTCCCCTCGCTTCGGCTTGGAACCCATATCAGGGGTTATCGACTCCTTACAATTCTTTAGGAGGAAACTTTGCAAGCTATGGAGCTTATACGGCAGGAGTTGGTCAAACTCCGAATTTTGCTGGACCACAAGGCTTGCCTTTTGGTTCAGCTGGTTCTACTGGTCACTTGGGGCAGCCTGGTGCCTTTCAAATCCCAGGGCAATCTTTTCAGAACTTTGGGAGTTCTGCCCAGTCTGGGTGGAATCCCCTAGGTCCTCCTAGGCTTCCATTTCTGGCAACGTTAAACTTGCCAGATCTCACTAAGCTAACGAACGACCCTATCAGATACAATCTGGCCTGGCCTCCGGTCCCAACCAAACTCCCTTCGGACATCCCAAAATTCGAAGGGAAGAGTGGTGAAGATCCGGGCGATCATGTAACCACATTCCATTTGTGGTGCTCATCTAACTCCCTCATCGAAGATTCGGTTAGGTTGAGACTCTTTCAGCGCACCTTGACTGGTAATGCGGCTAAATGGTACATAGAGTTGCCAGGGGGCAGCTTTACATCGTTCGCTGACTTAGCCAATATCTTCTTGAATCACTTCCAGTTGCCTGTCCGCTATGATGCCGGAACTGAACTTCTGGCTACCTTTCGTCAGGATAAGGCAACCCACATTTCTGATCACATACAGGAATGGAGACGGAGAAAAAGGCTCATTAAAGCCGAAATCCCTCCAGAGTACCGTCTAGAGTGGTTTTTGAAGTCTTTGCAACCTGAGATCTCCAAGGATGTCTCCATGTCTGGGGTCTATTCTGAGGAGCAAGCCATTTTCAGGGCCCAGCAGTTAGAACTGATTTACTCTCAGTCTGGGATCCTCCAAAAGTACTTGCCAGATGCTCCTGGATCTAAGGTTGATTTAGCTAAGCCAAAGCCAGGTCCGCACGCGGATGGTATCGTGGGGTCTGTAGACTCGACTACAGTGAACTTGTTGAAACAATTGCAGCAGTTGTCATTACAAACTGCTCCTAACAACCAAGTCACAATGTCTAATCCTCCCGCTTCCCAAAATTCTTCCATTAACGCCGTCCAATCCGATAACCCCAAAGGAAATCAAAATTCCAATCGGAAAAAGAAAGGACGTGGTAAAAAGAAGAACTCGGATGGGAAGCCCGATGCAAATAAATCCGGCAACAACGCTGGTGGTGGTAAGGGTGAGTCGAGAAAGAAAGTTAAGTTTCCTTGCAAGTTATGCAGTGGGGACCATCTAACTCATCTTTGCCCTAGAATCGAAGACGCTCAGCGCTTGTTAGGACAGCAAGGGACTTCTAGTTCGCAAGCTGTGTTGACTAACCCGTTTCCCCAAGGGCAGCAACTTCTTGCTGGCGCAAATTCGAATCCTGGGACCTCCTCGGGGGGCAACCAGGAAGGGGAAAAAGCATCAAATGTTTTTATGATGGGTTCAAACATTAACGTGACTACTCGGTCACGTGATTATGGTGAAGCCGAAACATCTAAGGATAAAACGGTTCCCGGAAGTAATGACCTTCATATTGAGCGACCTCCTGTTGAGACTGTACCTAGGATACCGAAAGGTTCCGCCAAACGCGCGACAATTAACCCCAATGCTAGAGCTGCTCAAAATTACTCCATTGTGGAGGATTTGGCTCAAAGCCCATGTGCTATGTCTGCTTTGGAAGTTCTCCAGTCGTGTCCGTCTCAGAGAAGTGCTTTACTCTCCGCCATTGGAGCAGTCGATCCAGCTAACTCTCTAGTGCTCTCTTTTGACATGTCAAATGTCAAAAAGAGACTCCCTCATCATATGGCTTTTCAGGTAAAGTCAACATACCGGAAAATCAATATTTTTCGCACCGTTATAGATGAAGGAGCTTCCACATGCGTCATGTCCATGTCATGTTGGAAGGCTATTGGTTCACCTTCAGCTGTTCCTTCACCAACCGTCTTAACTGCATTTGATGGCCATTCTCACAAGCCGCATGGGATTATCCCGGCCTTTCCTATATGTGTTGGAGGGAAGGTCGTTAATATCGAAGTTGAAGTCGTAGATGCTAACCTAGACTATAATCTCCTATTAGGAAGGAACTGGGTGTACGAGATGGAAGCCGTTGTTTTGACTCTGTTTCGTGTCATTTGCTTTCCTCATGAGGGGAAAATCGTTAAGGTTGATCAATTGGACTATGCTCCAATCGATCCTCAAGCAACCTCCGACTCTACTGTTCCTTTGGTGGATAACCCTCGCCCGCCGACTGAGAATTTAGGAGTAGGGATGTATTCCTCATTGATGGGTACGTTTGATCTTCCCTCTCCTTTTGCAAGAATCAATGCTATTTCATCATCCAAGGAATCTTCTCGAGAGGAGTTCTTCCGAACTCATCATTTTTCCGACCCTTGGACCTTGCCTTCACCTACGACCACATTAGTTGAAGGGCAAGTTAATGGAATGGCGTTTCCTATATCTGCAGCTGAGCTTAGATATCAGGCTATCGTAGACTCTGCAGATAACCATTCTACTCCTTTTTCCGAAGAGGAGTTAGATGGTCATGTGGCCCCCGCTTGGAGCTTTGATTCTAACTCTGCCTTGGACTGCTTAGATTCGGTTCTACCTTCTGAAGAAGAAATCCTCGAAATTATGATGGGTATAGATCGACCTTGGGAAGACTTACACCATCGCTCATATTTTCTTCCTCCATTGCAGGAAGTAGAATCTAGATTCTCCGAGCTCGTTGGTAGTGATGTTTGTACGGTGTCGAACCCTTTGGCTCCAACACACGTGCGTGCCGAAGGTAATATGTCGGTAATCTCAAAAACGATACCTATAAACATCTCTAAGGATCCTAACATCATCGAGAATATCTTCATCGGAAGTGAGTGTTCCCCTGAAGAAATTCAAATTTATACCGACCTATTCAAGGAATACCGTGATGTATTTGCTTGGTCTTATGAGGAAATGCCCGGCATTGATCCTTCTATAGTCCAACATGAGATCAAGACGTATGAAAACGCAAAACCAATTCGTCAAAGGCTTCGGCCGGTTAACCCTAGGAAAGCAGCGGCTATCAAAGCTGAGGTTGAGAAGCTGTTAAGGGTGGGTTTTATATACCCTGTTCCTCTTACGGATTGGGTCTCGAATCCAGTCCCTGTGGACAAAAAGCAAGGAACAATCCGTGTATGCATCGATTTTAGGGACTTGAACAAGGCTTGTCCAAAAGACAAAAACCCCACGCCATTCATTGACCAGATTATCGACGAGTGTGCGGGTAATGAAATTTTTTCCTTCATGGACGGTTTTTCGGGTTATAATCAGATCTCCATTCGTCCTGAGGATCAGCATAAGACTGCCTTCATATGTCCCTGGGGTACCTTTGCATATCGAAAGATGCCCTTTGGTCTTAAAAATGCTGGAGCCACCTTTCAGCGGGCCATGTCTTACGCTTTCCACGACATCAAACATATCATCGAAGCATACTTAGATGATCTCGCTGCTCGTTCTCGAAAGAGGACTGATCATCCTAGTCATCTTCAATTAATCTTTGAGCGATGTCGTTTCTATAAAATCCGGTTGAATCCCAATAAGTGCGTTTTCGCGGTTACATCCGGTCGGTTGTTAGGGTTTATTGTGTCTAATGAAGGGATTCGGGTTGATCCCTTCAAGGTTGAGGCAATAGTTCAGTTGCCTCCCCCGTCTTCAATTCGTCAACTTCAAAGTCTTCAAGGGAAAGCCAATTTCTTAAGAAGGTTTATAGCAAACTATGCCGAGATCACAAAAGGGTTCATGCGTTTGCTACGGAAAGGAGTTCCATTCCTGTGGGACGACTTTGCGCAGCGGTCGTTTGATGCTTTGAAAAAGGCATTAGTCTCTGTCCCGCTTTTGAGTCCACCGGATTATGGTAGAGACTTCCTTTTATATCTCGCTGCAGCAGAATCTACCATTGGTATGGTTCTAGTTCAGGAAGACGATGCTCTTGTCGAGCACGTGATTTATTATTTGAGCCGAGGCTTGATAGGCCCTGAACTCCGCTATTCTCCAGTTGAGAAGTTGGCCTTGGCAGCGGTCCATGCTGTCCAGAGGCTCCGTCATTACATTTTGCTATGCAAAACTTTTGTCTTAGCGGCGGTCAATCCATTCCAATTTGTCCTCAGTAGGCGAGTGATTGGGGGCAAATATAATAGATGGATAGTCATTTTACAAGAATTCGACCTCGAGTTCTTGTCCGCCAAGTCTAAGAAATCTATGGTCTTCGCGGAGCTAATTTCTGAGCTTCCTTGTGGAGAGGATGTTGTTTATGAGGAAAGTTTACCCGACGAACATATATTCCTCATCTCTTCACAAGACCCTTGGTATGGAGATATCATTGTTTATCTCCAGACTTCGAAGTTTCCCTCTACTTCCTCCAAGGATGAACGTCGCAAGTTACGTCACCTGGCTAAAAACTATGTTATCATTGGTGACACTTTATACCGTCAAGGGGTTGATTCAATTCTTCGACGTTGTTTAACCTTAGAGGAAGCAAAGTCTGTTCTTAATGATTGCCACAGTGGAGCTTGTGGTGGTCATCTATCCGGGCTTGCTACAGCCCAGCGCATCTTACGTGCCGGCTACTTTTGGCCTTCACTCTTTAAGGACTGTGTGGAAGCGGTAAAACGCTGTCACCCGTGTCAAATTTTTACTCGCAAGATGCGCGCGCATCCAGCTCCCCTTTTTCCCGTTTTCACCGTCGGTCCCTTTACTAAGTGGGGTATTGATTTTACGACTTGTAATCCACCTTCAGCGGCAAATCACAAGTACATTATCGTGGCTGTAGACTACTTCACGAAGTGGGCTGAAGCCATGCCTACTTATAAGAACGACAGTGACACGGCAGCTTTGTTTCTTTTCAATCAAGTTATCTCAAGATTCGGTATCCCAAGAGAGATTGTCACTGACCATGGCAGTCATTTCCAAAATCAGCTAATGTCCGAATTGGCTTTTAAATTAGGTTTCCGTCAAGAGCATTCGTCTCCTTACTATCCTCAGGCCAATGGACAGGTCGAGGCGGTCAATAAAACTCTTAAGACGATACTCCAACGGACAATCGATAAAAATCGGTCCAATTGGCACATTATGTTGTATCCGGCTCTTTGGGCATACCGAACCTCCATTAAAACGGCTACTGGTTTTACTCCTTTTCAGTTAGTTTACGGGATGGAATCTATCTTTCCGGTCGAATGTGAAATTCCATCTCTGAGATTGGCTGTCGAGCTTCTTCCTGAGACTTCGAGTCTCGAGGAGCGCCTAGTTCACCTGGAACATCTCGATGAGCAGCGTCGAGATGCCGCCACGACGAATGAGGCCCATAAGAAAAGGGTCAAAACTCAGTATGATAAGTCTGTCCGACCTCGTGTCTTTTCTGAAGGTGACCTTGTCTTGGTCTATGACCAAGATAAGGACGCCTTGGGGGCAGGCAAATTCAAGCCTATGTGGTACGGTCCTTTCATTATCAAACGAGTCTTAGAAAAAGGATCGTATGAGTTAATTGATTTCGAAGGAAACAAGTTGGCGGAGCCCGGAAATGGGCTCTATTTAAAGAAGTATTTTGCTTAGTTTTACCAGGCAATGGCTTCTTTATATTTTATGTATATTTGTACATATCTTATTGAGCGTTTCCTGATATCAGCACTTTTTGGTCTGCTTTGGCAGGTGTTGATGGATGATTTGGTTTATTTTGGATTCGCCGATGGTGCTAGTCGGCACACTCGGAATCTTGCTTCCGCAGCTTGGGTACTTTATTACCCAACTGGTCAGTTGATGACATCGAGAGGTGTGTGTATCGGTCCTGCTTCAAACAATATGGCCGAGTATACAGCTGTTATCAATTTACTATCCGAGGCAATCTCTTATGGGATCGACTCGTTGGTAGTGTATCTTGATTCTCAATTGATAGTGTCTCAGTTAAATAACATTTATCAGGTTAGAGATCCATCATTATATCGCCAATATTTAAGGGTGAGGTTGTTGCAAAGATCATTTATTTACATTAATTATTTGCACATTCCAAGATCTCAAAATTGGTTAGCTGATTCTATCGCTAATCAAGCATTAGACTGGCATATCAATCATTCATCATCATAAAATCATGCATCAAAAAGTCAAACTGTATATATATATATATCGCAAAGCGTCTCGAGTGTACATATGTGTGTCCAAAATATACAAAATTGGGACTCAAATGCCCATAATCATGTCAGGCATATCTAATGCCTCGGCTCTGGATGAGCAGCTAAATAACTAACTATAGCAGTGGCCACGCGCCGAAAGACGCGAACCCAGTCACGTGGCATCCCAACCACATGACGCTGCATATCTGGAGGAAGGTCCTCTATCTCGGCCATCGGTACTTGGTAGCTCAATCTCGCCAAGTGTCGCTGGACGTTGTTGAGGGTCCTTTCCGCATTCGCAGCCTCCTCTTTGGCTCCTCGGCCACGCCGTCCATGCCGTGGGAATCCATCTGGTCGCACGGGCCCAATGTCTGGAACATGATCATCATATCAGTCATTTGAATCTCATCAAAAAATAATATACTTTTCAAAGTTCATCATTATACTTGAAAAATCCTAAAAATCATAAAATCATAAAAAATCAAAAAAATCTTACCGATCTCGCCCCATGCTGCATCTGGTGGCAACACTAAGTCAGGATCTCCTCGGAAATCCAGTCCAGCATAGGGGTAGTCGTCTATGGCGATGATCTGTTGCTCCCACGAAGCAAAAAAGTCGTCGTCGAATGCATTCCTGGGCACTTCCCCACCCCCCAGACGTTTCATCAAGTCAGCCCACCGGCCCATGCGTGGATCACGTGGACTACTGATGGGAACTGCTACCCTGGGGCGGAGTGCGGGAACCTTCTCGAAGAAAAAAGTACATAAAATGGTTCCGTACCCAAAGTTCTTGGTCTGTCCCCTCCTGATAGAAGCAAGCTGCTCCTTCATGTTGGCAAGTAGAGGAGTACACCAGTCAAACACCGTGGTGAGACAGTCCACTGCTACGCTCATGTTTACCCGTGATGCCTGATGTAGCGAAGATGATCCGTTCACTCGAGCTATGGTGAACAAGATTATCCGCAGTGACAAACTCGCCACGTGTGGGATCGAGATCTGACTCCCGACCTTTCGATGACCTGGGCAGTAAAGTTGTACATAGTCGTCTACACTGAGACTATTCCGGGTCCTGCCCCGGGAGTGTACTACCTCTCCCCTTCGGGAAAGGCCCGTGATGAAATATATATCTTCCACTTCTATCCTGAGTGGCATCTGATCAATCATAAAGGCTTCTTCCTCGACATCCCAATAATCAATAAGTCTCTCGAGCAGACGTACATTTGCTTTCATATTCGGCAACTTGAAGAATTTTAACAATCCGCATCCCCGTAAGGCATCTAATGCCTCATCATTGTCCATAACTTCATTATCTACAGCTGAGTGCTCTCTTTCACGCCATGTGAGAGTCATCCTGGAAGAAAAAATCATTTTCATCCATTAGTTTTATGTATAAAAATTTTTCGCTGCGCACACGCGGTTTACCCTCTACACAGTCGCGTGTAGGGCCGTCGTATACGCGATTTATATACATCCAACCCGCGTGTACGCCGCAGAGCGATTTTTTGCAAAAATCTAACGGTGAAACATTAATTAAACTTCCTAAAAACTATCACAATTGATTGCAAGACAAGTTTAGTGCTTACTTGGAAGTTTTCGGCAAGTTTGAACGGTGGAATAAGTCACGGGGAAAGTTTGCTCCTTTTGCTCCACAATTTGCTCTCCAAGTCAAACAGTGAAAATGGTAAGTCCAAAATTTCTTTTTATAAGTTTCGAAAATGCAAAATTTTTTCAAAATTTTATTTTGTTTGGTTTCATGTCACTTTTAACTTGGGAGCTTGGAATGTCGAGATTGAGTTGTTTTTCAGGACATTTTTGGACATTTTTCGACGGTTCGAGACGGTTCCATGACTGCTGACCCGTCATGGCAGGTATCGTGTTCTCACTGGCATATAGGTTAGGGACACCATTTTTCCGTTGCATTATGCATACTAGCCTCCATGTGACCGATACATCTGCCGTAGGGTCGACCCCATCATGTTATGGTTCGCAAGCCATTTTCACTCGCCGATTCTTTAAATCATGACATGATGGTAGAGCCATCCTTTTACATGGGCATCCTAGTTAGCACCTCACTGACATTTGTTGCCCATGCTGCTTCGTTTTGAGTAGGCTCGGGAGTCCTCTGTAGTCCCGCCATGACTTATGCGTTGAAGACTCATTCTTCTTTGCTTCTTCGTTTCGTTCTGACCTTATACCCCAGAGGCTCCTATGTGTGTTGAGTTGTACTTCTGCATTGCATGTTGACCATTTGCACCTTTTGGCCTATAGCCGGCTTCACTTGGACTCGTGTTTAAGCCCACTTTTGACCATGACGTCTGCAAAAATCAACCTTGCATACCCTTGACCTCTGCAGCTTGACATACCCAGACCCGTGGAAGGGACATACCTCTGAGTGTCACTGACCAGTTTTTCACCTCCCTGCATTGAGCATAGGAACGTTCCTTTCCCAGGAACTAGATCATCTATTTCACCGACACTCGTTCTTTCCACTGTACCATAGCATTCTTTTATTCTTTTTCCGGCTTATCAGAAAAAGACAAAAAAATTAAATATTCCAAAAAGAGCGAGAACACGGACATTATTTCCATTTATTGTTGGCAGCTAGAGTCAGTCGTGTCGCCCTTGAACAAAGCACTCAAAACAAAGTCTCCTCCGCATGGGTGGGATTTAGTTTGACTTAGGTAAGCCATAGCCTTGTTATCGAGTCAGTTCTCCCCCGATTGGTTATCTCTTCCAATCATATGGAGGGTTCGTTCGTGCCTCCTGCATGACGAACTTATACAGATTCATTATATGCTGCCACATAGTCACATTGAGTCGTGCTTTTGTTCAAGGGAAGTTAGCCTGAGTCGGCCTTTCTGCGGTGTCTCTTGACTCATTTTTCAGTCGGCCATCCCTGGTTGTCAGTGTCATGTCTATCATCACATCAGTTATATTGGTCCTTCACTCGTGCCGGTTTGAGAAGGTCCCCATTGACTTCTTGCTGGCGGGTCTTGTCCTTATCGATGACGACACATTGCTCTGAGGGCAGACCTAGAGACCGCACCCTGGCCCTATTTTCATTATTGATAGGTCACCTTGTGCTCAGCATCGATCAGTATCATGGGTCTTTGACTGAGTGGTTTCCCTTGTGTTCGACATCAGCATACATTATCACACATTGGGATTCGTGCAGTACCTTGGTTTCCATTTGACCCTATTGGTGGATACCTCGCCTCTGTGTCAGCTTTCATTATTGGTTGGTTCAGAGGGTTTCTGCCGTGCGCTAGCCACATCTTGTGTACGCCGGAAACGTACTTCGGTTGGGTTACTACATCTTTTTCGTCCGATTCCTTCCACATTATTGGCCTACGGGTTACACTCGCGCTAGATTGATGGAGGATGCCTTAATGCCTTCCTTCTAGCGGATCTTTCCCTATCGACTCCGACTCATTGCTCTGGGGAAAAGATCTAGAGTCCATTTGGCAGTACCTTGGGGTTTGCAGTCATTAGTGGCAGATTCCTCGCTATCGACAGTGGGAAACCATCATTGTCTCCTGATTGATAGATTCTTACAGGTGTTCGACTTCAGCTCATCTATTCACACTTGTTAGATTGTACTGGGTACCTTGACGCTCATTATCATTATCGGTGAGTAGTCTCGCGTTTGTTAACGGTATACATCAATGACCGGTAATCAAACGATTTCTCACATGGTCGACTTCAGATCATTTATTCCCATGGTGTAGAAATGTACCACGGCGGTCGGTGAAGACCTCAGGTTGTATCAGCATTCATTGGTTCACTTGACAGTTGCTCCTGTTGCTGCTAGTTGATACCACTCCACCTTATATGTTGCAGTCAGTCATGGCGACATTCTATATGCTGGCACCTGAGTTTGCAGTGTAGTACCATCCTATTCCATCATGTTCAGTTGGTACCTTATGGGATCAGTCTTTGATTTCAGTGATCCGTTGCATCTTTCAGCATCATTGACAGTTTTATATGTGATATTCAGACATGTACTTACTCATTATGATCAGATGATCCATTATGTATTTTACAGTCATTTATACTTGTATACTTAGTGGATCCGCTTGTACTTGATATGCGGACATGCTTTACTTTTCCTGAGCATGGGTATGCCCGCCTCAGACAGTGTTTCTTTCTGATCTCCTTTCGGTGGCTTGGCAGGCTGAATTCTGGTGAAGTCCTCCTCGGTTTTTCGGCAGAGTTCCTTTCCTTGTACTTACTTAATATATTTCGGCCATCATGTTCCCCTTCTGACCTCATACATTAGGGGGCATCTGTTATAGCTCCAAATCTCACTCTTATGGTTTGTGATGCTGCACTTATGGCCTAGGGCAACCCCTCCTTCCAGACCTGGTCCAAAAATTTAAAAAACAGTGTTTTATTCCCTATACGCAACTTTGCCCTGTGTTAAACGCGTGTACACGCGGGTCTGTTATACCCAACCCGCGTGTATCTATTAAAACACTTAAAAAAATATAATTTCCTCTTTTTCGGGCGGTGATCGCGGGTTTACCTGCTGGATCACCTGTTAGTGCCCGTGGGCCAACTGTTCCCAACCAACTCCTAACTAAAAAACTACTTTGGAGAGGGTATAAAAAGACATCAAAGGGAAGGCCAAGGGGAGAGAGAAAGGAGAGCAAGATTATTATGCTGAGATTTTTCCCTTAGACCAGGTCTGAAGTCCTTGGTGCATTCTGCACTTCCCCCATTTTGCATAGGAAACCCTTGTTTCCATGTGTATTGGTGATCATTCATCCTTGACATCATCATTGAGTAAGACTTGGAAGGAGCTCTTGTTGGAGGCTGGAGGCTGGAACGAATCCGGGAGGAAGCTTGCTTGGAGCCTGCTGAAGGTGTTCAGGTGATATCTTTCCGATATATGTACTTTATTTGCCTTTATATATAAAGAAACACGTCTTTGTTCCCGAATAATCTTTCTTTATGCTTATGAGATTCTTGTGTTGAATTCTTATGGAAGTGGTTACTTAAAGACTTTTTATAACTAACTTTATAGCATAAAGATGATTTATATATAAACTTCTATACATGTACTGTTGTGTTCTTTGATTTGTTTGTCTTGCAGGTCAAAGAAAGAAGAAGGGAACTCCAAGAAGGGTTTGCACCCTAACGGTCTTCTCGAACGTAGGACCTTAGGTATGTACCCTAAACATTAGGATTTGCTTAAAAGTAAAAAAGATGGCTGTGTGTGTGTGTTTCTTTGTATAAGCAATTTTCAGTCTGGTAGAGTCTTAGCCCAAAGGACCCTAGGGGTACTTTCCCTTCAACCAGTCACTGTATAATTTAGCTCAGCCTTTGACAAGTTCTTACTAATAAAATAGATGGCATAAGACAGTTTTTCCTCTACCTGACCTAAGGCTGGTCCTATGGCTTTGTGTGAGGCATCAACAAGAATATGACAGGGGATGGCCCAGTTTGGGCCTTGGAGAATTGGTGCAGTGGTTAACTTACCCTTTAGAATGTCTAAGGCCTCTTGATAGCTTTTTGACCATATAAACTCCGAATATTTGGCCAACAACCCAAATAAAGGAGAGGCAAATTTGTTGAAGTTCTTTATAAACCTTCCGTAGTATCTAGCTATCCCTAAGAAACTCCTAACATCTCTCTACTTTTGAGGAGGTGGGATCCTTTGGATGATGGCTATTTTGTTCAGGTCCACCTGTAGTACTTACTGAGATATTGAATGACCTAACATGGTCCCTTTAGTCATTAAGAATTCACATTTTTCACGACTAAGAGACAGGTTCATTTCAATGCATTTGTGCAGTACTTTGCCTAGGTTAGTCAGGGCTTATTGAAAATCACATCCATATGGTGTAAAATCATCCATATAAATTTCCACCACATCATGGACTAATTTAGTGAAAATAATCAAGACTGCTCTCTGGAAAGTGGCAGGAGCATTGCATAGGCCAAAAGGAAGGACCCTATAGGCAAAAGTACCCCAAGAATAGGTGAATGTGGTCTTATCCTGGTCTTTTGGGTAGATTTTGATTTGGTTTTACCCAGTGAATCCATCTAGGAATGAAAAAAATATTTTACCTACCAAGCCATCTAACACTTGGTCAATGAAGGGTAGAGGAAAGTGATCCTTCTTTGTGGCTTTGTTCAACTCCCTGTAATCGACACAAATCCTCCACCTACCATTTTTCCTAGGAACTAACACTAAAGGGGAGACCCACTTACTATCAGAGATAGGGTAAATGAATCTTGCATCTAGCATTTTTTGTAGTTCTTCTTTGACTATATCTTTAAGAGATTGATTCATCCTCCTTTCTAGTTGTCAGACCAGCTTGCAACATTCTTTGATGTATATGTGGTGCATACACACTGAGGGGTGTACTCCCTTCATTTCCTTGTAACTCCAAGTGAAGGATTCTAGGTTTTCCTTTAACATGTTGCATAGCTTCTCCTCTTCGAGAGTAGAAAGAGATGGAATAATTTTCAAGGTTTTCTCTGGGCCACATTCTATGGTTTTGACATAGAATGGGTTGGAATCGTCCAAGCATAAGTCAATTGGATGACTGTTCTGGGTTTCCCTTACTTCTTCTTCTAATGGTAATGAACTAATAGTTAGACTTTGGAGGAGGTGTTCAATCAAGTGATCCTCATCTTGTTTTCCTCCTCTCGTGGTTTCTTCCAAATCATAAAGTTGGGTGGAATAAACCTCATCTTCTTCCTCCTCCTCCAACCATAAAGGTAAATCATGCTCTAGAGACGTTTGAGCAGGAGGGTACAGGACTAACTGCTTGGAAATATCCCCATTCTTGATGGTCATATTTCCAGCTCTACAGCTAATGTAAGCTTCGTTTGTGGCCAACCATGGCCTCCCAAGGATGAGAGCATAACCAGTAAGCTTAGCCTTACGCTGGAGAACTAGAAAATCTGTAGGGTACTCCTAGGAGTTAATGGACACCATCACATCCTCCACAATTCCCTCAGGGGTTACCATGGAATGATCTACAAGTTATAAAAATATTGTGGTCTTCCTCAGTGACCCTTGGAGGTTGAGCTTGAGCATGGTGTCCTTTGTCATCAAATTAACAGTAGCCCCAAGATCGATTAGAGTGTGTGGGACAATGGTTCCATTAATGTGCACATCTACTCTAGGGCTTCCAGGGTCCAAATATTTTGGACATATTACCTGCCCCAGCTTTAAGTTGGATAGCTGCCCAATGACATTAATGGTAGGGGCATCCATTTTTCACCTCCCTGGATGATTGAAGCATTTCTCCTTAATCAACTTATTGTAAATGGGAACATCTTTTATTTCCTGCAGAAGAGGGATCTTTACACATAGATTTTTCAATTCTCCCAGAAGTTCATTTTTTTCTAGGGTATGCTATAGTGCTTGGGCTATTCTCTCAGGAAAGGGTGGATTTACTTTAAGTTTGTTTTCCTCTATTTCTTCCTCAAACTCCATAGGTAGAAGGGGAGGTTGGTTATCCAGGAGAACTCTCCCAGATCTCAGGTTAATCTCCTGGATCTCTATAACATAAGCTAGATATGATGTCTCTCCACTGCATACTTGCTAAGCCTGCCTATTGTTTGGGTTCAGATTTGTGTGGGCAGGCATCTGGGGTTGCTTGGGTGGAACAAAGTGTAGGAGTTGTGGTTGGGTAGGTGGTGGAGGCAATAGAGCTGGGGCATTGTTGTATTGGGGCCTCCACCCCTCAAGTGGTGTATTCCATTGAGGTTGTGGCAGAGCGTAAGGTTGAAATGACTGGCTAGTTGGCTAGGAATGATACTGAGATGCATAACAAAAAGGAGGGGATGTAGACCATGAAGGATGAGTAGTGGGTCCCCAAGAAGGTATATTTGTGGTTTAGTTGGGGTTTTAATATGCATGGGATGACCCTTGCATGCCCTGCTGGCATGGTCTAGGCTAAGGAGGTCTCCTTTGGTTAATGTAGAAAAGTTGCTCAGTGACCCCTTCAGCTCCTTGATATACAACTTCAAGTCAGAGTAAAGAAGGGCACTTATCTATGGAGTGGTTTTCTTCACAGACCGAGCAAATTTCAATACAGTTCAATAGAAATTAGTTCCCAGGATTCCTCCTAGTGCATCTAGGACAAAAGATGGCCAAGGCTCTCTCTACTTCCTCCTGCTTCCTTTCAATATTCATGGTGTCCATTTTCAAGGCAAGGGTTTGCAGCATATCACTTTTGAAATCTTCTAGCATATTTCCAATTTCACCCTTGATGGATGAGTTGGAAGATGATGTGCTGGCCATAGGTTGACTACCCCTACCCTTTTTCCTAGCTGCCCTAGAATGGTTTCTAAAGACAGTCTTGCCTGTTGTTACTGTTCATCCAGCGAGAGACTCAAGGGGTTCCAAGCCAGACTTCTATAGAGTTAGAAGAAGCTTGATTCTTTGATGGAAGAAGAGAAAATCTACTCTAAGAGAGCTACTCTATTGCAGTAATGAAGAAAACAACATGTAATGCTAAATCACACCATATCTTAATTAACCATTTAAACAACTATGCTAAGTGGAATTGCTAAATAAACACTAAAAAAATGCTACTATCTAAGCTGCAGAAGTAAAGAGAATCAAACCATACTAGAGTGTCAGCAAAAAAACTAAAATAAATCTATTTTCACCTTTTTTTAAAAGGAAAAATCAAGTATGCAAATTAATTGTTCTTGTGGATGTGATAGGTGAATGGAAGGTGATTGTTATAGACATATTTGGGCACTGCAACCCCAAACTCATATGTCCATAAACTAAGGACTCCTTAAGTCCCTAAAAGTGTTGCTTCATACCTTAAAGGATCATGGTCAGGTGATTACATCATTTCCCAGAAGTTCCACCTGAAAAACTACTCAGAACTAGCCAAAACTGGACCATACATGCTGCTCCATGGACAAGGTGCGATGCATACTGAAATGGCCTTCTGTGGGGTGCGATAAGCGAGAATAGACAAATGGTAGAGACAGTTTGCAAGGTGGATGATCATGGAATCTTCCAAAAACTTATCCTGTGACACTTGCCTCTCTGAATTCGCCCAGGGATGAGTAAGAGATCATGAAATCTCCAAGTGGAACCAAAAACTATCAGTGGAATGACACTAATAAAAAACCCAGAGCTGACTCACACCCTTGTAAGACATCTATATATGGATCACTCATCTAAGAGATCTGGGGGCTGAAATTTTGTATTTTGTAAGGAAGAGCTGTTGGTTTTTTGAGAAGAGACATTACATTGTTGGGTGATTTGCTTGTTGATGAGGTGAAGAGGGCTTCTACAACTGGGAGGATGATGTTGGATCAGAAAACTGGGTTGTAATACTCTCTTACATTACTATTATTAGATTTCTTTGAGTTTTCCTCCATATGATCATGTATTTGTGAATGTTGTTGTTTATGAATGCAATTGTATGGTCAATGTGTTTTTTATTCCATATTGGTTATGATGTTTTAGATAGAGATGCTTTGATAGTTTGTTGTTACTTTGACTCTACAGGTACTCTTTGAAGCGGGACAAGTAGGAGAGGAGTGGCAAATTCTATCAAGGAAAGGAGAAATCAAGCTAGGATCAAAGTGAAGGATCCAGGTTGGTCCTCTATTCTTCTCTTCCATCTATCACACTTAAAGGAACTCTTGAAAAGCTTTCATTGTTTGTTTGTCACGATCATTGTTCGATGATCGTGACAAGGGTGGAGAGCCTAAAGTTTTCTAGCAACTCATTGACATGATACAGATAGATGCTCCTTCATCAATTATTGTTCGATGAACAGTTTTGTTGAGGGATTTCACCTGTATGAGGAAAGTGAGTTGTGATGGTAACTGAGGTTCGTATCCTTTATGATTAAAGGCTACTAGATTGGAATCCACTAGATCAATCCCACCTATCTCTGATAGAAAAGCCTATTTTTTGGATGGGCAATTCTGTAGTACTTCAAGTGTCGACATGGCAGATGGTGATTGGGCCAGATCCTCCACTATATTATAATTTTGTGCTGCTAGAGCACGAGGATTAAATGTCGATTTATGTACTACTCCCTTAGGTCATTTTATTGTTAATTCAAGAATGATTGGTGGAACAACTTCTAACGAAGTTGTTGTTGAACTGTTGGGTTGATCTATAGCCTTGTCGTTCGACGATTGTGGATTTCCATAATCTTTATTCCTTGTAGATATCAAAGCATCATTTTGCTGTTTTGAGATGGATAGCATAAGCACTTGGGATGGGGAAGCATGATCACTAGTAACCAGGTTAGTTTCTGGATTTGGAAACGGATTAGTCAGTATCGCTGAGGTATTTGAAGTCTTTTTGAAAAACTTCTTGACTTCAGCTTGATGTGGACAATCTTTTGTGTAATGGTTCTAATCACATATGAAACATGGTTGATTAGGTTTCTTCTTTCCAGTAGGGTTTCTAGAAGGTTTCTCAGTATTCGAATCCTCCTGTTTCTTCTTTTTGTTTGTCCCTCTCTTCTTGCCCCCTGATTGCTTAGCATTTTTGCCTTTGTCGGTTGACACGGCATTGACCTCTTAGGCGAGACATTCCTCATCTGCTTTTTGACTAGAAACCATATGGGCTTTCTTAGATGTAGCCTTTGCGGTTTCGTGCTTGTCGTACCTATCACTCCATCACCATCATGAGAGTCTTTGTTTGATTTAGGAGGAGGAGGAACGGAAAATTCTGGTCTAGAAGCATCATGAATTTTGTCATAGAGCGTGCTAGACTGAGTATAGATCAAGTGAAAATATTGCGCATGAGCAATGCCCTCAGCCACATCCTCTGTAATAGAGGGTAACAATGACTTTATAAACCATTCATCTAAAAGTTGATCCGGAACATACATCTTCACCATTCTTCGACGATGCTTCCACTCATGAATACGATCAAATATGTGAGTGGCTGTCATCTTTTTAAAGTTGGTAAGGAGTTCTGTCCCTGTTTCGTACCTTATGGGTAACTAAAAATGGGTTAAAAAGGTAGTGGCAATGGTGCTGGAGTTATCAAACGAAGCTCTAGGAAATTCTATATACCATTTAGCTACGAGACTAGTTAACGTTCACTGAAAAAAGCGAAGCCTAATCGAATCATCATTTAGGGTGTTGGGTGAACACCACAAATGGAATGCCATTACATGATTCGATGGATCTTCACCTGGATTTCCATTGAATTTTGGAATATCAGAGGGAAGTTTATGAGGAATTGCAGGCCACCAAGGGGCTTAAGCTATTGGATCATTCATCAAATAGTTTAGATCTGGTAATTCTAGAGTTGCCACAAAGCACAACTATTGATTCAGGTTAGGTGAAGCACACCCACGATAAGATGGAATCACCTGAGCAGTAGGTCTTTGCATACCAACATACTGTATTTGATGCTGGTAACTTTGATAAGGTTGATGGGCATAACCATTATAGTATGGTTGTTGATAACCGCTTTGGAAATGTGGTTGCCCATTAATTACAAAGACTTGTTGTTCAAGTCTTTGGTATGATTTCTGGAATCGCGGTTGTTGGTATTGAACCAGCCATGGTTGTTGGACCATTTGCTGTTGTCCAATACTGGATGATTGACCAAGATGCAGAGTCATAGTACCTATTTGAGCCTGAGTCGCTCCAGATAAGGAGGCACTAACCTGAGGTTGTGCTTGAATCACTGAGATGAGAGGCTGATGTATTGTAATCTAAGAAACTTTAGGGTCATCATCATTATCGGTGATTCCTCTCGCGTCTATTAACAGCTTACATCATTGGATGGTAATCAGGCGATGCCTTTCCATGTTCGACTTCAGAACATCTTTTCACATGGATCGACTTGTACATCAGGCAAAGATTGTACGTGTTTTGAAGACCTTGGATCTAGTTTCATCCATTTGGGCCGCGATATATTCAGGAAAATAAAGACATCAATTGTACACAGAAGCTACACAGATAGTCATCTAGTCAGGGAAGATGACTCTTCATGTGAAGAATCACAAGTCTATAACAACAGATGATTGTCTGTCCTATGTACATGAAAATGAATTTATAAAGCTGAGCATGGGAATGCCTGCCTCAGCCAGATCATGAAAATAATATGATGATGATGTATTGTATTGTATCTTATACAGGTCACCTTCCAGTACGAATACCTCGGATCCTCATGAATAAAGCATTTCACCCGACATTAGAAGATGTACGACCTCATTCTTTAAGGGGCATCTGTTATAGACATATTTGGGCACTGCAACCTAAAACTCATATGTCCATAAAATAAGGACTCCTTAAGTCCCTAATAGTGTTGCTTCATACCCCAAAGGATCATGGTCAGCTGATTACATCATTTCCCACAAGTTCCACTTGAAAAACTACTCAGAACTGGCCAAAACTAGACCATACAAGCTGCTCCATGGACAAGATGCGATGCATACTAACTTCCTAACTGGCCAGGTGTGATGCATACTGAAATGGCCTTCTGTGGGGTGCAATGAGCGAGAATAGACAAATGGCAGAGACAATTTGCAAGGTGGATGATCATGGAATCTTCCAGAAACTTCTCCTATGACACTTGCCTCTCTGAATTATCCCAGGGATGAGTAAGATATCATGAAATCTCCAAGTGGAACCAAGAACTATCAGTGGAATGACACTAATCAAAAACCTAGAGCTGACTCACACCCTTGAAAGACATCTATATATGGATCACTCATCTAAGAGATCTGGAGGCTAGAATTTTGTATTTTGTAAGGATGTGTTGCTGGTTTGTTGAGAAGAGACATTGCATTGTTGGGTGATTTGCTTGCTCATGAGGTGAAGAGGGCTTCTACAACTAGGAGGATGATGCTGGATTAGACAGTTGGGTCATAATCCTCTCTTACATTACTATTAATAAAGTTCTTTGAGTTTTCTTCCATATGATCTTGTATTTGTGAATCTTATTGTTTATGAATGCAATTGTATGGTCAATGTGTTTCTGATTCCATATTGGTTATGATGTTTTAGATAGAGATGATTTGATAGTTTGCTATTACTTTGACTCTACAGGTACTCTTTGAAGCACGACAAGTAGGAGAGGAGTGGTAAATTCTATCAAGGAAAGGAGAAATCAAGCTAGGATCAAAGTGAAGGATCCAGGTTGATCCTCTATTCTTCTCTTCCATCTATCACACTTAAAGGAACTCTTGAAAAGCTTTCATTGTTTGTTTCTAAGATAGCTACCCATCTAAGTGGGACTAGCAGTTTGAATCAACGCTAGCTTTCCATGAAATAGTGATGGAGGATGGCTAGAAGGTTTATGGAGTGGTTGGATGGTGTGGAAGGGTCCTAGGAGGATTTGTGTGACTTCCTAGAGGTTTCCCATCAATTCGGCCTCAAAACATGCCTTTTCAGGAAAACCTACAAGATGTACTAGAAACCTACAGGATGATCCTATAGGAATTATAGGAAACCTACACGATACAACCGAGAGATAATTGTGAGGTGTTGGAGGTGTTGGGAAGCTTGGGAAAGGTGTATGATGACTACAATGGGGTGTTAGAAATTCTAGGAGCACTCATGAGTCAATATACAAGATAAGAGATGGCTAGATTGGCTCAATGTAACTAGGGGAATTTCAATGAAAAATGATAAAAAAAACTAGTGAGCATGATGGTGGAACAAGAGATGGCTAAGGTGGATGAAGTGGAAGGTGGCTACTAGTGATGAATTTTGAGTCTCCTCCTGAAGTACTTTCTTGTCTTAAAACATGTGTGTCTTCCAAGAACTATGCAACAAGATACATTTTCATAAACTAGAAAAGCATGAATCAATTTCCTATATTGTGCATCAAGAAAGTTGCTGAAGGGAATGAAATCATGAGTGATATCTTATTGAATAAATGGAGATGGAAAAAGATGACAATGAAATCTTCCTTGCAACATGAACCAAATACTGAATCAAAGACAAAAAACACCAAAGCTCATGCAAGAACTAGAAATTTGTGTTTTTGGGGCTACTGAAGGGTCCTTTCCTCAAGTCATGATCCCAGAGGGAGGAAGTGAGGCTGAGAAACCTGATGAAACCCTTATGGTGGTCCCTTTTTCCGCTTGCTAACCTGCTACTTGAAATAAGGCACAAATGGAAGCAAACTATCACACAACCAATCTAATCTACACTGTTGTAATGGAAATGCATCTACTAAGAAAATGAACAATTAAACTATGAATTTATACTAGCAGACATGTACAATAAAGAGGAGCCTTGGATACTAGGGTTGGGCCCTAACCCAAGAGCTTCAGCCCTTTGAGTTAACTTAGTGCTGGCTCAAAGAAAAACTCATTCTTATTACCAAAACAATGGATTACATAAAAAACAGTCACAAGTCTTGCAGCTCAAAAATAGAGTAGAGTTTTACAATCAAAAAATCTGAATCCTATTGAGGTCCTAGGCCTCTCTAATTATACATCTAAAGTCTCCAATGACTTCCTTAAAATTAGAGAGGCTCGGCTCCCAAACTCAAGATAAATTGGTGCTTTGTCTTTCACTTGCTCGGCTTCCTTCTAGTCCTCTTGATTTGGCTGTTTGCACTCCGAGCTGATGGAGGAATATTCGAATGGAGGGGTAGTAAATGAGGAGGATTTACCTCCTATAATCCCTCTCCCTTGTCCCATTTTAGTTTTGACCATGGTCTTTGCCAAATTTCCTTGCTTTTATCCTTTAATCTTGCATTAAATGCACATTAGACCACAAAGAAAAATATCCAACTCTAACTCATCTCATAAACAAAATATAATCAAAAGTATGCAATAAGTTATGAGAATAGTTGGTTTGAATAAGCTAGGAGGTGAATTAAGGCCCATATAATTACCCAATGATGAGGCTCATCGAAGTGGTATTGATAAAAAATTGTATCGGCCGATATTATTGAAACAAAGCTTAGTTTTCACAAGTTAATGATATCCATGGTAATGTGGGGGTGAATATCCATGGTTAAGAATCTTGTGATATTATTATAAAATATTTTGGTTGTGAAATAAGTTATGGTTTTTGGGCATGTGTTATTGATAAGACATGGTATTGGCCCATGCTATTGTAACAAAGCCAACCCAACATCTAAATGTTGATGGTCATCCCCGATATCACTTTTAATTTTTTTCTATTTATTTAATCTCTAGCTTCTTTAGTAATTAGTCCCAACTTTCTAATGGGGGCTCCGTAGAGAAGTCCAAATTATGTAATGGAACCTCTATGGAATGATGGATTCGAAGGGAAACCAATGAAAAAAATTTAACGTGAGGGAATTGACTATCCAACCATAGCCATCAAATTTGAATATAAACCACATAACAATTTAAATTAGTTTTCCAATAAAAAATGGCACTGTCTACCAAGGTCATAGCTAGGATGGCCAAGAATGTGTGGGGATGGCCCAAAATTGGTCTAGATCTTGCAAAAAAAAATTCCCAGTAAAATTATTTGAATTATATTTTTACTGGGGAAATTCTAAAACCCTATGTTACCTAAATTCTTGAAAATCCCAAAATTCGCGTGGATCTTGCAAAAAAATTCCTAGTAAAATTGTTTGAATTATATTTTTATCGGGGAAATTTTAAAACCTTATGTTACCTAAATTCTTGAAAATCCTAAAATTGGCCTGGATATTGCAAAAAAAATTCCCAGTACAATTGTTTGAATTATATTTTTATAGGGGAAATGGTAAAACCCTATGTTACCTAAATTCTTGAAAATCCATAACTATAACTTGGATTTACAAAGTATTTTGTAAGAACCATAGGAAGGGTATATTATTCATAATAATTTTAAAAACCACTTTACATTTTCAGCTACCAAAAATATACAAATTGTTATAGAAGAGTCAAGAAATACTTGAGAAGGGATCACATGAAGAAGGCATTGCTCTTCTCAAACACATATTACTCCAATATTTGCGGTTTAAGCACTCCGCGAATCGCTTTATCATTATCATCATCATTCACTAGTGGTTACCAAGGGTTTTATGAATGTTGTATTCAGACTCTCGGTGAAACCCGAAAACAAGTTTCTATTCATACTTCCTGATGCCTTTTCTCTTCAAATTATTTATGGGTAATTTTTTTTTAGTGGGAACAAAATATTTTCTCCAGAGAAAAAAATCATTTCATTGTGTTTGCATTGTTTTTTATTGTTCACAACAAAATTTAATGTGATTTGGGTAATTTGAGATCAAATCTATATAGGTGCTTATGATTTCTTGTAGATATCATGTGATGTGATGTGATTTTTATTCATTGAAGATGTGCTTTGACTGTAATACGAGGAATCCCACATGGGCATTGGTCATTTATGGGATTTTCATTTTCTTGGATTGTTCTACATCTCATGATAGTTTTGGTGTTCACATTAGATTTGTCATGTATGTATTTTAATCTTTACTACTCAAATTGAAATGTGTATTTCTTTTTTTACGCACTAAAATTGCTTAGGGGTGCTTATCCACTTTGTGCTTCCTTCTTGTATTTGTGATGTCTGTAAGAAAATTAATTAAAAGTAAAGTAGCATATTCTGTTTTGAGGGATTTGTTGAATTTGTGTTGTCTTCTACACAACAAGTTTTTTAAATTAAAATTAATATGACATATCCCTTTTTGAGGATTTTGTTTAGCATGAGTGCCACTATCTCCTTGTAATGCATATGAAATGATACATTACAGATTTCTATGTTAAAATTTCACATTGGTAAAGATGGTGTTCTAATATTTAGCATAGCACAATAGTATTTATCATAGGAGGACCTTCATAACATATTTTCCGCTACAGTCAACTACAAGAGAGATATGCCTTGGTATTCTCATCAGCTTAAGGCATAGCTTTTAATTTCTATAATTGTAACACACTGTCCCTCATTTAGGCACTAAAATTGCTTAGAGGTACTTTTGTGTTTTTTGTTTCCCTATTGTCTTTGTGATATCATTTTAATTGCAAGATAACTTAAAATAAAAAATTTAAGTGACATATATTTCCAGGTGGATTTTGATATGTATTAATGACATTATCTCCTTGTAATGTATATTGGATGATACATTGTAAATTGCTCTGTTTAAGTGCATATTAGTGAAGGCTACATTATGATATTTAGCTTAACATAATAGTGATTAACATTGGACAGTCATGACGGATATGTTGATAAAATTAATAGCAATTAATAAACACAACATTTCATCATTTAAGAGGGTATACATTTGGATAACACAATTGGATGTGGTGGTTTTGAACATCTCATGGTGTATATCCCTACATGTAGGCTCATCAAATACTACAGTGCTAGGTGCATATTCGTTGTCTACAATCAAATAGGTGAGTGCCCTATTTCATGTAAAAGTTTGTATATGGTAGGAGATATGTCACATTTGAATTATGATGTTTATGTGTTGTAACTAGTTATTGCATTTTTTACTTGGAGACAAAACAATATTATCTACCACTAATCAACATGGAAAGATACCACCTAAGACTGAATTTTTTTGTTAGTGATGTACTATTTTTTAAAAATTGATTGAATTTTACTAGATTGATGAGGGGACCTTGAAAATCTATTTTCGCTGAATCCACCAAGAGCTTCCACCTAGGACTTTTACCTAGTGCCACCCATTTCAAATTTGTGCCATTCGGGTGGGGTAAAGCACATTGAAATGGAATCTTGGTGGAAAAATTAATTTCCCATTGACTTGAACAATGCACTAATACCTCATTGCCAAGAAGAGATGGTTTATGAATGACCCTATCAGAGAAATTTGGTGCATGTATTAGTAGGCAAGACATTGTAGACCAGAGGTGTGAAGGTGCCTACTCAAATGCATGGTGTGTTTTTGGTAATGTGGATTCATGGATGGGATATTACATTGGTTATAGTCTATGAAGAATAACACATGTGATTGGCTGATTAAGTCCACTTTATGTTATCTCTATTGTGTTTTAACATAAATTTAACTTTTTTTCTTGCTCACCTTTAGTTTTCTTGAATGTTTCCTATACTATTTTAGGACTATTGTCTCTAAGATCCCTTTGGGTCATTTGTTTGTATTATGGTTGGGATAGAGCGAACATGGCTTAAGATATCAACAATTTCTCATAATAAAAACTTTCTTAATTGATTTGTCTATATTTAGTTTCTTTTTTGCTCTTTATTTCTCCAGTTTCTATGATATTAGCTTTGTAATGAAACCATTAGATAATATCCTCTCTTTGTAGTTTTCCAACTAAATATATTGAAATTTTCCATTGCATTGAGAGATGCATTCTATAATCTACCTCTCTAGTATGTCAAAAACCATAAATATATATAAATTTGATATATTATTAATAAAATATAAACCAATGTAGATTTGTATTAACCATGTATCTATCATGTGGTGAGATGCATGGTGTAAACATTTTTTAGGGTGCAAAAACTTGAGGAAAGGTTCACACTTCAAAGGATTTTGTCTATCTTGGTGCTTGACATATCTAGGGTTAAGATAGATCTATGCAGGGTGATTTGAATTATGATACAAATAAATATCACTTTTTGATATATTCATCTCCATCTCTCTCAACCATGTTTGACATTTTTCTTATTTCCTGTTTTGGTTGGCTCCCTAGATTATGACCACATTTCTGCTTGTTTATTACAATATACTGTTCATATTTCTTGCAAACAATATCATATTAATCACCTTAGTCCTAGAGCATACACATTTTTATGTCAGAATGAAATCATCAAAATATTTTAGATATGTGTTATAGTTGTGGATGAGAGCATACACAATGGAATAAGAGAAGAAAAATGGAAATATAATGAATAGAGGGAATGTGTTGAATGTTGGAAAATATCACCAGTAAGTATCTCCACTAAGGAGCATTACTAATCCAAATTCACACTTTGTTACATAATAAAAATAAGGTTTAAGAACATTCATTGTGGTTACTTGTAAAGAAAAAAATTAAAATTAGTGGATCTAATTTTTTAGCATTGACCAGTCCTAGCTTCATTCTATTAGGGCCTTCCCAAATATCTCTTGGTAACAACCAACTACTCCTACAAGCTATAACATTGATCCATAGAAATCTATAATCATTAATGCCCTTCAGATTGTTGGGTATGTGTTAATGTCATATATGTTAGGGGAAATGAGATCATACACAATTGAGATACAACAAAAAAGATTATCTGTCAAGATGCTAAAAAATTAGTTGGAAATGGTATAATATGATGGTAAGTATAATTTATCACTCTCATAAAATTTAATATCCCTTTCACACACAAAAATAAATTTATCCACACAAAGGAACAAGTTCATGTAGCAGAACTTCAAATATCCACCGGGTTGGTTTTGGATAACTTTAATGATGTCAGTTGAGTGTAGTTGACTCATTTTCTTCCAACAATAAATAAATATGGGTTGGAATAATATAATTAGTCATTTTTTTGCATAATGAATGTTTTCTTTTCAGGCCTATTTTTTTCTTATCTAAAACTCCACTAAGGAAAACTCAAATTATGCACATGCAGGAAAACATAAATCAAGAAAATGAAAGTTGACAACTCAGCTTATGTAGCAACTAATTCCTCCAATACCTATTGCGATTTTTCATGGAAAGGAAAGTGTGGAATATGAGAATGAAACATATACTCTTTCTAAAACAGCCTTGCGAGATGCATGCAATTTATCTTCCACATCAAGTAGAGATATGGGAAAGAAAGCTGAAAATTAAAAATTGTATGTATCTAGTTAGCTTCACTTAGAATAATCAATTAACTATATTAAAATTAGGATTTTGTTAGTTCTACCTATAGTTCTATGTCCACTCTATTGTTTTGTAATATTGACCATCTCTATTAAGATTCTTTTTCTATCTGAAATATGCAAGTTTTCCTTTTAACATGAAGTCTTCTAAGAAATATTTTATACAATTTTTTACTTCACTGAATTATCTATTACATGGTCAAACTATATTTTTTCAGTACAAGAAGAATTTTATGAAAATCAATGAAATTCACAACTTCATTTGGCAAGGCCTCTGGGAAGCTTCAAAAACCTAAAATATTGAATGTGAATTATGTATTGAGGATATCAGAAAGCTTCATGGATAGAGAAAATAATTTGGAAGATGAGTTATCCAAGTAGTATTTCTCTTTGAATAAGACCACTAGTTGCAGTGGATTGTCAATATAATTTATAGTTGTTTATCAAGCTTTAACAAAAGGCTTATCCTCTTTTGATTGATTATTAATTGATGGATTTGTTATTTCTACTTTTTGCTCTTTCTTGAATTTTTTGTGCTAACTAGTTGGAACTAATTGAGGATCAAACATTTATGGTATTGATGTAATATGTTAAATTATTGTTTGTATTGAATCAATTATTTGTTTTCAAAGATGAATCGATGTGTTATATCTTAACAATTACAAGTATGGTAAATATGGGAAAACTATTGGTGCTTTGCATGTAAATCTGCAAAATAGATCAAAACTACTCTTATTTTATCTTTTCATTATAATGATCACTGATGTTTTGAGTTTGAGTGATTGAGGATGGCCACAGGTGTTCCCTCAAATTGGAAGTTTGGTGTTGGAATTCAATGTGTATTTTTTATTCAAGAATCATATAGCAACTAGAATCTAAAAGTTACATTCCAAAATAATACTATTTGGGGGATTACTAGTAGTGATTTCTACATATTTTCGATGTTGGAAATTTGCTCCAAATCACAGCTAATATATTGTACCACAGGTTAGGAAAATAATGGGAAGGGAATTGTCTTTGCAATTTATCCACTTATCTTGTAGTGAACCATAAATATAAGCAAAAAATTAATAATTTGATATAAACTAGTTGGCTTATTCATATGTGATAATGGACCCAAATAGTAGTTCTTATCTAAATAAATGCTCATCATACTTGGGAATTCTTGAAATCATCAACCTCCAACCTCGGACTTATTCACTTATCCTTCTACGTTGTTCAATTATATACATGTATACAAGGCTATCCTATTATTGTATCCTTTTACTTCATTTCATTTTATTCTAGACTTAGCTTTGGCTTTTTCTAGCATGTAACTTGGTTGGCATGATTGTGCCTACAATTCCATGAAGGTTCAATACTAATTTTACTAAGGTGTTATTTTATATGGTGATGTTTTACATGCTTTGTCTATATAGTTCATCTAGCCACATAATGGCCACTATTGCCCAACTGAGGAAAACTTGTTCGAGTTTCTTGCTTTTATGGGGAAAAATGGCTTTGATAATATTTCTAATGTTATGGTATATATCATATAAATCCTTTATAGTCTACTTTATTTTATATTCCAGTGCTCGTCATCTTTCATGTATTATACTCTTCATTGTATCTTCTTTATTTTTGAGAAAAGGGACTCAGTATTCATGGTAAGAAGCAAGAATTGAAGAAAGAGGAGAAAAATAACAATGGAGCAACAAAATGAGAATTAAAGAGAGAGAAGAGAACTGGTCTAGTGGTACTTGTAGAGCCAATATCCCACATAAGACACACACAAAGACTGATGGTCAAGTCCTCATAGTTGGTGAATTCACCTGTAATGCCTTAACAACAAAATGATAATGTTTTGAAGTGATGAAATAATATTTCATGTGTAAATTTTACTCCAACCAATATTAAGTTGGAAACTCATATTGTAATACTTGACATTTTATATAATATAATTTTCGTGGTTGAGATTATTTATAGTTGCACTTGGTAATATCTAGCATTATAATTGACATTTGTAACTTTGTGTTTTCATATTACATGAACATGTACATTGTATGGCATTTTTTTTTAATTTAGTTGCAAAATCACACTAATTAATTTATGTTGATTAATAATGAATGCATAAAATCAATCTAAAACTACTAAATTAGTAGTTTATGTTGATTAATGATGATCAAAAATAAAATGAATATATGACTAAATTAGTTGCTTGTAATGGTTGTTAATGAAAGTAAATGAAATGACTATGAACTACCAAAGTAGTCATTTATATAATGAATATGAAACCACCAAAAAAAGATAAACGATTGCTTCAAATGATAAATTTGTGATTACAAATGACGACTAAATTTTTCATATATACGACTATTAGTAGCTAATTTACAATATCTTATAACACGACCAAAATTTAGTCATATTTCTTTGGCCATTAATTGATTTCAAACGATGAATAAAATTTGAATATATATGACTATTAGTAGCTAATTTATAGTATCTAATAACATGACCAACATTTTGGTCATATTTCTTTAGTCATTAATTGGTTTTCTAAAGGGATCATTTAGTAATATATTTTGTTGTATATTTGGTCATTAATTGTAGCAATTAATCACTAAATCAATGAGTAAATTAATGACCAAATTTATGACTAAATATACTACTAGATAATAAAATTGAGACAACTAATTAATGACTAAGCTAAAAATGACTAAAATTTGGTCATGTTATAAGATACTATAAATTAGCTACTATTGGTCACCGACCGAAAAATAGTTATTATATGCAAATTTTAGTCATTTTTTAGTAACTAATTAGCCATTTTGTACTAGTTCAATGAAAGAAGAAATGGATGGTTTGGAGGAAAACAAAACTTGGGACCTAGTAGAACATTCTAAGGATAAAAAAATTGTTAGGTATAACTAGGTATAAGAAATGATGGTAATATTGAAAAATATAAATCCAGACTAGTTCCAAGGGATACTCTCAAATTTAAGCTATAGTTTTATATGAAATTTTTTTCCCAATCGTTAAGCTTGTATCTATTTGTATTATATCGAAACTAATTGTTTTACTTAATTTAGAGTTAGAGAAATTAGATGCTAAAACAATTTCTTTTTAATGTAGAATTGAAGAAGGAGATATACATGGAATAGACAAAAGGATTTGTTCAAGATTGCAAAATACAATTAGTTTCAAAGCTCAGGAAGTCAATGTATAACCTAAATAAATCTCCTAGGCAATGGTATAAGAAGTTTGGTTTCTTTATGATGAGTTAAAAATCTACTAGAAGTGAGTATGGCCTTTTTGTTTACATCAAACTTTTGATTTCTATATTCATTATCTTGGTGTTATATGTTGATGATATGTTTGTTTCAAGAAAAATCTATAATAACCCCGATTTGATTTTCCATGTAAATAAAATAAGAGCAAGGTCATGGGACACATATTCCTAGTTGAATGGTGGGTAAACATTATTGTGGACATCACTTGTGGTTTATTAATGGTTGTAGAAATTAACAAATGCATTGGAAAAGACAAAGAGGCAATAATTGAAATTTCATTATGAGAAATAAGGAAAAATAAGAGGAAAGTGATATGAAGAGACACAAAGATGCATGTGAGGGAAATTAGAGAGAAAGTAGAGGAAAATTAAAGAAAAAGGAAAAAGGAAAGGAAGAGACTAGACATCAATTATTAAAAGGCATTAGAGAAAGAATTCATAGATTTTGAGAGTTTTTGGCACAACTCTTGTTCATTATAGCTCTCTTACACTCTTGCACACTTAGAGAATTCTTGTAGCATCTTGTCATTCACTTGGACTTAGGGAGAAGAAAGAAAAGAAAAAGCAAGGAATTGGAGGGCAACATAAGAGAAGGTTGGATCAACAACTACTATTGGAGTTCAATGTAGGTGATAGGTTGCATGTGTAATTTCCTTGTTGAAATTTGGATTAATGGTACATTCATGTGGTTCTTTGGTTATTTTGTTGTTATTGGCATGGGATTTTCCTAGATTTATAGTGGTTTCAACCTTGCCTTTGCTATTTCCTAGATATCCATGATGTAGTGGTTCCTCTCTTTGATTAGATTTGGATGGTTAGTAAACTTGGATCATGATTGAGGTGGTCTTGGAAAAATTCCCAAGGGTCAAGGGCGGAGATGGGATTTCTTCTAGAAATCTTGGCGGATGGGTGGAGACAGGAAAACTCCTTTAGAGATGGTGAAAGAAGTTAGAGGCATCCAAGCTTGTTTTGATGTTAGTGATTTCTGGAATGGTTTAGGTGAAATCACTATGGTAGAGGGTTGAGGTGGTTTGGCATCTAGAAGACCTGGTTGTTTCTATTTTGGTTTAACCCATATGATCCCACATTCATGCTTGGAAAATGGCACGGAGGTGATTGAATGATAGGGAGATTTGGTTCATCCCAATCTATGGTGGGGTGGTATGAGGGAGTCCTAACTTGGTTTCCTTTTGCATATGTTAATATAAGCTATTCTATTATTTCAGTGACTGATGAGCACTTGACTTAGTTATTATGTTGGTTTTATGGTTGTTTTGTGATGAATTCTATGATGGTTATATGTTGGTTATATGCATTATTATATGATCTTCTCTTACTATGTATCTTGCTCATGATTTGGTAAGTGATTGAATGATTGATGAATGCATGGGATAACGAGTGTTGTTGTAGCTAGCTTGAGAGGGCATTGAGTCTACTTAGCATTTTTCTAATGAGGTTAAAGAGATTATGATCAGATACGCATTCATGACCTGTAGCCGCTATGTTTATTATCTGTTTTATGAAATTTGTATCATGTATTAGGCACATCTTGGTCAAGATATTGGTGTTTAGACTTGTTATCACCTGAGACTTGACTTTGGAAATTTCCAGTCAATTTTAGGTAGTGGCCTATAGGCTAGGCCTGAAAACGTGGCATAGATCTTGTCACCACCTATACAAAACCATAATATTTTGGTCCTAATTGCATGCATGAAGGCTTATGGGTGTGGTTGTAGCATTCCAATCACATGTATAGAGTCTTATGGGTGCATTTGTGGTGTCAAGATTGTGAAAATGAGCTCCAGCTCAAGGATTGATCGCTAGGGGTGGATGTTGGGGTGTTAAGTGATCTAGTGTCCCTGAGGGGCAGTAGTATGTGTTTTAGTTTGTAGGCTCCATTTACATAACTGAACCTTGGAGGTCAAGTCATGTCATAGTAGCACTCATCTCATTTTTTCCCTGGGTAACTTGTAAAAGGGGGTAAATGTGGGATGCAATGGGTACAATCATGGACAATATCAATAAGTTGAAGACTTATATGGATAGTAATTTTGATATGAAGGATTTAGGAGTGGAAAAGTAAGTCTTGGGAAAAAAATACATAGAGATAGGAAAATGATAAGCTTAGGTTTTTACAACATAAGTATGTCAAGAAAATACAATTTATGAAATTCAAAATAAAAAATGTGAAACCTATAAATATACCTTTAGCTACCCATTTTAAAATTTCTTGATGTTTATGTTTTATTAGTGAGGAAAAAAATAACTATATGCCTTATGTACCATATGCTAGTGCAATACAAGTTTGTTGTATGAAATAGTATGTACTAGAGTAGATATTTCACATACAATATATTTTTCCAATAGTTGCATCATAAATATAGGAAGATATCATTGGAATGTAGTTAAATCCGTTCTTTGATATCTTAGAAACATGAGTTATTATTGGTATCACCTTTAATGATTATAGCGATTCTATCTACAATTACGTTGACTTAGATTTTGGAGGTGGTTTTAATAGGAATATATCTACTTTAGTTTATGTCTTTAACCTTGCAAGAGGATATATTGGTTCGATGTCAAAGTTTTAAGAAGCAATTTCTTTATCCATTACCTAGACATAATATATTTCCATCTCACATGCTTTCATGAAGGAAGTTTGGTTAAAGGTTATTTTAGGTGAGCTTGGAAAACACAAGATAGTGTAACTATATCTGTGATAGTCAAAGTGTTATTCGTTTGGATATAAATCCATATTTTCATAGCAATACAAGCATTTTGATATTAAGTACCAATTTGTAAGACAAGCAATTGATGCAAGGGGAGTATATCATGAAAATTTCCTCACTCAAGAAAAAATTTCAGACATGTTTACAAAATCAATATTAGTAGGTTTTCAACTTTTGTGGCTTGTTTTTGTAGATGGAGAGTTTGGATTTTCCATATTAAGAAACTAAATTTGACGAAATTTTGAATCCCAAAGAGGATCCATCATCGACAAAAAGGTTTGAAGAGAGAAGAGGAAAAAATAAATTAAATTAAATTAAATTAAATAAATATTCTAAAATATATAGAGAGAGGGAAATTTTTAATTCAAAAACACATAATAATTATTTCTAGTGAGATTCCTAATAATATTTATGGAGTGGGAAGTTTTAACTAAATAATTTGCAAAATTAATGATTTAAAAGTGTTTTTTAAGATATTAAATTTACACTTCAAAAATATTTTAGATAATTAAAATTCAAAATATTACCCAAAAAAAAATATTACTAACTTTAAATTTAAACGAAAATAACAAAAAATTATAGAGATGTGATAATAATAGAGAAATTATAAAATAATGTAGAAAATAATAATAAATAATAAAAATAAAATAAAATTAACAATATTGAACTAGTCGGCTTTACTTTACAATTCCTTGATACATATTTAAAACTAGGGCTTCTCTTCTTTGTAAATCAGTCCTGAGGATGAGTCTTGTTCTAGACTCGAAACATAGACAACACAAAATGAAAACTGTGGAATATCCGAATTCTAAACCTCAAAAATCACACCACAGAAATCTACAAAACATCAATAATATATTCGACATTTATTTTGTTATGATGGGAACAAAAGGGATCGATTTTTGTGACGAGCAATGTATCTGTCTCACTTCTTCACTTTGTGTAACTTCATTGTGTATGAATAATAGACATTTGAACATAGTGACATGTGTAATATGCTAAACATTGTGATGTAGGTGTAATAAGTGTTTTTTATTTATTATATGATTTCATCGAAATCTAGGGAAATAATTTTGGGTGAAATTTTAAATTTGTTTTGATTGCATATATTAGTTCAACATCCTGAAAAGTATTTGTTACACTCAAATTGTGGAGAGTTCACAAATCAATCTTGCAATTTCAAAAATCTTTACTAATTTTTGATTAAATTCAACATGAAAATATACTTAAAAAAACATCCAAAACCCATAACCAATGGAGGAGGATGTGTGTAATATTCAAATGAATTCAACCTATGCATTGACTATGTTATGGCTCATATTGTAAGTGCACATTATTATTCATATATATATATATATATATATATATATATATATATATATATATATATATATATATATATATATATATATATATATATATATATATATATATATCAAGTCATTGGTAGATGTAGGCATGTGGAATTTTTTTATTTTAATTGAGGAGCAGGATTGATTCTCCAATGAATATGCTTGGGATATGCTTCATCTGAATGGTTCATCAATGGTTGTGGTGTTTGGGAGTGCAAAGTGTAAGGGTTTAAATTTAATAAATTGAATTAAAAGTGAAATTACTTTTAAGGTGGTGTGGTGAGTCTTGGTGTCGGTGACATGTCTAGAGTGGAAATACAGATGTTTACATAATCGATTTGAAATGTGGCTGAATTTGAAAATTACATGGATGTTACATGTTGAGGTGAATCCGTTCACCACATTCTGTCTTTTGAATTCCACTAATTCTTCTCTTCTCTATACCATCTCCTTCATTTGCAGTGCCTTGTTCTCTTCTCTTTTATACCAGTACGAGATAACAACTTGTAATTTCAATTAATTCATCTTTCATCTTGCTATTGTGCTTGTGCCTAGAAATTGGTCTAGTGAAGAATCATTGTCATTTGCGATTGTGGTTTCAAATATGGTTAGTATAGCAGAACTTCTTACCAATGGAGATTTTAAATATCTTATATCAAAAGATCGTCATTCTAGATCATAGGAACCGGAGTACTAGAGTTTGTTTATATTTTGTTTTATTGTATGAAGGACTAACATGTTTTAAGGATTTAAGAAGAAAACTGGTAAGAAATATTGAATTGAAAAGTAAAAAAATGCTTCTAATAGATACTGATGTTGGATATGAACGATTATCATAGGGTTTGTCTATGTCTTTAAGTTATGAAAAAAATATATAGAAATAAATACTTTGATAGCATACTGTGAACCTCTGTATAATATAAGGTTCAAGCAAGGTTTTTGGGTTAGACACCATACAAAGGAAAATTCCCATGAGTGGTGATGGGTCCCATCAATAGGTATATTATAAGGCCACTTTTCTATCCTCCAGCTTATAAATTATTCTTTTCTCACATTAATTAACATCTATTTTGCTATAATGTGCTTAGTAGGAAGACTAAAGGGCATTTTTCATACTTCGTGGCCTAATGTGGTTAATGTGCAGGAAAAAGAGCATTTTTTAATGCATTTACTATGTAGGGGCACATTGGAGGCATATAGAGGAGATGTAGGAGGCTTGTCCCCTACATTTACTCTCCTTCAAATCAACTTGATCCCTAGAATCACTCATCAACAACTCGAGGTCTACTAATAACCAATGAACTCAAGTAATTGCAAGGGTCTAGGGAGCTAGATCCACTTTTTGCGAGATTTTGGATGGAAGTCATCCTCTTTCCAAGGAGGTTTCCTCTCAGTCATCTTTGTATAAATAAATAAGCCTAAGGGATCACTAGGATTCAAAATTTAGGAGAAAAGAGAGCTACTAAGACCCAAGTGCTTAAGATTGTCATTTTCATTTTTTAATTTGCATGATGTATTTGAACTTTGTTTTATGTTAATGAAAGGTCTACTGTTGTTTCACATTTCAGTTTATTTCAAATGTATGAGTTCTCTTGGTTTAGGGCCCAACCCATAGGCTGTAGTCTCTCTTTATGTATCGTATTTATGCATTATTTTAGCATTATCATTTCCTTCTATTTTTTAGTAGAAGTTTACTTACTAGAAAAATGATGGTTGCGAAATTGATTATCACCTCTCTTATGGGAAGTGTGGTTGAGAAGCCTATAGTAGAAAGCCAAAAATATGTGGTTTCCTTCTTGTTGATGGTGCTGGACCTACCAACATGTCAGGGGATCTCCCCAATAAGAAGTCCAACTAGACCTTAGACTGTTTGGGGTAGGAGTCCCAACAGTCAGTCGTATGGTATTGCCTTGACTGCGGTCACGCGTAGAGACATGTAAGATGTCCCTATTGGTAGTAAGGTTGTGACATGTGTAGAAAGCCAAGGAAGGTGCATGAATGATTCTAACACATGTAAAGTGTGGTGATTGCACCCCTTGGAAACATGTGGAAGCACGCAGCTTGGAAGGGAACACATAAGCGAATATGCATCAAAAACTGGAAAGAAAGTAAGCTAGTAATCCAAAGTGATGGTAAAACCAACAACAAACCTCAGTAAGATTCATATATACTTATACAAAAAGAGTCTATACATGCATGCATAAGCAAAGAAATACACATATCATTAGAGTAAACAAGATAGCAGAAATACAATAACAACATATGCATGAAACGTGTTGGCTCTGTTATATTAAGAAGTGAAAGTTCGAATCATATAGTACAACCATAACCAAGCACTAGTCCTGATAACAGAATGTTATAGTCACTTCCACCTGCTCCTCCATCGAGATAGACTAGCTCTGCACTATGGAGAATCCAAGGCTCGTTACAATACTCTCCAAGCTTTCTCTAAGATACTCCTATCAGAAACTTGGTTGACCAAAAGCCTGTACAATGAGTTATGAGGTACTATACATAGAAAAGGGTGGGGTGACCCTTGACGTTCCCTTTTGTGAATGTTTGCCTACCCTCATGAATGTTCAACTACTCTATGACTGTTACATTCAACTATCGACACTTGAACTTCCACTTGACAAGATGTTACATATAATCTGCACATGTACCCATGTGATACAAAATATGATTAAGAAAGCCATCCAAATGACTACAAGACATCAGTAACACTCATAAAGTGTGGTAAGACCAACTCTTTGATATCCTTGTGATGATCAATGGTGGCGAACTGATGCCAAGTTTGGTCGTCCATGATGGTGTTCACGTGCTCAATGTTGAAATCCTCTTGAAAGCGAACTCTTGCCTCCGGTGCATCTGGGTACAATGATATGGCTCCTCTGTCCAACTCATCTAATAACATGCACATCATCGTCCTGAGTGTAATTAGACTAGAAACATATTGATGCATAGTTTCTGTGCTGATATCTGAGTGTGTGTTGGTGACCATGCACATCAACTTGTTAAAATACATAATCAGCTCCAGTCGAACTTGCTTCTTGTCTTTGCCTCGGTGAGTGTGCCAAATTGGTGAGATCATATCCATGTGCAAAATGACATACATGCTCCTAAATACCCTTGCATGCGATCAATAGAACTTCTCACCTTGTTTGCTCCATGCCAAATGCTGAATGGATCTATAGCCTATATGGGTGTAGTTTCATTAGTCTGTGGATGTTGCGCCTCCTACTATACTTGTTCCTGCTACAACTCCTTCTCTCATCTATGCAACTCTTGTTCTTCCTTGAGTTGCTACTTTAGCACCTACAACTCCTTCTCTGTTTCACTCTCTACCTTTCTGTGATCCTCTCATCTTGCCATCATCTCATAACCTCAATCTCCAAAGATTCTTTCATCACAAGTTGATATGCTTGAGCTTGCAACTTTGTTCCGCATTTGCACTGTCAACAACCCTACTCTTGCATTGTTACATGCACATGTGCTACCTTCTGTTGTTGTTGATTGTGATACTAGTTGTGATGCCACTACTATTTCATCTTGATATCCTTTTCCATGAACAAATTGATGTCTTCATCGATAGGCAGGTTCATAGAGACTTGATCGACTGCATCCCTAGTTTTGCTGTGAATAGTGTCTTCGACTCTGCTCTCTTGGAAGCCATTGTACCTGTGCTACTGAGAGGCAGAAAAACACCCGTGATACCTAGAGACATAGAAACACTCATGACAATAAATCTATCAGTCAAAAACCAAAACAAGTTGAAGCACTGACATGTAACATACTTGTGTAACTGTCTGTGAAGATTGCATAATTTTTATTAGGAGGATAGGAGACTGACTGTCAAAACTGTGCAAGGCATAGTCTAGGCTAAAAGGAGGCTGACTGACTATTAGAACAATGTAATGCACAATCCAGCCTAGCCTGATGAGGACTAAAACTATGCAATGCACAATTTCAGTCAGTAGTGACATGCAAACCAACAAACTACATTTCGTAGTTTCTAGGTCCAACAAGGAACTGCCTCCCATAATTGCACAATGCAAGATTGGAGGTTAGTGTTGGGCTAGATTTGCACAATTTATAGAGGGAATGCAGAGAATTCACTTCCAACAATGCGTAATGTTAGAAGGGCAAGGCAAGGTCTAGGCTAACGCAGCCCAGACCTGCCGATGGGTGACTGAAAACATGAGAAATCTGAATGCATGGTGAGACTAAGTGTAAACAAGAGTGAATGGTCATGCATACAAATAGCAAGTGCAAGATTCAGAAAATGGGAAAACATGCATGTGTTTGAAACAGGTCGTCGCAACGGTGACCGTCGATGCAAAAGCAGTGTCATGCATGCGACAACAGTGAGATGTGAATGGAAACTGAAACGATGCTTCTACAAGCTAACATACATTGAAATGATAGCAAGTTCTCATTGAAATCAAGCAGACAACACTCACACAAATCGAAACACAAAAAGCAATAGAAATGCAATGCAAGACATGAAAAGCAGACTTACCCTGAAACAGTTAAGCTAAAATTGTTGAAGGTTCCTGGATGCGATGTGGGATGTCAAAGCTATAAGATCAATGTGAGGAATGATAGCTGCAGCGTCCAGTTCATAAGTTTTGATAAGATTGAGGTTATGACATGCATGCCACAAATCTAGAAAAAGGCGACACTTGGCGAGAGGTTTCCAAAATGAGATTTGCATGTAACCTCCAGCTACTAAGAATATATCCCTAGATCTAGGTGTTATCACTCATTATTTTCCCCTAGAAGTTATCAGAAGAAGGAAAAGATCAAGGTAACCACAAACAAATCTTTTATGCTTAAGCTCTAGCCAACCTAAGTCCAGAGAGGGCTCTCTCTATGTAATTTATCTTTGTTTTTATGGGATTTTAGGCTAGTTCTTAATGTTCATTAGGGTTTTGATTTTGAATTGAAGGTTTGGTGGTGGAACTCTTGGAGCAAATGGATAGAGCTAGGTCTTCAAGCCAATGGGCTATGGAGTCAACAAATGGATAGCATAATTGGACCAGATCAATAAAGGGAATGTTCACAGGGTAGGCTAGCAAAGCAACATGCAAATCTTTAGGCCTAAAGGGTGAAGTAATTCTAACCCGGGTGAAAGGGCACTTAAGAATCCTTGGACCATGATCAGAATGAAGAACAGAGGATGATCATGAACAAAGGGAAATTAAGAATCCTTTGCTATAGACTAGAGGAGAAACTATAGAAGCTAAGGATCAGTTAAGAATTTACTAGCTAGGATAGTTTAGGATAAAACATTCAGAATGTAAAATGGTCAGGACAGCTTGAATTTAAGCAATTTCTAAAATATCATTCCCTGTTATACATTTAGATCTTGGAAATTTACACAAAAGATTATGGAAAAAAAACATTAGGAAAAACAACATTGAACATGGGAGAATACTTATTTATATTTCACTTTACACAAGAATCCTGTAAAATATCTGATCTTTATTCCTTGATCCAGCAAGCCAATCTAGTCATTGATACAATAGAACTTTGATTTGAGAGAAAATGTCTATAGAAATGTCTTGGAATCCACCCTACATACTTCGAAATGCGAAGTATTTATACAAAAATATTTACAAAATATCTCAAAACAACTTGAGACTTAATCTAGGGAATAAAAATATCTTCTTCCATGAAGATAGAGATAGATGTTGAACTATTTCATGTTGTCCCTTTTATTGTGGTGTTGTTGGTTGTTTTAGTTGATTTGGAGCCCTTTAAGCTGGTTTATATTTGTAGCACTTATATGATGGAATCTTCTTTACTTTCATCTTTCAATTGATATTGTTTGACCCTGCTACTCTTTGACCCTGTTGTTTGGCTTTTACCCTTTTCACTTGGCTGCCTTCATTTTTACTGGGTAGTAACTATCTGTTGTAAATTAATCATAGTAAATCAGTTACATTCTCCCACCATTTTGCTTTTGGTAATTTTATCTTCATCATCCTTCTATAGATTTCATTTTCCTCTATGTATTTAGCAAAATTTGGTTTGGTGAGGAACAAATGTTTGACCTCATGCTCCAGGAAAAACAAATTTTCAAATGTATCATATAACACTTTGCCTGTTGGCAAAGCTTTAATAACTGAAGAGCTAGCTTGTTCCTTGTCCAACTTCCTAAGTCTATCACTATATTCCAACTGTGTCATGATTTGGTCATTGATAACCAGAGGACTGGGCATACCTCTCCCTCTCAAAATATGGAATTTAGCCATGAACCTATCAATGGCTACTTGCATATTATGGCATTTTTCTTCTAAATTGAACATAAGTTTCCTCTTGGAAAGGACCTTCCTTATCTCCAAAATGGTCTCAGTTCTATCTTCGATGTTTAGCTCATGAATTTCATATTTATTTTTGATGTTGAGGAAGTGGATGAGTCAATTGGCATCCTATGGCTTATCCCCTAGTTCTTCCTTTACCTTTTGGATAGCTTTTGTAGCTATCTTTACTAATTCTATCTACTCAAATATAACTTGTATTGATGGCCAAATATCATCGACAGAGTCAATGATATTGGTCCAGAGAATTTCTTTAGTTTTTCCTAGTGGTTCCTATAGGGTTAAGTCCTTCCCCAGGATTTTGATTCTCTCTCCCATTCTCTGGGCCTTCTGTGTTTCTTCTTTTCTCTAGAGTTGGGCAATTTTGCAGTCCGTTTCCAAACTTGCCAACTTCTCCTTTAATCTTTTCAGCTTTGTAGCCTGGATAGACATCGCTTCCATGGCTTTGACTAGTTCTACTACTTTATCTGCTAGTGTACCTATTGTTGTTGTAGACTCTACTATTAATGGAAATGTTGTGGTAGGTGGAGTAGTGGGTGCCAGTGATGCTGCCAATGTGGAAGGAACTACTGTAGATATTGTGGGGATGACAGTTCTAGAAGTTGTGGCGAGGTCACTTTGCTTCGACTGAATTAAAGTGTCCAAATCCCTCTCTATCTCCTTAAGTTAATCATTTAACTTCAGGACCAAGTCCATCAATTCCTCATGTTTGGTATGATGCAGCTGGGGTATTTTCAATTGCCTCTTAAATGTAGCAATATCATCATTTTTATTCTTAATCAGTTGTTCTGTAGCTTTTATATCCTTGGGATCGTGTCCCAATTCAATCACTAAGTCCTCTAAGGACTTTATCCTTGTATCCTTGGCCTATGAGGAGGCCTTCTCCAACTGAAATTGTGCTAATATATTGCTTAGGGAGTTCTGTAATTGGTGGGAAGCAATGGCCTTCCTTGTTAATGTGGAGTATATCATCTCCCCTATTCACTTGTGTAGTTCAATCTAGTCAATGGGATGAATATCCCCTGCCAATACTTCAAAATCCACCTTTTTGAAATATGATGTTGTTGTTGGCTTCTGAGTGGTTGGCTTGATGAAAGTCATCTGCATTTTTCCCTCTTTGATATCAAAGGCTAACATTAGCCTTGTTTGATTAGTGGGGGCCTTGATTTCCTTATATCTTTCTTTGATATCTTGGTCCTTATCTGTAGGCATCCTAGAGGAATATACCTCAATACTTTGCTGCCTTTCCAACATATGAGTTTGTGATGTGAAAGGCTCTTGTATGCCTCTAGATGGGGTGGCAGTCCTGTTCCAATTTCCTTCTGTACTAGTGACCTCTGTTGTCTCCTCTATGTATTCTTGTTCAGAGTTAGGATTCACTCTCTGTCTTTTAGTTTGGCTTGTTTCTGCATAAGCTTGTGAAGTTTCCCTTGCTAATGTGGTGGCCCCTTCCCTATTTCTCTTTAGCCATTTCTCCTCATTTAGGGGGGTCTATACAACTAGAGGGGTATTCATGGTTGTATCTGGTCTGTCTAATTTCTCTGGTATGTCTGATTGGTCTGGCCTGCTTGATTCCCTTGGTACCTGAAGGAAAGAAACCTCATCAAGTTGTTTTTCGAGATCTATTAGAGCATTCTCTACATCTACCCTAGTGTTGTCCTGATCAACTAATGTACCTTCCACCCATTTTGATTGGTTGGCATAAGCTTCAATCTTAGGGATGGTATGTTGGATGAAAGGCCCTAGCTTATCCTTTTGTCTCTTCTTGGTAATGAATTTCAAAGGGTCATATCTCCAAACAAAACTTCTTTGGAATTTCATACTCTGCAATATCAAATCTACTCCATGGCCTGCTTCCCTAGAGTTACATATGAAGGGGCCTAGATGGTCTTTTATTTTGAAGTTGGCCTTCTTCTTGGCATTGAAAAAGTTTGTTTCATCTGCATTGATAATATTCCTGTAGTACTCTAAAGCAAATAACCTCATTGGGAGGTATTTTGGGAGTTTGTATGAAACTAGCATGTAACCATAGTTTCTGATCTGATCTCGGTATGGTTTTGATAAAAGCACCAATCACCTACCTTCGATTGTTTTGACAATTGCAGGATCCTTTTTATGTCTGAACTGATTCTTGGAGGAGGGATTCCTATCAACATTGTCACAATTGGATCCACAAATAGGTCAGTAAAGTCAGCATATGAATATGGGGATTAATATTTTTGGATCAATGGGGTCCAAAAAATGACTGATCTAGGCTGATCCTTTGTGTCAAGCTTCTGAAGAGTGAATGGGAGCTTATATAGCTGATAATATAGGAAAAGATGGTACAAAACAGAGGAATATTTGAAGACTCTCTCATTGCTCATTCTAAGAAACTGGTCTTGCATCATATCAGCTATAAATTTGGCATAGTCATAGATGACAATATGAGGTTGCCTTGGAGTGTAGATGGACATGAAAGCTAGGATAAGTTCATCAATATATTCACTAGTGGTATAACCTAGGACACTAGATATCATGGCTACAATGTCCTAACCGAATGGGGAAAAATGGAAGTTACATATGGAGGACGATACTTTGGGATATGTCTTTCTTCTCTGATGAAGGTTTGGAACATCTCAACCAATTTTGCAGTGGCAAGTTTGGGGAACAGGTCTAATAAGCTTCCAATTGAAAGAGGAGTCAGGTTTTTCCCTAGTTGGAATTGTAGCATTTCATTTATAGACTTAGCAGTAATGGTGAAAAGTATGGTTTGGCTTGGGAACATGACTGCTCTTTGACTAGGAATGTAATTGGCATGACAGTAGTGGACAATTTCTTAGAAAATATGGACTTCTGGGAACTAGTACTTGACCAAATTGGACTCCCAAAGACCAATTTCATCAGCATGGTTCATGTATCTATCCCTACTTCGACAATGTACTTTGAACAGGGATTCTACAACAGAGGTGTCCTTTATCAATAAATCCCTATCAGCTAAGGGAAGGTGGTCCAGGTCTAGATGGGGAGTGGTGATAGGTCTTACATCCATGGCAATTCGAGCATCCATTCTCAGTTCTTGTGGATTTGAGAATGGGGGAGGTAATTTGCAGTGTTTTTAGGGCAATGGTGGTTTGGCATAGAGTAGGCTTGAGTTATTTGAGTTTCTTCAATTAATTTTTATCCTAACTAAGAATACTCAGTAATTGGTTTTGAAATTGACAGGGTTTTTCAGTGAATTGTGGCTTAAATACCTGGAATTGAGGTAAATTGGCTCTGAACAGGGCAGATGGAAACTGCAAATGGTCAACAAGGCTCTGTATAGGCTGGAAAGCTGACTGGGTGCTTTGTGGTGCCTTTGGAGTGCAATTGGACGTGGGTTGATGGCTTCGACATTCGTAGGTGCATGCATGCATTTTGGAGGTTTACAATTGAATTTCCAATGAAAACAAATGATTTGGGGCTTTTTTGGCTTTATGTGCAAAAGTCAATTTTGGCAGGTATGGGGTGAATAGTGGTCAATTTATCGTGTAGTCGGCAGGCGATAAACGGTTTCTATCGTACCACTTTTGGGCGCTTGGTGGTATTTGAGAGGGGCCGCCGGATTCCACTCATCGGTTGACACGTAGCATCGGGGGCTGGTGGACAAACCACTTTATCGGGCGGATCGTTCGGCAGATGGGTTGGCCTAATATGAATAAGGGCCGTCAGATGTGGAGGGAAGTGATGGCACGATGATCAGGCGAGGAAACTGCACAGAGGTTAGTGGGGGGCTTGACGGACGCTTAAGTGCGGCGATATCGGGGTTAATGATGGCTTAAAGAGTGATTAGGCCATTGGGGTGATTAATAGAGGGTTTTAAATGGTGCTTTATTTATTTTGATCATAGATCGATCAATTAGAGATTTTGGTCGGGGTGATTATATATTATAGTTTATATTTAAACTAAGGGGTAGGGTTAATTAATATGTAGGAGCTATATATATACGGGGAAATGGGTTTTTCATTGGGAATTAATATGAAAAGATGAGGGGAAAGGGAAAAATCAATAAGTAAATTCTCTTTTTGTGAATTTGATTCTTTCACATATTAACATTAATACTTAGGGTAATGTGTTCTGGTGGGTTTTTGATATGAAAGTGATTTATGTGGCAGGGGGCGGGGGGGGCGGGGGTGGGTTGTGGAATGCTTTTCCTAAGCAAAGTATTTGATCCTTAGGAAAGGAACATTATTTAGGAAAATGAATGAACTAAAGGGGGGAATGAACTTCTAGGAGGGGAATTTAACACTTAACATCCATAAGTCATTGAGCCGAGGGTCCGGTCCCTCCAAAAGTCAAAGAAATGCTCTGAGCCTCTTTGACTTAAAGTTTTAAGTATTTTCAACTTTATTTATGGAAAATTAGTAAAGTAAAGGGGTGAAATGAATGAGGGAAGTTAATTAATGGACTTTGTAAATTATCTGCATGCTTGATTTTTCATGCATATCTAGAACTTTTATGATGAGAATGATAAATGTGCTTTTTGTCTAACCAATCATCATACTTCCGCAACCTTTCTTCTACTTATCCATCTACTCATCCTACCATTTTTTCTTCTCTTTATTAGGGTACATTTGAGCTAGAAAACCCTTATCAAATATTTTTTTTCCTCTTTATAATAGTAAACTAACTAAATCTAACCTTATTACGTCCAAGGACTCAAATTAAACAGTTGAGCTCCTTCTATTTACTCTACCTATCTAATTATCTACCAAGGTTCCACTGTTTGGCCAGATTTTTATTCTCTATCTATAGACATGAAATTGAAAACTTGAAATAGTCAAGTTTAAACATTTTGACTATCATAGATTGTGGCAAGAATTACAAAGTTCACACAATCATTTATTATGCACAAAAACTAAATAGTAGTGGCATTTTGGCTTGCTCACTTTCATGGCCTTTTTTCTTTTCTTGGGGTTCATATTTTTTTCACCTTTTTTGACCTTTTTGTTCTTTTTTTCCTTTGATTATTCTTTTAGGACATACCCTCTTTACATTTTTTAACTTTTTCAATATAGTAAACATTTTCAGAAAGCAAAGGTATGTACATATTACAAGGTTTAATCTCAGTCATTCAAAATTATGACTCCTATTGGTATAGGAACGTAATAGTGGCTCCACTTGGGGATGGCATTTCCTGGTGAAATGTCAAGAACTTTGTAGATCGATGGCCTTCTGGATTGCTGTGATATTACCTTGCAACATTTCCCTTTTGTGCTTCTGCATTATTACTATTTATGACAGTAAAACTTTTAAAGCTTAGGGCCTTCTCTTTGGGCTTCAACTTCAAAAATAACCATCCAATCAACTCTAGACTTTTGAAAGTAAAGTATGTACAAATGATAAGTGAAGTTAGTAACTAGGTTAAATATAGTGTTTGATCATTTGACCATTCACTAGTCCTCCTTCTGCTTCTGTGCCATCCATTTCTCTGAGGAAGAAAGCATTATTACCTCTAAAAGCATAAATGATATATGGGCCTTTCCATAGGAAATCAAATTTCCCATGTTTACCTTTATCTTCTCTCCTTGAATCCCATTTTAGAACTTTTTCCCCTAGGTAAAAATATTCAACCTTAGTCCTTTTATCAAAAGTCTTCTTGATCCTTTCCTGCACAACCTGAGATCTGATGTACACTTCTTCCCTAGTTTGTTGTAAGTGAATTGTTTGGTTGATTCTTCTTTGGATGTCATTTGGTTCAACCTGCAACTCTTGGAGCAGCTTCATTACTAGTGTTCCCAAGGAAGATGGGAAAACAACTTCCATTCCATAAACTAATTGATAGGGAGAAGTACCAATCGATTTCTTTGTGGTTAGCCTGTTTTCCCATAAGGAATTTACCAGCTTTTTGTTCCATGTTTTCTTATTATCCTATAACAACTTTTTGATGATATTTACTAGAATTTTGTTTGAGGATTTTGCTAGTCCATTGCCTTGAGGGTAATAAGTTGTGGAATGGACCAAGGTTATAAGATACTTACTACAAAAATCAATCATTTTTCTAGATTTGAAAGCTGTTGCATTATCAGTGATAATTTTGGTTGGGCACCCAAATCTAGATAGGATGTTAGCCTCAAGGAAGGTTATTATAATAGTGTCAGTGGCTTGCCTTGATGGTATGGCCTCTATCAATTTGGTAAAATAATACGTAACAGTGAGGATCCATTTGTGTTGGGCAGAGGAAGGTGGGTGGATTTCACCAATGAAGTCAAGACCCCATTGTTGAAAAGGTGGTTTAGCAGAGATTGGTTTTAGGGGTACGGGTAGAAGCTTTTTCTTTCCTTCACAAAATCGACACTTATGACAGGGGATTACATATTTCTTTACATCAGAAAACAAAGTAGGCCAATAGAAACCAGCTCTAAGAATTTTGTCAGAAGTGGTTTTCTAGTAAAGATGTCCTTCACAGTCACCTACATGAAATTCTTGTAACACTTTGTCAGATTCTTCTTTGAATAAATAGTTGAGAATAATACCTTCATGATTCCTCGGAAACAAAGCATTATCTACTATGCAAAATTTTAAGGATTTCATTTTCAAAAACCTGCTTTTGGTCTTGGATAATTCAGGAGGAGCTTGTAGATTTAGTAAAAACATATATGATATCAACATACTATGGTGATTCAATAAAGGACTGGCTGATTGGTGGAGTCATCCTCTCCTCTACATTATCCATTTCTACAATAAAATTTATATCTAAGGCTTGATAGTTCGATTCAGCCATGAGCTTGACTAAACCTTGGCCTTTGATTAACTTTGTTGGTTTGATTTCTAGGTCATATTTTAATATAGTAGTGATCTGTTTCCCTCTCTTTCCATATGGACCTTCCTGAGTTAGGATTTCCTTAACTATTGCATTAGGGACATATGCTACTATATGAGAATATAAAATGTAAACTCTGAAACCTTTGATAGCTTTGACCAAAGAAAAAGCTTGTTTTTCCATTACGTTGTATTTTAAGGGGGCATCCCTTAGGACTTTGCTAAAGAAGCCAATAGGTTGTTCATAACCCTAATCATTTTACTGCAATAAAACTGTAGCAATTGTATGTTCTGAGGCAAATGAAAATAAAATGAAATCTCTGTCAAATTTTGGACTGATCAAAAATGGTGTTTTAGTTAAGGCTAGCTTAATGTCTTCAAAGGATTTCTTAGCCTTAATGGTCCATTTTATGGTCGAATCATTTTTCAACATATTTTTCAATGATCTAATTAATTATGCTAAGTTAGAAATAAATCTCCTAAGAAAGTTAATTTTCCCTAAAAAGGCTTGTAATTCCCTAATGCTCCTAGGATGTTGTATCTATAAGATGGCTTCAATTCTTGTAGGATCTATTTGGATACCATCTTTTGAGATTATATGCATTAACAACTTTCCCTCTTCTAACCCAAATAAAGACTTCTTGGGATTTAAATAAATTCCATACTTCTTGCATTTGATGAAAACCTACCTTAGATGATCTAAGTGTTGATTATCAGATTTTGAGAATACTGTGATGTCATCTAAATATATTACTAGGAAGTCATGAATTTCCTTGGCAAAAGCTATTTCCATGGATCTTTGGAAACTGCCCCTGCATTCATTAATCTAAAAGGAATTTTCACATACATAAATGTGCCCCAAGGAGTAGTAAATACAGTTTTGGCCTGATCATCTGGGTGAACTAAAATCTAATTGTAACCAGAAAACCCATCCAATAATGAGATTTTGGTTTATCCAACTACCCTTTGTAAGATATGATCCATTTTAGGGAGAGGGTAATTGTCTTTGAGTGAAACTTTATTAAGATTTCCGAGATCAACACAAAGCCTGATCTCACAAGTTTTCTTCCTTGTTGGCACCAAATTTGAAACCTAATTAGAGAATCTGATTGGTGCTATTATCTTAGCCTCATACATCCTTCAGATTTCCTTTCCAATAGAAGGCAATAGGATGGGATTAATCCTCGCAAGCTTTTGTCTTAAAGGTTTCTGGTTTTCTTTAATGGGGATGGTGTGTTGTATGATGCTAGTGTCATAGGACTTGAGGTCCTCATAACTCCAAGAAAAGACATCTTGAAATTATTTTAATAATTCAAGGTATTTCACTTTCTTGGTAGGAGGTAATGACTTCGAAATTTTGATTAATTTTGGATTTTCCTTAGTGTCTATATTACACTCCTCAATATTAGATTTTAAGGGTTCCATTTTTGGTTTTCTAGGGACACCATTTGATTCAAACAAGTCTTCCAAAGGGGTCAATTCTTTGGGCAAAAAGTTGTCTTTGAGATTAATGACTTCATAGTCTTCGTCAATTGTTTCCTCAACCTCAACTTGCTTTAGGTTTTCTACATATGATTTTGTAAATTTAGTGGGATAAAGTCTATCTATCTTTTCATTTTCTATTTCATTAAGTTCCATTTCATCTTTAAAATCAGGGTCTAATGTTATATCAGTATCTATATTACTATTTAAAAATTCTTCTTCTAAGGTTAATTTTTTGTTTTTTTTTTTTATCTATTTGTCGTTAGCGAATACTTTCTAGTTTTTAAAGTTATTTGGGATAGCAGGTATGTGCCTGACCTCAGAAGTGTATTGATGGTTAGGTTGAAAAGGTAACTTACAAGTGCTAGCAAACATTGCTAAACTATGAGCCTGCATATTATGTTTCCTTGGGATGACTGCAAGTTTAGTTTCTAGGAAATTATTCATTATTTCTACAATTGTCCCTCTATAAAAACTTAATCTAGGATCTCTGGTCATATATACAACATTAATTTGTTTTATAACTAACTCAGAGTCTCCCATAACAGAAACTCTTTTGGCTCCTAAATTCCTAACTAGCTTGAGACCTAAAATTAGGGCTTCATACTTAGCCATGTTGTTAGTGCATTTAAAATTCAATTTGTAAGCATGGCCCTATGAGTGATCATTCTCCAGATTGTATAACCATACTCTTACTCCTTCTCCTAACTTATTTATTGATCCATCAAATTCAAGGTGCCATAATCTCATGTTCATAATTTTCACTATCAGGGGGAACAAAATTTTCATTGTCTGCTACATTCTGATTATCTTGTTTATTGGAAATCTCTTGAGTTTGGACAATTTTATTTTTAGTTGTAACTGCAATTTATTTTGGTTTTGAAACAATACTTTTTGAAGTATTTTGTTGTGTTTGTTCATCATTATACAAAATAAAAGAATGAATGTCCGAATGCATGGAGTAGATAAGAAAGTTTTGAGGCCTATCATGGATACTCACCACATATTTCATTAGGGTCTCTCTATACAACTTTTTAGGTTGTGCAAAAACAAATATTGTGGCATATGACATGTCAAGTTGTAAAGATCCTTAGAGTTTAGCTCCCCATGATATAGACAATAGCATGCCATATTTAGGTGGGATTTCAGTGACTACTATATCCATGAGAATGCTTTTAGCAGGATATTATACTAAGGAAACACACAGGTCTTTGATTAACCCTAGACACTTTATCTAACTTGAGTCAAATGAAAATAAGTCCTTATAAGGTCTTGTAATGTCTAAGTTTAATTTTCCATAACTGATTTTGGCATTAAATTGTGTGAGGCCCCAGAATCCATCATTGTGTTGTGTAAGTTTTTATCATGAATGCTAAGGCTAATATAAAATGGTGGTATCCCTCCTTCTAGTGGTTTTCCATTAACATCAGGACCAAATATAAGCTCTGGCTGATCATCAAACAAGTTGAGACTTATAGGTTTCACTTTTAATCAGCTCTGTTAAGGGAACTGGAATTTTTATTTTAGCCATCTCTGCTCCCAAATTGAAAGGCAAAGGGGCTTTTTCTGTTTGAGGGCTTGGAATTTTCATAACAGGAACTGGAGTAGGTTCCTCTTCTCTTTCTGTATTTGGGGTCTTTTTATGTGGAATTTCCAATATGGTGTTTGGAGATTTCTCCATTGTTTCCTTGGAGGGGACTAAAGTGGATGGTTGATCATTATGGGGTTGACTAAGGGTTATATCTACAATGGTGGGACCAGGAGAGTTCTGGTTTGGTTTAGGGAGGATTTGGAGAGTTCTAGTAACTGGAGTTGCTTTGATTTTTCTGTGTTGATTTGGCATTGTTTTCTTGGTTTGGTCAGGAGTATCAGTATTCTTTTTACTCCTCAAGTTATATTGTTTGTGTACTTCAAATATGGAAGAATCATATCCTTGTTTATAATCAAATGGTTCTCCAGACTGGGTCTACAATTGCTACATCATATGCAGTTCCTACTCATCTTGGGTCAAGAAGACAATTTCCTCATCATCTAATCCCATAAATTTAATGTGTGTGTCTTGTTTAGGGTCATGTAAATGGGATGTTTCAGCATAGCTTTTTTGGAAGGGAGGCTTAATATTTTGATCAGGTCCATTCTTTCCAGTATTCTGATTCTAATTCTTTCTAAAGTTTGGAATTCTAACTGGAGGTGCCTATTGATTATCCCATTGAGGCTTCCTCTCCATATTATCTATCCTGTCTATAAGCTTTTCCATACTTTTGGCCAGAACATCTATTTTAAGGTTAGAGGGTGAGGCTTCATCTTTCGCAGATCCTCTCCTTTCATTCCTAACCCTAGCTCTTTTTGCTAGCAAATTGGCTTCTACACTAACTGCTACACTCTGCATGTCTTCTAAAGTTGGGGGATTTCTCTCTCTGAGTTGGAATGCCATATCAATATCGAACCGATTAGGAAATTTTATTAATGCTAAGTTAGGTGGGCGTCTAAGATCAACTAGTATTGCATTGTATATATTGTTAAATCTGGTGCAATAATCCTAGATTGTTTCATTTGGTCCTCTTTTAATATTTTCATACTCTAAAAGGATCTGCAAAGGGTTCTTTTTCTTTTCCCATCTATTTAAAAATTGCTGATAAAATATATCTAGACTATCTATGCTATTAGCAGGTAACGCTCTAAACCATTTCCTAACATCACCAGCTAGAGTCTGAGCAAAAAGTCTCATTTGAACATCTCCAATATCAATTTCATGCAATTCAAAGTAGTTTGTCATTTTGTTTACATGATGTTGTGTTGTATAAGGTCCTATGCCATCAAATTGGACAATTTTGTTTTGGTAGTCTTGTGGCATGGCACCAAGTGGGGCAAGTAACACAAGAGGAGCATATCTATTTGCCATGGCTCTAAGTTGGGCAGGGCTAAGACGTGGGGTTGAGGTACTTGGAGATGATACAGTAGTTGATGGAGAACTGGGAGTAATAGGTGATTGATGGGTAATGGTAGGTTGGTAGGGAAGTGAAGGTATAAATGGAGGTGGGGAATGAACTTTAGAGGTTGAAGGGAATAATGGTGAACTAAGAGTAGTGGACACTGGTTCAGAAAGCTCGGGGATCTTAGCAGTAGTAAGGGATGACTGAGGGGAATTTAGAATATATTCATCAATTAACTGGTTTTCCTTTTGGACTTCGAGGTCTGTAATAAACTCTAGATCTAGAACTATGTCATCAAGTGCACTTTCAGACCTGGTTCTAAATAAAGAAAGGTCAAATGACACATCGAAGGGAAGGTATTCTAAAAACAGCCACTCATCGGGGAATGAATCTACTTTGATTGTAGGTGTTGGACTGACTAAACTTTCTTGTCTTTTGGGTCTTCTCAAAATCAGGTTGGGATTATCCACTACTGGGGTGGGGTTTGGATCAGGATTAACCTTAGTATAGTGAGTTCTCCTTGAAGCCAAAATTTCAAGCTTTTCTAATTACTTTCTTTCTTGTGATATTTTGTAAATAACTTATAATAAACCCTTCAAGAGGCTTGAAACAAAGATTTGAAATTTTCTCAAAGGTTTATTAAGACTGAGGATTTGATTCCCTAATATGGTCGCCCCTATGTTATCACTCAGTTTTTGTCCCTAGAAGTTATCAGAAGAAGGAAAAGACCGAGGTAACCACAAACCAATATTTTATGCCTAGGCTCTAGCCAACCTAAGTCTAGAGAGGGCTCTCTCTATGTAATTTAGCTTTGTTTTTATGGGATTTTAGGCTAGTTTTTAATGTTCGTTGGGGTCTTTATTTTGAATTGAAGGTTGGGTGGTGGATTCCAAGAGATTTCTATAGACTTTTTCTCTCAAATCAAAGTTCTATTGTATCAATGACCAGATTGGCTTGCTGGATCAAGGAATAAAGATCAGATATTTTACAGGATTCTTGTGTAAAGCGAAATACAAATAAGTATTCTCCCATGTTCAATGTTGTTTTTCCTTATGTTTTTTCCATAATATTTTGTGTAAATTTCCAAGATCTAAATGTATAACAAGGAATGTTATTTCAAAAATTGCTTAAATGCACTCTGTCTTGACTGTTTTAGATTCTAAATGTTTCCTCCTAAACTATCTTAGCTATGGAATTCTTAACTTCTCCTTAGCTTCCGTAGTTTCTCCTCTGTTCTATAGCAAAGGATTCTTAATTTCCCTTTGTTCATGATCATTCTCTGTTCTTCATTCAGATCCCGGTCCAAGGATTCTTAAGTGCCCTTTCACCCTAGTTAGAATTACTTTGCACATTAGCCCTAAAGATTTGCATGTTTCTTTGCTAGCCTGCCCTATGAACATTCCCTTTAATGATCTGGTCTAGTTATGCTATCCATTTGTTGACTCCATAGCCCAATGGCTTGAAGACCTAGCTCTATCCATCCGCTCCAAGAATTCCACCACCCAACCTTCAATTCAAAATCAAAACCCAAACGAACATTAAGAACTAGCCTAAAATCCAATAGAAACATAGCTAAATTACATAGAGAGAGCCCTCTCTAGACTTAGGTTGGCTAGAGCCTAAGCCTAAAAGATTGGTTTACGGTTACCTCGGTCTCTTCCTTCCTCTGATAACTTCTAGGGAAAAATACTTAGTCATAACACTAGGGATTCCTTTTGCATGTTTCCTTTTGTTGTCTGATGAGAGTCATTAAGGGGAAGACCCTAGGTTCAGGCACAAGAGGCCAACAGTGGTCCGTTGTAGTCTAGGATAGCTCCGACATTTTCACCTTACCCCAAAGGGCAAGGAGTCTCACTCGAGGCACGTCATGACCAAAAGGGAGAAGGGTTCAGAATGGAATCATGAAAGGCTGAGCTGAGTTCCAATCGATCAAATATATGAATACATTATATAAAACATAGAGATAACAACATCCTCATGTTATTACACAAACTACTGATTACATGGAATTGTTAAGTCATTCAAAAATAGTTTAAAGGTTCGTCATACACAGGGCCAGATACATACTAAAACACAACTGATATTAGAATATCTTTATATTAATCATAATAGTTAACCATTACAACATCACTCAGCTTCTACTGTGAACAAATACATAAAATACCTGGGTTAGTTCTGCGGGTACTGTGTAGCTTCATGGACAATGTCTTGTCGGCTCTTGCAATATTCCCTTCCATCGGCTGCAACAAGACTCCTTGTCACCTTCCCTTAACCTTGCCCAATCTAACCCTGCTCCTTTCTTGGTCTTCTATTTTTATATCCCTTCTTTGTTACTTGGTCTGCCAGTTCTTCCCCTCGACTGCTTTTTCACCTTCCCACCCCCTCATCTTCCTTACCCTCCCGCTGCCACCTTGCCGCAACTCTTGTGCAAGTGCTTGTTCCGCTAGCCAACCATTGCTGCCACCCATTTCCTTCTCGTCCCTTAGTTAGTCAAAATGGGTCAAAACCTTTCCAAAATTTAAACGAAGGCCCCAACAAGCCCCAACCACAATTCCTTGACTTGTCCCCGAGTCAAGACATTTCATCCTTTGTCAGTCCTACTAATCCTGTGGGTGGTGGCTGTGCTATTTCCTGCACTCATTTTGTTGTGGGTTGTGTAGGTGCTTCCTCTACTTCGACCATTTCTTGAGGGGTGGTATCTGCTTTTGTTGCACCTTCTAGATCCTATGGTTCCCCCATTTCAAGCGAAGGCTCCAACTCTGGATAGAGGTCGCTGTATGTTGCCTGAACACTGAAGAATTTTGAATGACGGTGTCCCATTAAGCGAGAATTGCATTGACAGCCTACGTAAACATTTCGGCTGAGTGCAACGTCAGTTTATTTGGCTATTGGCTTTCGATGTCACTCCATTGCTACCCATTGGAGTTGCAAACCTCCTTCATAAGTAACACCTACGTTTGGACCGGTGGCTACAAATCCCTGATGATCTTCTTCGTCCTCGGGGACTCCTCCTCTATACTATCAACCTGAGTCTAGAGGGTGTCCATTTGATTTTTGATTTGCTGCATCTATGCAGGGTCTGTGCAATCTTTCGTGCTAGAAAATAGAGTTTGTATTTCCTCTCAGAGGGGGTAGATCAAGTGGTTCTCTATGCTAGGTTGCCAGACAGTCATGGGCCTTATTCATCAGATCATATCCATCGGCGAGGGCATCAGTTAAGGCTTGCTTCTTGGCTTCTAGATCCCTAACCTTCCCCTCGACCGTCCTTGCGTAAATTGCTACTGGATCCAGTAATGCAAATCTCACTGTCTCCAATTTCCTCTTCATCTCAGCATTTTTGGCTACTAGGCACGAGCATTCTGCCTAGACGTGGTCGTAGCAACTGACCAGTGTGAAATTATCCATGTCTTCTGGTACTTTGGCATCTACCTCGATGATGGTCAGCCATAGTGATTTGAACTGCTGCGTGACCTAGTCGACCTGGGCCTACAATCCAACATTTGCTTGCCGCAGGTGATCACGCTCATCGGTCACCATATGCAACTACTTCGCTTCTCGTTCATGCTCCTGGGCTAGGTCCTCATGGAGCCTTTTGGCTCTGTGTGCTTCCTGCTAAATAAATGAAAATAATTGGGTCAACAACGAGTGCTGGAGCGTCTTGGCCTGCATTTTGCTAGGGTCTAGGAACTACTACTATAGGGGTAGGCCATTGGTGATGGATTTGTCAGAATAGGAGGCAGGAGAATGGACTTGTTGTGAGGGCAGTGTGAACTATGGAGTGGATGGAATGATGTTGGGAATCAAGAGGACTAAGAGACTTATAGGGAAGGGTGGTAGGTACGGCTCAACCCTCCCCTCCTATAGAGTAGACTTGAAGTTTCACCCTTCGGGTGGGTCTGACCCAAGAATTAAGAATGTGGTGAGTTATGTAGGTTGCATCTCGGTGGTATGAACGATGCCCTCTGTGTTCCTAGCTAACTAGACATCTGCTTCTGTAGTCATCCCTTGCTAGCCAGGCTGAAGGGTTTCGGATAAAGTCATGGAGGTTGATGCGGTGTGTGGGGATGACTCCCGCAACTAGTGTAATGTGGTGGAGGTGGTGGTGAGGATCTCTTCAATGATGGTGGTTGCAGGGGTTGATTGCTTGACCTCCAATGTGAGGTTCGGTGATCCTAGCTGGCAGATTAACTTCGAGTTTCTTGACATTTGGGGTTCGGGCAACTCGCTTTTTCTTGGTCTTAGGGACCGTGGGATGAGAGGGGGCTTGTGCTATGCCTATTGGGAGCTTCATGGCTAGCGATGTCATGAGGATTGGTGTAAACATGGTGGAGCCCTGAAATATGGCAAGGCAATTTCTCTCACCTGAACCGAAGCTGGTGATTGTTTGTTGGAGCTCAAACATATTTTCTTCCATATGGAGCACCATTGGCTCGATTTCATCCTTGTTTGGCTGCTTCCTGTTGCTCTCGACCCCATATTCACCTTGCCCCTGCAGAGTTAGCACTACAAAAAGGTACTTGTGCATGCCTTCTGTTATCTCGCAGGCCACTCCCAGCCATGATCCCACTTCTCCGTGTAACGCTTCTTTAGTTAGGACAAACCTCAGAGGTCTCATCTTAAATGTTTGAGGATGGGTGCACCTTGGCCGCAATTATGTATGCGTGTGGGAGGCACCAAACCAATGGTCTTCTAAGAACTCTTCTAACAGAGCCTTCGATATCCTTTCTTTCGACCTGACAGTGGCCAACATCTGCTCATACCAATCCCTAAAGGCTATCTCGTTGATCTCCTTTATGCTTAGGTCTCCTGATGCCTTCCAGGGGTTATACCAGAGTGAAATTGGTTGTCCTTCAAGGATGGGTGCCATTTGCCTCTCCTTCGATGGCATCCATTTCTACATTTCCAGTGACATCAGCAGATATCCAAACACGAACCCAGTACCCCTTCTGTATATGTCCTCGCATGCCTCAAACAACTTATTGAGAACATAGGTTGACTAGTTGAGCACCTCCTCTTGGCAGCAATGTTCCGCAACTGAGATGGCATCCAAGGTGCATTTGTTCATTGTGAAGTGCCACATCATTTTGCCTGCAATGTGTTAACAAGCAAATCTAATGTCATCCTTGTTGATCTTATCTAACTTCGCCCCTCTCCCGCCTTGCTTGGTCCCATATCTGGCATAAATGTTGTCTTCACTTTGCTTCTTGCCTCACTTCAACCTTGCTTGGAACGTGGTTCTGACTGCACTTCCACCCTTGGCCAGTCTTGTGAGCTAACTGATATCTTCCACATGGATAGGGTACTTCTTATCTAGCCACAATGAATTTCCATGCATCCTGATTACTAGCAGCGTGGTGCACTACAACGCAGAAAATTGAGTGCCGAACACAGGTAGGCTTCTCAAATGGAGGAGTGTTGATCTCTGTAATCCCTTGAATTCTTCCCTAACCCTAGAAGACTCAGTCCCATCCTCCTTCAGGAAATCCTCCATGTAAACTTCTCTCTTCATTAATGGGAAGTGGAAATAGTCTATCAAGTCATTGTCTATCAAATTGGCCTTGTCATAATTGCCATATTAGTTGTCGACTGCCTCAATTTGTGCATCCAATTTGTCCTGTGGAAATTATAGAGCCCCTTGTCCATCTCCTTTCTCCCGTGATAAACTATCTGCACTGGAGGGTTTCTTCTTTTCCGTCTCTGCTCCTATTCTTCAGAGCAAACCTGTAACTCTTCTATTTTCTACAATTGGAATTCTAGAATTCCCTTCATTATTCGACGACTTAAGTAGCTGGTCTTGACACGACATTCCTTGATTGACCAGGCCTTAATAACTAATCACTCTGTTGATATTCCCATGCATTTTGGTTAGACTTTGCTGCCACCGGCTGACTTGGACGTGACATCCTTGACATGGACTTGAAGGTACAAAGTGGGCTGCATAGCGTATTTATTTTTCCATGATGAGTTTATTTATTAACTAAATTTACACTTAATGAGAAAATATATTATGGCCTGCTTTGACAACTGTTTATTTAGTTACTTAATCAGGAAATGACTACCGATACGGCAGATGGGATGGGTCTCTGTGTGGTCATAAATGTTGGAAAAAGTGCATGCCTATGTGTATTCTACTGATTAGGATTACATATGTGGCTATTAACTCTACTGATTGGGAATTCATGTGTATCCACTGAGGTTACCCTGCCCCACTGACTCTGCTGATGGGGACTACATGTTTGCCTACTGACGCTGCCTTTCCCCCCTGACCACAAATGGGTTGTGGAAAGAGAGAACTCGGTCGCAACCTTATTGATATCTGCTGCCCATCTATTGTTTTTTTTTTTTTTCAGTTGTAGAATGGCTTCAGGTGTCCACCATTCACCCATCCATGCAGTAAAACTCCATCTAGTTGTGCAAGCCTAACTACACCGGAATATCAGATTTCTGTTACTATGAATGGACCTAGCTAGTGCATCTGCAATTTCCCTAGGAACTTCTGGAACTTCCTGTCATAAAGGAGCACTTGTTCCCCTACCCCAAATGGCTTCCTCTTGATATTCCTATCCTGCCAAGATTTCTGCCTTCGATGTTCTATTAATTAATGGAATTCTGCTAAAATCTAAGTTTCATCAAGTTCCATCAACTGCTTTAGTCACTCTATTAAGGCACTGTTGTCTATCATTCCCGTTGCCTCTAAGATGAACATGCTTAGTAGTATAAATTCTACTGGTACCACTACTTCCTTCCATATACAAGTTGAAATGGAGTTTTCTTATGGAATCTTTTTACTGTCGTCCTATATGCCCATAGGGTCATAGGTATTCTTTCATCACAGTCATTCCTATTGGCAGATACAACTTTTGTGAGTCCTTTCTCCAGTATCCTGTTAAACACTTCTACTGCACCGTTGGTTTGTGGGTGGTATGGGCTGCTTTTGTTGTGTTGAACCATGAATGTCTTTAGTAGAGACTTAATGGTCTCGTTCAAGAAATGTGTGCCTTGGTTACTTGTGAGGCTCCTCAGGCATCTGAACTGTGAAATGATGTTCTCAAATATGAACCTTACCACTGTTTCTACTGTGCAGTCTTTTATGGGTGCTGCCTCTGCCCACCTTGTGAGATATCCTGTTGCTGTTATGATGTACCTTGCTTGTGAATGCCTTGCTGGTGGAGAAATGGGTCCAATGAAGTTTACCACCCACTTATCAAAGATTTGCACTATGTGGACTAGATGTAGATGCAACTCATCATGTCTCGACAACTTTCCAACCCTTTGACAGATATCGCATGCCCTGGAAAATTCTTTGGAATCCTTATGGATAGTTGGCCACCACAGTCCTGTGCGGAGTATCTTTCTTGCGGTGGCCTCTCCTCCTACATGACCCCCTGCGACCCCTGCATGGGACTCCCATAAGACATTATTTCTTTCATGCTGAAGGAAACAGTTCCTTAGTATTTGATCGAAGCCCATATTATAAAGGTGTCCCACAATCAATTGGTAATATGCTTCCCTAACTACTAAGCATCATTTTTGCACTTCTGTGTATTCTGGTAGGTAGTGACTAGTTGTCAAGAATGAGGCAATTTATTCTAGGTGGTCCGAAACTGCCTCTATTTTGAATGAATTGGCATCAGGCAACCAATCATCTACTACTCCTTCATTTTCCCCTATTTCCAACCGCGACAATTGGTCTAGTCCCACATTGAGTCTGTCGGGCTTTACCACTACTTCAAATGTGAATTCCTGGAACAACAGCAGCCATTGGCATATTCTCCCCTCTAGCACTGGCTTGTTTACTAAATAGTTGAGCGCATAATGGTCTATGAAAAAATTGAATGGCGTGCCCAGTAAGTAGTGTCTAAACTTGTGGAGAGAGTAAACCGTTACCAGGTCTTCCCTTTCAGTTGTTGTATAGTTCCTTTCGTAGTAGACAACTTCTTGCTAGCATAGTATACTAGATGGTCCATGTTTTTCTCCCCTGGTTCTTCTAAGACCGCTCCCAGCATTATTCCTGATGCATCGATGTGCACGTGGAAGATTTTGTTCCAATCAGGAACAACAATATAGGGGTGCTTACTAATCTCTCTTTTAAGTTATTTAGGGATGGCTAGCATTCCACAGTCCAAATGAACTCTTCTGTTTTCTTTAGTAATTTCTCCATTGGAGCCTTATGGATGTGTAATTTCTATTAAATCACCTGTAGTGCCTCGTATGCCCCAGAGTTGCTCTTAGTTGTTTGATGTTGCGTGGTGGTTCCATGTGGATAATTGTCACAACCTTGGTAGGGTCTACACATACTCCATCCTTGCAGATGATATGGCCCAACAAATTTCCAAAGGGGACTACGAAGATACATTTCTTGAGTTTTAAGGAGATCTGCAGTTGTCTGCATCTTTCAAACATTATTCTTAATAGGCTTGTGTGTTTTTTCAATAGACTGTATATTGTCCAGTCATCCATGTAAACTTCTAGGAACTTATGAATATAATCTCTGAATGTGCTTATGACGATTCTTGAGAATACTGCTCATTCATTTTTTAGTCCAAATGGCATGACATTGTAGGCATCCGAACCCCACTCCATAGTGAATGTTGTTTTCCTCTCATCTTCTTCAACTACTCTGACTTGATGGTAACCTGAGAAACCATCTATGGACGAATATGCTTCATTCCATGCAACATTGTCTAGGACCTCATCGCTGAAGGACGTGGGAAACGGGTCATGCACGCATGCGTTATTTAGGCTCCTGTAGTTGACACATACTCTAATTTCAGTTGCATCCTTCTTGTTCTGAATAACTATCGAACTTATCCATTAAGCTTCATCCACCGGGAAGGTCATTCTTGCCTCCAACATTTTGTCTATTTCCCTCTTAATTATCTCTTTCATCCTTGGGTTTAATCTGTATGGTCTATGCTTTACCAGTCGAGCATCTGATCTCAAGACAATTTTCATCTCCCCAAGGTTTCCTTGTATTCCCTGTAGTTTTGCCACTGAAGCCGGGAATAGGTCTTGATATTCATGCAATAGGTCGAAAATTTCCTTGGTGGCTTGTGCATCCCAGTAGTCTTCCACTGATGTTATCTTAGGCTTATCCTCTGACCCACCGTTTTGCTTCCTCAGCTTCATTGGTAGAAGGTGAGCACATTCTGTTAGGGGGTTCTCCCAGATATCCCTTTCCCCTTCCGTTTCCCCAAAGGCTAGATGTGTCAGTCCCTCCATCCCTTCATTATCATTGGGTCCTATGTCTACCCTGTTGCATGCTGCATATCCTGGCAACTCTATCTCATACAAATACTACATAAAACTTTCATTGGGTCCTCCCTCAACCAACGACCCCAGTGTGAATAGAACTCCCTTTATTTCTTGAAGTGGCTTTTCCATTTGTGCCTCGTCCCCTTTGAATGAGAAGTTGCTGACAAACTATGCCTCCACGGTATCCCAATCTACTGTCTGTCGATGGAGCTCCTCTTCGACATACCACACTCGGGGAACAGGTCCAAGGGTATGTATAAATGCGTGTACCCACCAATCTCTCCACATTCCTCTACCTTTCCAATTGACCATGCAACCCTTGATGTGTTCCTTAAGACATGAATCCCCCTTGTATTTTTCCCTATCCTATGGCTGATCTTCGTCCTGGGAAAACCTTTCCTTCATGGTTTGTTTAATGCTCGGCCAATATTTTAGTGTATTGTAATGCATTCTCCACCATCTTGCTGGAGTTTCCATGAGTCTGATACTTAGATAGGAGACCCTTTGATCCTCTATTACTTCTCGGTCTACTCTATCTAAGAAGGTGTCCAATGTCTCAAGGCCATGGTACCTCGAGTAGTCAGCTATCTCCATTTCTCCCAAGTTTACTTGGATTATCATTGCACAACGTCTAGTGGTCAATTCGTATTGCCCCTGCTGCCATGCATCCCATGCAACTTCTGAGCTAGCTTCTAAGCTTTGGATACTTTACGAGCTCACTGATCCTCTGGTCGTGGGGTTGATGTAGTCCTCCCTCTTCCCTGCTATGAGCGCATATATTTTCTCTAACCCTCCTCGCTCATCCCTGTCATCTATTGGTTCTATGAACCTAGGCCCTTAGTAGGGGTCTAATGGTTGGATCACTCTTAACCTATATGCTTTGAAAATCATCAGTTCTTTCTTCAGGTCTATGACCACGTAGTTATCGTATGCCCAATCAATCCCCAAAAGTGCCGGGTATGGGTCCTTATCCCCCATGACGTCAATCACCTCAAATTCTATGTGCGTCTTCACCCCTGCCACATCAACCTCTACATTCTCCAATCTCCCAATTGGTAGTAGGCAGGCCTGATTTTCCATTCTTAGTTGAATTCACGAGTATTTTAATGGAGGCTTCCCATTGCCTCCCAAGTTTTCCTAGGTAGGATGTTTACATCCAACCCCAATTCTACCATGGTGTCTCTTATCTGGAATCCTGCCACTTGTGCATTGATTCGGAACTCCTTGTTGCTTCTTCTCTTGTTCTATTTTAGTCTTCTTGAGGCCTTCTCTAGCAACCCTACACTTGGTCGATCCACTTCCTCATCCTCCAGGGATACCGCAACCTTTAGAATTTTTCTCAATTCCTTCAACATGTCTTCATCCTCAACAATTTTCAAGAATAGTTTAAACCATTCTCTAATCGGCTCAGTGTGATCAGGCATGTGGTTCCACAGTCTTTTAGTATCCTTCTCCACAGTCATCCATTCGAACAACTTAGTTGCCTCTTGATAGTACTTCTTTTGGCATTCAGGCTCATACCCCTTCTATGGATACACTACTTTATGGCTTAAGGGGAGGTCCTCTGTGTAGTGGTCTTCCACGATCCTCTTCCCTCCCATGGTGACTATGTTAATATTGGTTGCGGGGAGGCCGTTATCTGTCCACAGTTCAACATTCACCAAGTTGGCCCCTCTCTATCTGGTCCTTTCTTCTCACTTTGCAATGAGTTCCAGATATTCCTCTGTTGCGTGGGTATTAATTCGACATTGCAAGCACCAGGGTATCCTCGGCAGTGGAAATTATATACCAACATGCCCTTCTTGATCATAGTTGTAACACCTCATAGGCCCTCTTCCTCCTCTTTTTCCTCTTCACCCATTTCCTCCTCGTCCCCCCTAATTTGATTCATTGACCTTGAATGTAGAATTGTCAAGTATTTCTGCTAGGGCATCCATTGCTCAGCACTAATCAGGGTGATGCATCATTGATGCACAAAACTCATAGTAGATATTATTAGGGATGTTATATTACTTTTTCAAAATGGGGCACATTCATGGCAGGTGTCCGTACGCCCTATAGACTTCACAAAAGTATTGAGTATTCCTCCCAAGGAAGGATCCTTACACACTCCCATTGCCACAACTCCCGTAGTTGGTTGGGCTCCTGACGACCCCACAACCCCACCTACATGATTAATCCCTCACAACCTTGGGCATTCTGTCACAACATACCCCTCCACCATCTAGTGGGTGCACCAAACGTTGGGTTTGGCTGGACGCACTGGCTGAAGATCTTTAAATTTCTCTGTCAAGGTCACGAACTGGTTCTGCAGGCCTAAAATCGATGGGTCTTGTAGGCTTGCCCCTCCCGTGTACTCATGCAGATATCTCGCCATCGCTTCTATGCGTCATGCTTGTTCCAACGCATCCTAGAGGGTCCCTATCTTTTGTTGTGAGTGGCATTCTGGTCAAAGGAAATAGTGCCTTAATGAACCAGTCCCACTGGTGGTTTAGGTCTAGAGTGTAACTCAACTTGGCAATGTCATCCTTAAAACTTTGCATAAGCTCCCAAGTCATCTCTCCTTCCCTCTGCTTAGTCTCCCAAAGTTCCGATAGCCCTTTCTAATCCATCTGTGGTACATTGAACTCTTGCACAAACCCTCTCTTGATGTCATCTACTGTGGGGTTCTGATTCTGCTCCGCCCAATTTATAAAGTAGCACAGAGCCATTTCTCTCAGCGTGGTTTGCAATTCTACTGCCCTTACATTGTCTAGAGTCTGATAGGCCCTCCAAATAGATTTGCAGAGATACTAGTGCTTCTCTACATCCTCGTTTCCTCTTCCCACAAATTCAGGGTATCTAGTAAATGATCCCAGCATATTTATTTGGGTAGGCGCTATTAGCACGAACCCCTTGCTCCCCGGTTGCTGGGATCCTTGTAATCCTAAGTTACTGATATTATTGGTTCCTGTGCCTCTCCCAATGTTGAACTGGACTTGGTCTTTCTCCTGTGTGCTATATACCTGCACTACGTTCGTTAAGCTAATAATAAATTCCCTTGAATTTTCTACCAGGGGAAGATCAAGGGAAACACTAACCTCGTCTCAAGGGTATTTTTGCTAACCCTTAACAGATGCTTCCTCTTAATTTAATAATCTCCTCATCACCTCACCCATATCGTCCTTGCTTCCTTCTTCATGCCCATGCGGTCCCTTCTCTTGTGGTTTGTCTATCGCAACCTGTACTTGAGATATAGATTCTGCAACCTGCAGGGAAGATACGTCCCCATTTCCTTGACTCTTCAATCTTCCTTCACTGCTCTCACTTTTCCCATTACCATCTTCTCCTTCCTCTTCAACTCGAGGTTTTCCCCTCACCACTCCTTCTTGGTGGGGCCCCATCCTTTTCTTCCCTAGAGTTTGAATCACCCTCGCCTGCCACTTATCCACTAGCAGTGCCCTTCCCTATGCCCTAAAATGTCTTTCGTTCTTTAGTTCTTCAACATCCATCCCTTCAGTAGCATCTTTACCCTCAACTGACATTATTCCCCCCTCTATGTCTCCTCCCAGTACTGGGGATTTACGCTGCCATCCCCACAGTGGGCAAAGATGACAATCCTTCTTCCGCCATAAACATCTTGATCCACATTGGGACTTCCCTCATCAACTCACCTCTATGTCCAAATCCAAACACAACTTCTACTTTTGAGAAAGACTGATAACTCTCCATGGAAAACTCAACTACGCATTCGTCCACCATAGTGCTTACCCAAAAGTCAACTGCTCTAGTCAGATCATTATCCAACTGTTGTAGCAAGGGCGACATCCGACGGGGTCCAGCTTTGGCAAGCTATCGCCAATCCACCTGGTTGAGTCTGCCTCTTCAGCCTTCTTAACCAATTTTATAGATCCCTAGGAACTTACACCAAAAAATTTCATACTGATCCTTAGTGTTGTTAGTATATAAAATTTCCTCTCTTACCTTGTTCATCAGTTGACTTCTATGGGTAGCCTGCTCCACTACAAACTGATCTACTCTATGGTTCCACCAATCCCTGATCTCTCTTTTAAATATCCTTGACACCATGGTCTAAACTAGTTCTCGTACCTTCAAGTCCCAGCAACAAAACCATTTGTTGGCTCATGAGAATCATTAGGGGGAAGACCCTGGGTTCAGGCACAAGAGGCCAATAGTGGTTTGTTGTAGTCCAGGACATCGCTAACATTTTCAACTTACCCCAAAGGGCAAGGAGTCTCACCCGAGGCGTGCCGTGACCAAAAGGGAGAAGGGTTCAGAATGGAGTCATGAAAGGCTTAGCTGAGTTGCAATCAATCAAATACATGAATAAATTATATAAAACACAAAGATAAACACATCCTCATGATATTACACGAACTACTGATTACATGCAATTGTTAAGTCATTCAATAAAAGTTTAAAGATCCGTTGTTGGGACAGGAAAAAGGTATGATTTCTCTTCGTAAAATGATTCATTTATCATTCATCCTTATATGATTATCTCCGTTTATAGATTAAAATGAGGAAAATATTGGCTAAATTTGGATGAAACTATTTGGTGATATAATAGGAAAATATAGTACGAAAAACTCATTCTTTGTTATCTTTTTATGCGGAGATGTGGATTGGGAAAATGTTGTTCAGTTGACAGAACAACACAAGGCCACAAAAAGGAAAAGCTACAGCATCTTAGGAAGACAGGTAAGTGGGAGATCAGCTCAAAAAATTCTATTTTATCACATGATCAAATTTTATATTGCGAAATCCTCAGGATCCCCTGATCCTGAGGATTTGCTTTTATCCAGTTTCCCTTTTATGTTATATATAGGGCCAAAAGGAAATTATATACAGTTCAGACTTGGATAATCTATAATTATTCTTTTTGAAAACATATACGTTGTTATATCAGTGACTCTGTCAGCTGTTACTTGCAATTAATGAAAGAAGGTTGTGTTTGATACATCTTCGTATTCTGAGTTTTTATTAAGCAGAGGCTTCTGGCGACTCTCTGCCCAATCACAAGAAGTTCTACTACTCTGTGTTATAGTTTTATATTTAGTCTTTGTTATTGATTTAATATTTAGGTATTTCATTTATCGTAAATGTTTGTGATATTGATTCATTTTTCTATTTAATTAGATTCAGAGTGAAACCATGTGACATAATTAAGTAGCACTTTGATTGGAATGAGTGAATTAGTGTTGATAGAAGATTGTTGTTCATTTGAATAGATGTTATCATAGATCTTGAGGTATAAGATTTATTAACTTCTATAGATTGCAATATAGACTATTTTCTATTTAGGAATCCTTTATCACTATTTGTTGTTCAATCACTGATTGTTGTTCACTTACTGTTGATGTTCAATTGGGAAATGCAAGTTGATTTGGGTTGTTATAGATTAACAGTGTTGTTCAGTAGCTATAGTTTCTTTACTTGATTGAGTACGATTAGCCTTAAGTTTATTTGAACAATTCCGAGTGTAATTCTTATTTGCATCCAGTTTCAATTGATTTCAAAACAAGTTGCATAGAATTGCAGAGTGTATCAAAGAGTATTTCTTCCATATATAGTTATTTTCAGAATTGTGTGAATTGAATTGAAGAATTAGCCACTAGTGATTGCAATGATTCATCATTAGATAACCTCTAGGCTCATTGCATATATTGTGCTAGCACTCTTGAGAAAAAAGACTTAGCTTGGGTTGAAAACTAATGTAGGGATTAAGATTTCCTGTAAAAAGACATCTTAGTGAGCCAAAATTTTGGTGTTGTTGCCCAGGAGAGTGTTTCAAGTGATTGTTTCTATTTCTTTGTTGTAGAAGAATTGGGTTTTAAAAATGGAAGGTAAGAACTTGCGTACCTAGCAAGTAAAGTGCTTGCTTACCTGCCCGCTTTACAACAAATATTTAGGGGTTAAATAGGAATTTGTGTTTATGAATGACTAGAAATAGAAAGATAGAAAAAGAATAGAATCCTCCACCAAAACCCACAAAACCCAAGGGATCGGTGAACCTTGGGATAACAACCTTTATAGACAAAATCATAAGAAGAGTAGAGTCTCAAGCATCAGTATGATTCTAGGCTATACCTACAAAATGTTCTACTGTTATCCCTCAAGCAGCAAGCTCGCCATCTGTAGCTCATGTTGAGATTAAAAGCCAAGTAGGAGGATTAGAACACATTTTTCAAGATACAATAAGTTTACACTCTGATCCTCTGCAAGAGGGAAAATCCAGTAACTTAAGAGAAGAAAAGGGAGAAGCTAGTGGGGTTGCTAAAGCAGAACCACATCTATCTAAACAAGGATCTCCTGAAATCCCAGACCTAGGTAGTGCTGTAAAGCTAGCTCAGGTTGCTAACTCTCTGCATACTCTAGAAGCACCCTTTGAAATCCCCAAAGATTATTGGCACATCTTTGATCAAATGGCAGGTCAGCCACCCCAAGGTTAAACCTCAACATTAGAGAACCCCATAGTCGACCAAATGGCCAATGCTCCTATGAAAACTATTCCTCTATAGAGCATCCCAACCTTCCATGGGATGATCAAAAAGGATCTTGATGCTTTATTGTTTGAGTTTGATGTCCACTGTAGAGGATATGACTATACCACTGACCCCCAAAAGCTAAAACTATTCCCTTCCCCTTTGAAAGTGGCAGCTCTAAGATGGTTTATGGGTGTCGGTGGGCAAACCCTAAATTCTTGGGACGAAATGAAAACCTCCTTCCTCAAAAGATATCAGGACTTTCGTAAAACTAGGGAACTCAAAGATGATATTTTCAAGATGACTACAAAAGATAATGAAACACTAGAAGAATATGTAGAGCGATTTAATTATAATTTGCAGAGGTCTCCACACACTACCCTACCAAAAGAAGTCCTAAGAGCTATCTTAATTAAAGGAATGAAAGAGGATGGGTAGAAACTCTAATCTTAATGGGAAAAGAAGATATTTCTGAAGAAGATTATGATGAAATTATTCGTTTTTGTATCAGGTGTTCATGGGGAAGTACATGCACAGGAATAGTTAGCCGAGATCCAATGAGTAGAGGAAGAAAACCACATAGTGGAGGTGTAACATGGATGGAGATCGGTAACCTCCTGGAAGATTTTAAGACAAACATCCTAGGCACTCTTACAACATAGTTGGACATCCTACAGGCTAAACAAAAACATGCTTTAGCAAAAAAAAAATTGGCCATCTTCTGACCACGTTGTCAAAAGAAGCACAGCCAATGAGAATGCCCGTTAGACATGGTTTAGACATGCGCCATCTGTACTAAAGCTCACAACAATGAACAATGTCCATCATTACTCAGACTGAAAGAAGTATTCAAAGAAGCAGAGGGAGAAATAGAACTGGTATATCTGATGAACCAACGTTGACAATGGCACAAGACACACCCCAATTCTTTCCTTCCTCGTAGTTTAATTAACAACAGAACCTTGGTGTAGCCTGGCAAGGCCAATCACCCTACCCAAATTGGTAGAGCCCGCCATTCCCTATGATATCCTGGCCAACACAATCCTTTCCAGGAAATGGCTAGCTGAATTCTCCTTTTACTCTTGTTTGGCAAAGCAATCCCTATCAATCCTAGTGGTCTGCTTCTACGTCTCAAAATCTGAATCGGTCTACAAATTGGCAGCGGCCTCTAGGGATATCTAATGTACCTATGGGGATGGGCCCTCAGCCTCAACCTACATTGTTAGCTCCTTATACATTACAACAAAATTCTCAACCTCTTCTGTGGCCACAGTTACTAGCTCAGTCGAACCTGAATCCGAATAACAGAACAGTCCACTTGGTACAGATGATTGAAAATCCAGACCATGAGATTGAGTAGAAATAATGTAATGAGGTTAGGACGTGTCACCACCCTTGAGGTAAACAGGGACCAGCCTTCAATTGAAAATTTATCACCACCTGTACATATTCCACCACTTGTAAATAATATTGAAACAAAGCAAGGGGAAGAAACAGATCAACATGATGACCCTAAAAAACTTATAGTCACTTCTCCTCCATTCCCTAAAAGACTAACGATACCTAAACTGATCGCCTACCCTGATTTTGATCTTGTAGGGGAACTAAAAAATTTGTGTATTAAGATCCCTCTCCTCCAGGCCATTCAAGACATTCCCATCTATGCCAAAACAATCAAAGAATTATGTGTAAGGAAGCCTGTGAGGAAGGTAAAAACATCACCCACTATCCATGTTGTAGGAACCTTATCTAATTTACTCTTTGGAGACGAAACTCCAATAAAGTACGAAGATCCTGGAAACCCCATAGTAATAGTTTAGATATATGGCCGCTCTTTTCCAAATACACTAGTTGATTTAGGAGCTTCCATTAACATATTAACAACAGAAACTTGTCAAGCACTTGGTATTATAGCCTTGGAACCAACCACAACTTTATTATAATGTGCTAACATATCAGTGGTAAGACCAGAAGTTACTTTACAAGATATCATAGTTTCTGTTGACTCATGAGAATATCCAGTAGATTTCCTGGTTTTAAACCCAAGGAATAGGTTGGATAGACATCATTTGATTTTGGGCCAACCTTGGCTGGCAACAACTGATGCATATATTGGCTGTCGAGAAGGCAGCATGACTATTACAAAGGGGGATGTTGTAAAAAATCTGGTGTTATATCCTCCTGCTAGGCCAAGTTTTCCCATTGTAAGAATATGTAAGCAGCCACCAATGTACCTAGAAGGGAGCATCCGTTCACCACTCACAATAGCAGAGGCATTGGAATTTAAAAATCAGACTGAAGAAGATGTTGTTAACAATTTTATAAATTAACCAGCTAATGTGAGTAATGTACAGTGTTAGATGTTGAAAGCAATCATTGATAACAAAGCCATGGAGGATCCCCTGAAGGATATAGATGACCAGCATATTCAGATGACTATTGCTCATAACAACAAACTAGTTGAGATTGAGCTAGGAAAAGTTCTAAATATCAATGTTAATCTGGATAGCGAAAAACAGCAAAATCTTATCCAGGTATTACAGAAAAATAAAGGGGTTTTTCCCTAAGATTATCCTGATATGAAAGGGATTGACCCATAGCTATGTACACACCACATTTATACGGAGAAGGATGCTCAACCCATCTGGCAGCGTCAACAAAGGTTGAATCCACACCTCAAGAATATTGTGAAAGAGGAATTGCAGAATCTACTGGATGTAAACTTTATTTATCCTATGTGCGACAGTAAATGGGTGTCTCCATTGGTGGTCGTCCCTAAGAAAAATGGGAAGTGGCGTATTTGTGTAGACTATCAGGAGCTAAACAAGGCAACACAGAAAGATCGCTTCCCCCTCCCATTCATTGATCAGGTCCTTGATACATTGGTAGGGAAGTAGTTCTTCTCTATTTTAGATGGATTTAGTGGTTACAATCAAATTCAAATTGCCCCTGAAGACCAGGATAAAACAAACTTCACCTATCCCTGGGTCGCATTCACATACGGGGTATTGCCATTTCACTTGTCAAAAGCCCCAGCCACGTTCCAGAGAGCTATACTAAGCATATTTTCCAATCTAATAAATGAAGAACTCGAGGTATATATGGATGACTTTACTCCATATGGGGATGATTTTGATCAAGCATTGCAAATGCTAGAAAAGGTCTTAGAATGATGCATCACTACCAGGTTATGCTTAAGTAATGTCAAGTGTCACATGATGATGACCGAAGGAGTGATCCTGGGACATTACATCTCCACAGTAGGAATATAGGTAGATCCAACAAAAATATAGGTAATTCTTTTACTGCCTACCCCTGCACTTAAATAGAGGTACATAGTTTCCTAGGATATGCAGGTTATTATTGCAGGTTTATCAAGATTTTTTCACAGATCGCTGCACCCTTATATTCTCTAACTGGAAATGTTGATTTCAGTTGGTCTGACAAGTGTGACACAACTTTTGCAGGTTTAAAGAAACTAGTCTCAACAACACCAGTATTACGTGGACCAAACTAGGAGCTGCCTTTCTACATCTCCTTGGATGCATCAGATGTAGCTATAGGCGTTGTCCTCGACCAGGAGGAGGACACGAAACCTTATGCTATATATTATATTAGCGAAAATTAAACTTATGCAGAACTTAATTATACACTGACAGAAAAAGAATTATTAGCTGTTATTTATGCAATAAACAAATTTAGACACTATATAACCGGCTACCAAGTCTTTGTGTACACTGATCACTCTACCATTCGGTATCTAGATAATAAACCAATCACAAATGTTCGAGTAAAACGGTGACTATTTCTTTTGCAGAAGTTCGACATTACCATTAAAGATCGTCTGGGGAAGGAAAATCTAGTTGTTGATTTTCTATCTCGAATTCCAAAGGTTAATGATCCACTGGCAATAGATGATGAACACCTATTTTCTGTAGTTATGATGTCATGGTACGCATATGTGGAAAATTATCTAGTAGTAGGGAGGCTACCTAAGCATTTAATGACAAGAGAAAGAAAATTGATTATTTAGCGTAGTTCCCAGTTCTCTTGGATAGGTGGATATCTTTTTCATACAAGGGTTGACATGTGTGTACGCAGATGTATCCACAAGGACAAGATCCATGACATTTTGAAGGCTTGCCATGATGATTTTGCAGACTGAAAGACAAGACATAAAGTATTATAAATGGGCTATTATTAGCCCACTATTTTTAAGGATGCTAAAAAATATGCCTAGGTCTACGATAATTTCCAAAGGATGGGCCAGCCTGACCAATTCGATGAAATGCCTCTGCAGCCATAATTAGTCATAGAACCCTTCGAGCATTGGGCATTAGACTTCGTAGGTCCATTCCATCCACCATCCAATCAAAAGGGCTACATACTGGTAGCCATGGATTATGTGACAAAATGAGTGGAAATAGTAGATTTACCAAGAGCCACAGAGGAAGCAATGATTAACTTCCTCTTTGGGCTTGCCATGACGATTTTGTAGACTGAAAGAAAAGACATAAAGTATTATAAATGGGCTATTATTGGCCCACTATTTTTAAGGATTCTAAAAAATATGCCCAGGCCTACGATAATTTCCAAAGGATGGGCTGGCCTAACCAATCTGATGAAATGCCTCTGCAACCACAATTAGTCATAGAACCCTTCGAGCATTGGGCATTAGACTTCGCAGGTCCATTCCATCCACCATCCAATCAGAAGGGCTACATACTGGTAGCCACGGATTATGTGACAAAATGGGTGGAAATAGTAGATTTACCAAGAGCCACAGAGGAAGCAGTGATTAACTTCCTCTTTGGGCTATTTTTGAGGTATGGATTACTATGAGAAGTGATCACAGATGGGGGAAAGCAATTCACAAGGCACAAGGTTACTGCCACTCTCAAAAACCATCATATTATGCACATGATCACTTGTCAGTATCACTCGCAGGTGTAATAATTTCACTGTAGATCTCCTGATATATGCAATGTCCTAAAGCATAATACTAGATCTACCTCTACCATAAACTTTGCGGAAGCTTAAACAAATATGAGCATCATCAAGCATGAATAGATATAACTAAGAATGTGAAGTAATCAACCATAACACAGAAGATATATCACTGGGGAAGGCACCAGCCTAAAACCCCAACTCTGTATTATCATACAAGTGGAAATCTTTTTCAAGTTACAAAAAGAATCAGCTCTCAAGCTATCCTACTCTCTCTGTAATCAAACAATGCAACTCACAGACTCAATAGACATAGAATATATCTTCCTCAAGCCCTCCAAGCCTCCTCTTTCCTTGTGCAGTTTTGATTGGGGTCCAATGATATCACATGTGTGAATTGGCCTCATCACACTCATTGTAACCTCAGGTCCAACTACACAATCCATAAGGAATAATATTCCTTCTGCATGCAAGGAATATTCACCAAGGAATATCTTAGAAATTGATAGTACACTGTCCCTCCATCTAATCTCAACTAGGTCTTTGACTAAACTGACATGCATGAGATATCCATGAGTGAATACTCAGTTATCTGAAATACAGTAGTTGCATGCATGCAAGAATTAACTAACTGAACTCTCATTAATTTAACAAACTATTAAATTAATCTAACTAGACAGTCTTGACTAAGTTAAACTAAGTCAACTAATTACAACTCAATATTACAACTCATCCTTATCTCTTTAACTGAAGGTTAAATCCCTCAATCAAAGGAGAAATTGTTGCATGTCTTCACATAGACTTCAAGTTTGATTTTCCTTAACTAATTAACTCAAGATGAATTAATTAATTAATTTTAAAACTGCTGTTGATATCAAATTCGAATTTTACTTCCTATTTTTAGTCCAGGGACTAACTAAAATAACAATGGATCCCGAAATGCTATTTTTAGCACTTTCACTTTTCATCCATTGTTGCTAAGATCACCAATGGTTGAGCTTCTATTTATAGCCCGACTATTTATAGCAGTGCTACTTTTAGCACTTCTTGTTGTACATTTCAACACTCCCTCTCAAAAAGAAAGGGATTATCAGTAACCCCGATCCTGTCTTTGTGAAACTTTTGACAATGCCTTAGTCAAAATATCTGCATCCTGCTCCTTGGTCGAAACATATTGCAACATCATGATCCTCTTGACCACACAGTCCCGTAGATGATGGTAACGGATATCTATATGCTTGGACCTATCATGAAACACTGGATTCTCAGAGAGTTTTATGTAACTCTGATTATCATAGTATATCACTATAGGATCCATCATTTGACCAAACAATCCCACTATAATCTTTGGCATCCAAATGGCCTCGCATGCTACCTGAATGGCAGCCATGTATTCAACCTCTGCTGAGCTAAGTGCAATTGATCTCTGTTTCCTACTATAACAAGAAAATGCAGCTGAACCAGGGTTGAAGATTCCTCCAGAAGTGCTCTTTTGGTCTAATGGACTACTTGTCCAATCCGCATCCGTGAAGCCTTGCAGCTTCACTCCCTCTATCCGTTTGTACCACAATCCGTAATGTGTAGTGCCTCTGAGATATCTCAGCACATGCTTCGATGCCTTCCAAAACAGCTTGGTAGGTTGAACTATAGCTTGACTCAACTGGCTCACCGCAATGCATAAGTCGGGTCGTGTGTTCACCAAATACATAAGTGAACCCACTAGCTGCTGATAAATAGTAGCAGCTACTACCTCACCTGAAGTAGCATCCTCCTTCCTCCAGTTCCCAGCTAGAGGAGTCTGCATGGCCTTGCACTTCTCCATGTGAAAGCGCCTAAGTATCTCATTAGCATACTTGCCTTGAGACACAAATACTTCCCTATCTTTCTGACACACTTCCATGCCTAGAAAGTAGTGCATGAGGCCCATGTCCTTCATCTCAAACTCTCTTGCAAGGTCCTCCTTGCAAGACTGTATCAGTTGGTCATCACCTGTTCAAATCAGATCATCGATATAAAGTAAAATAATCAATGGCTTACCTTCTACCACGATGTGGTAAAGGTTTGCATCTGCTTCACTCTTGGTGAAGCCCAACCCGGTGAAATAGCTGTCGATCTTGGTATACCAAGCACAGGGTGCTTGCTTCAACCCATATAGTGCTCGCTTGAGTTGGCAGAAATGCGACTCGCAATTGAAGGTCTCAAATCCTTATGGCTGCTCAATGTATACCTCTTCCTCAATCTTCCCATTGAGGAATGCCATCTTCACATCCATCTAATGGATCTTCCAACCCATCTGAGTTGATAGAGCTAGCATCGATATGATAGATGAGTACCTTGCTACGGGAGAAAAGGTCTCATCGTAGTTGATCCCCTCAACCTATGAGAAACCTTGGGCAACAAACCTTGCCTTGTGTTTCTCAACACTACCATCAGCTGCTTGCTTTACCTTGTAAATCCATTGGGAACTAACCACTGACTTGTCCCCAGGTCTAAGGAAAACATCCCACACACTATTCCATATGATAGAATCGTACTCTTCTACCATTTCATCAACCCAGACTGGGTGCTACACTGCCTCCTGAAAAGAAGAAGGTTCGGTCGCTACACACTCCCTAACCATGCCCATGTAGCTAGTGTATCTCTTGGGAGATCTCCTTTGTCTACGATGAGAGGATGGCTGCCCTACATTCTCTCTCGCATCTAGCATCAATCTGTCAACTTCTTGCGAGTGTTTCTGCTCGTATATGGAAGACTCTCCAGAAGTGGTGGTCTCCACTACTGGATCCTCTACATGTGGCTGATCCACATCATCAAGAGGCTCCTCCTCCTTTGGAACTAAAAGTTCCTCATCACCATGCAACTTGAGCTCCCTCTCAAGTGACACTTGCATGGCTCTCTGCTCATCTAACTTCAGATCCCTCTACACTACGGTCCTCTGACTCACAGGTAGAAACACACGATAGTTGTGGGGTGTATATATGTACCCCACAAGTATCCCCAACTCAGCTGTTGGGTCTAGCTTCTTCTGAGCATCTTTGGTCACATGACAGAGAAATGGTGATCTAAAGATGCAGAAGTGACTCACATCTGGTCGCTTCCCCAAAAAAACCTCCATAGGTGTCTTCATTCCCAAGATACGGTGAGGACTTTTGTTCTGAAGGTACATTGTTGTATTGCATGCCTCAGACCATAGATGAAGTGGTAGGCCTTAGTCACGTAACATCACTCAATTTGCTCCCACAATAGATCTGTTCTTCCTTTCGGCCACCCCATTCTGTTGTGGGTTATGAGGTGCCGTCAATTCCTGTTTAATTCCTTCTACAACACAGAAGTCTTTAAACTACTGGGAAACATACTCTCCACCATTATCGATACGCAAGGATTTTACTTTCTTTCCCTATTCTTTCTTTGCCAAGGCTTTAAACTCAGAAAACCTTAAGAAGGTCTGATCCTTGTTTTGCATAAAATAGATCCATCATCTACGAGTAAAATCATCAATAAAAGAAACATAGTACCTTTGCTTAGTGGTGGAGGCTGTAGAGAATGGTCCACATACATCTGAGTGAACTTGCTCCAGGATTTCTCCAGCTCTACTATCCCGATCCTGAAAGGAGGCATTCACATACTTACCCAAGGTGCATCCTTTGCATGTATCTATTTGCTCCAGTTTTCCCTTGGGTAAGCTGGTAGAAATTTGTTGCATGATCTTCAAGGCCCCGTGATGCAAGTGGCCCAGTCTTCTATGCCACAGCTCACCAACATCTTGGCTTTGCACCACCTCTGCTTTGGAACTCAGTGTAGCATAGTCTTCTACCTCCAGCTTGTAGAGATTCTTTACTCGAATCCCAATACGTTTGGTCTGTCCAATGTCGATATGCCTCAAGAAAACTTTTCCTTTACTAAAGACTACATCATAGCCTTTATCTTCTAGCATAGCAATAGACACAAGATTCTTTTTCAACCCTGGTACATACTTAACAATAGATATGGTGAGAGCAGCACCATGCTCCCTCTGAAACACAATTGTACCTTCACCTGAGACACAGTACTTTCCATCATTGCCCATCTCGATCCGCATCTGGAGATCCTTCTCCTCCAATGTACTGAAAAGATTCTTGTCACCTAACATGTGGAAAGAAGGTCCACTGTACAGGTACCAAACACATCCCACCATGGATGAAACCATGCATGAAATAAGCGAGAAATCTAGCTCAAACTGTAAAGCTAGTGCATCACCATCAGATACCTCTGAGGAACCCTTCTTGGATTTCTTCTGTGGACAATTCATAGCATAATGGCCCACTTCATGACAGTGAAAGCATCGCACTTTCGTGGGATGCCTTCCCTTTCCCTTTCTTAGCTTTACTTGTTAAAGTTAGATTTTCTTCATCATCTTGTTTTGATGAATATCCATCTCTGGTGCTCTGCCTTATCTCCTCCTGCATTAGGTTTGACCAAAGTTGTTCCCAATCTGGCAATTTCTCTCTTCCATTAACCGAGTCCTAGTAGTTATGCCAACTCTTTGGAAGACCGAGGAGTGCTAGAATCACCATGTCGTCATCAGTAGTCATGACCCTACACTTGCAAGCTCATCCCTGCAGGTGGTGAGCATGTTCAGGAACGTAGAGATTGTGTTGCTCTTTTCACACTTGATCTTGCGAAGCTTGTCCTTCAGCACTAGCTTCCTCTAATCTCTGCTATTATGATAAAGATCTTTCAATGTTTTCCACATCAAAAATAAAGTCTCATTCCCATGGAGGCTCGAGATAATGTGATCTCGAACTCCCTCCATGAGGATTCTCCTTGCTCTAGCCACACACTTTTTCCATTCCACCAATTGAGTAGCATCAGTCGGCTTTTGGACTTCTTGATCAATGAAGTCCTTGAGATCATTATCTTCCAATATTGTCTCCATGCAATCCTTCCAGGCTATATAATTTTAACTGCCACCAAGGGCATATTCAAGTATTAAACCATTGAACACCATTGGTGAAATAGATGTGATAAGAACTAAATTAAATATCTAGAAACCAAACGTCTTACTTCTCTTGCTTGTATATTGTTATTCCTTGATCACCTTTGCAGTGATACCATGTAGAAATTTCACTTTAGATATCCTGGTATATGTAATATGCAAAAGAATAAACTAGATCTATTTCTACCATAAACTTTGCGGAAGCTTAAACAGATATAAGAATCATCAAGCATGAATAGATATAACTAAGAATGAGAAGTAATCAACCATAACATAGAAGATATATCATTGGGGAAAGCACCAGCCTAAAACCCCAACTTTGTATTATCATACAAGTGGAAATCTTGTTCAAGTTACAAAAGGAATCAACTCTCAAGCTATCCTGCTCTCTCTATAATCAAATAGTCTAGCTCACAGACTCAATAAAGATATAATATATCTTCCTCAAGCCCTCCAAGCCTCCTATTTCCTTGCACAGTTTTGATTAGGGTCCAATGATATCACATGTGTGAATTGGCCTCATCACACTCATTGTAACCTTAGGTCCAACTACACAATCCATAAGGAATAATATTCCTTCTGCATGCAAGGAATATTCACCAAGGAATATCCTAGCAACTGATAGTACATTGTCCCTCCATCTGATCTCAACTAGGTCTCTGATTGAACTGACATGCACGAGTTATCCATGAGTGAATACTCAGTTATCTGAAATACAGTAGTTACATGCATGCAAGCATTAACTAACTGAACTCTCATTAATTTAACAAACTATTAAATTAATCTAACTGGACTTGACTAAGTTAAACTAAGTCAACTAATTACAACTCATCCTTATCTCTTTAACTGAAGGTTAAATCCCTCAATCAAAGGAGAAATTGTTGCATGTCCTCACATAGACTTCAAGTTTGATTTTCCTTAACTAATTAACTCAAGATGAATTAATTAATTAATTTCCAAACTGCTGTTGATATCAAATTCGAATTTTACTTCCTATGTTTAGTCCAGGGACTGACTAAAATAAAAAGGGATCCCAAAATGCTATTTTTAGAAAATCTATTTTTAGCACTTTCACTTTTCATCCATTGTTGCTAAGATCACCAATGGTTGAACTGCTATTTATAACCCGGCCATTTATAGTAGTGCTATTATTAGCATCTTCTATTTTTAGCATTCCTTGTTGCACATTTGAACAACAGGCAAACGGGTAGGTTGAAATGACCAATAAGGTTGTAGAAGTGATTCTAACCAAGACAGTCTCAACACACTGGCGAGATTCGGCTACTAGACTACCAGAGGCCTTGTGGGCCTATCGTACGACTTGGAGGAATACTACTGGATACTTTCCGTACTAGCTTTTGTTCGGTAAAGAACCAATTTTTCCAATCAAATTCGAAATACAGACTCTAAGGACAGCCTAAGAAGTGGGTCTGGATTTAACATAAGCCCAAACCAAGTGTCTTCAGTAGATTAATGAACTAGATGAGGCTCTATTGCTTTCCTTACAATGAACTGTAATAATCTAATAGCAAAGGGAAAAATGGCATGATAGCCTTATCAATAAGAAAATGTTTCCAAAAGGGGATTGGGCACTTCTAAACGATTCCAAATTCTAGGACTTCCCGGGTAAGTTGCAAACAAGATGGCTCGGCCCTTATGAGATTCAAGAAGTACATAACAATGGTACTCTTACCTTGACTACCATAGATGGATTTGGCCATTTCGTTAAGGTAAACGGGCATCGAGTGTGCCTCTATCATCAACCGCTTACCAAGGAGTCTTTCTGCGAGCAGGTATGCGAGGACCCCTCCATGCAAATTCTAGCTGCAAGGAATGATAACCCAGCAGCTTTTCCTTTAAAAATTGAAATTGCTTGAGAAATTGTAAATAATGTACATAACTTTGTAGGCATCACCATGTAAATATGAATTTCTTTTTAGGAAGTTTCATTTTCCTCTTCTTTGTTTTTGTTGTTCAAACAATTGAACTTTTGCCGTTCAGTTGATTGAACAACACTTTCGCCTTTTTTTGTATTTTTTTGTTCAAACAATTGAACGTTTGTCATTCAATTGATTGAACAACATATTTTTATTTGTTGTATTTCGTTGTTGAAACAATTGAACATTTGCCGTTCAATTGATTGAACAACACATTTTTCTTTTTTGTATTTCGTTGTTCAAACAATTGAGTGTTTGTCATTCAATTGATTAAACAACACATTTTCTTTTTGTATTTCATTGTTCAAACAATTGAACGTTTTCCGTTCAATTGATTGAAAAAAACATTTTGTTCTTTTTCTTTCACTGTTCAAACAATTGAACGTTTGTCATTCAATTGATTAAACAACAGATTGTTTTTTTTTCTTTCACTATTCAAACAATTGAACGTTTGTTGTTCAATTGATTGAAAAACACATTTTTCTTTTTGTTTTTCACTATTCAAACAATTGAACATTTGCCCTTCAATTGGTTGAACAACACATTTTTCTTTCATTTGTTTTTGCTATTCAAACTATTAAATGACTGTCATTCAATTGATTGAACAACACATTTTCCTTTTTTTGTTTTGTTGTTTTTGCTACCCAAACAATTGAATGATTGTCCTTCAATTTATTGAACAACATCTATATATTTTTTTGTTGTTTTCACTGCCTAAACAATTGAACAATTGTTGTTCAATTGATTGAACAACATGCTTTCCTTTTTGTTTTCGCTGCCCAAACAATTGAATGACTTTCATTCAATTGATTGAACAACACAATTTTTTTCTCATTTGTTTTCACTATTCAAACAATTGAATGACTACCATTCAATTGATTGAAAAACACATTTTGTTTTTATTTTTTATTTTTCCATTTGAACAATTGAATGACTGCCATTCACTTGATTGAACAATACTTTTTGTTTTTTATTGATTTTGTTGTGCAAATGATTGAACGATTTTCGTTCAATCAATTGAACAACACTTTTCATTTTCTATCTTGATTTTGTCGTTCAAATGATTGAATGATTGTGGTTCTATCGATTGAACGACACCTTTTAAGAAGCTAAATTGTGAATTTTTCTCATTTTTCTCTTGATCATTATGCCATTTTCTCTTCTTCTTTTGTATTGCAAATAAGCACCATTTGAATCGATTTGTGCCTCTTCTAAAGAAAAATGGTAATAATAATATCATTATGACTTCTAAAAGCCTTTTGATGGTTATCTTTATCCATAAGCTAATACGATGTATCCTTACAATGACTGTCTGAACATATTTTCTTTTGGACACATCATGAAATGATTAATTATCCTTAATCCATGTTGGCTTATGTTTATACTCCCAAATGGATAAAACTCATTGATATAATGATAAGGGGATAAGAGTATAACACTTTCATTGGCATCTTTTTACTTCTTACACCATCCCTAACTCTTAAGGAGCAAATGAGCCTCCCTTTTTCTACAATAAGAATTGCAAAAGAAAAATAAAATCTCAAAATGCTTAAAACATTGTCTAAAGAGGATAGGGGGTCTCATCATGAGCTAGCCTACCATGATCATAAGGATGTAACAGGTGACATTCCAATTTGGCTACCAAACCAAGGAAATGACCTTCTTGATAATTAATATGTTAGAAGAACAAGGGGTCTCATCACAAGCCAACCTAATCATTTTGTTACACCTTGGTGAGTGGCACTATGGTTATCTGGTCACCATGCCAGCATAGTGGTCTCTTTGTGACAAAATAAAGAAGAATTAACTATAAGAATGACTCTGGCTCATTTGGGGGGGTTAAAAACAACCTTGCCAAGGCTATGAATGCATGCTAGTAGTAGTGGCTTTACTTGTGGTATTGGAGTATCATCTTATATTTCCATATGTCATCCACCTCTTATCACCTATGACTTTATTTCTAATGAGAATTTCCATTTGGTATAACTTTTACAAATCGAATAGCATGGTGACTTTAATCTATATTCATTATATTCCATACGTCTAAGCATTAAATGACAATCATTAAAACACATACTGTTGATTATGTTGATGTGATTAATTCTTCTCACGGTAAAGATTTTTGACATTATGACTTAAAATTGTTGTTTTTATTTGATTTGGCCAATTCATGTCTGACGGTGCATATTGCTTAAATTCTTTACTGATTTTCATGCTATGTTTTTAGATTGGTTGTCGGCATTTATTTCGCATTAGTATATTTTCTTGCTTTTCGTCTGCTGAAAGGACATGGATGCCCTTTTCTCGTCAGAGGGGGGATGGCCTGCATATGCACAACACGTATCCTAGTTATGGATAACTGTGTGACAATAATTTGGATTACCTCCAAAGTATGAACTACATGACGAGCATGAATGTGTAATAATTAGCAGGAAATTTCGATTGGACGAAGAATGGCAAACATTATGGTGGTCATGCAAACTTACGATTCTAAGTTAAGCATGGCTGACAGGATGAATGACTTAGCTAAAAACAATAATAATTATCCAAGCAGCATCATTTCCCTGTTAATTACTATAATATACATTGCTTCTATTTTGCATTACAGGGGTAAAACACAATTGTATATAGGAGAACCAACCTCAAGTGTAGTAGCCATGGGTAGAAGAGAAATCTGGAGTGAACCTCCAATACTAATGGTGTCGGATCAAGCTCACGAAATCCTTGAACGTGCTCACTGGTTGCAGTGTTTAAACAAATTGTAGGGATTCCATGAAGAGCTAACGCTAGAATTTCTGCAAAATCTATAGAACGGTAGTAAAGTGGTCAAATGTATAAGCATGATGGTTTCTGAAGAAGTCCTAGCCGAAGTCATCGAACTTCCGACAGAAGGGGCGAAATGGGCAGACAAACACATCCTTTTATACAACACAATTGAAGCATTCCAGGACCCAGGTGAGTGGCTGGTATGAACAGGGAAAGGAATTCATCCTTCGGCATTGTAGCAACCGTGGAAAGAACTGGCAGTCATCGTCCAAATATACATCGCCTACAACGGCCGACATGATGTGGTAAAGCCCTGACAACTGAAACTTCTAACCATTTTAAAGCAAAGAATTTCAGTTAATTTACCATTTTATTTGAATTCCTTGTTACACGATGTTGTCTGACGGGTAAGGACAACCAAGGACCCACAGAGTGTAGTCAACCATCATGGGTTAATTAATTTAATTATCACAAATAGATTGGCACAACAACAATTAACATGGGACAGTATCATAAATCCTATATTGGCTCCACCCCTAGAAAATACAGAAACATAACAACAAGGGCCCAAAACCCCAAGCCCAAAGAGAATAATAAAGAGAAATAGTCCCTCTGCACCCCTAGAATCAGCCAAGCATAAGCGCTTTGTGCGAGTGAAAGCCCAGTAACGCATCCCAATCCAGGTAGAGGAAACCGGACCATCCCACACACCTCCTCTTAGTCCGAAAGACCCTCCTTTGCAAGACTATGAGGAGGAAGTGGCCAGGATTTTGGGAAGCATGGGAATGTTTACCGAAGGTAGGGAAGAACTAGGGAACATTGAAAAACAAAATTGTAGCCCTGACCACTCAGCCCCTGCTGATAGTGTCAGTCATGAACAAACCCAGCCATGCAATGATGCTATGGAGGAACAAAGGGAGTCAATTCCTTCTATGGAAATATCCCTCAAATCCAAGGAGCATGAAGGAGAAGCCAACAGAAAAGAAACTTAGATAGTGGGCACCGGTCCAGTGTACTGCCCCAGCAGAAGGAAACCCTAAAGATGAAAACTTGAGAGATGCCAATCAACCAAGTGATACTCCCTTTTCAAAGTGCCCTACAGATAAGGCCTACCAAAGAGAAGACCATAAGAATGATAATTGTTCAGGAGATACGATTGCATTGGGATCTCCTAAAAACAAAATACATAATAATAACGAGTTGGAAGGAGAAATTCCAACAGAAGACACAGTTTCAATTGGGAACATCCCTGATGATGACATAGTACATCCTATATAGGAAGTAGAGGATAACATAGCTTCAGGCGAAGGCCCTAGAGTAGAGAAGCCCTATAGAGCCAGGCTTAGAAATATGCTCAAAAAGTACAAAAAACAGAATCAAGTAATCAAGCAGCTGAAATATTGGTTAAAAGAGGCAACCAGAACCAGGAAATTGAAAGTGGAAATGGAGACCACTGGAACGCAAATAGAATAATGTTTTACAAAAGATGCTGAGACTTAGATAGAGTTTCTTATGGCTTGTCCAACATAAACCCAAAATGAGCTAGTTATGATAGAAGACATTTCCATGCAAACTGAGGACCCTTGTATCTTTTCGCAAGGAACTCAAATGGACCACCCCACTGTGGACACTGTTGTCCAAACCGATGTTGAAGAATATGTTCAAGTTGATTGTATAGTTCAAGAAGCAGCTATGTAGACTGACCGTACGCATACCTAGGATGGAGAGGCCCAAACAGATGAAACACCCATTTACACTCCCTTGGTAAGAGAGGCTGTCATCATAAAATTACAGAATGAGCTACTGATGGTTCACCAAGAACTGGCTCAGCACAAGGAAAAGGTGGTCCCTCTGCATGAAGATCAAGGGTTAAAGAAGAATTTTGAAGCACTTACCAAGACTGAAGATGAGACCTTTTCTTAGTATAAGGCTAGGCAAAAGAAGGTTGAAATATTGGAGGGTCAATTGCAAAAAGATAGAGAGAAAATGGAGACTATCTGCTCTCTCTATTCAGACACCCTATCTTTTCAAGCTCCTGCCAAAAATTATACTTTATTTCTCATGGAAAGATACCTCCTATTAAAAGTTAAGGCCGTTAAGGATGGTAAACCGATAGAGATGAAAACCACTCTAGACATTATCAAATGCTTTAGAGAGCATGATGAGAAGGTTCAGCACCTCCTTTGTGAACTCTATATGCATAATTTTGTTTTAGAAGATGACAGGGATAGCCACCTTGGCCCTTTTATAGGAGACATTCAATTTCAGGTGTTCCTCTCATTTGCTGCAATTCAGCTAAAATGGGCTAAGGCTCACAACACTTTCAGAAGACGTGAGTATGGAATTGACCTATGGGCTAGAGGGGAGCCTAGATAGCCATTACTCCTATCTGTCAAGCATAAATAGTTTATGAAGTAGGACGATGTTGTAGGCAATTGGGGCCACTCCATACTGATATCATTCAAGCTGGAAAGGAATACTTCTAAAACATTAAAGAAGAAGCCTTGTCTGCATCAAGGTAGAGGTGGGAAGTCTCCAGTAACATTGTGAGGGGTCAAGAGGCATTTCAATATCGAAACTTCCAAGCTTCCTCTTCCCATTTTTATAAATATACTAATATGATTTTAACAATGGGGCCAGATTGGATAGGATGTCATTACAAAACCCCAATCATATGGTACCCTCTTGATCAATACTGCATTGACTATAACTTGAAGGATCATGAGGTAACCCAGGCCTTTGCTATCCTTAAGCAAAAAAATGGTTTTAGGAATTACAAGGAGGAAGTATATCCTTCTTATTCCCTAACTCAGTTGCATCTAAAATATAGGCTTGCACGAGGATGTGCAACAAGGTAAACTGGGGAGTATGTTGGGACAAGAAAAAGGTGTGATTTCCCTTCGTAAAATGCTTCATTTATCATTCATCCTTATACAATTATCTCTGTTTATAGATTAAAATGAGGAAAATATTGGCTAAAGTTGGATGAAACTATTTGGTGATAGAATAGGCAAATCTAGTATGAAAAATTGATTCTTCGCTATCTTTGTATGTAGAGATGCGGATTGGGAAAAAGTTGTTCAGTTGACAAAACAACACGAGGCCATAAAAGGGAAAAGCTACAGCGTCTTGGGTAGACAAGGAAGCAGGAGATGAGCTCGAACAATGCTATTTTATCACATGATTAGATTTTATATTGTGAAATCCTCAAGATCCCCTAATCTTGAGGATTCGATTTTATCTAGTTTATCTTTAATGTTATATATAGGGCTGAAAGGAAATTAGATATAGTTCAGACTTGGATAATATATAATTATTCCTTTTTAAAACATATGTGCTATTATATCAGTGACTCTATCAGCCGTTACTTGCAATTAATGAAAAAAGGTTGCGTTTGATACATCCTTGTATTCTGAGTTCTTATTAAGCAGAGGCTTCTGGCGACTCTCCACCTAGTCACAAGAAGTTCTAATACTCCTTTGTGTTATAGTTTTATATTTAGTCTTTGTTATTGATTTAATATTAAGCTATTTCATTTATCATAAAGGTTTGTGATATTGATTCATACTCTTGTTTAATTAGATTCAGAGTGCAGCCGTGTGACATACTTAAGTAGCACTTTGATTGGAATGAGTGAATTAGTGTTGATAGTAGATTCTTGTTCATTTGAATAGATGCTATCATATATCTTGAGAGATAAGATTGATTAAATTCTACAGATTGCAATATATACCGTTTTCTATTTAGGAATCCTTTATCGCTATTTTTGTTCAATCACTAATTGTTGTTGAATTACTAATTGTTGATTGTTGTTCACTTCTTGTTGTTGTTCAATTGGGAAATGCAAGTTGATTTGGGTTGTTATAGATTAATAGTGTTGTTCAATAGCTATAGTTTCTTTACTTGATTGAGTACGACTATTCTTAAGTTTATTTGAAAAATTCCAAGTGTAATTCTTATTTGCATCTAGTTTCAATTAATTTTGGAACAACTTGCATAAAATTGCAGAGTGTGTCAAAGAGTATTTCTTCCATAGATAGTTATTTTCAGAATTGTGTGAATTGAATTGAAGAAGTAACCATTAGTGATTGCAATGATTCATCATTAGATAACCTCTAGATTATTTGAACAATTCCAAGTGTAATTCTAATGATGAATTGAAGAAGTAGCCATTGTGTTTCACAGAAAACTAGTGTTGATTTGAACTGCTAGTCCCATAAAGATGGGTAGCTATCTTAGAAACAAAAAATGAAAGTCCTTTGAGAGTTCCTTTAAGTGTGATAGATTAGAGGGAAGAAAATAGGACCAACCTGGATCTTCCGCTTTGATCCTAGCTTGATTTCTCCTTTCCTTGATAGAATTTGCCATTGCTTTCCTACTTGTATCGCTTTAAATAGTACCTGTAGACTCAAAGTAACAACAAACCATGAAAGCATCTCCATCTAAAACATCATAAACAATGTGGAATCAGAAACACATTGACCATACAATTGCATTCATAAACAATAAGATTCATAAACACACGATTATATGGAGGAAAACTCAAAGAACTTTATTAATAGTAGTGAAAGAGAGGATTATAAACCAGCTGTCTGATCCAGCATCATACTCCCAGTGTAGAAGCCCTCTTCACCTCATGAACAATAAAATCACCCAACAATGCAATGTCTCTTCTCACAGATAAACCAACAACACTTCCTTACAAAATACAAAATTACAGCCTCCAGATCTCTCAGATGAGGGATCCATTTATAGATGTCTTGCAAGGGTGTGAGTCAGCTCTGGGTTTTTGATTAGTGTCATTCCATTGATAGTTCTTGGTTCCACTTGGAGATTTCATTGATCTCTTACTCATCCCTGGGTGAGTTCTAAGAGGCAAGTGTCCTGGGAGAAGTTTCTTGAAGATTCCATGATCATCCACTTAGAAAACTGTCTGTACCATTTGTCTATTCTCACTCATTGTACCCCACAAAAGGCCATTTCAATATGCATCGCACTTGGCTAGTTTGGCAGCTAGTATACATCACACTTTGCCCATGGAGCAGTCTGTATGGTCCAGTTTTGGCCAGTTCTGAGTAGTTTTTTAGGTGGAACTTCTGGGAAATGATGTAATCAGTTGACCATGATCCTTTAGGGTATGATACAAAAATTTTAGGGACTAAAGAGCCCTTAGTTTATGGGCATATGAGTTTGGGGTTTCAGTGCCCAAATATGTATATGATAGCTGCCCCCTAAAGCATGAGGTCGTAAATCTTCTGATGTCGAGTGAAATGCTTTATCATGAGGATCCGAGGTATTCAAACTGGAAGGTGACCTGTATAAGATACAATACAATACATCATCTTCATATTATTTTCATGATCTAGTTGAGGCGAGCATTTCCATGCTCAGCTTTATAAATTCATTCTTATGTACATAGGACAGACAATCGTTTGCTATTGCAGACTAGTGATTCTTCGCATGAAGAGTCATCTTCCCTAGCTTAGATGACTATCCGTGCAGCTTTTGTGTACAATTGATGTTTTTATTTTCCAGAATATATCACAGCCTAGATGGATGAAACTAGATCTGGGGTCTTCAAAACTTGTCCAATCTTCACCCGATGTACAAGTCGATCCATGTGAAAAGATGTTCTGAAGTCAAACATGGAAAGACATTGCCTAATTACCAGCCAATAATGTAAGCTATTAACAGATGCGAGAGGAGTCACCGATAACGATGATGACCCTCAAGGTACTATAGTACAATTCACATGGTGTGAATATATGAGCCGATGTCGAACACCACACAAATTCTTTCAGTCGAAGGTCATTGATGTAAACCTATTGTCGGAAGTGAGAAACTTGCCATTGAGGCATGCAAGCTTGAAAGTACTGAAAGGGTTGTTTCTAAGTCAACTTCTTCGATAATGAGTTGATGTCGACAAGAAGTGACCTATCATAGGAGGGCATTGATTTATCCCACATCTACAACACGAAATGGAGAAAATGATTTTTTTGGCGGTGAAAACGATCTGATGATATAAGGTTTAGGAATGGTGGTCATGAAAAATGAAGGGTGGAGGTATTGCAGTGGATGAGGCGTTTGCTGGATGGTGAATTCTCTGAATGAATTCTCTTGAACATGTCAGCGACACTGATATGGACTGGTAGCGTTAACCCCATGGATGGTACTGAGGACCAATGGTGATGGTGAATGGAAAAACCCAACCCAACTCAATCATGGTGATGGAGTGAAAGTGTCATGTTCAAAAGCGACCTGCTACCAATAAAGTTCTTCAAGTTTTCTTCCCATTTTTCCCCAGTCATTGTTGACTAGTACCTCTTTATTTTTGCTAAGATTGAGGAGGATAACATATGCTTGGTCAATAATTTTCCCTTTGGGCAAACCTGTCGCTTTGTTTCTAGCGAGCCTAGCGTTAGTGAGATTCGTTCTTGTCTGGGTGGACAAGTTTGTCGCTACTATTTTAACAATTTTAATGAAAAATATAACTCGGTTCTTTTCATGTTTAGAGAGTTTGGAAAGGGATGAAAAGGAAACTCCAACAGTCCTTTTTCGTGGCATAATCCATTAAGTCTGAAAAAGTATAAAATAATACGAAATGGATGACTTTTTGATAGCTTTAACAAGTCGACAAAGACAAGCGCTCGATCTTTTTGTTTGATAATCCCTGAGGTCCAAAAATATTAAAATATATGAGAGGGATGGAATTCCCTTTACTTTAACAAGTTGGAAAGGCCAATAGCTCGACAATATTTTTATATTTTATGAGTCTAAAAAGAGTTTAAAAGGGACTTGGTTTTTAGGAACGAGTGGTATTTTCGAGTAGCAACTGGTTCTAGGTAAGTTTGGAACTTCTCAAAACATGGCAGTGTGAAGAGGGTGACAATCAGAATCACTTGTCACAGTTGTTCCTCAAAAGGGTAAGCAATCAAGTGGAAGCATATGGTCAGCCAAATGAATAGAGGTGACAGTAGGAACACAACCAAGGTTCAAAAGGGTTGATAGCAAAGCGATCACAAAGGTTATTTACCAAAGGTGGTTTCATTTTTTAATGAGCTTGAACCAGGGGAAAACTATGCTCAGTAGCAGGTTTATTTTTTAACGAGCTTGAACCTTATGGGAACATTGCTTTTGATATTGGTCAAGGATATTCAGTTTAGCATTTAACATGTTAGATTCTTTTCTTGTTCGTTCAAATTGCTAAATTGATCCATCAAATTGATTAGAAATATACATATATATGCCTAAAAAATGAATTAAAAACTAACATTTTACTTGAAGTACATGATTAGTAACATCAAAAGTAGTTTTACCTCTCATTTTTATCATTTCATTTCAAATTTGGGATTTTTGGAGCTCTGGAGTGGTTTTCTCCCTCAAACTTCATCAACTGATTTCAGGAGATCCAATGGACTATTTTCCACGCTGTCAGGACCAGGGAGGAGCTAACCCTGAGCTCTTCATTTTCATTCCATCTTTTTTTGATTTTGAGCAAGTTTTCCCTTTCTTCTGAGCCCCTGGGGTTTGAAGAAATCGTTCTCCCATCATCGCACCTGCCCTATATTGAAAGGTGTGATGCATACTGAGTTGTACACTAGCCAGTTAGTATGCATCTCACCTAGTCCAAAGGCAGGGTGCGATGGGCACAGAAGGGAAACTTTGCACAGTAATTTTTCATGAAATTTTTGCCTATTTTTGCTCAAACTTGGATCCTAATTCATCTTTTGTCTATGACTCAGATATTTGTTGGATCAATATGGTCGTCGCATGGTGTGAACACAAGCACGAAGAAGAAGACTTGATTGCCTTACATGATCAGGGTACTATTACTGCATTGTGAAACTGTGGTTTGCTCAAATTCTTCCCTATATCTAGCATGAGGCAACAAATCAATTTGTTGTAGTATTTTCTCAATGCATGGGATCTAATCAACCAGGTATTCTAGATTAGAGGCAAATCTATTCCACTGACAGTCGAGGATATCTACTTTTTGACGGGGTTATCGACGTGTGGTGCCCCTCTTTCAATGCCGGGATCCACTCGTGGGGGTGAATTGGTGAGAGATTATATCCATCAGCTTTGTAGAGATGGATCTTAGCCTAGTATAGATGGCAAGATCAATATTCGGGACATCACTGATCTGTCTCTAAGGACCATTTTATTCACCTTTCCTAGATTGGCTAGTAGCATAGCTCTTTGTTTGGCAAACAGATCTTATGTTCAGTATGCTTTAGAATGCCTGGAACCAAAGGTATTCAACTGGTGTGAGGTAGTACTTCTGGTGATAAAATAACAGCTCTCTAAGGTAAAGAATGGAAGATCCAAGAATTTTGGCTACAGTTCCATTTTGACTACTTTTGCATTAGAGAGGATCCCACTGATGCAGCCTCAACATATTTCACTAGGATTGCCAGCACCAAGGGAACCCAGGATGCAGAGATGGGTTGATCTCATGGCCAGAAATGCTAGTTAGCCACAGATTACTTTCTCTAATGCCTTCTTTGAGTGGTTCAACCGTCAAGAGATGGTCTTCTCAGAGTATCCGTATGTCAGGATGGATTTCCAAGGTGACCTGTATTTGGCGTTACCAGCCGGCGAGAAGTGGGGTGTGATAGTTAAAGATGATTTGACCATATCTTTGTTTATTATTTTTATAATTTTTTTGCAATTTATCAAGATGATTTGACCATATACCGTTTTCTATTTAGGAATCCTTTATCGCTATTTTTGTTCAATCACTAATTGTTGTTGAATTACTAATTGTTGATTGTTGTTCACTTCTTGTTGTTGTTCAATTGGGAAATGCAAGTTGATTTGGGTTGTTATAGATTAATAGTGTTGTTCAATAGCTATAGTTTCTTTACTTGATTGAGTACGACTATTCTTAAGTTTATTTGAAAAATTCCAAGTGTAATTCTTATTTGCATCTAGTTTCAATTAATTTTGGAACAACTTGCATAAAATTGCAGAGTGTGTCAAAGAGTATTTCTTGTTGTTTGAAAGAAAATCTTTTGAAAGTTTTGAGTTTCGCTTTCTTAAACTTGCTTTTCATTTGATTTCCTTTTTTGCGAAGTGAAAGTGCTTTGTGCTTATCTTAGAACTTGTTTTTATTGTTTGGACGAAATGATTGGTAGCACATCATATTCTATCTAAGCATTTTAGTGGCAAGACAAATTTGATAAGTGAGCAACTTTCCTTCTTTGTTTGCAAAGTAGTCTTAAAATCTTGCATTCACATATAGTTGTTGCATTAGGATAGATTTGCATCCCTTTTTATGCATACATAGCTTTGTTAGCTTTTGTGAGTGTGGAGTCTGAAAAGAAAGAAAAAAACTTTGTTTTATTTGAAGTTCCTCTGAACTCTATAGAGATTACGTTTCATCGAAAAACGAAAAGTGCATGTGGATGTAGTTAAGTTTTGTTTAACTTCTTTTGCGTCAAAAAACACCACTAGTTTCACTTTCGTTACCTTGTGACTTAAAGAACAGCCTAATAAAATCAAGCGCTAACTAAAATTCACTAGAACTTTTTGTTTTAGTCAGTTACACCAACAAGTTTAGGATTTTAGGGCCTTGGATTAGGCGAGTGGAGAGTTAACTCTCCAAGGCCACATAAAACGTCAAACATAAGAGTCTGAATAACGAGAGAAAATCCAATAGCGTTAGGAAGACCAAGAAAGCTCCGGATCTGGGAGTTAAGCACGAGGGTCTGTGAAGACAGGGAAGAGAGATACCCCCTCTCCTACTTGTCCGAACTTACCTCACGACTGTTCCGCCTGGCTTCTGCGACGAGTTGGTACCCATAGTTGCCTCTCCTAGGGATCTACACAGGTGGCTGCGGAGGGGAATCCCGTGGCACCTGAGGTTGACGTTGTATCACTCTCGACAGTACTACTGGAGGGCACCCTTGTGAAGCTTGGGGGCTTGCACCGGCGCAGGCTGTTGTTAGGAGGTCAGCGTAACTTCCTCTGTTACCTTCGCTGATAGGACTGGGCCGTCATTATCCCAGACTATCTTCGGAAGGCCCTTGACTCCACTTTCTTGTATTTTGGTGTCTGGTCCTCATCACCCGGAGCGGAAATACTTGGAAGTTGTTTGACTGGTTGTATCTTTAGGGAATTTATAGTGTGTTCTCTTTGTTCCTTGTATATAGTTGGCTTTAGGTATTGTTGTCTAGTAACGTTTGGACTTTGTGTTCTGAGTGACTGGCTTACCACTCTACCAATCTTGAAAGGTTTTTGGTCGTTCTTTCAGAAGTTGTAGAGTTGCCTCCTCAAGGGAAAAGGTTTTGATTGCTTATCCATATTCCTTGAAGAGTTATTTCTATATTCCCGTAGGGGAAGGGTCTTTGGAACAGTTAGATATGGCCAATATTCCTGTGGAAACCAACCAAGGTGCCCTCCCAAAAGGGGATCCTTGTGCTTTTCCTTTCTTTGGAAACGTTGGTACTCCCTTGATGGCCACTTTGAATATTCCTGGGTTGAATGTTGGACTACCCGTTTGGCTGTGGTCCACTCCGAATATTCCGAATGCTCTTGAAGCTTCTCAGTTGAATGCTTTATTTCAAGGGCATCACATGGGTGCTCATTGTTCATCTTCTCTCAAAGAGAAATCTGGGGTTCCTTCTTCTCCTCCTTCTTGTCACAAGAAATCTAAAAAGAGGAGAAAAAGGAAGTCAAAGAAGAAGAATAATTCTATCCTTTCATCTTCAACCTCTGCAAGTCATGTTGGAGATGAGCCTTCAGCCACTGCTAGTCATGCTGGGGGCACAAGTCTAGTCACTGCAAGTCACACTAGCACTTCATCCTCAACCTCTGCTAGTCATGTTGGAGATGAGTCTTCAGCCCCTGCAAGTCATGCTGGGGGCACAAGTCTAGTCACTGCAAGTCACACTAGCATTTCATCTTCAACCTTTGCAAGTCATGTTGGAGATGAGTCTTCAGCCGCTGCAAGTCATGCTGGGGGCATGAGTCTAGTCACTGTGAGTCATACAAGCAAAGAGTCACCGACCTCTGCAAGTCATGTTCAGGACTCTCCGCAAACCACTCCTAGTCATGTTGGCGGAATGGAGGTTGATAAGAAACCTGGACGTAGAAGTTTTAAACCTAAGTTCCCTTGTAAGATATGCAAGGGAGACCATCTTACTCATTTATGCCCTGGTATTCCAAAGGTTCAAAGGATATGGTCTGAGTCTGAAAGTACTTCTACTCCTACACTTGATATGGTTTCTCATCAATCCCATCAACTATTGGTTGATAATGTGGTAGAGCCAGTGCAATCGCTGGCCGATTACACTCCTCTTTTGGGGGTGAAGTGCCTAACAAAAGAGTCTGTTTGATCTCTAGTACAGAGTCTTCTAGTATAGGGGGCATTCCGGTTTCTTCAAATGTTCCCCCTCCAAGTTCTAAGAGTGTTTCCTTTGATTGGGATAGTCTTGTTGAGCCTCGTCTTCCTTTCGTTGCACCTTTCCAAATAAAGGTCAGAGTTAATTCCACAAATGTCTATCGATGTATGGTGGATGAAGGATCCTCTACAAGTATTATATCCTCTTTGACTTGGAAAGCTTTGGGTTCCCCAAAGTTGTTGACAGCTCAGAGTCAGTTGTTAGCCTATGATAGAAGACCTGGTAAGTCTATGGGTGTTCTTCCTCAATTGCCTATCACTTTAGGTGGGAAGACTGTCTTAATCGATATGATGGTGGTTGATAGCCCTTTAGACTTTAATATGCTACTTGGGCGTGATTATGTCTATGCTATGAATGCTGTGGTGTCTTCACTCTTTCGAGTAATGTGCTTTCCTCATAACGGGAATATTGTCACTATTGATCAGCTTGCATCTGATAATCACCACCCTAATTTGACTTTACTGCAGAATGCCCCTTGGTTTGTTCCAAGTGTTCAAGTAGACTCTACCCCGCCATGGGTCAATTATGTGGCATTGAGTCCTCAATGTTCAATCGCTTCTAAGAAGGATCCTTTGACTTATTATTCTCCTTCTTGGGACTTGGTCCTGACAGTTGACCGAGAGATTCTTCCTATAGGGACATGGGACCCTTTAATTCCCTCTTTTGATCCTTGTAGTTCTCATGATTTCTCAGATCTTGCTTTGCCTTCACAGGAGGAACTCTTTGAAGCCATGAGTTATGACTACCAAAGGAGCCCTTGGCCTGAGCCCTGCAAGGGGTTTGTTCAGCAGAACTATTATGCGTAAGCCGCAAGGCTGCGTGGTTCCCTGTACCATATTGTATATATGAGGTACGCATTTTCAAGTTTTGTATCCTATAACACAAAGATTTTATATGGAGTTTATAAGTGGGATGTATTAACTTCGTGTCTAGCGTTCCTATTTATATTTACAGAACTTGGAAGATTTCTCCTTTGGAAGTTTATGGTTGGTCCGTTCTGACAGGTATTGGTTCTCGAAACTGGCATATAGGTTAGGTTTTTCCACCTGCATTGTGCACTTATAAGTTTCCTTTCCCATTTTTCCTTAGGATCGACCCCACCAAGTTATGATGCGGAACCTTCTCATTGCTTAGAAGTATCATGACTTGTGTGGTAGAGCCTACCTTATCATGGGTGCCCTAGTTAGTACCTTATTGTCACTTGGCACTCATGCAGTTTTTTTTGTCCTTAGGTTCGGGAGTCCTCTGTAGTCCCGCCATGACTTATGCGTTGAAGACTCATTCCTCTTTGCTTCTTCACTTCGTTCTGGCCTTATATCCTAGAGACTCGTATGTGTGTCGAGTTGTACTTCTGCATTGCATGTTGACCATTTGCACCTTTTGGCCTAGAGCCTGCTTCACTTGGACTCGTGTTTAAGCCAACTTTTGACCATGGCATCTGCAAAATCAGCCTTGCATACCTTTGACTTCTACAGCTTGACATACCCTGATCCGTGGAAGGAACATACCTCTGAGTGTCACTGACCAGTTTTCACCTCCCTGCATTGAGCATAGGAACATTCCTTTCCCAGGAACTAGATCATCTGTTTCACCGACACTCGTTCTTTCCACTGTACCATAGCATTCTTTTATTCTTTTTCCAGCTTAACAGAAAAAGACAAAAAAATTAAATATTCCAAAAAAGAGCGGGAACAGGGACATTATTTCCATTTATTGTTGGCAGCTAGAGTCAGTCGTGTCGCCCTTGAACAAAGCACTCAAAACAAAGTCTCCTCCGCATGGGTGGGATTTAGTTTGACTTAGGTATGCCATAACCTTGTTATTGAGTCAGTTCTCCCCCGATTGGTTATCTCTTCCAATCATATGGAGGGTTCATTCGTGCCTCCTTCATGGCGAACTTATACAGAGTCATCATATGCTGCCACATAGTCACATTGAGTCGTGCTTTTGTTCAAGGGAAGTTAGCCTGAGTTGACCTCTCTGCAGTGTCTCTTGACTCATTTTTCAATCGGCCATCCCTGGTTGTCAGTATCATGTCTATCATCACATCAGCTATATTGGTCCTTTACTCGTGCCGGTTTGAGAAGGTCCCCATTGACTTCTTTCTGGCAGGTCTTTTCCTTATCGATGACGACACCTTGCTCTGAGGACAGGCCTAGAGCCGCATCCTGGCCCTATTTTCATAATTGATAGGTCACCTTGTGCTCAGCATCGATCAGTATCATGGGTGTTTGACTGAGTGGTTTCCCTTGTGTTCGACATCAGCATACATTATCATGCATTGGGATTCGTGTAGTACCTTGGTTTCCATTTGACCCTATTGGTGGATACCTTGCCTCTGTGTCAGCTTTCATTATTGGTTGGTTCAGAGGGTTTCTGCCGTGCGCTAGCCACATCTTGTGTACGCCGAAAACGTACTTCGGTTGGGTTACTACATCTTTTTCGTCTGATTCCTTCCACATTATTGGCCTACGGGTTACACTCGCACTAGATTGATGGAGGATGCCTTAATGCCTTCCTTCTAGCGGATCTTTCCCTATCGACTCCGACTCATTGCTCTGGGGCAAAGATCTAGAGTCCATTTGGTAGTACCTTGGGGTTTGCAGTCATTAGTGGCAGATCCTTCACTATCGACAGTGGGAAACCATCATTGTCTCCTGATCGATAGATTCTTACAGGTGTTCGACTTCAGCTCATCTATTCGCACTTGTTAGAGTGTACTGGGTACCTTGACGCTCATTATCATTATCGGTGAGTAGTCTCGCGTTTGTTAACGGTATACATCAATGACCGGTAATCAAACGATTTCTCACATGGTCGACTTCAGATCATTTATTCCCATGGTGTAGAAATGTACCACGGCGGTCGGTGAAGACCTTAGGTTGTATCAGCATTCATTGGTTCACTTGACAGTTGCTCCTGTTGCTGCTAGTTGACACCACTCCACCTTATATGTTGCAGTCAGTCATGGCGACATTCTATATGCTGGCACCTGAGTTTGCAGTGTAGTACCATCCTATTCCATCATGTTCAGTTGGTACCTTTTGGGATCAGTCTTTGATATCAGTGATCCGTTGCATCTTTCAGCATCATTGACAGTCTTATATGTGATATTCAGACATGTACTTGCTCATTATGATCAGATGATCCATTATGTATCTTCCAGTCATTTATACTTGTATACTTAGTGGATCCGCTTATACTTGATATGCGGACATGCTTTACTTTTTCTGAGCATGGGTATGCCCGCCTCAGACAGTGTTTCTTTCTGATCTCCTTGTGGTGGCTTGGCAGGCTGAATTCTGGTGAAGTCCTCCTCGGTTTCTTGACAGACTTCCTTTCCATGTACTTACATAATATATTTCGGCCATCATGTTCCCCTTCTGACCTCATATATTAGGGGGCATCTGTTATAGCTCCAAATCTCACTCTTATGGTTTGTGATGCTGCACTCATGGCCTAGGGCAACCCCTCCTTCCAGACCTGGTCCTAAAATTTAAAAAATAGTGTTTTATCCCTTATACGCGACATTGCCCTGAGTTAAACGCATGTACACGCGGGTCTGTGTATACCCAACCCGCGTGTATGTATTAAAACACTTAAAAAAATAAATAATTCCTTATTTTCGAGCGGAGATTGCGGGTTTTACCTGCTGATCACCTGTTAGTGCCCGTGGCCCAACTGTTCCCAACCAACTCCTAACTAAAAAACTACTTTGGAGATGGTATAAAAAGACATCAAAGGGAAGGCCTAAGGGAGAGAGAAAAGAGAGAAAGATTATTATGCTGAGATTTTCCCCTTAGACCAGGTCTGAAGTCCTTGGTGCATTCTGCAATTCCCCCATTTTGCATAGGAAACCCTTGTTTCCATGTGTATTGGTGATCATTCATCCTTTATATCACCATTGAGTAAGACTTGGAAGGAGCTCTTGTTGGAGGCTTGAGGCTGGAACGAATCCGGGAGGAAGCTTTGCTTGGAGCCTGCTGAAGGTGTTTCAGGTGAAATATTTCCGTTATATGTACTTTACTTGCCTTTATATAAAGAAACACGTCTTGGTTCTCGAAACAATCTTTCTTTGTGCTTATGAGATTCTTGTTTTGAATTCTTATGCAAGTAGTTACTTAAAGATTTTTATAACTAACTTTATAGCATGAAGATGGTTTATGTATAAGTATTTGTCCATGTACTGCTATGTTCTTTGATTTGTTTGTTTTACAGGTCAAAGGAGAAGAAGGGAACTCCAAGAAGGGTTTGGACCCTAAAGGCCTTCTCGAATGTAGGACATTAGGTATGTACCCTCAACATTAGAATTTGTTTACAGTAAAGATAATGGCTGTGTGTGTGTTTCTTTGAATAAGCAATTTTCAGTCTGGTAGAGTCTTAACCCAAAGGACCCTAGGGGTACTTTCCCCTCAACCACCCCCTAACAATTGATACGACAGGGCGTAGGTCATAGGGTTGCAATATGACAAGATGGTAGTTTTGCAAAAGAGTATATAGTGTCGAAATCTCTTTACTGCTTGAACAACTACCAAAGCCAGCTTTTCAACATAGGAGTACTTGCTTTCCATATCATTTAAGTTGTGGCTTAAATAATACACAGGATGTTTTATTCCATTGTCTTCTTGTACTAAAACCATTGTGATGGTTGTATCTGTGGCAGCAAGATACAGGTTAAAGTCTTTTTGATAGTCGGGAGCATACGTTAATGATGATTTTACTAGGGAACTTTTCAAAGCATCAAAAGAAGCTTGCGCAACCTGATCCGAATTGAAGGGTACTTCTTTTTTCAAAAGACATGTATAACCTTTAGCAAGTTCGGCGTAATTTGGAATGAACCTCCTTAGAAAGTTTGCTTTCCCTTGGAGTTTCTAAATTTGAAGCAAATTTGAAGGTGGAGGCATGTCGACAATTCCCTGAACCTTACATGGGTTAAGTTGAATTCTGTCCTTAGAAACTATGAAACCAAGTAACGGACCAAAACCATCACAGAACACACACTTGTGTGGATTGAGTCATATCTTGTAGTGTCGGAAACGTAGAAATATAGCTTTCAAATGTTGCGAATGATCAGTCCGCTTTCGCGAATGAGCTGGTAAATTGTTGAGATACAGTTGAATGATGTGTTTGATGTCGTGGAAGGCATAGTTCATTGCCCTGTGAAATGTTTCCCCTACATTCTTCAAACCAAAAGGTAGTTTGTGGTATGTGAATGTGCCCCATGGACATATAAATGAAGTCTTCGACTGGTCTGTGGGTGGATATTGATTTGATTGTATCTGGAGAATCCATCCATAAATGAAAAGACTTCGCATCTGGCACATTCATAAATTATCTCGTCGATGAATGGTGTTGGGTAGTTGTCCTTTGGACAAGCTTGATTTACATCCTTGTAATTGACGCACACTCTAATCATTCCTTGCTTTTTCATCAGAGGAACAATATTTGATACCTAATCAGTGAGAGGAACAGGGTAAATGAAACCATCATGTAAAATTTTTTCAACTTCTGCCTTAATTGCGGCAGCTTTCTTTGGGTGAACCGGTCGTAGTTGTTGTCATACTGGTTTGACATCTGGATACATCTTGATTTCATGTTCAACGATGCTCAAGTCAATCCCTGGCATTTCTTCATAGGACCAAGCAAAGACATCTTTGAATTCGTGAAAGAGAGCGCAGTATATTTCCAATTCTAAAGGAGAACAAGATTTGCCAACATGAATATTCTCTACAACATTCGGTTTGGTCGAGATATTAGTGGCAATAGTTTCTTCAATATTGGACAGATTTCACTCTCAATCCACCATATTTACATTGTTGGATAGAAAATCAAAAACTGAACGATGATTAAGGTCATTAGAATAATCCTCGTTGTTATCTTGAGGTCGAGAATGATGGTGGTGATCTTCCCATGGTGCCTCTCCTATCATCATTGACTGAATGATTCCTTCATCTGTAGAATGTACATGAGACCAAGGATCAGAAGAGGTACCATAGTCTAGAGACCTATCTATCCAAACGCTTGCTGAGCATTGATTTGGGTTTGCCATCCATGCCCAAAATATTGATTGCTACAACAATTCTATAGGGATTGGGGGAAACACCTGGCGATTATCCATGCTAAAAAAATGTTCAGAATTCTTCTTAATCTTTGATGATGTAGAAGATATCATGTGACAGGTTTCCACTGTGGCCACTTCTGCCAGATTACTTAAGGGCGGAAGAGCAAAAGTACCCATTAAGGAAGGGTATTTTAGGAGACCTACTCTAATATTTTGAAGTGATTGAGAGCTTCCATGGATCAAGGGAATGCTTCCAATAATTTGAGAATTGTTGGGGTGGAAGGTTAGTTTCTCAATGATTGTAATTCTGCCTTGAAAGGGGAATGCAATCTTTCTAAAATATGTTGACACAACAGCAGCCATAGCATAAATCTAGGGCATGCCCAATAGGATGTTGTAGTCAAGGTTTCCATCAATGGCCTCAACTTCAATTTCTATTGTTTTTCCCCCCAGTTTGATTTACAAGTTACTTAATATCCCATATGGCATGTATGTTATTCCATTGAATGTTTTTAATGTCGTTGATGATCGTGACAAGGGTGGAGAGCCCAAATTTTTCCAGCAACTCATTGACATAATACCGGTAGATGCTTCCTCATCAATGATTGTTCGATGAACAGTTTTGTTGAGGGATTTTACCTGTATGAGGAAAGCGAGTTGTGCTAGTAACTAAGGTTCATATCCTTTATGATTAAAGGCCACTAGATTGGAATCCGCTAGATCAATCCCACCTATCACTGATAACAAAGCCTATTTTTGGGAGGGGAAATTCTACAGTACTTCAAGTGTCGACATAGCAGATGGAAATTGGGCCAGATCCTCCACTATATTATAATTTTGTGCTGCTCGAGCATGAGGATTAAATGTTGATTTATGTACTACTCCCTTAGGTGGTTTTATTGTTAATTCAAGAATGATTGGTGGAACAACTTCTGGTGAAGTTGTTGTCGAACTACTGGGTTGATCTGTAACCTTGCTATTCGACAAATGTGGATTTCCATAATATTTAGTCCTTGTTGATATCAAAGCATCATTTTTTGTTTTGAGATGGATAGCATAAGCACTTGGGATGGGGAAGCACGATCACTAGCAACCAGATTAGCTTATGGGTTTGGAAATGGATCAGTCAATACCACTGAGGTATTTGAAGTCTTTTTGAAAAACTTTGTGACCTCAACTCGATGTGGACAATGTCTCGTTTAATGGTCCTCATCACATATGAAACATGGCTGATTAGGTTTCTTCTTTCTAGTAGGGTTTCCAGAAGATTTCTCAGGAGTTGAATCTTCATGTTTCTTCCTTTTGTTTGTCCCTTTCTTCTTGCCCCCTGGTTTCTTAGGATTTTTGCCTTTGTCAGTTGACATGGTGTTAACCTCTAAGGCAAGAGGTTCTTCATCTTATTTTTGACTATAAACCGTATGGGATTTTTTAGATGTAGCCTTTGTGGTTTTCGTGCTTGCGGTACCGATCACGCCATCGCCAGCATCAGAGTCCATGTTTGATTTAGGAGGGGGAGGAATGGAAAATTATGGTCTAGGAGCGTCAGGAATTTTATCGTAAAGCGTGCCAGATTGGGTATAGATCAAGTCTAAATATTGTGCACGAGCAATGACTTGCTCTTCAGTGACAACTCCTCCCTTAGCCACATTCTCTGTAATAGAGGGTAATAATGACTTTATAAACCATTCATCTAAAAGCTGATCAGGAACATACATCTTTACCATTCTTCGATGATGTTGCCACTCATGAATATGATCAGATATGTGAGTGGTTGTCATCTTTTTAAAGTTGGTAAGGAGTTCTATCCCTATTTCGTACCTTATAGGTAACTAAAAATGGGTTAAAAAAGTAGTGGCAAGGGTGTTGAAGTTATCAAACGAAGCTCTAGGAAATTCAATAGACCATTTTGCTGCTAGACCAGTTAGCGTTCGTTGAAAAAGGTGAAGCGTAATCGAATCATCATTCAGGATGTTGGATGAGCACCACAAATGGAATGTCATTACATGATTTGATGGATCTTCACCTAGATTTCCATTGAATTTAGGAATATAATAGGGAAGTTTATGAGGAATCGCTACCCACCAAGGGGCATAAGCAATTGGATCATTCATCAGCCAGTTTAGATTTGGTAATTCTAGAGTTGTTACAAAAGGCAACTGTTGATTCAGGTTAGGCGAAGCATACCCAGGATAAGATGGAATCGCCTGAGCAGTAGGTCTTTGCATACCAGAATAATGTATCTGATGTTGGTAACTTTGATAAGGTTGATGGGCATAACCATTATAGTATGGTTGTTGATAACCATTTTGGAAATGCGATTGGTCGTTACTTACAAAGCCTTATTGCTTAGGTCCTTGGTATGATTGTTGGAATTGCGGTTGTTGATATTGCACCAGCCATGGTTGTTGGACCATTTACTGTTGTCCAATACTGGATGATTGACCAAGATGCAGAGTGATAGTACATGTTTGAGCCTGAGTCATCCCAAGTAAGGAGGCACTAACCTGAGGTTGTGATTGAATCACAGAGACGAGAGGTTGTTGTATTACAACCTGAGAGACTTAAGGTTGACATACAACAGGTAGCGCTTGTACTTGTGATACAGTCACAATAGAAGGTGTAGTGGGAATATTCGACATAGGTTGGATTGGTTGCATTGAATATACAACCCTTGGTTGTTGAGGCAGTATTGGTACCCAACCACTGGATGTAATTCCAGTTTGACCCGAATTTTGTTGTAAACTCTCATATGGTTGTTCTCCAGGAGGGAACAATGAAAAGGCCTACTGCCCCCCATATGGTGGCAATCCAATGCTTAAAGGGTAGATCTACCCTTGAATAGATATTGGATCAACTTGTTGAGTTTCAACATAAGAAATACCAGATGAGATTCGGGATGAAGAAATAGGAATAGACCATGTTGTCAAAACAGTCCCTGAGTGGACTCTGACTTATTGTTGATAACTAGTCGGGACATATGGTATAACAGCAAACATTGTAGGAATAGCAGCAGGAAGCTCCATCGTAGCTGTGTCTGTTGACATAGTCATAAATTTTGATGGTTGCTCAAACATATTTAGTCTATCCAAAAGATTTCCTAGCGATTCGACAGGAACTTGCGATGAAGTATGATTAAAAGAGCTAACTTCTGTAGGAGAAGGATATAAGTGGATCCTAGTTCCAAAATGCACTAGAGTACTGGGTGGAAGATCCTCTACTATATCTTCTATGGTAATCAATCCAAGTGGAAGTGGTAGACCGTCAGGTCCGTAAAATATTTCTGGAGCCGAAGAAAGTGTAGCTTCTATAGTAACCAATATTGGAGGGGTGACACCTTCTGAATTCTGGAACTCAACTTCCAAATGTTCAGGCAAGTGAACTTCAGTATCCAGATCAGTTCTAGGTGGAGCTGCTCCAGGAGTAGATGTGTCTACCATTACACTAGGATCATTTCTAATGTCCTCTTATAATTGCGGAAATTTTTCTGTAAAGGAAGATGTACCAGAGATAATTGGAGCAACTGTAGTCTCTGATGATGTTGAAACACAAGTTTCAAATAAATTAGGTGAATTGGACTCAATTAAACAAGACCATTTTTCTCGGGATGGCTTCGTTTCTGGGGTCAAAGACAGTTGACTTGCTAGTCTCCATGAACGACGGGGTTTTGATTGACTTTCTTCCATGATTGTGGATTACTTGATCAACTCAAAGTTAAAGGGGATAAAGTTATTCTAATTTAAATGAATTTTAAGACACTTTGATGTAACTTGCTTTTTCAATTTTTAAGAGTCGAGAAAAAGCTAAAGGTGACTCTAGTTGCCTTCGATTTTTAATGAGCCTAAAGTGACAAGTGCTTAGATGGACCTTTTCTTTTAAGGAGTCAAAAAGGAACGAAAGTGACTACTCTAGAAATCTAGACAGAGGGATTACCAAACCGATCACAAAACTACAAAATACACCTTGGTGATAAATGATAGAGAAATTATCAAGGACTTATGTACAGCAGTCAATCTTCACGAATGTTGTGTTCAGTGCATTGTGATTGATAGGGTGGCAGAAACAGCTTCCTAAGGATAAAGGATATCAGCCTATTGTGGTCTCCCAATATATACTCGATGATATGGGGATCACAAGTCTATACTAGCACTTGTCGTATCAAAGAGGAGGAATCACCCAACCTTTGATGAAAACGATAGCTACCAGGTTTTACGACGCCAGAACACATCTCTAGCCTAGACTTCTAGATGTGTTGCATTAGGTTCCACAGGGTTTTTATGTTCATTGAGATTTATTTTAGAGTTGATCTTGATTAGAAGTTTTTCTTTCAAGGTTCACTGTGTGATTTAAATGTAAAATTCCTAAATATGCAATCTAAAATGATAAATCGCTTATGTTCTTTTAGCAATGAAAATCCTAGCTACAAAGGAAAGAAGATAATGATTTTTCTTTCAGCAGAGAGCATAGAGCACACACTAAATGCACTTTCCTAAATCAAATTTTGCATGCAGTCAAAATGCAAATGCACATGCATGTATTTGTTTTCCGCTTTCTTAATGTGTGAATGCCAAAAAAGAAAGTGAAGTACATATCTAAACTATTTTCTTTCAAAGTGACATTTCTAACAATTTCTTTTCAAAACGAAAGGAAGACTGTTACACAAAAATATCGTCACCATGATTATTTGTAGTCAATATGGGTCTATCATCACTTGTATTGTCCTCCTAGGAAAGTCTTAGACCTCAGCTCTTCAAGTCAAGCTTTGAAAATAAGAGAAAGACATTAAAAATCAATGAAACTTTGGTTCCGCACTTTCTCTCACTATTACTTGCAGTCCCGCACCTTCTGTTTACAAAAACTATGGACCTGCCCGCTCTGTCCCTAAAGGTGTGGGTGCGGACCCCTGTGAAAGTCAAAAAGACGCAAGTTTATTCTAAAAAACTAACTTTGGGTTAATTCTAGATGATTCTAGAAGGAATTTTGACGTGGATTTACTGCTCTTAGGTGGTTCATGCATCCCAAAAGAGAAGGAGCTAATCCCTTGATGAGAGGAGCTATCCCTTTGAAGGAGGGCTTTATCCCTTTGAAGGAGGACCTAGTAACTTCCCTCCATTGCACTATAAATTCAGGCATTGAGCTGGTTGCTAAGGAAGTTAGAAGCTGAAGATTTTTTAGGGTAAATGCTGGTGAAATTAAGACTTCCTAGTTGAGCTTAAGAGGAGAGATCACATACCTTTTTGGCTTCATTGGGAAGTGAGTGAAACTTGTCAAAGTAGAGGAGACTTCTTGCTGGACCCTGGGAGGAGCTTGTACAGCATCAAGGCACAGGTTTTAAAGTTCTTCTTCTTTTGAATTAATACAATCAAACTCATTTTTCTCAACAAGTATCTCATGTTATTTGTTTCATGAACTCCTTGACTTTCATGTTAAATATGTTTTATGATATTGGCTTTTCAGGTGCTATTTAATTTGTTTTCTTGTTTGTGTTTGCAGATTCGTGACAAAGGAGCTCATTTGGATCAAAGGAGCGAGGGCATCCACAAACTTGCGTTGGACCTAAGGTAGGCCCTAAAACACTTGTTTTCCTTTGTTTATAAAAGCATTTTTAGAGAAAGATAGTGTCTGGTTGGTTTGCTTGTCATTAGGTCTTCTTTAGATTCTAGGAAGGTCTATCTTGTTCGCAAGATCGACTTATTCCATGTGACAAAATGGCGACCATACTGGGGACTTGATTTTTTCGTTGTTTTTACTTTAACTTGAGAAACTGTGTTTTTGTTTCTGTTTTTGCTTGTTGTGTGTAAAATTGGGTAGAGTTTCTAGATCCAGGGTTATTTTTCATTTTTCATAGCTTTGTGAGAGGACCGCACCCTAGCCTTTTGACACAGTGCGTACCTATCCGCACCTTTTTTTTAGCACAGAGTGGGACCGCACCTGTGTTAACTGTGGGCCTGCGGACCCTGTCAAAATTTTGAAAAACCTAAGATTTCCTCTGTTAGTCAGCTTAGTTTTTGTTTAGAAGTTATTATCTACTGCCCAGACCTGCATATAACTTGTCAGAATCTTTCCTTAGGTTGATTTCATTAGTGTTAGGGTTTTAGGTGAGATTCCTAGGAGTTTTTCTTGTTGGGCTTGTTTTTCATTTTGGTCTTGTAGTGGCTCTGAGCTTAGAAGCTGTAGGGACCTCAGATCACCTTGGTGTCTACCATCCTTCTTATGAGTCTGACCATTTATGAAATCTCCCCTTGTTGAGCAATCCGATTTGAGTTTTCTCTTTACAAAACTTCGAAAAGCTTGTGTTTAAAAGTTTGGATTTTCATTTTTAATAAGAAAACAAAATTGGTTGTTCTTGATTGATTTGTGATTCTGCATAAATTGGTCCTTAGCTTACATCTAGCTAAGTAAAACATCCTTTAAAAATACATCTTGTAGGCTTTGACTTCAAATAGGTTTTTATAATTCATAGATCTCAAAGTTAGTCATTTCCATAGTTTTGAGTGTTTTATAAAAAATAAAAAATCTTTTTCGGAAAAAGTTTGTTTTTGTAGTGGTTGAATGCTTTGAAACGAAAAAAACGAAATTTTTGTGAAATAACTAGTTGTCTCGTTTTGAGTGCATTGGAAAGGACAAAATCTCTTCTCTTAATTTGTTTGGTTAAGAAGGATTTGTGTTTACAAAGTATTTGCATTCTCAAACTATTTCTTAGCTAAAAGTTCATCGAAGAGAAAAGATTGTTTAAATCATCTTAGGTGCATTTTTAGTGATTTTGAGTAGAGTCTTCATACCACGAGTTTCATCTCCGCACCTTTTGACTTAAACAAAAACAAATAAAAAATAACTCTTAAAGTAAAATTCATCTAGCAACATTTTTATTTCTAGGGCTCTGATACACCAACTTAGCTTAGGCTAGTGTCTTGGAGTAGGAGAGTAATTAACTCTCCAAGACAGTAAAAACAAACAAGTAGCTGTATCTTGTGGTAGGAAAGAAATCCAATTGTTGCATTTATGCTCTGGGAAAGCTCCTCTTAAAGGAGAAGCACGAGATCGTGTCCGAACCAGTGTGGGAATCAATCCTTCCTCATTGGGAACGACGCCAGATATTGACGTATTAAAAACGGTAAACCTCAGATTAACCATTGTCGAGGAGCCTAGGGTCACTTGTTGGTAAACCTTGGATTATGTCAAGGAGCCTTCAAGGGGATTGAGCTTGCTACTCTGCCCTTGTGTGCGTATCGGATCATAGACTGTTCCCCCAGGTATATTTGTTTCAGTTGGTAACCTTAGTGGCCATATTCTTTAGGATTCTTCTTGAGGTGACAGTGGTGGGAAGATCCCACTGTACCTGGAGCAGACGTTGGCTAGACTCACTTGGATTTTCTAGGGGGTTCTCTTCACTCGAGACGGTTAAGTGGAGGAACTTGTGCCAGTCTATTCATTAAGCAGGTTACCGGGGTAACTGTTCCAACCGCCATTTCTGTATTGAACTCTGCGATGTTGGATTTCATCACCAACTAGTGTTTTCAGTACGGAAAGTTACTGTTTGTGATTGTTTGATCTCCTATATTCTTTAGGCGTGTGATTCAAATTTGTTTAGTTCTTTAGAGGCTTTAGGTGGTTTTCATTGAGATTTTACTTTGTTTGCGTGTGAAGTAGTTAAAAGTTTTTAACCATGGCTGAATTACCGAGGAAGTCCCGTAGACTTCGGGGCCAACCTCCTGAGTTTTCACCGAGCCAGCTTGAAGGCTTGAAAGTCCTCGTAACTCCTAGAGACAGTAGAGTTGGGTCACCTGAAGAAGGAGAGTCTTCTTTGATAGTACATCCTGATTTTCAAGCGTTAGTAGCAGATTATAATCCACAGTCAGTGTCTGTTTCCGAAGTTACTGGTAGCTTTTCATCTACTAGTGATATAGGTGAGGAACCTGAAATATCCGAGCTTGAAAGTGAATTTGCTGCTACTCCGACATCGGGGTTTGCTTCTCCAGCTTCTAGTGGTCCTGGTTCACCTAGGGTAGAAAGAGTAATCACCCAAGATCTTCCTTCTGGACTTATAGCTATTGAAGAACTTGCTACTCCAAAAGAAGAAGTAGGCATCCCTGTCCCTCAAAATCAACCTGTTATTGAACTAAGGGAGCGTGAATCAACTTTTTACAGTCCACCTAGGAGCAGTACTTGGTATCTTTCCTTGACTAATTTCTTAGAAAACCCAGGGTTAAGTTTTTCACCACCTCGCGTTCCTTATCACCCAACACCTAGAGGTTATTATCCTCCGTTAAATATGTCAAGACAGTCGTCCATGTTTACTCAATCACCCGAATCCTTATTGTACGACGGTCCTTCTGTTCCCTATGGGTATCAGTCACTTTCTGGTACTTTTTCGGGAGCATCTCCTCAACCCATTGAGCAAGGGTTATTAACTGGAAGCAATGGTACTAAGCTGTTGAGCGTAGAAGACATTCTCATGATGTTAGGTTCTATTCCCAATCCTCAACCTCAAGGTGGCCAGTTACCGCCTGGGGGGCAGCCTCAATTATCGCCTGGGGGGCAACCTCAAGGTACCCAATTTGCATTTGGGGGGCAACCTCAAGGACAGTACACACCTACAGGACAGTACATTCCTCAAGGTCAACCCCAGACTCAATATGTACCCCAAGGTCAACCCCAATATCAATTTATACCTCAAGGTCAACCCCAGTATCAATACGTTCCTCAAGGGTATCAACCCCAAGGTCAGTACTCGAACCAAGGTTTCCAGCCACCCTCCAGTCAAACGTATGTTCAAGGAACGAGAAATGTACCTTTAAATTATCAATCCTACCCTCAACCCGGTTATGGTCCTTAATATTCTCAACCTGTTATGGGTCCGTACCCCAGAATGAATATAGTGTGGGATTCATCGCAAACTCAACAGGTGTTGCAGCCAAATGTACAGTTGTCATCTCAAACTGGACAACCCTTAGTTTCTGGTACACCCCAGCAACTAGTCCAGTCTAACATTCAAACTTCTGTACCTTTGGTAGTTTCTCAGCCTGGGCCTAGTACGACTCGTACTCCACCTCAAATGACTGCTACAACTACCGCAACATCTGTTCAATCCACCCCACCTACGCCCGGAGTATCAACAGCTCTGGTTTCTACTGTTCCTGTATCTACTCCTCAGACATCCTTACCACTATCTGGATCTACGATTCAAACTTTGGTTCAGATGCCTATAGGACAACCAGGTTCAAGTATGGTTGTCACAAGTCAACCACAATTTACTTATCAACCGTACCAGGGATAGTACCAATTCAGTCCTGCTGTGCAGCAGCCAGTCTATCAGTATCAACTGTACCCTGGGTACACTTGTCAACAACCTCAACAACCCCAATATGGTCCGGTTAATCTTGGTTTTCCGGGAGGATACAATATCCCAAATGCAATTCCTATTCCAAGTTATCCCGGATATCCTCCTCCTGGGGCTGGTCTCATGACCCAGAGTTTTAGGGACCCTAATCGTCAGTTATCATTTATCGCAACTTTGGACTTACCTGACTTGTCGCGCCTAATGAACAATCCCATTAATTATCTTCCGTTTTGGCCGCCAATGCCGAATAAGTTGCCTAGTGACATTCCTAAGCTCGAAGGTAAATCAGGAGAGGACCCATCGAACCATGTGATGACTTACCACCTCTGGTGTGCGTCTAACTCCATTTCAGATGATTCAATCCGTCTTAGACTTTTCTAGCGCACTTTAATTGGTCTCGCGGCCAAGTGGTACATTGAGTTACCGCGAGGCACTTTTTATAATTTTAGTCAGTTAGCTACCTCGTTTTTAACTCATTTTCAGTTGCTAGTTCGATATGACAATGGCAAGGAATTGTTAACTTCATTAAAACAATCGACATCCACTTACATTTCAGATCATATTCATGAGTGGAGATGTCGACGACGTTTAGTGAAGGTTTTTATTCCGGATCAGATCTTGGCTGAGTGGTTTGTAAAATCTTTGTTGCCAAAGATCACTGAAGATGTAGCTAAAGCCGGAGTTGTTACTGAGGAGCAAGTAATTGCTCAAGCACAGTACCTTGACTTGGTCTATACTTAGTCAGGTACATTACACGAGAAAATCCCCGATCTTCCCAAGAAAAATCAAATCGCTACAGCTCCTTCGGGATCTCATGTCGCTGATGGTATGATTGGTACGGTTAACACTAAAAGTAAGAAGAAGTCTTCCAACAATTCTTCTCCTATCATAACCTTGCCTGATTCCCCAACACAAGATTCTTTTGCAGAAATTTCCGCCGATATTCACGGTGTAGAGTCATCTACAGCCAAATCAAAATCCGGTGGGAAGAAGAAAGGAAAGAAGAAGAATAAAACTGACAAAAAATCAAAGGAGAAACCTGAAAAATCGGAATCCAATGATGAAAAGCACAAACCTCGTTATCCTTGTCTCATTTGTGACGATGAACATTTTACAAGAGACTACCCTCATCATGCAGAGGTTGCGAAGATTGTCAAAGTTTCCCAAACTCCTGCTATTTTGAAGGATCCTTTTCTAGCTCAAGACAGTAAGATGATAGGTTCTTCCTCGTGTGCCAATGAAGAACCCATACTGATGATGTCCCATGTTAGGATTGTGACTCAATTGCAAGATTATGGTAGTAAAAGTCCTGTTGATGGTAAAGAAGCAGAATCTTCTCATTCTAATCCATCAACCTCAGCTCCCGGTTCCGATCCACTACAGATCGAGAAACCTAATCCAGACTTGGTAATCAAACCGCCCGCCAAGGGTATACTTCGAAAGTTAGCTTTCAATCCACATGCGAGAGCGGCTTAGAACTATAACATTGTTGAGGATTTAGTTGTTTCACCCTTAGCAATGTCGGCTTTGGAGGTGCTGCAATCATGCCCAGCACAGCGTAAATTAATTTTGTCGGCTATAGGAGCTGTTGACGTTCAGGACTCGAACCTAATAATTTTCGATCTAGAAAATAGTACACCACACTTACCTCATCAAATGGCTTTCCAAATTCCAGTGATAGTAAAAAATAGGCCTATTCATCAGACTGTAATTGATGAGGGAGCCTCAACGTGTATTATGTCAATACAGTGTTGGAGATCGCTTGGTTCTCCTTCGCTAAATCAATCCTTGATGATTCTAAAGGCCTTTGATGGCCATGTGTTTCATCCTTTTGGCATTCTACAAGATTTGCCTATAGGGGTTGAAGGAAAAACCGTTAATCTAGATGTGGAGGTGGTTGATGCCCCTCTAGATTACAACCTTCTCTTGGGTCGAAGTTGGTCTTACGCTATGACAGCGGTCGTTTCATCGGTCTTTCGGGTTATAAAGTTCCCTCATAATGGAAAGATCGTAACAATAGACCAGTTGGCTTACTTTTCATCTGACCCAGTCTCTTTTGAAAGTATTCAGCATGTCGGTAAAACGACTATCCCGTATAAAGATGTTGGAGTAGGACTAGTTAAAGATGCCGATTTACTGGGAAATTTTCCTTTTCCTCCAATCAACACATCGTCTTCATTTGTAACCATTCATATGATTACATCAGACACCGTTGTTTATGATGATCCTTGGATCATTCCTTCTGAATCTAAGATAGACTAATTTGGTGATGTCATGCCTTTGAGTCCATATGAAATTGCATATGAGGCTGTGCAATCATTTACCGACCCATCTTCAACTGAAAATGACTTCATGAATGTGGTCCGTGAGGAATCACTTTTCACATCAAGCTCGGATTTAATCACGTTTTCTGAACCTGTTCACTTTGATGAGCAAATTCGTGAAATCCTATGTGTAGCTGATTTACCATGGGAAGATCTCCATCACAAATCTTCGTTTTTACCCGAGAATGATTGTTTTGAAAATGATTTTTCATCAATTTTTATGACTGAATATGTCAGGAACCTCAGAATCCACTGAAACATCCAGATTCAGAGTTAAATTTGGGAAACATCTCTCGAACTATTCCTATTGACATTTCGGTTAAGCCTGGAATTGTTGAGAACATTCATATATGTGCCTCGTGTACAGATGATGAAATTCAAATATATAAGGCCCTATTTCAAGAATTCTGCGACGTGTTTGCCTGGTCCTATGAGGAAATGCCAGGAATTTATCCCGCGATTGTTGTTCATGATATCAAGACTTACCCGGATGCTAAACCCATCTGGCAATGTTTGCATCAAATTCACCCAAGAAAAGCTGCTGCAATTAAAGCAGAAGTTGAAAAATTACTCAAAGTAGGTTTCATTTATCCGATCCCGTTAACGGATTGGGTATCGAATATTGTTCCGGTTAACAAAAAGCAGGGAACAATAAGAATATGTATCAATTATAGGGACATCAATCAAGCTTGTCCAAAGGACAATTACCCAACTCCCTATATCGATCAAATCATTGATGATTGTGCCGGCACCGAAATATTCTCCTTCATGGATGGTTTTTCTGGATACAATCAAATCAATATTGTACCTACCGATCAACCAAAAATGGCTTTCATTTGTTCATGGGGGACATTTGCTTATTGCAAGTTACCTTTCGGGCTCAAGAATTCCAGAGCAATTTTTCAAAGGGCCATGTCTTACGCGTTTCATGACATTAAGCACATTGTACAACCCTATCTCGATGACTTGCCTGCTCATTCATTACATCGAGCTGATCACCTCGTCCATTTACGAGCAATATTTATGAGGTGTAGGCATTATTGGATTCGGTTGAACCCACACAAATGTGTCTTCTGTATAGAAATGGGTCGATTGCTAGGGTTTGTAGTTTCGAAAGCTGGCATTCGCGTCGATCCCTCGAAGGTCAAAGCTATTGTCAAATTGCCTCCTCCTTCGAGTCTTCGCCAACTCCAAAGTTTGCAAGGGAAAGAAAACTTTTTACGACGATTCATTCCTAACTACGCCGAGGTTACAAAAGGTTTTACCCGGTTGTTGAAACATAATACTCCATTCTATTGGGATGAGATAGCTCAGAAATCTTTTGATGCACGGGTTGACCCATGCACCATTATTGCATCCTCCCAACTACAACCAGGATTACTTCTTGTATCTCACCGCCTCTCATTCCACCACTGGAATGGTCTTAGTTCAGAAAGATGAATTTGGTAGTGAGCATGTGATATATTACCTTAGTCGAACTTTAAATCCAAATGAGCTAAAATACTCACATGTGGAGAAATTGGCATTGGCAGCTGTTCAAGCTGTCCAACGTTTTCATCACTACATTTTACTACGTAAAACTACACTAATTTCGGATTGCAACCCTATGATCTACATTTTGACCAAGCAATTGCTAGGGGGCAAGTACTCTAAATGGATTTGTTATCCTACAGGAGTTCGACTTGGAAGTTGAGAAATCTAAGTCTAAGAAATCTTTAGTCTTTATGGAGTTAATGTGTGATTTCCCGCGTACTGATACGGAAACTATGGCGGAGGAGCCCATTGTGGACGAATCCTTGTCTCTAATCAGTACTTTAGATCCGTGGTATGGGGATATCATCGTTTATCTCCAGACCCAATCCTTTCATCTAGAAATATCAAGGTCAGAACGTCGGAAAATACGATTCCAGTCCCAACAATACAGGATTATTGGAGATACTCTTTATTGCCGTGGGGCGGACTCTATTTTTCGACGTTGCTTAACTCACGAGGAAGCTGAAAGGGTTTTAAATGACTGTCACTCTGGATCGTGTGGTGGTCATATGTCTGGGTATGCCACAACCCAAAAGATATTGCGCGCTGGCTACTTTTGGCCGTCTTTGTTTAAAGATTGTATTACTGCGGTCCGAAAATGCCACAACTACCAAATTTTCGATCGAAAGATGCGCGCTCCACCTGCTCCTCTCCACCCTATAATTTCCGTTGGTCCTTTTGCCCAATGGGGTATCGATTTTAATACATGTAACCCTCACTCGGCCGGGGGGCATGCGTATATCATCCTTGCGGTAGATTATTTTACCAAGTGGGCCGAGGCGATGCCTACATTTGAGGCAGCCGGCAAGACAGCTGCGATTTTCCTGTTCAATCATATAATTGCTAGGTTTGGCGTCCCGCAAGTGATAATTACTAATCATGGGTCATTTTCGAAACGTTATGATGACCGAATTTACAGGCCAGCTTGGTTTGCGTCACGATAGTTCAACCCCTTATTATCCACAAGCTAATGGTCTGGTTGAATCCATCAACAAAGTTTTAGTCATCATGATTCGACGAATCATTGGGATTCATCAGTCGAATTGGCATAACATGCTATTTTCAGCGCTTTGGGCATATCGTACCTCAGTAAAAACATCAACAGGGTTCACTCCTTTTCAGCTAGTCTGTGATCTGGAAGCTGTGTTACCCATTGAATGCGAAATCCCATCATTGCAAATGGCCATCGAGTTACTTCTAGCTACTTTCGAAGAAGAAAAGCGTTTGTTATACTTGGCGCAATTAGATGAGAATCAACGTGATGCTGCATTGGCAATCGAGACTCACGCAAAACGTATGAAAGCTCAGTATGATCGAAATGTGACCCCTCGAAATTTTTCGGAAGGAGATCTAGTCTTAGTTTACGATCAAGCTAATGATAAATTAGGTGATGGAAAATTCCTTCCTATGTGGCATGGTCCCTATGTTGTCAAGCGAAAGCTAGCAAAAGGGGCCTATGAATTGGTAGACTTTGACGGGGACTCTTTGGGTAAACCCAGAAATGGTCTTTACTTGAAGAGGTATTATGCTTAAAGAATGGGTATGGAGATTTTTAGTTAGGATAGCTTTTCTTTCTAGCTAGTGTGTTTTAGTTTAAAAAGTGTGCTTAGCTTAGAGAGTGTTTTTTCGTCATTATTCCTGCTTGTCTTGGTTTTACTCTTGATATTGTAGATGTCGATGCCTCTCCAAACATACATTGGTTTCGCTGATGGTGCTTGTCGTAATACACGAAACATTTCTTCTGCAGCTTGGGTCATCTATTCGCCCTTTGACGAGTTAGTATCTATGCATGGGGTAAGCCTCGGTCAAACAACGAACAACATTGCCGAGTATAGTGCAATGATTGAGTTATTATTTGAATCTATTTCATTTGGGATTCGGAGTTTGATAGTGAGGTTAGATTCTGAACACGTTGTATTACAGCTTAATAGAGTGTATGCGATTAGAAATCTAGTATTATTAAGATTATTCTTGAGAGTGCATCTCTTGCAACGTGAATTTGATTATAATGAATATCAGCATATTCCAAGATCTTTAAATACATTAGCAGATGCAATTGCTTCTCGAATGTTAAGTAGACATTTGCAATAATCATACATGTAAATTTAAAACCATTCCATAACATGATTTACAAGATAAGCCGGTAATAGTGATATATATATATAGGAGTGTGTCAAAAAATACATCATCCTCGATCATAGGTTTAAAAACACCTTATGATCGGCAAAAATGATAAGTAGAAAAAACAAAAATGTCATATGTGCCCACAATAGGCAATCATCCTATCACTAGTGACGATCTTGATAGGAAACCACTGCACGGGCCACCTTGCAAAGGAACCTCCTAAAAGGTCCTGGGACCCCAATCACATAGCGCTGAAGTTGACGAGGAATGTCATCTATAGTGGTCTCCGAAATATCTCCTGTCAAGCGCTCGAGATGGCCCTCCAACTCGGCCAAAACCTCTGCTGATTCGTCCTGTGGGGCTGGCGTGACTGCAACTGGATGTTTCCTCTCGTAAGGCCGGAGAGCGGCTGGTCGCTGTGGACCCACATCTGCATTTGAAACTTTTGCTATCAGTTTTTGGACGATGGAAAAATAATAAAAAAAATTTAAATAGGAAAAATGTTGAAAATGATTTTACCTTAGTCATCCCACTGCTCTCCTGGTGGAAGAGCCATGTCTGGGTCGCCATGAAAATCTACCCCAGCGTAAGGGAAGTCCTGAATAGAAAAAACCTGGTTTTCCAACCATTGGAAATACTCAGGTTTGAATTGAGCAACCTCTGTCCTCTCGTCCGGGTGACGGGCCATAACTGCGACCCATTGCATCAGTTTGGGCTCTCGAGGAAGCCCAACTCCAACAGTAAGGTGCTGCGGGATCAACATAGGAACCCTCTCCAAACCAAAACTCACAACCAAAGCCCCATAACCAAAGGTCTTTAGTTGTTCGTTCTTGGCCCTGGTCAGTTGGCCTTTCACATTGGCCAACACAGCATCGCACCAGTTGAAGATGGTACCTCGAAAGCAATCAACTGCCATATGCATCTGGGATCCGGTAGCAATATGTAATGTGGCACTCCCGCAAAGTCTGGTGACAGTAAACGTGATCACCATGAGTTCAGGACGGGATATGGTTTTTATGTCTATCCCTTTGTCTCTAGCCTGACTGTTGTAGAACTCTAGCTGGAGGCTATCGACAGACTGGCCACCTGGCCTAGCCCCAAACAGAGTCAAGTCTTCACCTCTCTTAGGCAATCCAGTCAAGAAATATACGTCCGCCGGCTCGATTTCGAGCTAGTGGCCATCAATGAAGAAGCATTGGTCCTGTATGTTCCATCTGTCAATCAGCCACTATAAGAAATCCACCTGAGCCCTCATGCCAGGAATGGCCCAGAATTTGTACAAGCCGCACGCCCTCAAAGCATCAAGTGAAGGTTTATGGTTACATGTAGCAGCATCCACACCCTCATGCTCTCGTTCACGCCAATCTAGCATGATGTACTCTCTGCATCAAGTAAAAAGATAAATTAGAATGCTAGCGATTATTTTGTTTGGTCCAATTTTGAGAATTTTTGGGTTAAAAACCCTTGCGGCGGGGACCGCACCCTCTGGGTTAGACACAGTGCGTGGGACCACACCTTGTCTACATGGAAGGTGCGGACCCCTGACTTTTTCCCAATGGAGAAAAAGTCGGGGTCCGCAGGCCAGCAGTGGTACACCTGCGGGCCCCCGCGCGCGGGTTTTAAGCCTAAAAACCCTCCAAAAAATAAAATGAAAGACTAAAACAAGAAATGAAACGGTTAAAAATGAAGAGTAGGATGATGTGGATTACCTAGAGAAGATGGCGTTCGATTCCGACGGTTGGATTTTCTGCAATCTTCACGAGAAGTTTTCTGAACAAAAGCACTATTTTCTCACCCAAAACTCAAATGGTAAAAATGAATTGACGAAGGCCCTTTTTATAAGTTTTTTGAGTAAATAAATTGCAAATTTGTTTATGTTTCACTTTGAAAAGGTATTTTTGCAACATTTTTATCCATTTCAAACAGGTATGAGTAATGTTTGCGTTTTGTTCAGGATAACGGATTATTCAGGCGAAATCTATCATTTTCGACGAAAAAACATTTAGAGTCACCTTTAAGCTCTTTTCTGACTCCTGAAACATGAAAAGATTACCAAGTTTTTCTTTTAAACTCATTAAAACAGAATTAAAAGACGGTCCACTTACAGCTCTTTTCTGACCGTAAAAACATGAAAAGATTACCGGATTTTTGTCGTTTCAAATTCAATATTGGTTATAAAACGACGTGTCGTTGATCATTTTTTTTTTACTTTTTCGGGTCAAGGGCACTAATGACAAAAAGTACTCCTTGGTCGTGAAAGATCAAGCTGTTCTCTCAAGTATTATTTTATACTTTTTTGGGCTTGGGAGACACAAATTTACAAAAAAGGTCAACCCTGGAGTTTTCTTAAGTTTTTTCAAACTCTCTAAAATTGAAAAATGCCGAGTTTCTCCTATACTGGACTCGTTAAAATTTCATAGTAAAGGACCTGTTCAATTACAAACAGGAACGAATCACTCCTTTTTAGGGTTCGAATTTAAACTAAGTTGGACTCATCCGAAGGATGAGCTTATAATCAAGCAAATGTTATCCCCCTCAAGCTTGTCAAAAATAAAGAGGTACTTGCCAGAAATGGTGGGGGAAAAGAGAGAAAAATGAGCCTGTTTGTCATACTTTGTAACCACTCTTGAACATGACACTTTTATTCACCTGGGTTGGGAAATCATTTGTCTAACAGTTGATCAAACCACATTGAAAGTCTTCAGCCAGTTTCTGGGTATTAACTTTGGGTCAATTGTCACCAAGCCACCTGTCGTGTCGTTATGTGTTCAAGAGGTCACTGCCAATAAGCCATTCATCTGCAAAATATCTGTCATCCATCTTGACCATCCCTGAGTCAGTCCTTGCAACTGAATTTCTTCAACTTGATCTATGGTTTCGTGTTGTGGGCTTGCCTGCGACGGATCGCTTTCTATCGACTTCAGCTCATCATCTAGAAAGATGATCTAGAAATCACCAGTACCTTGGGATCTGCATGCCTCAATGGCAGGTTTCTCGCCCTTGACAACAGGTTGCATCATTGACCTTCGATCAAAGGATTCCGTGACATGTTCGACATCAACACATTTATTCACATCTCATGGATTGTACTGAGTACTTTGAGAGCCATTGACATCACTAGTGGTTTCTCTCACACTTGTTAACAGTTTACATCATTGACTGGTAATCATGTGGTTTCTACCATGTTCGAAATCAACACATTCATTCGCATGGATAGAATTGTACTGTTTCGGGAAGTAGAAATGAAGACCCTGGATCTAGTTTCCACAATCCAGGTTGCGAGGAATTTTGTATTCATTATATAATGGACTATTCATAAACAGATGGCTGCGTCCATACTGTGTCCACATGAGTCTATACTTGTGATGTTTTACAATATAAATCCTGTATCAGAGCAGTAGTTAGTTTTCTAAGTTAGTTTTGATCTGAGTATGGGAATGCCTACCTTAGCGATGATATGATCTCATACATATATCTTGCATTGAATTTTTTTACAGGTTCCAACCGGGCTCTCCACAAGATGATCCTCGAAATGATAAAGTACTTCAATCTTCCTAAATGATAAATGAAATCCTCATCTACTATAGACTTTGCACTTTAGGGGGAAATCTGTTACACAAAAATATCGGCACCATGATTATTTGCAGTCAGTATGGGTCTATCATCACTTGTACTGTCCTCCTAGGCAAGTCTCAGACCTCAGCTCTTCAAGTCAAGCTTTGAAAATAAGAGAAAGAAATTAAAAATCAATGAAACTCTGGTTCCGCACTTTCTCTCACTGTTACCTGTGGTCCCACACCTTCTGTTTACAAAAACTGCGGACCTGCCCACTCTGTCCCTAAAGGTGTGGGTGCGGACCCCTGTGAAAGTCAAAAAGGTGCAAGTTTATTCTAAAAAACTCACTTTGGGTTAATTCTAGATGATTCTAGAAGGAATTTTGACGTGGATTTGCCGCTCTTAGGTGGTTCATGCATCCCAAAAGAGAAGGAGCTATCCCTTTGAAGGAGGGCTTTATCTCTTTGAAGGAGGACCTAGTAACTTCCCTCCATTGCACTATAAATTCAGGCATTGGGCTGGTTGCTAAGGAGGTTAGAAGCTGAAGATTTTTTAGGGTAAATGCTGGTGAAATTAAGACTTCCTAGTTGAGCTTAAGAGGAGAGATCGCATACCTTTTTGGCTTCATTGGGAAGTGAGTGAAACTTGTCAAAGTAGAGGAGACTTCTTGCTGGACCCTGGGAGGAGCTTGTACAGCGTCAAGGCATAGGTTGTAAAGTTCTTCTTCTTTTGAATTAATACAATCAAAATCATTTTTCTCAACAAGTATCTCATGTTATTTGTTTCATGAACTCCTTGACTTTCATGTTAAATATGTTTTATGACATTGGCTTTTCAGGTGCTATTTAATTTTTCTGCTTGTTTGTGTTTGCAGATTCCTGACAAAGGAGCTCATTTGGATCGAAGGAGCGAGGGCATCCACAAACTTGCGTTGGACCTAAGGTAGGCCCTAAAACACTTGTTTGCTTTGTTTATAAAAGCATATTTAGAGAAAGATAGTGTCTGGTTGGTTTGCTTGTCATTAGGTCTTCTTTAGATTCTAGGAAGGTCTATCTTGTCTGTAAGATCAACTTATTCTGTGTGACAAAGACTAAAATGACACTTTTCGATTTTGAAATTGAAAACAGTTTTCGACACTTCAAATACTAATAACTCAAATCAAGTACAATGACAAAAGTACAATCAACTATCTAGAAGAGGAAGACTATATGACACTCTTCTTTTGATTCAAAATGACAATTACGACACTTGCATCAAAAATTATGGTTCGATTAAGCTACTTTAGACAAAGGAAGACTGTAAATGATTCACAAATACACAAAAACATTTACAATTCCTAACTGATGGAGGCTGAAATATGTGAAGGAAGAAGGTTCTTGTAAGAAGATATTGATCATGAACAGTAAACTACTAAATAAAGCTGAAAACAAGGAGACAAAACCAACTCTCAGAGAGAAAAACAATATAACTCAATCATCTCACCTGCAACATAGGGAAACAAGGATGCATCTCACCTGCAACACATGGGAGGTGTGATGCATCTAGGTTGCACAGTTATAAATAGTGCGATGGACCAAGGAGCAAAATTGAGCTCCATTTTTGCTCAAAATTTGCAGCTAAGTTCAATGATTTAGGCTAAGTAATGATGGATAGTAAAAACAAAGCATAGGGGTAAGATCTTATGAGGTTTTGAGCTACCACAAGGGCACTTAGAATTCTTTGTAAGTCAGATTTTCAGTTCATAAACCAACCCGGAGATTGACTGAAGTAGCATTCATCTACTTCACAATTGCATAGCAAAGGCATTTCAAAGGCTAGCTGGCTAACTTCAGGCTCCATCCGTAGTTTATAAAGCAAACAATAAACAAACAAAACAAACTATTTGTTCCCCAGTGGAGTCACCATTTTGTTTCAAGGAAAACTAGTGTTGATTCGAACTGCTAGTCCCACTAAGATGGGTAGCTATCTTAGAAACAAAAAATGAAAGTCTTTTGAGAGTTCCTTTAAGTGTGATAGATTAGAGGGAAGAAAAGAGGACCAACCTAGATCTTCCACTTTGATCCTAGCTTGATTTCTCCTTTCCTTGATAGAATTTACCATTCCTCTACTACTTGTCCTGCTTCAAAGAGTACCTATAGTGTCAAAGTAACATAAAACCATCAAAGCATCTCCATCTAAAACATCATAAACAATGCAGAATCAAAAACACATTGACCATACAATTTTATTCATAAAAAATAAGATTCATAAACACACGATTATATGGAGGAAAACTCAAAGAACTTTATTAATAGTAGTGAAAGAGAGGATTACAACCCAACTGTCTGATCCAACATCATCTTCCCAGTGTAGAAGCCCTCTTCACCTCATGAACAAGCAAATCACCCAACAATGCAATGCCTCTTCTCATAGATAAACCAACAACACTTCCTTACAAAGTACAAAATTCCAGCCTCCAGATATCTCAGATGAGGGATCCATTTATATATGTCTTGCAAGGGTGTGAGTCAGCTCTAGGTTTTTGATTAGTGTAATTCCACTGATAGTTCTTGGTTCCACTTGGAGATTTCATTGATCTCTTACTCATCCCTGGGTGAATTCTAAGAGGCAAGTGTCACAGGAGAAGTTTATGGAAGATTCCATGATCATCCACTTAGCAAACTGTCTCTACCATTTTTCTATTCTTGCTCATCACACCCCACAGAAGGCCATTTTAGTATGCATCGCACTTGGCTAGTTTGGCAGTCAATATGCATCACACTTTGCCCATGGAGCAGTATGTATGGTCCAGTTTTGGCCAGTTCTGAGTAGTTTTTTTGGTGGAACCTCTGGGAAATTATGTAATTAGTTGACCATGATCCTTTAGGGTATGAGACAACACTTTTAGGGACTAAAGAGCCCTTAGTTTATGGACATATGTGTTTGGGGTTGCAGTGCCCAAATATGTCTATAACACATTGAATTGTGTGAATTGAATTGAAGAAGTAGCCCTTAGTGATAGCAACGATTCATCATTAGATAACCTCTAGATTCACGGCATATATTGTGCTAGCACTATTGAGATAAAAAGACTTACCTCAGGTTGAGAACTAATGTAGGGATTAAGATTTCCTGTAAAAATACATCTTAGTGAGCCAACATCCATCATACATAGGGCAAGATACATAGTAAACTACAACTGATCTTAGCATATATTTATATTAATCATAATGTTTAACCATTACAACATCACTTGTCTTCCGCCATAAATAAATACATAAAATACCTACATCAATTATGTGGGTATTACACAACTTCACGAACCATGTCTTCTCAGCTCCAACAATCTTCCCTTCCATTGGCTGCAACAAGACTCCTTGTCACCTTCCCTTAACCTTGCCCAATCTAACCCTGCTCGTTTCCTGGTCTTCTATTTTTATATCCCTTCTTCGTTACTTGTTCTACTAGTTCTTCCTCTCAGTTGGTTCTGCACCTTCGCATCCCCTCGACTTCTTTGCGTCCCACTGCCACCTTGCCGCAACTCTTGCACAACTGCTTGTCCCACCAGCCAACTATTTCTGCCACCCATTTCCTTCTTGTCCCTTGGTCAGTCAAAATGGTTCAAAACCTTTCCAAAATTTAAACGAAGGCCCCAACACATTTTCCTATTTCAGGAAGAGTAGTCCATGCATGAAAATCAATTTTACTCAGTCCTTGAGGGAACCGGTCAACCTAAAGACACAAGCAACAGTCTGCTTCACTGAGAGAGGGATTTGCACAATTTCTAAGAGGAACTAGGTTGGTTGTCCCAGAAGGATTGTGCAATTTTTGGGAGGAGTAAGTGATTGCTGCCCAAAATTGCTCAATTTCTAGGAGGAGTTGGGCTGGCTGTCCCAGAGGGATTGCTCAATTTCTAGGAGGAGTAGGTGAGTACTACCCAAAATTGCATAATTTCTGGGTTGAGCTGTAGTGCTAGTGAGATTTTGCAGTTTTTCCAAGGAAGATTATCTGACTGCTCTGAGAAATTTTGGAGCTCAACAGGCTATCCAACTGGTTTTCACAATTTTTGGGCTGAGTTGCAGTGTTGGGCTAGATTGCACAATTTTCGACTGTGTTGCGTAATTTATGAGCCCAACAGTTTGGCCAACAAATTTGTGCAATTTATGGAGTGAAGGCTGGTTCCCCTCTATAATTGCCCAATTTTTTGAGGGATTTGTTAAGCCAGCAACTAGCCCAAGTCTGGAGTGGCAGCTTGTGAGGGGAGTGAAGCAAACTATAATGCAGAGGCTAACAAGCTATTGAAAAACCAATGAAGCCTGTGTACTTGACAATGCAAGACATGTTGATAGGATGGTTGGTAGGGAGGCTCAAAAACAAAGATAAGGAAAAATTTTGGAGGGTGGTTGTAGCCACTACAACACTTGGTGACACACTAGTAGAACTCTAGCTCTCTGAATGGACCTTGTTCGTGAAAAGCAAGTCTAACACCTCCGGAAGTATTGTTCAGTTCTTTCTTTGTCTTGGCTTTCACACTTGCTTGATTGTAAGATGTAGCATCTGCTAAGCTCTTAGTCTATTAGCACACATTCCAAGCCAAGCCAACACAACTATTTTGATTGGGGATAAGGGACATATTGGTGCACAATCCATATGGTGATTAGAGTTTTGGTTTCATTTATGGTGTTGCTCTGCTACCAGTAGGCCTAGACAATACCTTGATGGAGTCGTGTAGGAACACAAGTGTCCCTCCACTACTAGTGATCTTGGTTAGTACCCCAGTGGAGTTACTTGCATCACCTCTCTATGCAGGAAACCTTTCTCTTCTTCGCCTTATTCATTTTCATTTTTTCAAAAAAAAATCACATTTTTTATTTTTTCATTTTTCATTACTATGCATAACACTTATTCATTTTAGAGGCAAAAGATAGATCCCAACTTATTAAGAGAAGAATGGTTTGTTCCTTCAGAGAAGTAGTTTATATATACCACAGACATGCTTGTTTAGGTTTTCCCCCTCACCTTACTCTACTTGACTGAGCTGACAAGGATTAACCAAAAAACCACTGACTAGAGTAGGTGACACTAGCTAGCGTGCAAGCGTTGTGTTTTCATCAAGGTTCACTTTGAATAATATGTATTTTCCATCGACGTATCATGGATTGAAGATAAAAAGTTCTTCATACATAGGCAAGATGACATATAACCAAGTATTGACAACTACACAAGTCCTCTTGTACTTTACCTAGCTTATTTCAGGAGTCCCACATGGTTTCATGTGAAACTAACCTATAGATGTAAACAAGCAAACAAACAACAAAACAAAGAAAAAGAAGAAGTAAATGCATAAGCAAAGCGAATAAGCAAACAAGCATGCAAGAAAACAAACATGCAAGGTAAGAAGCAAATATACATGCAAACAAACAAACCAAAAGGAAACACTACTCCTATTCATAAGCTAACGATGCATGGGTCTGCTTACGTGAATTGATACTTCCAATGTAGCCACCGGTGCATTAGTCGACCCATGTTTGTGAAGGCATGGTTCACAATAAACATAGTTGTGTGAACCAACAAACAAGAAAGATATAATGATGAAGACAAACGCACTTCGGGTTTAAGTGCGTCCACAGAAAAGAAATGAGTGAAAGTTCATGACATGCACATCGTGGACTTTCCATGGTATTGTGCTACACTGCATGGAGATGTTAAGCATACACATTCTCTTGACCATGACATGCAATAAAACATGAGAAAGGTAGACCACTTACATTGTGCAAGTGTGCTTTTTGTGTAAGATTCCTCCGATGCAAGATGAATGGGGTTGTGTAGTTCGAGTGGAGGAAGAGAAATCTATGTGTTTGGTTGATCTTCAATGAAAATCAGAGAGTGATGAGGAGCCTTGTGTGTTTCAACAATTTCCTGATTGGAAGTGAAACCAACCTTAGGCCAGCGAAGACCTGATATAACCATCAACTCGGGTTGAAGTGCCTCGACAGTATGTGGTGTTTCAACTTCATCAACAGATAGATCATTGTAGACCCGTGTATTAGATAGATTAACAATGATTGAATCAATATCATGATTGGATGAAGAAGTAGAGAGATCACGACAACCAAGATCAAAAAATTCAAAATGTTTGTCAGCATCCTCATGATTTGATGAATTATGCAAAGGGATATATGAGAAGCAATGATGTTTACCCTTTGTGTTTTCAGAAATTACAGATGACAGATTGGACGGATTTTCAGAGGAAGATGTGTCCTCCCTACAATGTAATGACAAACTTACATCCGACATGTCTTGTGAATGATCGGAAGTAGAAATATCTGGAAATTAGTTTTCACAGGGGAAATTAATAATCGTAGAATCACAAGGGATGTAAGGATAGAGTGGGTGAGGCACAGATGGAAGGGAGTCATCCTTCATTGCAAGTTGTTCTTTAGATTCCCACACACACTCATCATTAATGATGGTGTAGGTTGGCTGCATAACACCAACTTTTTTGACAACTTGATCCTCGTTCACAATAGGTGAGGAGCCTAGAATGGGAGAACACAAGACAGTACAACCCAGAGGATAAACTGAACGTGAGGACAAAGGTTGAGGGAATGAATCCACATGACAACCAATAGGATTGTAAGCTAATTCTACATAGATATCAAGAGCAGGTGGGGTGGGAGGATGTGACAGTTATTAAAAAATGCGAGTGCATGATCTTCCACATCACTCTGCAGTAGTGGAGCTATTTGATTAGGTGAAGGTAGAAAATCACTTGTGACAGCAACTATGCCTGCCTGTGATTACGCAGATCCATCACCAAAGTGTGTTAAGTAGGGTTTGAGGGATTTCATGAATTGTGAATTTTTGGATATAAAAAGAAGATACTTAAATCTTCCATCGAGAAATTCCCAATCAATTTCATCTTTGAGAAATTGGTATGAAAGATTACAAAAGAGTGTGTGAAATTGTTCAACGGATTCATCGGGTGCCTTTCATAATTCCAGAATTTCTTTATCGAGTGATTTACGGTTAAAGTGATTGAAAGAACAATCTATCTCTACAACCAAATGAGAAAGAGAATGAATATATTTTTCAGGCAACGTGGCACACCAATGCATTGGGTGCCCTTAAAGTGTGTAGACGAACAACGCGCAGGTCATGTATTCTTCAAATATTCCATGTCTTTTGCATGAGCCTACAATTCCGACCACATGCCTAACTAAGGATACATAGCCTCCACCATCGTATGTTTTATGTGACAAGTTATCTCAGAGCTTTTATGAGATTTTGAAGTCGTTTCCATAAGACATAAACTCTGGAAGATGAACTCTGTAGTTGGTCATGATAGATATGCAAAGATTCAAAACATATTTAGAGGACTCAGCTTGTCATCTGGCCCTCCTTCTAGTGCCAAAATGTTGATGGTGCTGGACCCGCCAAGATGTTTGGGGATCTCCCTAGTAAGAAGTCCCAACTAGACCTTAGACCATTTAATGTAGGAGTCCCACCAGTGGGTCATACGGTATTAGCTTGAGCATGGTTGCATGGAGGGGCAAGTAATATGTCCCTGTTGGTAGCAAGGGTGTGACATGAGCAACAAGCCAAGGAAGGTGCATGAACGGTTCTAACACATGAAAAGTGAGGTGAGTTCACCCCTTGAAAACCTGTGGAAGCACGCAACTTGGAAGGGAACACACGAGTGAATATGCATCACAAAATGTAAAGTAAGTAAGATAGAAATCCAAAGTGATGGTTAAACCAACACATCTCAGTAAGATTCATACATACTTATATAGAAAGATTCTATACATGCATGCATAAGAAAATATATACATATATCATTAGAGTAAACAAGATAGCTGAAATAAAATAACAACATATGCATGAAATGGCGTTGGCTCTGTTATATTAAGAAATGAAAGTTCCAATCATATAGTACAACCATGACTAACCACTAGCCCCGATAGTGGAACATTATAGTCACTGCTGCCAGCCCCTCCAAAGAGATATACTAGCTCTGCACTCTGGAGAAGCCAAGGTTCGTTACAATACTCTCCAAGCTTTCTCTAAGATACTCCTATCAGAAGCTTGGCTGACCAAAAGCCTATACAATGAGTTACAAGGTATTATATATAGCAAGGGTGGGGCGACCCTTGACATTCCCCTTTGTGACTATTCGCCTACCCTCATGACTCTTCAACTACTCTATGACTGTTACATTCAACTATCGACACTTGAAATTATACTTGACAAGATGTTACATACAATTTTCACATGTAACCATGTGAGACAAAATAAGCTTGAGCAAGCCATGCAAGACATCACTAACACTCAGACAGTTGTGGTAAGACCAACTCTTCCACATCCTTGTGATGATTGATGATGATGAACTGATGCCAACCTTGGTCGTCTGTGATGATGTCCGTGTTCTCATTGGTGACATCCTATTAAAAGTGAACTCTTGCCTTCGTTGCATCTGGGTACACTGATATGGATCCTCTATCCAACTCGTTAATAACATGCACATCATCATCTTGAGTTCAGCTAGACTAGCAACATACTGATGCATATTGTCTTTGCTGATCTCCAAGTGTGTGCTGGTGACCATGCACATCAACTTGTCAAAATAGATGTCCAACTCTAGTCGAAATTTCTTCTTGTCTTTGCCTCGGTGAGTGTGCCAAATGGGTGGGATCGCATGCATGTGCACAATGATATCCATGCTCCTGAATACCTGTTAATGAAATCAACAACACTGCTCGCCCTGTCTACTCCATGTCAGCTGTTGAATGGATCTATGGACTGTATGGGTGTAGTTTCATTAGTCTGTGGATGTTACACCTCCTATTGTACCTGTTCTTGTTGCAACTCCTTCTCTCATATATCAGGCTCCTATTCCTCCTTGAGTTTCTAATTCAGAGCCTGCAAATCCTTCTATGTTTCACTCTCTGCCTTCGCACGATCCTCTTCTCACTCGGTCACCTCATAGCCTAAATCTCTAAAGCTTCTTTCATCACAAGTGGATTTTATTGAGCTTCCAACTTTGTGCCACCTTTGCATTGTTGACAACCCTCCTCTTGCATTTGTCACATGTAGGTGTGCTACCTTCTACTATTGTTGATGGTGCTTCTCGTTGCAATGCTACTGTGATTTCATCTTGATATCCTTGTCCATGAACAACTTGATGTCTTCATAGATAGGAAAGTTCATAAACACTTGATCAACTACATCCCCAGTTGTGATTTGAACGATGTCTTCAACTCTGCTCTCCTGGAAGCCATTGTACCTGTGTTGCTGAGAGGCAGAAGAACACTTTTGATACCTAGAGACATAGCAACACTCATGACAAGTAATCTATGAGTCAAAAACTAAAACAAGCTGAAGGACTAACATGCAACATACCTGTGTGACTGTTTGTGAAGATTGCACAATTTTCACCGGCATGTTGGGAGATTGACTACCAAAACTATGCAAGGCATAGTCCAAGTTTTGAGGAGGCTAATTGGCTATAGGAAATGTGTAATGCATAGTCCAGCCTAGCCTGCTAAGGACTGAAATTGTGCAATGCAATATTTCAGTCAATAGTTACATGAAAACCAACAAACTACATTTTGCAGTTTCCCGGGCCAGGAAGGCACTGCATCCCAAAATTGCGCAATGTAGGACTGGAGGTTAGTGTTGGGCCAGATTTGTGAAATTTCTAGAGGGAAGGTAGAGCCTTCACTTCCAGAAATGCATAATGCTAGCCAGGCAAGGGAAGGTCTGTGCTAAGGTAGCCTAGACACGTCGACGAGCGACTGAAAACATGAGAAGTTTGAATGCATGGTGAAACTGAGTGTAAATGAGAGTGAATGATCATGCTTGAAAACAAAAAGTGGAGGATTCAAAAAATAATAAAACATGCATGTGTGTGAAACGAGCATCACAACAACGACCATTGGTGCAAAAATAGTGTCATGCATGCGACAACAGTGAGATGTGAATGAAAACTAAAATGGTGCTTCTACAGTCTAACATACATTGAAATGACAGCATGTGCTCATTCAAATCAAGCAAACAAAACTCACACAAAGCAGAATACAAAAAGCGATAGAAATGCAATGCAAGACATGAAAAGAAACTTACCCTAAAAAAAATAAGTTGAAAGTATCGAAGACTCTTGGATACGATGTGGGATGTCTAAGTTGTAAGATCGATGTGAGGAATGAGCTCTACAACATCCAGTTCACAAGTTTTGATAAGATTGAGGTTATGATGCACATGCCACAAATCTAGGAAAAAGATACACTTAGTGAGAGGTTTCTAAAATGAGCTTTGCATCTAACCTTCAGCTACTGGGAATAGATCCATAAGTTTAGGGATTCCTTTTGCATGCTGCCTTTGTCTATTTCGGGAAGAGCAGCCCATGCATGCAAATCATTTTTTCTGGGTCTCGGAGGGAACTGGTCAACTTGAAGGTACATGCAACAACCTGCTTGACTGAGAGAGGGATTTACGCAATTTCTGAGAGGAAGTGGGCTGGCTATCCCACGGGGATTGCACAATTTTTTGGAGGAGCAGGTGATTGCTGCCTAGAATTGCGCAATTTCTGGGAGAAGCTGGGTAGGTTGTCCCAAGGGGATTGCACAATTTCTAGCAGGAGCAGGTGACTGCTACCCAGGATTGCGCAATTTCTGGGTTGAGCTATAGTGCTAACCAGATTGCGTAGTTTTTCCAAGGAAGCATGTTTGACTGTTCTGTGCAATTTTGGAGCTCAGCAGTTTCCCCGACTGATTTTCACAATTTTTGGGATGAGTTGCAATGTTGGGCTAGATTACGCAATTTTCCCAAGGAAGACTGTCAGAATTTATTGTGCAATTTCTGAGCCCATTAGGTTGGCTAGCAGATTTTCACAATTTCTGGAGGGAAGGCTAGTTCTCCTCTAGAATTTCACAATTTTCTGAGGGAGCTTCTCAGCCAGCAACTAGCCTAAGTCCAGAGTGGCAGCGTGTGAGGGGAGTGGAGAAAACTATCATGCACAAACTAGCAAGCTGCTGAAAAACCAAAGAAGCCTATGTACTTGATAGTGCAAGACATGCTACTAGGATGGTTGGTAGGGAGGCTCCAAAATGAAGCTAAGGCAAAATTTTGGAGGGTGGTTGTAGCCGCTACAACACTTCCTTTGTAGACTGCTAAGCTTTAGCTCATTATCCTCTTTCATACTTTGTTTATGCAATCTAGGAGTTAAAATCATATTTATCTAGCTTTCATGTATGTAGGTTAGATGTATGTTGTAAGGTTAATTAGTTCCTAATCAAATAAAATCCTTCTTTGTTTGATTTCATAAAATTTGACTCATCTTTTCTTGCTTAGTTTGTTCTACTGCAATTTGATCATTGGTTTGGCATTCTTTTCAAGAAAAAGAAATGATTTATTGTTGGTTTGAAGGTACTACTAGTGGCTTGCAAGGATAGAACACTCATCCTACATCTCTTTTGTGACCATCAACCTCTTCCTTGACCATGCACATGGACATCAAACCATCGAGACACATTTCTGGGTCATTAAAGGACATCATGAGCACTTTCTTTTGTGCAAGATGGGCCTCTGAGGGGTGCTAAGCTTGGAAAGGCCTCATATAGCCTTCATACACCTTCATCTACCTTTATCCACCTTTAAGACATTTTTTCTACCCTCAAGATGCTCATGGATCCAGTCCTATAGCAAAATAAGGCAATCCTATAGCATCCTGTAGCAATCATGTAGTAGTTCTGTAACATCATGTAGCACTATCCAAACTTGACCATATTTTCTCTAGGAGCTTGATTTTTTCCTCTTCAGATTGAATAATGACCCACAAGATCTGCATCCATGATTAAGGAGGACCAAAGACCACTCTAGACCCACTTTTCCTTCACTACAAGTACAAATCTCCAATTATAATTAGAAGACATATTTCGAGATTTGAATAATAATGAATGTTTTCTTAGGAAATGTACATGGATTTTGGTACTAAGGCTAAGTTTCATTGAACACAATGATAAAAAGGGTGATTCACCAGTGTAAAGTAGATTAGACCTGATTATTGAGTTTATTCTTATATAGGATTTTAGTCACATGGATTGTTGTTGAAAATATCAAATTTCCATTTTCAAAGAAACTTTCCACATTCTGCAAGTAAAGTATTGATTTACATTCTACAAGTAGAATAACACTTTTCATTTCTACAATTAAGATAGTCTTTTCATTCCTTCAATTAGAGATAGTCGTTACAATTGGATTAATAACACTTTCATTTATGCAATTAGAATAATGTTTTCATCCTTACAAATAGAGTAGAACTCTTTCTTTTCATGCAATTTATTTCTCTAAGCTAGTTGAAGGAGTAGTCTCTATATGCCTTGATATGATCCATTTATTGAAGGTGGAATGAGTAGAACTTGACGTACTATGCATATAGCACTGTCACCTCTAAGTTTGTACCAACGCTATTTTCATAATAATAGTTGGTAGCCTTAGGAGTCTCAACATTATTTTTGAGATATTGAGCCTCATCACTTTTTGGTGTTATTGTTAGGGAGGTGTCCAAGTAGGCATTGTTTCTACTTAAAAGCTTCCTTTATTTTTCTATCTTTTATTTTTCATTAGTACTATTGACTAGGAAACTTTAAAAATAAATGGAAAAAAAAAGAAACAAAAAAACAAAACTAGTTCTTTCATGCCTCATAAGAGTAAGAATAATCAAGGGAAACTCTTACCAATAACCCCCACCCCTTCAAGCAGTCAACCATTTCTCTTCTTTGGTGATTGTGAGCTTCTCTATTTGAGCACAGGGAGTTATGAAATCCTATAGGTGAGCAACCTGAATTTTTTTAAGAATGCAAAGAGGAGGAAGAGCCCATATCACATTTCCAAAATGAAAACATGCAGAATGAGTTATTTCTCATCTGAGAAACCAATGGGGAGGATAGGATTAAGAATATCAACCTCATTGTATAAAATATTTTTCAGAAGAAATCACATTGAAGATTTTGGTCGATACGTTTCGAACCAACAAGTGTGGTTCATCTTCAGGACAAGATGAAGAAACAAATCTAGGAAGTAGGTTAAATAGGAAGACATGCCATCCTAACAACTAGAAGAAAATGACTATATTTGACTAGGGGAGGAAAAGGGAAATATTTTATATTATTTAAATAATTTTTGTTTATTTACTTATTTGATATATATATATATATATATATATATATATATATATATATATATACTTATTAATTTATCTAAATAGCTATATTTGACTAGGGTTTTAATTAATAATATTTATTTATTTATCAACCTCGCTACCCTTCCACAGTTCCATAACTTAGCCTCTAAGGACCCTAACACATATATTTTTTAATTTTTTGTAGTTTGTAGGATCTATGACTATACCTCTGATGAAAATAAGTTGAAGTTGTTTCCCTCCACCCTTAAAAATGTAGCCTTGCACTAGTTTGAGTGTAAATAGAGGCAACGTCACTACGTGGGAACAGATGCATCAATCCTTTAATAAGAAGTACAAGGATTTTTGTAGGTCTAAGGAGACAAATGAAGAAATATTTAGGATGACCCTAGGGCCAGATGAGTCATTAGAAGATTATGAGAAAAGGTTCCAGCTAAATTATAAGAGGGTTTACTATACCCTTGATCCTAAATAACTCAAGCTTATACTTTTATGAGGGATCAGGGAAGGTCTAGTCAAGGTATGGTTAGCTCTTCTCCATCCACCTCAACAATCAAATATGAGATAGGGAGTATGTGGGGATATTTCAAGAGTGAAATGTTGCATACATTTTCCTTACAAATGGACACTATGGGAATTAAAAGGAATAAAGAAGAAGCATAAAGGGCACTAGCTATTTTTTTCCCTAGATGCACTAAGAGGAATCCAAGAAATGAGTGCCCACTGAACACCATGGAGGTCTTCTCTATCTAAGAGGGAAATCATGCAATAGATAAATGTTTCTCTCTTCCAGGCCTAAAATTTGTATACCACGGAGCAGAGAATGGCTTAGAATAACTTTTTTTCATCAACCATAGGAGGCCATGAGGCCCTCATCCATATCAATAGGGCATGCAAGGTGCACAATATCCTCCTTACAATTCAAATTAGAATGCACCCTTCTAACCTTGGTGCCCTCCAACTCATCCATCATGGTCCATGCCTTATCCATGGTCTTATGCTCCTAAATATTCCCTTCACCATGTCAACCCACCTTTCCATCCAGATCAACCTCAACCTCCTCAATGGGGCAACCAATCATAAGGATGGAGGCCTTAGACAGCCCAACCTATTGCCTTAATGCCTCCTCCTCCTCCTCAACCTAAACCACAAATACCTTAAAACAACCCACCTAAGCAACCTCAAATGCATGTCCAACCCAATCCAAACCCAAACAATAAGTAGGAACAACAAGTTTACAGTGAGGAAGCATCCTATCCTGCTTATGCTATGGAAATACAAGAGATCAACCTTTAGTTTGGGAGGGTACTTCTAAATTCTCACCCACCTTCTCCACCTAAATATATTGAAGAAGAGATGGAAGATAGTACCCCTTAAGCCAATGCACCTCCCTATCTTGAAAGGTTGGTCTAACCTAAATAGCACACCCCAAAAGAACTTGAACTTCTAGGAGAATTGAAGAACTTGTGTGTTAAAATACCCCTTCTCTAGTCCATCAAATGTGTCCCCATATACGACAAGTTTATCAAGGAGGAATGTTTCAAGAGGCCTTAGATAAGAAGAAGAGATCTTCCCATTGTCAATGTCGTTGAGTAGATATATGATATAATGCTTTGGAGGGTGATCTCCACAAAGTACTTTAATCCTGGTAGCCCAGTAGTGGGTGTGCACATTAATAGCATTATGGTCCCTAAAACCATGATTGACCTTGGGGTTGTAATAGATTTTATGACCGAGGAAAATATGTTAAATCTCAACCTCCAAGAAGCCTTAAGGAAGACCACCATAATACTGCAACTTACAAACAAGTCCACAATATTCCCTGAGGGAGTTATTGAGGACATGATGGTCTTTATCGACTCCTGGTAGTATCCCACATAGTTCCTTTTCCTCTAGCCTAAGACCAAATTTAATGGTTATCCTCTCAGCCTAGGGAGACCTTGGTTGGTCATTGTTGATACTTACATTTGTTGTATGGTTGAGAACATGACCATCAAGAATGGGCATATCTCAAAGCATATTGTATTATATCCCCCTAATCAACCCTATGTTGAGCATGACTTAGCCTTATGGATGGGATGAGGAAGAAGAAGAACTTTATGAGTCATCCCTCTACCTATTTTTTACACTAGACACTATTGCTGGAAGTAGGCACACAGATGAAGATGACCTTATTAGCCACTTCTTATGGAATCAACCTCTTACTACCATAAAAATTGATGAAATCGTGGAGAAATCCTTAGAGAAACCTGAGTACAATCCATGGATCATTTTATGCTCTGTCGATTTTGACTTAGACCATGCCAAGTTTATGGAAGTCATCCCATCTATGACTCTAAAAATAAACCATTCCCTCTTAGTTGAGCAACAAGAACAATTGCATACAGTGTTGAGGCAACATCTTGATGCCTTTGCATGGGACTACAAGGAAATGAAAGGGGTGCATCCCTCAGTTTGTACTCATCATATATACATCAAGGAGGCATGCATGCCTATTTGCCAACCCCAGAGTAGTATGAATCCTAACCTTAAGGATATTGTAAAGGAAGAATTGTAAAAAAGGGAAGTGTATAATTTATGTTTATTATAGAGGACTTAACAAGGATAAAAATAAGGACCATTTCCCACTACCTATCATTGATCAAATCCTAGATGGCCTTGTAGGGAAGAAATTATTTTCCTTCTTAGATGGATTTAGTGGGTATAACCAGATTCAAATTATCCTTGAGGACCAAGATAATACCACATTGACATACCAATGGGGGACCTTTTCCTATATGGTCCTTCCATTTTGTTTTTGTAATGCTCCTACTACTTTCTAGAGGGATGTAATGAGTATATTTGTTGACTGTGAATGAAACTATTGAGATATACATGGATGATTTCACCCTGTATGGGAGTGATTTTATAGAAGACCTTTCTAATCTATCTAAAGTCTTGAGGAAATGCATTGATATGAATATTTCATTGAGCCTCTAGAAGTGTGAATTTATAATGAATTCAGGGACTATCCTAGCCATTTCATATTCAAGGAAATGATCCTGGTTGACCCCAACAAAGTTTCCATAAATAGAAAGGTTCGTACCCCTAAAAAATAAAGGGATGTCAGACGGTTCCTTGGGTTGCTTGTATATTAAAAAAGATTCATCAAGGACTTTAGTAAGTTGGCCTCACCCCTATTCATATTTTTGGCTAAAGATTAAAAATTTAGTTGGACAGACAAGTTCCAAGAGGCATTTGAAAAGATGAAATAAAAATTTACCGTTGCACCCATCCTTAGAGGCACCAATTTGGAATTACCTTTCCACATTCACATAGATGCATCAGATAATGTTAAAGGCGCAGCCTTACAATAAATGGAAGGAAAATTTATTTATGAAATATACATCATCAGTAAGAACATTTCTAAATATGAACTCAACTATACAATCACTGAAAAGGATCTCTTAGTTGTGATGCATTATTTGAAAATTTTAAGGAACTATATCACTGTATATCAAGTCTTTGTTCATACTAATCATGCATCCATTAAATTCTTAGTGAATAAACCTGATGTCAATACTAGAATAATTAGATGGTTTTTATTATTACAACAATTTAATCTAACTATTGTTGACAAGCCAGGAAAAGATAATGTGGTTGTAGATTTTTTGTCAAGAGTAACCTTGCTTGCAAGAAATGAGGAGATCATAGATGATGAACTTACATATGAACACCTCTTTTCCATCTCATTTCTATCTCCTAGGTTTGTTTAAATATCAAATTACTTGGTTACTAGGAGGTTCCCTCCTAATCTATCCTCTAAGGAGAAGAGCAAGATTCTTAGGAGGAATGCCCCTTTCACCTAGAATGGGGGAAATATATTCAATTTAGGGCTATATCATACTATAATAAGATATGTGAGAGAGGAGGAGGTATTTGAAATCCTCTTAGCATGCCATGATGGGCCTCGTGGGGGACATTTTGCTACTAAAAGGACAACACTCAAAGTTCTACAATTTGGATACTACTGGGCAACTGTACATCAAGATGGAAGGAACTACACTGCAAGGTGTGATGGCTAATGGGTACCATCAAAAGGTATATTATAAGGCCATTTTTCCACCCTCCAACCCATAATTTCTCCTTTTCTCACATTAATTAACATATTTTTTGCCATAATGTGTTTAATATGAAGATTAAAGGATGTTTTTCATGCTTCGTGGCCTAATGTGGTTAATGTGTAGGAAAAATAGCATTTTTTAGTACATTTATGATGCAGAGGAACATTGGAGGCATCTAGAGGAAGTGTAGGTGGTGTTTTCCCTTCATTTACTCTCGTTAGACTTGAAGTGATCCCTAGAATCACTCATATACAACTTGAGGTCCATTGGTAGCTAATGAACTTGAGTGAATGTGAGAGTCTAAGGGAGCTAGATCCACTTTTTTCAAAATTTTGGAGGGATAAAATCCTATTTTCAAGGAGGTTGCCCCTCAATCCTCTTTGTATAAATAAGCAGGCCTAAGGGCTCCTTAGGATTCACTTTTTTTTAGTAGTGATGTACTATCAAGAGCTAGGAGCTTGATTCTGTCATTGATGTATCTAAAATCTATTATATGTTAATGAAAAGTCTATTATTACTTCACATCTGATTTTTTTGCAAAGGGATGAGTCCCCTTAGGTTAGGGCCCAATCCATATTTATCTATCATTTTTATGCATTGTTCTAGTAGGAATATTTCTTTCCTTGTTTGAGTAAATGTTTATTTGCTAGAAAATTGTGGTTGCAGTCCTCATAATCGCATCCTTTGTGGGAATAGTGGTTGAGGAGTCTACAGGAGCAAGCCAAAAATATTTGATTGTTTCTCTTTGCAATTTTCTAAGATTTAGTTCATTATCTATTGCATACTATGTTTCTACAGTCTAGGAGTTAAAATCATCTTTTTCAAGTTTTCATGTATATAAGTTATATTCATATTGTGAGGTGAATTGGTTCTTAATGGAATAGAGTCTTGCTTTGCTCAATTTCATAAAATTCAACTCATCCTTTCCTGTTGAGGTTAGTTTGCTACAATTTTATTATAATATTGAGTACAAAAAGGATTGTTATTGGTATGCAAGTGTTATCAGTGGCTTGTATGGCTGGCATACTCAACCCACATTTCCCCTGTCACCGTCAACCCCTTTCTTTGTCATCCCACACTGCCCTCAAAACTTTGCCACCGAGACCATATTTCTAGGTTATCTGAGGGACATCATGTACATTTCATTTTGTGCAAGATGGGCCTCTGAGATGCACTAGGCTTGGAAAAAGCCTCACACAACCCTCATGTACACTTCCCTATGCTTTCCCACCTTCAAACCACCTTTTTCACCCTCGGGATGCCCACAGGATCAATCCTATAGAAAAACAGGGCAATCCTATAGCATCTTGTAGCAATCTCGTAGCATCCTATAGCAATGTTGTAACATTCTGTAGAAATCCTGTAGCAGTCCCTAATCTTGACCATATTTTCTCTAAAAGATTGTTTTTGTCCCTTAGACTTGAATAATGACCCCTAGGCTCTAAATCCATGATTGAGGAAGACCCAAGGCCACTTTGAACCTACGTTCTTCTCATTGCAAGCACAATTTTGCAATTAAGATTAGAAGATAGATTTATAAATGGAATGATAATGATGATTCTCTCATGAAATGCATATGAGTTATGTTACTCTATACAAGTCCCTTTGAACACATTGATTAAGAGGGTGATTTTCCCATGAAAGGTATATTAGGCTTATTTCTTAAATTCACACTCTTATGATTTCAATTACAAAAGTGTTATTCTTACATAGGATTAGTTTCTTTTCAAAGAAATTTTCCATTTTGCAATTAGACTAATGATTCATATTGTTGCAAGTAGCACAAGGTTTACATTCTACAAATAGATAAGTAACTTTCATTCCTGCAATTAGCATAGCTTTTACATTCTTAAAACTAGGGTTAGACTTTATAGTTGATGAATGAAATTTCCATTTCTACAAGTAGAGAAATTGTTTTCATTCGCATGGTTAGAATATAAATTTATTTTTCATGCAATTCCATTCCTTTAGGAAAATAGAAGGGTGGCCTTTCAATGCCTTGATCTGGTCCATTTCTTGAAGGTGGCATGAGTGGAACTTGACCTACTATTCATAAAACATGTCACCTCTTAAGTTTGTACAATCCCCAAGTTGTTAATTAAAGTTGGTGGCCTTGGGAGTCTCAACAATCTTGTTGTGATACTAGGACTCATCAATTTTTTGTGTCTTTTTCGGGGAGGTGAGGTGTTGTTTCTACTTAGAGGTTACCTTTGCTTCTTTTCCATAATTTATTCTAAATTAGCATTCCCAATTTGAAAACGAAAAAAGGAGAAAAAAAAAACTAGTTCTTTGATGCCTCATAGGAGTAGGGATAATTAAGGGACATTTCTACCAAAAACACCCACCCAATCAAGCATTCAACCATCCTTCTTCTTTTGTGACTGTGAGATTCCCTCTCTGACTACAGGGGAGTTAGAAAATCCTCTAGGTGAGCAACATGAATTTTTTGAGGAACCCATAGGGGAGGAAGAGCCCATATCACATACCTAAAACATGGATCAAAATTGGAAAAATGAGTTATTTCCTATCTGAGAGACCAACGGTGAGGCTAGGATGAGGAATATAAGACCTACCTCCCTTCCACATTTCCATGGCTTAGCCTACGAGGACCCTAACACATTTATGTTTGATTTTTTTGTAGTTTTTCTGACCTATGATGATGCCTCTTACGAATAGAAGTTGAATTTGTTTCCCTCCAACCTCAAGGATGAAACTTGCATTGGTTTATGAGTTTATGTGGAGGAAATATCAAAACATGGGCACAAATGTAGAAATCATTTAATGAGAAGTATATGGAATATTCTGGTTCTAAGGAGACAAAAGAAGAAATCTTTAGAATGACCAAGAGCTAGATGAGCCCTTAGAATACTATGAGGAAAGGTTCCAACTAAATTATTGGAGGGCTAACTATACCCTTGATCCTGAAGCTTGTAATTCTCCAAGGTATTAGGGAAGATGTAATGGATACCCTTAATATCTTGTCCAGAGGAGATATTTACCAGCTAACTTATGATGACATCAAGATAATATTTAAGAATCATTCTAGGGATGCTAGGAAAAAGGGTAGGTCCAATCATGGCCTAGTCAACTCATCTCCCTCTACATCAACTATCAAAGATGATATGATGGATAATATGGAGATCAAAAGGAAGCAAGAGGAAGTAGAAAGGGAATTAGCCATCTTTAGATGCACTAAGAGGCATCCTTGAAATGAGTGCCCACTGAACACCATAAATGTCTGCTATGTCTGTGAGGAGAACCATGCAATAGAAAAATTCCTATCTCTTCTAAGCCTAAAGACTATGTACCAAGGGGATGGGAATGGCTTGGAAAAGCTTTGTTTAATCAACCATAGAAGGCCCCAAGGTCCTCAGCCTTATCAACAGGGCATGCTAGGTGCATAATCTCATTCTTACAATCCAAAGGAGAATGCACATTTCCAGCCTCGGTACCCTCCAACTCATAAATCTTGGTCCATGCTCTCTCCTATTCTCCTTATTATCCCATTCATCATGTCAACCCAAATTTCTATCCATATCAATCTCATCCTCCTCAATGGGGAAACTCTCCAGCCTCCTTTCTTAATGCCTCCTCCTCAACCTCAACCACAAATCCCTTACCACAACCCACCTAAGCAACCTAAAATCCCTGCCCAACCCAATATGAACCCAAAAAATAAGTAGGCACAACAGGTTTACAACAGGGAGACATCATATCATACTTATGTTATTGAAATCTAAGAGATAAACATTCTGTATGGGAAGGTACTTCCAGATGCTCACCCACCTTCTCCACCTGAAGAACTTGAAGAAGAGAAGGAATATATTACCATCAAGCTAATGAACCTCCCTATCCTAAATGGTTGGAACGACCTAAATAGCACACCTTGGAAGAGGTTGAGCATCTAGGAGAATTGAATAACTTGTTTGTTAAAATACCCCTTCTTCAGGTCATCAAAGATGTCTGCATTTACAACAAGATTATTAAGGAATAATTTCTTAAAAGATCTAGGAGAATAAGAAGAGATACCCCCACTATCAATGTTGTTGGCCAGTTGTTTGATCTAATGCTTGCAAGGTTGATCTCTCCAAAGTACTTGGATATCGGTAGCCTAGTGGTGGATGTTCACATTAATAGCATTATGGTCCCTAATACCTTGATTGACATTAGGGTGCAATCAATGTTATGACCAAAGAAACCAAGCTCAATCTCAACCTCCAAGGAACTTTGAGGAAAACCACCATAGTACTACAATTTGGAGACACATATATAGTATCCCATAAAGTATTATTGAGGATTTGATGGTCTCCATCGGCTCCTTGGAGTATCCCATCGATTTACTTGTCCTCCAACCCAAAACCAAGTATAATGACTACCCTCTCATCCTAGGGATACCTTGGTTGGCTACTGTTGATGCCTACATTAGTTGCAGGGCTAAGAACATGACCATTAAGAATGGGAATCTCTCAAAGTAGCTATTACTATATCCCCCCACTCAAACTTCTATTGAGCATGACTTTCCCTTGTGGATAGAGGACAAGGAAGAAGAATAATTTTATCAGACACCCCTCTACCCAGTATGTACATTAGACATTGGTGTAAGAGGTAGGAAGAATTATGAAGATCAACTTATTACCCATCTCTTATAGAATCAACCTCCCAGTTCCATGCCAATTAATGAATTTGTGGAAGAATCCCTGGAAAAATATAAGGGAAATTTGTTGAATGATATGTTCTTTGTTGACCCTAATTTAGATCATGTCAAGGTTGTGAAAATTAGTTGATCCATAACTCTAAATATCAACCTCTCTCTCTTAGCTGAGCAAGAAAAGTAATTATGCATTGTGTTAAGGGAACATCTTGATTCTATTTCTCAGGACTATAATGAAATTAAAGGTGTGCATCCCTCAATTTGTAATCATTATATATACATCAAGGAGATATGCATACTTGTGTGCCAACCTCAGAGGAGGATGAATCTTGTGCTTAAGGAAATTGTAAAAGGAGAATTACAAAATATCCTAGATGTAGGGTTCATATTCCCCATTTTAGCCAGTGAGTCAGTGTCCCCTCTTGTAATAGTCCCCATGAAGAATGGGAAGTGGAGGCTTTGTGTTGATTATAGAGAACTTAACAAGCCTACAAAGAAGGAATGTTTCCCTCTACATTTCATTGACCAAGTCCTATATGGCCTTGTAGGGAAGAGATTATTTTCCTTCCTAGATGGATTTAGTGGGTACAAACAAACACAGATCAGCCTTGAGTACCAAGAAAAGACCAAATTCACATGTCCTTGGGGAACCTTTTGCTATAGAATCCTTCCATTAATTTTATGTAATTCCCCTACTACCTTCGAGAGGGAATTTTTGGGTATCTTTGTTGACCTTTTTCATGACACTATTGAGATATACATGGTTGATTTCACTCCTTATGGATGTGACTTCGAAGCTCTTTTTAATCTATGTAAAGTCTTAAGGAAATGAATTGAGATGAATCTTTCATTAAGTCCCGAGAAATGTGAGGTTTTGATGAATGCAGGGACTGTCTTAGGCCATTCCATCTCTAAGGAAGTGATATAGGTCAACCCCAACAAAGTTTCCATCATTAAAAATGTCCCTACCCCTTAAAAACAAAGGGATGCCAGAAGCTTCCTTGGATTCACTGGGTATTATAGAAGGTTCATTAATGACTTTAGTTAATTGGCTTCACCCTATTTGGATTATTGAATAAATATTTAGATTTTTATTGGACAGATAGATGTCAAGGGGCCTTTTAAGTAGTGAAGGATAATTTGACCACTGCACCCATCCTTAGGGGCCCTAATTGGTCATTTCCTTTCCCTATCCACACATATGCATAAGATAAATTTGTAGGATAATCCTTAGGACAAGTGGAAGAAAAACTACTGTATGTTATATATTTCATTAGTAAGAACCTTTCTAAGGTTGAACTTAACCATATGATCACTAAAAAGAACTCCTTGATGTGGTGCACTCTTTGAATAATTTTAGGGATTATATCACTGGATATCAAAAAAAAATTCATACTGATCGTGCAACCATTAAGTATTTAGTGAATAAACCTGATGTCAATGCTAGAATCATCAAATGGTTGTTACTACCGCAACGATTTGATTTAACTATTGTTGAAAAATTAGGGAAAGAGAATGTGGTTGCAGGTTTTTTGTCAAGACTAACCTTTTTTGCAGATGAGGAGATGGTAGATGATCAACTTCCAGATGAACACGTCTTTGTGATATTGGTGTTATCTCCTTGGTTTTTGAATATAGTCAACCACTTGGTTGCTGGGATATTTCCTCCTAATCTATCCTCCAAATAGAAGAGAAGGATCATTAGGAAGAGTGCCCTTTTCACCTCGATTGGGGGAAATCTCTTCAAGTTGGGGCAAGACAAGATTTTGAGGAGACTTTGAGAGAGGATGAGGTATTTGACATCATCTTGTCCTACCATGATGCACCATGTGGGGGACATTTTTCTGTTAGAAGGAGACCCTTCAAGATTTTACAAGTTGGCTACTACTGACCTACTCTACATTAAGATGAAAAGAGGTACACTGCCAGATGTGATGAGTACCAAAGTATGGGAAAGCCTACATGCAAGGATGAAATGCCCCTACAACCTCAAGTGACTCTGGAGCCATTTGAGAAATGGGGCATGGACTTCATTGGGTCTACTGATCCCCCATCGAGGTAGAATAAGTGTATCATTGTGTGCATTGATTACTTGACTAAATGGGTTAAAGAAAATAAATTTAAGGCAACAACTGAGCAAAAAGTTGTTGAAGTTCTAAGGGAGAAAATATTCTACAAGTTTGGTTTTCCAAGGGAGTTCATCATTGATAAAGGGGCATATTTGACCTCAAATTTGATTGAATACATCATGGAGTAGCACCATATCAAGCACAGGAAATCTACTACCTATCACCCTCAAGAAAATGGGAAGTGGAGGTCACAAAAAGAGCCTTGGAGAGCATTTTGACCAAGGTTGTCAACAATATTAAAATGGATTGGGCAGAACGAGTTGTAGAGGCCACTTAGGCCTACAATGCCACCTGGAAAACCACTACTAGATTCACCCCATTCAACTTGGTCTATGGAAAGAAAGCTTTGTTTTCCATTGAATTCAAGTATAGTACCTTGAGAATGGCAACCCAGTAGGATTCAGACCTCACCAAAACACAACAAGAAAGGTTGTGTCAGCTCAACAACTTGGATGAGTTTAGATTGTAGGCTCTCCTACACACTGAGGTAGTAAAAATACAGAGAAATATCTTGCATAATAAATACATTAGGGAGAGATATTTTCAATAGGGTGTTTTGGCCCTCATGTATGTTCCAAGGTTCAAGGATTTCAAAGGGAAGTTAATGACAAGGTGGTTGGGCCATTATCTGGTTGAAAAATTTTATGGGAATGGTTATGTCAAACTAAGAAAAAATTATGGGTAAGGCATTCCTTTTTGGTTAATGGTTACAGGGTTAGTTATACAGAAGTACTCTATCAAAAGAGGATTTTACTAATTCATCAAAGCAAGGAGCTAAACATAATTGGGGGTATCACAACCCTTAGTTCATCTTTCCTTTGATAAAAAAAAGAAGAATAAAATAAAATAAAATAAAGGGCCTAGGTGAAAAAATCCATGAGGCATCTAAGCCAAACTCTAGTGTTCAAAATCTCCATAAGGTATCGCAAGAGAAAACATAAAAAGAAAAATAAGATGAAAAGATCCCTAGGTGAAAACCTCCTTTGAGGTGCTTGGGGTAGAACTTTAGATTAAAAACCTCTTCAGAGGTATTCTCCATGTCTCAAAAAGAAAAAGTAAAAAGAGATAGAAAGTTGAAAATGGAACAAAAGGAGGAAACCTGCTAGCAATTTTCTTTTGCAGGGTTCCACCAACAAGAGAGGTGACAACATTCAAAAGAAAGGGGTGAAAATTATATTTCCCATTCTCCAAAACTAGCATCCCATATTTCCTCCATCATTCCACCCTTCTCCCTACACCCCTCCATCATGAAGCAAGAAACTGCACCTAATTCTTCCTCAATCCTACAATGTTATAGGATTGTCCTGAACTACTATAGGATTGACCATAATTTCTACAGGGTTGAGATCATCCTAGGGAAAGGGATCAAAACACATGTTTTCCTTTGGTAAATGATAGGACAGGTTCACTACACTTCATTCACCTCTCACCAACACCATTTAACCACCTTCCCTTCCATAACTCCACCTCTGTTCATAAAAATACCCCATTTTTACCCCTTCTTCACAAGCTTCCACCATAATCAAAATTTCCAATCCTTGTCCATAATCTCCCATGAATTATCCAAGTCACTAAGTGCATTTCATGAAGGTAGTTATGGTTTTGGAAAGGGTTGTGTGACTACTACAACAAAGAAACCAATTATGTAGCAGCTTTCACAAACCCTACAAAACCATAAGAACAAGACTTTGTAGCTCTAGAATGAAGATTTAGCCATCCTTAAGAATAAATAGCCCACCCCCAAGATCTGTGGAAGCCACACCATCCTTAAGAGGTAGTTGCAAGGTCACTAATCCACTCGAACAGTAGCAGATCAAGCACTGGAAGAACCTACATAACGAAGGAAGAGTTCATTAGTCAAACACCTATTGGAAAATTTTACTAAAATGATTTGCCTGAATGAGGACCAGTGCATGCAATAAGAACATGGAATATAGCACCTCTAAAGACCAACAGATCAATCATTGGTTCAACAACATGCATGCATCTACAACAACTCCACATCATAGGTAGGTTTAGGTATGGCACTCCTTGCCTCTTCCTTTAAGCACATATTGGTTAAAAAAATTCTTTTAGTGAACAAGGAATGAGTTTTTATGGGATGAAGGTGTCTAGTAAACTTGACCACCCTCAAATAGTAAAAGTGTAGTTCACTTATGCTTCCATGCAACATGGAAAATTCATAGCGGGAGGGTGATAACTACAAGGAGTGGGGCCAACAGTTGAAAAAATAAATACATGTAGGGGCTAACTCACCAAGCATGCCGAGCCCACTACCACAAAAGGAAATAAAAGGACAGGCCCAACTTTAGTTGTTCATTCCCAAAACCTTCAGAAAGGCCCACTAAGACATCAAAGGTTAAGCTAGATACAACCAGAGGTTCCCTAGGGTGCAGAAGAGGTTTTATATGATAGGGAGCAGATGCTATAGGGTCAGACATAGTTGCTAGAGGATTATCGAAATTTCCATAGGATTGTGAAGGATATGCTACAGGATTAGGTCGAGAAGTGAAACAGGGTATGAATCAATGAGAATATTCCTCCAAACCCCAACAATCATAAGGAAATCATCAAATGAGGGGTAAGTGGTGTTATATCCTAAATCTACCTCAAGCTAAGAAAGGCAGGTCTAGGGTAACATCAAACCATGCTTAACCTGGTAGCTAGCCCTACTAGGTCGTTAGAGGGCTCTTTCCTTGTCAATCTCAAGAAAATATGGTAAAAATGCTAGATATGGCTGATGTAAATACTAATTTTAGGCTAGGTATATGCTCATAGGAGTTTGATTGAGTTTAAAGTTAGTTTATTGGATTAGATGAGGAAGGCAGTTTTGGGTCCGGGGAATGAAATCAGTTTTGCAGAGGTTTCTGTGGGGCGAGGTAGGAAAGTGTTTTAGTACTTTGAATTAGATGTAATGTAGATTCTTAAGACTACTGAGGAGTTGGAGAGGGCATGAAAGTGTCATGAGTCCTCTTCAAATAGTGGAAAACATGTAAAATTAAATAAACCCTAAGGCAAAGCACTGAAACGTCAATGAATTCCACCTTTTACACTTGATTCATTTAGTTAAGCAGAAAAGAGAGAGATAATGGCACACATAAACATATGATAACATGAATCATAGAGGAAAAAAAACAATCTAATTCACCTTGCCACAAGAATCCCACAAAATGCTGCAAACCTTGGTCTATTTCCTTGCCAAACTACAGAAATGATGTACAATAGTGCTCAAAGCATCCGCAAGAGTCCAACCTTGACAAATGACTAAGAAAGTACAAGATATAGGCATAAAACCACCTATGCTATGCATCATGGGTCGAATCCATGAGTCAATGAGCTATTTCAACAAGATCTAAACTAGGAACTAAAGAATAGGCAGTAGAACGACTCGCCTCTAAAACTATGGAAACTGATTCATTCAATTCAAAACCACCTAAAACTGATGTATCTACCTCCTTAAGTCAATTTTCATCATTTTTACATCATAGTACATCAATTTACATCATATTACATCATGAATTTGACCATGAGATAAAAAAAGTCAAACTGGTAGAAAACTAGGCGAAATTCTGAGCAAACAGGCAAAATTGGCAAAATTCCTCCTATGCGTAGCACTTTTTCCAGGCCACTTTTGGAAGGCTTCCCAAAGTCCAAATCAGGTGCAGGATAGCTCATTAGAAATCTTGGTGAGTCTACTTTCTGGGACAACTTGAATTTTTTTATTTGGAGTCCATTTACCCCTCTAGAAATGCAATATCCCAAGATTGCTTCCTGTGTGGCCAAAAAGTGGCAGAGAGGGCACTTTTTTGGTGTTTCTGGCCCTTTTGGAGGTCCAGAACTTGTCAAAATTTCTCAGCCATTTCTGAGCAAGCATAAATTTTCATGTTGATTCCAAAAATGTAAACCTTTTTGCAAATGGAGGCCCCCATCAAAAGCGTAGCGCCAGTGGCGCTACGCACCCACTGAAAAAATCTGTGTTTTGCTTCAAAAATTTCAAAAATGACAAAAACTTCACCAAATTTCTTGAAATTTTGCATGAGTGATCCTTTTTATGTGCTATGATGGGCCAATGATGATTCAGCCAAGATATTGAGCTTACCTTGGTCTTTTTTTCTTCTCAAAGTTCTCTTTAGCTTCGCCTTTGACCTCTTTGTCCTTGCATGTTCTCCTTTGGTTTTACAAAATGTGGTTGTATATGGATGTTTATGGATAATAGTGTGGAAATAAGGTGAAGGAATTAAATGGGCAGAGGGTATGAAAGAGGGAGTGTGAAAATGTATGTTGAATAGAGTTTAGGGATGAGTAGGGTTTTAGGGAGAGTGGGTAGGGTTTGGTGATGTGAGTAGGGCTTGTAGGGTTTGGGGAGAATGTATAGGGTTTTGGAAATTTGTATGTGAGAATGGGATTTAGGGAAAATATATGAGGGAATAGGGTTTAGGGAAAAGAAAATAGATGATATAGAATAGCCATAAATGAGTGAGCTTTCAAAATATAGGAGATAGTTTAGTGAAAACTAGGGTTTGACTTTTTTGAGAGACAAAATCACCAAAGACTAATGCAACAACCTCTTTTCAACAAGAGTGACTGTGTTACTTACTTGCAAAGAAAAAATTTGGAAGTTTTGAGGTGATTTGAGGAGATTTGGAGAAATTTGGAGTGTAGTTGCTAGGTGCGTAGTGCACTCACCCAGGTGCATAGCGCACTTTATATGCGTAGTGGCCGAACAAAACTTAGTGCAAAGCCTACACCAGGTATGTAGCGCCAATTCTATGCATAGCGCCAGCTGACAAGTGCATAATGCTTTTTGCAGGACACTTTTGGAGACCTTTCCAATGTCCAAATTGGCTATGTGATAGCTCGTTGGAAATATTATTGAGTCTACTATCAAACACAACTTGAATATTTCAATTTAGAGTTCATTTTCCCTGTCAAAAGTCAAATCTCCCAGGACTATTCAAAATGTGTAAAATGAGGCTGCCTAAATGTAGAGTGATGTTGCAGTCAACTTTTGAAGGTCTTCCTCAAATCCAAATTGAGCCCATGATAGCTCTTTAGAAATCTCTTTCTATGTAGATATCATTTCACTAATCACACAAGTCATTTGGCCAACCAAGCTAGGAGAAATCTTGATTTTCCCAAGGTCACTCCAAAAGTGCATCAATCCTCCTGAGGCCAACTGTATTTTTGACATTTCTCTAAAACCATGACACTTGTGTAAAAAGTGAAGGACGTTTTTCTTCCTTGGCCTGTTTTCGACAAAAACCTATCTCTTGTTTCCCAAATTCATTCTTTCATTCTCAGAAACATCATTTTAGTAAAACTTATCCCGATGTGTGGAATAGGAGATTTGTCGAAATGAAGTGAAATGAAGGGGATAAGGGGCTGCTAAATTCTTGAGAAAATTTTGGGAAATAGGGAGGGATGTTAGGAAATAGGGGGAATTGGAACTTCAAAGATTTAGTGATGGGAAGGGGTTCAAAAGGGAAAAACATAGGTCTAGCCTAGAAAATTGTCAAATTGTAGCAAGAAACTACGGTTTGTCGGAAAATGAGGAATTTGAGGGATATCAGTGATGGGAAGTGTTTAATAAGGTACATTAAGGATAGGGGAAGGTATATGAACATCAGGATACAAGTTTTGTTGGTTACTTGACCATCCAAGAGAAATTACCTTCAAAACCCTAGGAGAGGGAAATGAACCTTACCTAGGCACAACTGAAGCATGAACAAGGTGTAAAATGACCCATTGGAACCTGAAATGATGGTGAAAACTTTCTGAATGATGGTACACTCAGCTGAATGGTGACATGGACTGACATTTGGACAAAATTGAAAGAAGTGAAAACAAACCCTAGACCTAATACCTAGAGACAAAATTTTGCTTGAAGACTCACTGAAATGACAAAGTTTGACTTTGACACCCTAAGACCACTTTGTAAGAGCATGTTTGATCACTAGTGGAAGGCTTCAAGGACTGAGACTAACAAGTGGAATCTTTTCTCCTCACCTATCATACAATTATTAAGTGAAAATTTTCTTATCACTACAAGAAAAAAGGTCATTGGCGAGGGTCATGCCTGTGATGGACCTTTAAGGTGCGTCACCAATGTCTCATATGGTGAAGGTCTTTAAAAGAGCATTGTTATAAGTGTATATAGTGATGTTCCTTTAAGTTTTATCACCAAAGCCATTTTCAATGACACTTTTGGTGAGGGTGTTTAAAGGCATGTCACTAATTCTCTCTTTGGTGACACTTCTAGCGATGATATTTTATTGACCCTCACCAATTATCATTTTGGTTACTTTTGGTGACGGTCAAAAAATTGTTCGTCATCATTGATCATTCCAATGAGATTTTGATGATTCTAGGTACCTGTTACTATATTTTTTGTCAAAAGATAACAACTTAAGACCATGTTTGTGGAATATTTTTCATTATGTGTCCAAGGTCATAGTGGTTATAGTTAGTCAATTTGTTAAGAAGTAATTAGTGTGTATCATTTCCCTCAAGTCATAAGAATATAGTTTTCCTATGATTCAACACATGATTAATCTCTATTAGGATTATTATCTAGCAAATTTCCTTTAAATAAAGTTCCACTAGTGTGTGTAGGAACTATATTATTTAATACATAATCAATCTCTGTCAATTCTATTAACGAGAGATACCTAGCACTCCTAAACACTCATGGCACATCTTAACATGCTTTGGAATAGTACACTAACATTCCTTGGCACCTTGTATGTCTTGGTACATCTTTGTACCTGGAACATCTTGCCATGAGTAGGATGCCTAAGAACATGTTGGCATGCCCTAGCATAGCATAACACTCCCCTAGCATGTGTTGGCATGCCTTGTAATCCTTAGCATTCCCTAGAACACCTAGGTATAATATTGCATTGAGAAACATTAACACTTCGCACACATTGGCACTTGGCACTTGCAACATATTATTAGTGTGCCTAGCATGCCCCTTCTGAAAAAGATAAAGTGCTGACTTATTAACCCTCTTATGTGGTCATTTACTTGCATTTTAGCTTGGTTATTCCTTTTGTTTCCTTGAACCTCCTTGACACATATTGGCAATATACATTGGCACCCTACACATCCTAGCATTTATTATCACCTGCCATGCCTTAGCACTATTTGGAACATGTTAGCACTCCCCGAAACTACCTAGTACACTCTAGCACTTCTTGACATGCCCTGATATTCCCTAGAATGCCTTACCCATACTTAGCATACCTTGTCACTCCCTCCTTGGCATGACAACTATCACTCATTGAGACTCCCTGACACACCCTCATATTCATTCACTTCCATCCATTTTGACCTAGTGCTTCCTTGTGTTGTCCTAGTACTCCCTAACACTCCTTAGCATGCATTGGCACTCTCTAGCACACCTTATTACTCTTTGACATGCTCTGCCACTTCATAGCATGGATCACACTCTCTAACACACATTGGCATTTGGCATGTGTTGGTGCTTGGAAAGTCTTAGTATGTTTGGCATGCGTTGAGATGAATTGGTATGATTTTGCATGGTTTAATATTAAAGTTATTTGAGATCAATTATTTGAAAGTATATGAGAAGAAATAGAGGAAGATTTGGCACTTATAATGCATTGATGCTTGGCACTTGGCAGCTATTGGCACCTAGTGTTGGTGTGCCTGGCATGCCCCTCATGGAAAAGGTAAATTTATGACTTATTAACCCTATTATGTGTTCATTTCCTTGTAGTTTAACTTGTTCATCCCTTTTGTTTCCTTGACAATCCCTAGCATGCATTGTCACACCCTTTCACATCTTGGAATGCCTTAGCACTTGACACATATTAGCTTGTTTGACATGTCTTCATATTATCTGGCGCATGTTAGCATGCCCTAGCATTCCCTAACACACCTTGGCAGTCATGACCTCACTACTAGAATTACATTTTTCCATGACTTGGGAACCTTCCATTCACTAGAACACCTTGGCACTCACTAGTTGTCATGCCCTCACAGATAACCTTACTTTTTTTGCAACTTAGCAACCCAACCAATTTATTAGAAAAACAATATTATGCCCAACCCAAAGTCTTCCTTTATCTGAAATTGCTTTGTCCATGCCTTATCACAACACAACCTTGACTCCTGCAAGTCCTATTCTGAACTTCTCCTAAAATACTTCATCCTTGGGACACTTGGAATTCACTAAAACTCCTTGGCACACACTCTTATTTGTTCATTTCCAAGCATTTTGACCTAGTTCTCCCTTATGTTCCCCTAACACTCCATAACACTCCTCAACATCCATTGACACAATGTATACCTTGTGTTAGCACACCTTTTAATTCCTTGGCATGCCCTGGCACTCCTTAGCTATCATGCCCTCACAACTACCCTTACAATTTTTTTTGACTTGGCCAGAACCCAACTAGGTCCTGCCCTGACTACAAAAAATTAACCAAGTTATATATACTACAAATAGACCATGCCTTGTTCACCTAAGAACTACCTATAACACATCTTAGGATACTCATGTCCAATCTAAACTCATCCCACTTAACAAGTTACCAAGTCAAGGCTCACATCTAACCATGGCCATAAAATAACTAAGAAACACAGTTTACATCTTGACATGCCATAGCACTTGGCACGACTAATAATCCCTTAGCCCTATGTGGCATGTGTTAGCATCCCCTACATTTCTTTCAGTCATGCTTTGCACTCCCTAGAACACCCTAGCACTCCCTGACATGCCCTGGCACTCTAGCATTACTTGGCCCTGCCTAGCATATAACCTTGTCACTCTCTACTTAGAACACTTGGAACTTGTTGAGACTCCCTATCACACACTCTTATCTCTTCATTTCCATGCATTTTGAACTAGTTATGCCTTGTGTTTCTGTGGCACTTCCTAACATTCGATGACATGCATTGAAACACCTTGGCAGATGGCACATCTTGGTATGTTTCCCTGGCACTCCAGTATTCCTTGGCACTACCTAACATATGTTGTCACTCCCTCCTTACCACACCAAGAACTCACTAACACTCATTGTCACACACTCTTATTAATTCATTTCCATGTATTTGAAACTAGTGATCCCTTTTGTTTCCTTGTCACTCCATAACACTCCCGGCATGCATTGGCTCACACTAACACCTGGCATACCTTGGCATGTTGCCCTAGCATCTAGCATGCCTTAGCACTACCTACCATACCTTGTTACTCCCTCAGCACACATGTATCTCACTGACACTTCCTGTCACAAAATCTTATTTGTTCATTTGCATGCATTAATTTTGCCTAGTGCTCCCTTGTGTTTTGTGGCACTCCCTATCACTTCCTAGAACATGTTGACACACCCTGGCACCTGGCACATCTTGGTTGCAAGTTTCCCTAGCAATCTAGCATGACTTAGTGCAACCTAACATACCATGTTACTCTCTCCTTACAAGACTTGGATCTCACTAACTCTCCCTGTCACACACTCTTATTCATTAATTTCCATGCATTTTGACCTAGTGCTCCCTTATGTTTCTCTCGAAATCTCTAACACTTCTTAATACGCATTGGCACACCTTGGTACTTGTCACATCTTTATATGCTTCGCTAGCACTCTAACATGCCTTGGCAGTACTGTATAGCATACCTTGTCATGCCCTCCTTAGCACACCTGGAACTCGTTGACTGTAATGTTCCAAACTAGGAAAAATAATGCTATGTAAAGTAGACAAGAAAAATAACACCATAAAATTAAATTAAACCATCAGAACACAAAATTGGCAACCAAACTGCATTGTCTACTCATTTTATTAAATGGGAAGAGGTGTACAACAAGGTGTAGGAATATGTGCACCTGGGCTTGTTCTCGGCAAGCTAGAAAAATCCCAAAATGAACAATCTAACACCCTCCTTAAATATGTTGGTAATACGACCCAAGAGCTACATTGTTATTGCCTAGAAAGGTGTTACTACCTGAAATGATCTGTCGTTAGAGCCTTTCCTATTTCTCAAAAAATTTTGGGAAATTAATCCCAACCTCTACGCAAGAAAACCATAATAACCCATGAAGAAATTGGCCAAATGTTGACCTAAAAATTTTGTCCCAAATTCCCATCAGCTCCTCTAGCTTCTAGCTTAGTTGGGACCCCTGTTTTACCACATGGATCTACCTAGAAAATTCTATAAAATTAGGAGAGTGATTCTTGCCCAAAACCTAGAAAAACCCAGAAAGGGTTTCCCTTGAATCCAACCTCCAAAAATTGACCCTTCATAGTTTGGCCCTCCTCCAATTTCGAATTATGTTGTTGTGACTGATCCTGTCAATCTCTGCTCTTCCAAATCCAACAATCCTCCTCAAATTTCTCTCCAAATGATATCCTACTTCTCCCGGCCAATTGTAGCTCTACAAGTCTTTGCTCCAACTCCCACATGAGCCCAATGATGTCTCTTTATGCAGGCCTAGGTGATTGTAAATCAAACTATTCCAATGCTACAACCTCCTAATCCAAAACTCTCCCAAAAGGCTGATCCTCAACTGTAGCTCCAATGCCCAAACTCCCCCAGTAGTTGCTTCTGAGATAATCCCACAACGAACACCTCCATGTTCCCCTTATGCATCTTCCAGAAACATGCACTAGCTGAGACAAATGCTGAATGATGTGACTATGAAACTCCATTGACTCTCCTCTAAGGTAGTATGAATTTCCTTCTTGGGGTGGGACTCAAAGTCCACCGAAGCAAGGATTTAGATCTCCACTCGGAGACACTCATGTGCTAAAGAACACAGTAACTTGGCTAAGTAGCTTGAGCAACTAAGGTTGAGTTCAATATGTAAGAAAGATACCAAATAAGGCTGAGCCCCCTCTATTTATAATTTGTGGGCCTCTTTTCCCATGTTTCCCAATTCCAACTAGAAATTTGATTTTCCCTCCTTAGTCATTCGAAATTCCCTATAAGGTGGTGCTTATTTCCTCATGTGGGTGGCCCCCATGCTATGCCAATAAAACATTTCGGCCCCTTTTTCCTTCCTAAGTATTTTCCAAAGATCACATGGGTCCCATGGCCTCCAAAATTGTCAAACTTGTAGAATAAATAAACATGTAACAATTTAATTTTGGAAGGGACATTACACTGACACTTCATTTCCATGCATTTGAAACTAGTGTTCCCTTGTGTTTCCTTGGCACTTGGCCTTAACACTCCTTAGCATGCATTTGGGCCACAACTTGGCACTTGACACATCTTGGCATGCCTTAGCAATTAGCTTGTCTTAACATGCCTAACATGCCTTGGAATTTTCTATCATGTGTTAGTACTTCCTAGCATTCCCTGACACATTTTGGAACTACCTAATTATCATGCCCTCATAGATAGATTTACTATTTTTGTGACTTGGGAACCCAACCAAGTCATTGGAAAAACAATGTTGTGTGCAACCCAAAGTTCCCTTTTTCTGAAACTACTTTTACCAACCCCTTATAATTGTAACAATAGGCTTGCCTCCTACAATTCCTATTTTGACCTTCTCCTAACACACTTTGTCCTTGAAACACCTGGAATTCATTGACACTCCTTGGCACACACACTTATTTTTTCATTTCCATGTATTTTGACCCAGTTCTCCCTTGTGATGCCCTAACACCTTCTAACATTCCTCAACATGTGTTAGCATGCCTTTTCATTCCTTGGCACGCCCTGGCACTCCTTAGCTATAATTCCCTCACAACTACCCTTACTTTTTTGGGACTTGGGAACCCAACCAAGTCTTCCCTCGACTAAAACAACTTGACCAAGTTACAGTTACTACAACTAGACTATGTCTTGTTCCCCTAAGAACTAACTATAACTCATCTTAGGCCACTCATGTGTAATTTCAACTTATCCAACTTAACAATTTATGAGTTACCATGTCAAGGCTCACGTCCAACCGTGGCCATAAAAGAACTGATAAAAATTTAGATCTTGACATCCCATAGCACCTGCCACATCTAACAATCCCTTGGCACTATGTGGCATGTGTTAGCACCCCCTACATTCCTTGGCATGCTTTGGCACTCCCTAGCACTCCCTAGCACTCCCTGACATGCCTTGGTAATCTAGCATGCCTTCACACTTCCTAGCATATAACCTTGTCACTCCCTCCTTAACACACCTGAAACTCACTAACACTCCCTATTACACACTCTTATTCATTCATTTGCATGCATTTAAAGCTAGTTCTCCCTTGTTTTTCCATAACACTCCCTGACCCTTGGCACATCTTGGCATGTTGCCCTAGCACTATAAAATTCCTTGGCACTACCTAGCATACCTTGTCACTTACTCCTTAACGCACCTAGAACTCACTGACACTCTTATTCATTCATTTCCATGCATTTGAAACTAGCACTCCCTTGTTTTTCGGTGGCACTCCCTAATGCTCCCTGGCATGCATTGGCACACCTTAGAACTTGGCACATCTTGGCATATTATTGCCATAACCTCTAGCATGCCTTAGCACTGCAAATAATATCTGGTCACTCCCTCAGCACACCTGGAACTCACTGACACTTCATGTCACAAAATCTTATATTCATTCATTTCAATGCATTTTTTGGACCTAGTGGTCCCTTGTGTTTCCATGGCAGTCGATAACACTTCCTAACATGCATTGGCACACCCTGGCACCTAGCATATCTTGGTTGGATGCTACCCTCACACTCTAGCATGCCTTAGCACTTCCTAGCGTACCATGTCACTCCATCCTTAACACACGTGGAACTCGCTGCACTCCCTATCACACACTCTTATTCATTCATTTCCATGCATTTCCACCTAGTGCTCCCTTATGTTTCTCTAGCACTCACTAACACTCCTTAGCACACATTGGCACACCTTGGAACTTGGTACATATTGGCATGCTTCCTTAACACTATAACATTCCTTGGCACTACCTAGCATACCTTGTAACTCCCTCCTTAGCACACTTCGATCTCACTAACACTCCCTATCACATAGCCTTATTCATTCATTTCCATGTGATTGAAACTAGTGCTCCCTTATGTTCCTTGGCACTCCCTAACACTCACTAGCATGTGTTGGCACCACACCCTAACAGCTGCCACATCGTGGCATGCCTTAGCACTTGGCATGACTTGGAATGTGTTGCCACAGAAATGGGAACAAAGAAGAGACCCTGGGTTCAGGAACAAGTGGCCAACAAGGCTCCGCTGTAGTCTAGAACAATTTTGGCATTTTCACTATACCCGGAGAGGGTAAGGAGTCTCACCCTTGGAATGCCATGACTGAAGTGTGAAGGGGTAGAATGAGGCACCAAGAGAATCGAAACCCACAACTAATCTTAACTCATAACAGTCAAGCACCTATTGTAATCCAACCATACTATTCTACTCACATTACCTTAGGAAACCATACAACATATAGACAGATATTTAAAAATTTTAAAGAACCAATATAGAACTCAACAATACATCATAGGTGCAAACTATCTCTTTCATTACACTTCATAGAAAGAAATACATAAATAAGTATAGAAGGATCGAAGCCTGATCATCAACAACAAGAATGACCCAACCCATAGATCAGAGACCAACAAAGCAAGGGTGTACCTGCCTTTCGCAACTCAGGAAGGCTGCATTGATTTCTGGCTTGCTTGGTTCATCAACAACTAGTAATCACCAACCCTTTCCCATCCTTTCTTCTATTTTTTATCCTGTGCTCTACACCTACACTACCAGTTCCACTTATTTCTTGCTTGGATGACTCTACCTTTGGCTGCCTTTTCTCTCTACCTTCTTGGCTGCTCTTGCTCTTCCCCACCACCTTTCTGCAACTGCCGAACCACTCCTAGTTCCCATTCCCCCCCCCAAGCTGTCAGCTCTGCAACTCAACCGGTCATCCCCGCCACCTGTTCTCATCTTGTCTTCCTACCAAATCTCAAAATGAAGGTCCCAAAAACATGCCTAACATGCCTTGGAATAGTCTAGAATGTTTTAGCACTTCTTGGAATTTCCTGGCACATGTTGGCACTCCCTAGTTGTCATGCCCTTATATATAGCCTTATCTTTTTTTGACTTGGGAAACCAATTAGCATTTAAACAATAATGTTGTGCCTATCCCTGACACTCTCCAACACTTCTTGGCATGCATTCACATTGTCCGACATGTGTTTGCACACCTTTTCATTCCTTAGCATGCCCTGGCACTCCTTAGCTATCATTCCCTCACAATTACCCTTACTTTTTTTGCAACATGGGAACCCAACAAAATCATGCCTCAATTATAACAACAACTTGACCAGGTTACAACTACTACAACTAGACTATGACTTGTTCACCTATGAACTTCCTATAACTCATCTTAGGTTATTCATGTATAATTTCAACTTATCCAACTTAACAAATTATGAAGACAAGGCTCACATCCAACCATGGTTGTAAAATTAAAAAACTAAGCAACAAAGTTTAAATCTTGACATGCCATAACACCTGGCACACCTAATAATCCCTTGGCACTATGTAGCATGCGTTAGCATCCCTTGCATTTCTTGGCATGCTTTGGCACACCCAACACATCCTAGCACTCCGTGATACTTAACACGCCTTGTACTCGCTAGCTAACACTCTTTTTCACACTCTTATTCATTCATTTCCATGCATCTGAAACTACTGCTCCTTTGTGTTGCCCTGGAACTTGGCCCTAACACTCCCCAGCATGTGTTGGAGCCACACCCTGGTGCCTGAAACTTCTTGGCATGCCTTAGCACTTAGCATGTCTTGGCATGCCTAAAATGCCTTGGAACTATCTAGCATGTGTTAGTACTTCCTGACATTCCTTGGAACACCTTGGCACTCCCTAGTTGTCATGCCCTCATAGATAGTCTTACCTTTTTACGACTTGGGAACCCAACCAAGTCATTGGAAAAACAATGTTGTGCCCAACCCAAATTCTCCCTTTGTCTAAAACTACTTTGTACACACCTTATCACAACCATAGGCTTGCCTCCTACAAGTCCTATTCTAAACTTATCCTAACACACTTTGTCCTTGGGACACTTGGAATTCATTGACACTCCTTGGCACACTACACTCTTATTTGTTCATTTCCAAGCATTTTGACCTAGTTCTCCCTTGTGATGCCTTGGCACTGGATAGTATACCTTTTCACTCCCTCCTTAGCAAACTTGGAACTCACTTAAAAATCATTTCCATGCATTTGAAATGAGTGCTCCCTTGTGCTTCCTTGGCACTTGGCCCTCACACTCCCTAGCATGCATTCACGCCACACCTTGGCATTGACAGTACATCCTGGCATGCCTATCATGCCTTGGAATTGTCTAGCATGTGTTAGTACTTCACTTGTAAATAAAGAAAAACATCATTTCATTAATAGAGACAACTGATTATTTAAGTGTGAAATGCAGCTTAAGATCTGTAATTGATTAGTAATTTTACCTAAGGATATGTGGAAGACATCCTTCAAGATGTGACAAGGACTGCTTGCATGGCCACTGATGTCATTAAGTGTTACCAATTATGGCCTTGCAACATTCATGAGATGATGAACAAAGTTGTATGACCACATATTTACTCAACTCTAATTGTGTACTTAGACATATTACTTTTCAACCATACCTAGGATGAATAAACCATGTTTGCAGCACGTGACAAGTTATTTGTGAACATGAAGAAGTGTGCATTTGGGTAGAAGAAACTTGATTATCTTGGATTTTTGTGTGAACCATGATTGAATAAGCATTGATCCAATGAAGTTTTCAACCATTTTTATTTGGCCACCACCAAAGATCAACCTTGACCTACAATATTTCAAGAAAATGGTGAACTATCTCAGGAATTATATTGCATAGTTTGCCCATGGAATTCATCCTCTCAATGATTACAAGCACCTAGGATATGAAATCAAAAGATTACTATTTTTTTTCTACAACTTGGTTTGAGGCATCCTAACATAGATCATGGTATTTATGGTTACATGTGAATGATGTAGTTCTCTTAATTGTGATTCATGTGGATGATTTGATTATCACTAGAAATAATGGTGATTCAATTTAAGTCTAAAGTCATAATTGAAAGATACATTTGAAATGACTAACTTAGATCTGTATCATTTATTTCTTGGCATCAAAGTTATGCAATTGGGTGATAGTATCTTCATTTAACAACCAAACTATGCCTTGGATATCTTGAAGATATTTAAAATGGATTATCTGTAAACCTCATTCTACTCTATTTCAATAAAAAGCATGTGGATGATTTGATTATCACTAGAAATAATGGTGATTCAATATAAGTCTAAAGACACAATTGAAAGATACATTTGAAATGACTAACTTAGATATGTAGCATTTATTTCTTGGCATCAAAGTTATGAAATTTGGTGATAGTATCTTCATTTCTCAGCCAAAGTATGCTTTGGATATCCTAAAGATATTTTAAATGGATTATCTATAAGCCTCATTCTACTCCATTTCAATCAGAAGCTAAGACGACTAAGGATTGTGATTGTTTGAAAGTCAATTTTTTGGTAGTCTCATTTATTTGAATCATAGTCAACTTTATATTGCCTTCACCATTCGTCGAGTCTCTAGGTTCATGTAGGATTTGATGGAAATTCATATGAAGATTGTAAAGAAGGAGTATCAATATATCAAAGCTACATATCAAGTTGCCATTAAGTATTCCACAAAAATTCAAATCAATTGGTCAGATATACAAACACTAATTTGTAAACGATGGAATTTTACTATATAATCCTCATTAGAAATAAACATTACAATCTAGCCACCACTCATTTTACCAGCACAAATCCTCTTTGGAAATAAACAATGTAATATTTTTTGTCTTCAAACTTGCTCACTCCTTACTTTGCATGTGGTGGCTAGACCGCTGCCAACTAAATTCCCAAACTGTGTTTGGTTTACTTTGCATGTGGTGGCCAGACCACTGTCAACTAAATTCCCAAACTATGGTTATGGTAAAGGTTCAGCCCAACACTCTATTACTGTCAACCAAACAACACTTTGTTTACTGCACAACACTCTAATAATCCCAACCACACCAAACTCTATTTTCTTCACACAAATAGCTATAACTATTCCCAATCACAAAACCAACAATTAAAATAGATGCAGATATATGCCAAGAAACTTGTTAAGGATTCAAGCCCAATGTTGCAACCATTTATGAATCTACTCATTCACTTATGTAGATGCATATCTGAATTTTCCAATGTGGTTATTGTAATAGATGACAACGAGCATATACTAAGACCTATAGCTATAGGTGTAATTCCAACCAATGCACATTGTTCCTATCCTCGGACAGAGTCTAGCTAATGAGGAGAAACCATATTCCAAATGTGAGATGTTTTCACTTGTGTAATTGTGCTTCCAAATATGTGAAATCAACACTAAATCACACCTTAAAATACATGAATGTCTCTTATGGGGCCTTTCATGTGACTAGATCGCTAGCATTGAAAACCATCTTTACATTGGATGGTTTAACATCTTGATGATCCCTATCCTATTGACCACAACTTTTGTATTCATTGTTTATTTCATTGCAACTCCTTCAGTAGATATTGATGGTGTTCATGAGCCTATTTCTAGTTGTGATAAGGGAATCAGGGGCTCCCTTATCACATCCCATAACCCCTAATGTGTTTAATCCCTTAGCCAATGGGGGCCAAGGGTGTAGTTCTAGGGGCATTGGGACAAAATTTGGGGGTTCATAACTTTAGGAAAAGTGGAATGGCATGACCAAAAAGGTTGTCGGGGGGTATGTTATGGTGTATTGAATGGGGCAAGGGGACACAAGGGTAGCATGGATGGTAGAAGTCAAAGGTAAAAGCATGGTTTACTAAGATCTATAATCTAGGGGTCGAGTTCCATCTAAAGAGGCTGAGTTATCCTAGGTTTTTCTGGTCGAGTTGCTTGGTATTTGTGCTGAATCTCCCACTACTAAAGAGACTAAGTTGTTATTTTTAGACAGGTCGAGTTTCTCTTTATTTCTGAGCTGGGAGTGTCATTTCAAGAGCTAAATGTGAGTTCTCTTGCTGGTCAAGTACATATTTCCTTGTTGGCAGAGAGATGATAATAAAAAGGAGGGTCAAGTATTGTAACTTCAGAGGGTCAAGTCCATTCTTTCATGCTAGAAGAGTGATGGGGAGAGACCACGAGACTGTGACTGAGTTTTCCAATTGAATGTGTAGATATTACTAGTAATGTAGTGACCAAAAATTACTTAACTTTCTAGTTGTGTGAACCAAAGTGCATTTATAGTCAATCTAGAAGCTAAACATGAAAGATGAGGTCGACTTTCTTCTAGTTTAAAGGCTAGTGTAGACAATCTTTGCATGGAATGATATTTCTAGGTGAAAAGGGAACGAGCTAAGCCATCTGGAAGCCTATTTCTCTTAGTATTGTATTGTTGGAACCATGTTATAAAGAACTTAATATATTGAAGTTCACATTGTTGAGTTATTACCAGGTTCCTCTACTCCTTTTGCTCACTATGTATTTATGTGCCATGTTAATGAAATGATATATTTTGTTCAAGTTATGGCTATACAAACTTGTATGGGAAATATATGAATTTATGGGTTTAGTCCAAAGAACATAATTTTGTCTTAAAGAATTTCTTTGGCATGTGTTAGCCACTATGTATATCTATTTGAAATTAAAACCAAGATAGTGCATCTATATAGCCAAGTACACATAAACTGTTTTAGAAAATGGCACACTGAACACTGAGACTAGACTTAGAAAGTTTAATGGAAAATTTGAGATACTTCAGGAATGGTATCTTACACTTGTGATACATTCTAATCAAATGAGGAGATACTTTTATACATATTGAGTGAGTGAATTCACATACATTCAATTGCAATAACTCTATCCCAGAGAAAGATTAATTACACCAAGCACTAACTAAATGGGACTCACATGCTTTGAGGAGATAAATACAAATCAATCTAAATTAGAAAAACACACCATACAATCACATTCCAAAAATTATTACAACCATGAATATGGAAATTTCATAAAACTTGCATATACTAGCCAAAATAAAAAAATGTTATATTAGAGAATTGAGAATAAAATAAAAACCTTTATAAGTAAATTTATAAATAAATAAAAATCATTAAAATAAAACATCAACTATGATTATGAATTTAATCTTTAAAAATATAGACCATAAAACCCATTTAACTCATAAACACTTAAACATACCTTTAAAACTATAGATAATACTTACATATATAATCCAATTACTAAAAAAAAAACCTAATATAATATTAATATCAATATAATACGCATATTGTATTACTTTGAAAGACTCTTCCAATACATGGATAATACTTTGAACAAATTTAATATAATACTATTACTTGGGGATGGTTACATATGTCATCCACCTACCATGTTGCTACCATGAGAAATTGTTATTAAATGAAATTTTCATGTTCAAAAGCTCCCACCATAAACTTTTCCAGTGAGACCTTTTCTTCTGCAACATGGTTTACAAATATTATTTGCAAATTCAACCAAATTTGGAGGATTCTGAGTGATGAGATTAATCTCTGATGTCAGTCACATGGTCTGATTGCAAAATGAATGAATGGGATGGGAGTGAGGAAGGAGGTGTCAATGTGGCGTGTGGTCCCTATTGAATATTATCTTAGAAAATGGATGCTCCTTAGAACTTAAAACTTTGTCCTACAAATGTCGGACACGTTACAGACGATAATGAGAATTCTACCCCCTACCCTCCATGGTTGAATTCATGTCGAAAGGTATTGTAAGTATGTTTCAGACAAAAAAATTAAAATCTTTTCTTCAAATTTATATTTTGCAGCTTTAATTTTTTAACTCTGTTCTCTATATTGATCTTGAATTTTTAGTTGGCTTAGGGTTTGGTAGCTTGTGTAATTAGAGGAATGAAAATAATAGTTTATCAAGTTGTTGTCCTTTTTCTTCCCAGGTGTTTATTTTATTACTCGTTTAAAGATTTTATATTGAATCGAGGCTTACAAATTGAGGTCATACCCTATAGTTCATGAAAGAAATCATTTGGATCCCTAAAATTTCACAATGCACTTCCTGCCTCACTCTATAGGCTTTCAATACATCAATTTTTGTACATGTACATAATATTTATGTATTTTTACTTCAAAAATATATCTTTAACACTGGAAAATTATTAAACTTCACATCAGAGACCGTCTTAAAAGAATTCACCTATTTTTTGAAGACAAAAAATGCAAGGAGCATGCACTTGGTCGTCATTTTACAACTATGGTTGGACTTGATCATGTAGTAAACATTGTTTTTTGACCACTCATTAAATTCCTAAAGGATTTTTTTGAAGTACTATCACAATATTTGCAGAATAGATTTCTTATTTCACTGCTTTTGAAAAGTTCACATGGATTAATGGGTATTCTTGGACATTATCTAATGAATTTAATTAGATCTGAATCTTTAGGTCAAATATTTAATTAATTTTTTCCCCTCCTCATGATGCACAGGGTTTTAACCATATTTGGAAAAATATGAGGATAACATCTCTTCACCTAGAGTAATGACAGTGCCTTATATGACATCACATTCAATTGATATACATAATTGCAAGCCCCATTCTTCAGATTTCCCCAATAACTAACAAAGTAGTAAGCCAAATGAGAAATTCTGCATTGAAAAAGAAGGTGTTGAGTATGATTCTAGCTTGATACAAAACAATGTGGATGCTCCACAACTTCCTCCCCAAATGCCAAACAAGGACACTGAAAGAGTAAATACTTTCCAAAAACCTAGCAAAAAACATGCACCGTTTAGATTGTCTTTGAGGGGAGTGGTAGTGAATTATAAGCATTGTACAAAGAATGATGCTCTGTTGAATTCCTTGCCTTCTGGAAGTTATAATCAGGATAGGTTGAGATGTAAAGGAGAATTTGGAGAGCCGAAAATAATTTTCCAGACAGCTGTAGGGAAATCTATAGGCATATCATGTGAATATCTAGAAAAGCAAGGGCTATTCTCAGTGAATATCTTTGTTCAGAATCACCCAACAATGCCTCAGTTGGGACCCTACAAATTAGTAAATTTGTAGGAATGTTGCAAGGTGCTTTGGGAAATTATGTGGCTATATCATCCTCCTTCAAGAGAGAAGGGGTTATTTTTCATGAAGATCCAATGTCGTTGTTGGAACCTCATGGTATGCCACTGTCTCATATGATGAATGAGACAACAACAATTGTTTGCAAAGATACTAATTCAGGAGTGCACGAATCATATGGCAGAAATGAACCCAAAGCAATGGGTAAAGACATCAAGGTGTGTTATATATGATGCTACAGAAAATCACTTAGAAATATCACCCTTGTCTATAGCCCCCCCTTTGGAAGCAATAGAATCACACGGTATGTCTAGGACTCAAACAATTGATAATACCACATCTGTGCTTAATGTTGCTATAGGAAATCTTGTAAAGTTGACATCTTCCTCCACACATAAGGTAAAGTTTAGTTCGAGTGAAGATTGTACTTCAAAGGTTCTAATAGTACCAAATTTGTGCAACCTACTCTTGTAAGCTAATCCTTGATGAAACAATAGCCAACCCCAAATTTTATGTTTAAAAAATACACTACCCTTTCCAATGAATTGACAACGCTACAACTATCTCTCCACTAGATCTCCAAGGCCCTACCTTTTTATTAAAGTGGAGCCTGATGTTAGAGGAGTGTTGCACCAACTCATAAATGTCCTTCGTCTCATAGATATAAACAGGCTCCTCTTCACCATCTCCAATTCTCTACATAGGACCTTGCCCCTGAATTTTCATTTAATATAAATAATGCTTTGGAATTATACATCAAAAACTCCTTAGGACAATCTTGTAAAAAATAGAAAGCTTAGATTTTACATGTGGTATTACTAAGTGTTTTGTGAGATTGAACATGTTGCTCAACCATTCTTCTTCATACACTTGTTTACCTTTGGAATGGTGGTGCACTAGAGAATCCACTAGGAATGCACAACAATTAAGTAGGCAACCAGTGTGTGAGGCACATGCATGTGTTATCTTTAGATGAGTAGGGTGTTGTTGTATGTTTAGTCTTAGACAGAGTGCATGATTTAAGTGAGCTTTGAGATTTACACTTTCCATTATTTCCAAGGTTGGAAGGTGCATGCATATTTACACTTTGTTTTCTCCAATGGATATTCTATTATAGGTAGCATATTCCATGCATGAGGGTACTCTCTCCTAGGCATAGTAGGGTCACGAAACTTTCCTTGAGATAGGTGGTTTGTTGGTTTCTTCCAAAAATTTCATTGTAACCCTTGCTCTCTAGTTCTATAAAGGGAGATAGTGTGCTTCATCACATACATGTTTTAGGAGTGAAATTTTTTGTTGTGGAAGTCTTTTCCAGTTAAGATATATGTGATTGTGTGCGCCAAATTCCTCTCACTATCCTAGTTTCCAGAACTCTGTTTTACACAGAATCAAAATTTACTTATGTTGTTTCAAATCTCTATAGCCTGACGTGATGATTTTCCGATTCATGTGCTAGTAGAACTAGTGCTTAGAATTTCCATATTTAGATAGTATTCTAAGCAGTCTTAGTTTACTTTCTTTAGGGTTTTAAGTGTAGATTTTCTCACCATGCCATGAAACTGAAAATTTTACATTGTATCAAACTTGTACGTCTGAAATACATTTGTGGAGAAGGTTGTGGTATGTGAGATGAAGTTGTTGGAGGAATTCATTGGGCTCGGCTTATGCCACTTCCTAAAATTTATGCCCTAAAACAATGGTGGTCCTCTTCAAGTGAATTTTATATGGGTTAATTTATGCTTGTAAGATATTTGTGTGACCACTGTTACTGCTATAGAATCCCTTGGTATTCATTTTGAGACATTATCCCCCAACCTTGTTTGACTATTCTTTGGGCCCTAATGCCACAGTCTTGGTGTGCATGTACCATAATTTATATATATGTGTGTGAGTGTATTTTTTATTCTATATTTTGTATTATATATGTGTGTGTGTATTTTGTATTGTACTATAAAATTGTAAAACCAGAAAGCTTTCATTATCAACCTCAACTATTGCTTTTTTCCCTTATCAAGAGACAGACATTAATTCCTTTCAATGTAACTTCTTACTTACTAGAATTTGATGCACCATGGTTAGTGACTCAGAGCTTGAGACATTTGGAACCTTCTAGAGAGAATTGTTGACCTATACCATTGCAGAATGAAAATGGGCTCATATCTGTAGTAGGAAATAAAATTGAATTGGCCTCAGTCACCACTACTTTCCTTCTTGAATTTGTGGCTTGTCTTGATGTGCAACTACTTTGACCAATAGATGGCATGCACATACCTTGTGGTTTTATGATCCCTATGCCTCCCTGCAAATCCAACTTCCATTACCTTTTATTTTCAACCACCTTTCTTATTGTTAGCAACATTTTCCATCCCTCAATGAAAACCCACATCATGAGATTATTGATAAAATAATTTGTACTTATGGATCTAGGGATAGTTTACTTTTTCAGACATCATCTTCTATACAATCCATCAATTCTTTCTTCCAAGGGATGTAGTATTTTTTACTCTTACCTACAACTTACCCAATTGTGTTGAAGCTTGCACTCTTAGAAATTTAACGTAGCTATCTACCATTCTGAAAGTGTTGTTGTATGCCATAAACCTTGCAGCATCTTTAAATGTCTTCCTTTTGAGAGGATTTCGTGGCTGACTTTGCTTCATATTGGGGAAGTGGAATGAATTTCATTATGGGTATGTTGTCAATAGAGCGCAAAGGATGTAACAGTTATAAGACAAGAATAATCATTTTATTGAAAACACAGTGGAAAACTAGGCTGTGTTGTATACATGCTTAAGTAGAAATATTTTTATGAATAAATCTCCTTTGTCGGTTTGCACCAAGTGATGGCAAAGATTACTAAAAATAAGATGATATGGTAACTTAGATGCACATGTAGGCATTGGGATCATATAGCTATAACATTGGCATACTGCCCAGTTTTCAGTAGTAGGAAAGCAGTGGTGATAGTGGACAGAGGTGTACACTAGTGTGGATCAACCTTGTGCACTGTTGAATCAACCTCAGCCACCCCTGTTGCCTGGTTCAAATCAATGTGCCATTACTCTTACCAATAGAGGTCAGACACATATCTTGTGGTTTTGTGATCCTAACACAACAATTCTCCCAACAGATATAAGTTACATTATTATGTTATTTTCATCCACCATTTCTATTATCAATTTATTTTCAGCATCCCCTTTGCCATCCATTGGTAAAAACTCACGAAAGGGCCTATGCAACATAATCTATCTTTTTAAAATGCAGAGTGTGCCTTATGCACAAGGCATAACAGTCCTTCCTTCAAAGGAACACATTGTTGTATTCTACCTCACACATATTCAAACACACTTAAAAGTTCAACTTATTCCCAAAATTTGAAACAAATCCAACCACAATATTTCCTCAAAAGGAAAAATAGAGAAAGATGCTCGAAGCACTTCAATTTTCCTAGGGAAAATGTGCTTTTAACATCTAACCAAAGATTCACATGCAACCAATAATTTGGGAATTGCAGAGAAATTTTGGTTCTTATGATTTGCAACAAATGGAATTCTACCCAAGAACCAATAAATCACCTCTTAGTATAAAGTAGTTAATTATTTTCCTATTATTCCAGTCAGTTATATGGAATCTATTTGAGGACATAAAAGCTTGGTAGCAGACTAATGTCAAGCATTTATATATTTGTGCCAACATCTACATATATTTTTTTCTTTTTCATTTTATGGAAGGAAATTACTTAGCTTTTATTGTATTTGGATCCTTTGGGGACAGACTGCCTACTATTGGATTTGTGTCTGTTGGGTTTCTATAATACTAGTGATTACCCCATTACTATTGTAGTTGTATCCCTTATTAATATTTTTGTGCCCCTATTGTCCCCATATTGTTATTACTGTGCCCCATAGAATCCCTCTATTGTTATTTTTGTGGCTTTATATTATTATTGTTAGGTCGGCTGGGTTATATTGTGAGTCCTTAGACTCCTATATATAGAAAGGAGGTTTCTTCATTTGAATCATCCAAGAGTTGCTCATTTATGTAATGTAAAGGAGGTTTCCCCCTCGAAGAGGTTGAATTCTAAGGCGTGGATCTCTCTTTTCTATCTTTTTGTGAGCTGGTTTCATAACATTTGGTATCAAAGCTTTGGATTCTAGGGTTTCACTGCTCCAAACAGGTCATTGTGGCATTTTCCCATTTGAGAATAAATCGCACTGAATCTCGGGTCCGAATTTCAAAGCCTTTCGCACTGTATTTGCGGATATATGATCTGAGGAAGTTGGTCTTTTTTGCAGACTCCTGAATTACATTCCAAACAGGTGACCTGAGGAAAATCGTCATAATGTTCTCTCTGAGCATCGGATTGAAATTTCGTAAGAAGGTACATAAAGAGGACGTATTTTAGTTTCTTGTATATCTTTTTCAAATCCAAAGGTCGAAACAGTGACTTGTGGCACGTCGTACAAGTTTTCTCTACTGAACTAGTCTATAATCAGGTCATCTTGGGAGATTGTGCATAACTCTTCCTTGGAGAATCAAAATTGGATCAGACTAGTGGCATTGGAAAGAGGACACAAAGGGCTACTACAAGTCACAATTTCAAAACTGGATGATTCGAAATTGCAGAGATACATCAGATTCAATATCAAGCTTCTACAAAGTGAAAAAAGGTGTGTAGTTTTTTTAAATTTTTGCATAAGCTTGATTTGAAAAATTAGTTTGAATCGGTAATTGATGCCCCAAGGAAAGAAAATGAAAACACCTAGTAAGCAACCTGAAAGCTCTAGCATGACTTCTAAAGAAGATGAAGAAATGAAACATGATATATCAAAATTACGAGACCATGTGCAACAAGTGTCACTTGCACAAAAAGCAACAGAATCTAAGATGGATGGTTTAAGGAAAGATGTAGAAGCTAAGATGGATGGTTTAAAGAAAGGTGTAGAAGCTAAGATGGATTTTTTAAAGAAAGGCGTAGAAGCTAAGATGGATGGCATGGAAGCTAAGATGAATGGCATGGACGCTAAAATTGATGGCATGGATGATAAGATGGAAGAATTGAAGATAAACATGAATAAGTTGCTACAAGAAATGGTCACTAATGGTGAAAGGGTAGTAAAGGAAACTCATGATGAGAAAAAAAGAAATGTTAATCTAATTCCATAGACTCTAATGTTGGATCGAAGACCCACCATACTCCAAAAATCGATATGAGGAAGTTTGATGGCAAGGATCCCGCAACATGGATATTACAGATGGAGCAATTTTTCGATCTCAATAATGTGCAAGACACAAAAAAGGTACATATTGCAACTTTATATTTGGAACCAAATCAGTTTGTATGGTATCAATGGCTTTTCTCTCGTAAACAAATTATCACTTGGGCAATTTTTAAGGAAGAATTGACAGCACATTATGAGGATACAAAAGGCAACACTTTTTTTAGCCATTTGATAAGTCTCAAACAAAAGGGTTCAATAATGGAGCACATTGAGGAGTTCCAAAAATTGAACATAAGGGTAAAAAATATTCCAGAGGAGCATAGGATTGATGTGTTCATAGGGACTTTAAAGGATAATATCCAACATGATGTTCGCCTTTGGGAACCTGATTCATTAGATAAGGCATTCAGGTTAGCAAGAAAAATGGAAAGAAAAATTATGGTAACTAGGAAGCATACCACTCACAACTATAAAGATGGAAGTGTTGTTGCCCCTAGTCTTCCACAACCTATAAGGTTGACACCACAACAATTTGAAGAAAAAAGAGCAAAAGGGCTTTGTTACAGTTGTGATAGCAAATACACTAAAGGTCATAAGTGTGCTGAGGAGAAATTATTCTACATAGATTGTGAAGAGGAAGAAGAAAAGGAGCAAGAAAGGTCAAAAGAAGAGGATATACTCCAGGAACAAAGCCTAGATAAAGAAGAAATGAATTTGACCATATCTTGTAATGCATTGGTAGGAATTACCACTCCTCAAACCATCAAGATAAAAGGACAAATCAAGAAGAAAAAGGTAATAGTGTTGATTGATTCAGGAAGTACCCACAATTTTATTCATTGTAAGGTAGCAAAAGAATTGAATTGCTTCTTATATCCAGCACCAGAGTGTCAAGTGATGGTTGCAAATGGAGGAACAATAAAATGCTCTAGAAAGTGCCATAATATCAAACTATCCATGGGAGAATATGTATTGACTAGCCCAATGCTATCCATTCCAATGGGAGGTGCTAATGTTGTACTAGGAGTCCAATGGCTACAAACCTTGGGTACAATAGCTTTTAATTTTCAAGAACTTTTCATGAAATTTTTTGTGGAAGGAAAGGAAGTTGAATTAAGGGGTATTGTAGGGAAACCAAGAAAGATAATCATCTATAACAGTATGACAAAGCTTCTAAAATAGGAACAAAGAGGTGTAATTGCATAATTATGTTCGCTAGATGTTTCCATATTGAAATCATTTATTTCTCCAGATCTCCAAAAACTATTGGACAATCATTCCAAGGTATTTGAGACTCCCAAAGGTCTCCCACCTATTCATGATCATGATCATGCTATTCATCTGATTCCAGGAAGTGTTCCTCCAAACATTAGGTCGTACAGATATCCCTATGCCCAAAAGAGTGAAATTGAACGTATGGTTGCAAAAATGCTAGAGGATGGTATAATTCAACCGAGTCAAAGTTCTTTCTCTACTCCAGTAGTATTGGTGCACAAGAAGGATGGATCATGGCGCATGTGTCCAGATTATAGGGAGCTCAACAAGCTCACTATTAAAGATAAGTTTCCCATTCCAGTCATTGATGATTTACTGGATGAATTACATGGATCAATTTACTTCACCAAGTTGGATCTTCGTTCAGGATATCATCAAATCACAATGAAGACTGAAGACATTCTGAAAACAACATTTAGAACTCATGAGGGTCATTATGAATTTTTGGTCATGCCTTTTGGCCTTACCAATGCACCTTCAACATTTCAAGGTTTGATGAATTCCATTTTCAAACCATTCCTTAGAAAATTTGTGTTAGTATTTTTTGATGATACACTAATCTATAGCAAGTCTTGGAAGGATCATGTTGAACATGTTGACAGGGTGCTACAATTATTGGAGGAGAAACAATTATATGCAAAAAGATCCAAATGTTTCTTTGGAGTACAAGAGGTGGAATATCTAGGTCATATTGTATCTCATGAAGGAGTTAAGGTAGACCCTAGCAAAATTAAAGCCATTAAGGAATGGAAAATCCCCACATCCATAAAGCATCTGCGAGGATTCTCAGGTTGACATGGTATTATCGCAAGTTTGTTAAGAATTATGGGAGAATAGCAGCACCTCTAACAACATTATTGAAGAAAGATGCATTTTCATGGACTCCAGAAGCAACAAAGGCCTTCGATCATCTTAAAGAGGCAATGTTCCAAGCACCAGTCTTAGCTACACTAGACTTCACAAAAACCTTTATTGTGGAATGTGATGCTTCAGGAAATGGAATTGGTGCTGTTTTAATGCAAGATGAAAGACCCATTGCTTTCGAAAGTCGTCTAATCAAGGGAAAGTTTTTACACAAAGCTATTTATGAGAAGGAAATGTTGGCAATACTCCATGCACTTAAGAAATGGTGACCCTACCTAATGGGAAGACACTTCAAGGTAAAAACAGATCATGATAGCCTTAAATACTTTTTAGAACAAATATTATCCTCTGAAGAGCAACAAAAGTGGGTCACAAAGATGTTGGGTTATGACTTTGAAATCAGCTACAAAAAAGGGAAGCAAAATGTGGTGGTAGATGCACTCTCAAGAAAGGATGAGGATGTGAAAGCATTGTTGTGTGCCATTTCTATTATCCAACCAGATTGGATAAACAAAGAAAGTGAGGAATGGAATAATGACAAAGAAGTGTGGGCACTTATTCAAAAGTTACAACAAGGCTCCAGTACGTCTGATACATTTAGCTAGAAAAATGATTCGTTATGGTACAAAGATCGCTTATACCTCTGTAAGAATTCCCAGCTAAAACAAAAGATTCTTATGGAATTGCACACTTCTCCCTTAGGAGGGCACTCAGGATTTTTAAAAACTTACCACAGGGTTAAGAAGGAATTTTTTTGGGAGGGCCTTAAATCAGATATTCAAAAGTTTGTGGTGGAATGTTTGGTTTGCCAAAGAAATAAAGTTGAAACAATTAAGACTTCGGGTCTATTACAACCTTTATCCATTCCAAGCCAACATTGGGAGGTGGTTTCAATGGATTTTATCACAAGTTTACCCAAGTCTGAGGGAAAGAGTGTCATCACAGTGGTAGTTGACAGACTTACCAGGTATGCACATTTTTGTGCATTATCACATCCATTTAAAGCCACTACAGTTTCTACTGCATTTATGGAAACAATTCAAAAGCTACATGGAAACCCAAAGATTGCTGTAAGTGACAGAGATCCCATTTTCACTGGAAATTTTTGGACAGAGTTATTTTCTTGTCTTGGTACTTAGTTAGCTCACAGCTCATCTTATCATCCTCAATCTGATGGGAAAACTGAGATAGTAAACAAATGTTTGGAAGGATATCTTCGTTGCTTTGTATATGATAAATAGACACAATGGGTCAAATGGTTGCCTCTGGTTGAATGGTGGTATAACACTTCCTTCCATACAGCAACAAAAGTGACCCCATTTATGGCACTTTATGGATATCAGCCACCATCCATCAAATCATATTTAAGAGAAAATTCTAAGGTTCAAGCAGTGGAACATCACATCGAACATCAACAACATGTCCTCCAACTCTTAAAGGATAACCTCGTGTTGGCACAAAATAGAATGAAACAACAGGCAGATCAACATCGCAGCGAAAAAAGTTTTGATTTAGGTGATTGGGTATTCCTACAGCTACAATCATATAAGTAAATGTCCCTCAAGCAAGCTAAGAAGGATATCCGTACAAGGTGTTGCAAAAGATTTGTACTATGGCATACAAATTGGAGCTTCCTGTAGCTTCTCGATTGCACCCAGTTTTCCATGTTTCATGTTTAAAGAAGGTTATAGGCAACAAGCTCCCAGTTCAAACAATATTGCCAGAACTTGACGAGGAAGGAAAAATTATATTGGAACCAGAAGCAGTCACAGAAGCAAGAACTCGACAGTTACGAAATTGATCAATTTCAGAGTATCTTATCAAGTGGAAGAACTTATCCGCTAAAGATTCCACATGGGAGGATGAGAATTTTATACAGAAGCATCCAGAACTACTGAAGCGTTAAGGACAACACTTTTTTGAAGGAGAGGGGCATGTTGGGTCCCTATAATACTAGTGATTACCCCATTACTATTGTAGTTGTATCCCTTATTAATATTGTTGTGCCCCTATTTTCCCCATATTGTTATTACTATGCCCCATAGAATCCCTCTATTGTTATTTTTGTGGCTTTATATTATTATTGTTAGGTCGGCTGGGTTATCTTGTGACTCCTTAGACTCCTATATATAGAAAGGAGGTTTTGTCATTTGAATCATCCAAGAATTGCTCATCTATGTAATTTAAAGGAGGTTGCCCCCTCGAAGAGGCTGAATTCTAAGGCGTGGATCTCTCTTTTCTATCCTTTTGTGAGCTGGTTTCATAACAGTGTCCATTGTAGGGTGTAGAATGTGCTTCCATTTTATGTATTGCTTCTTTTAATCTTAATTGCTAGTTTTCCTACCTTTGTATAGAATTTTTGGGTAGCAATTGTTATTGGTTTTACAGGTCCTTGATCGGGGTGAAAATATAGAACTTTTGGTTGACAAAATAGAGCACCTTCAATTTCAGGTTTAATCTCAAATCAAGCTAGCAATTTAATGGGAGGGAAATATTCCATTATATCTCTATTTTTGTATTTTGTATTTTGTATTCTATGTATTGTATTGTATTATAAAATTGTAAAACCAAAAATCTTCCATTATCAAGCTCAACTACTGCTTTCTTCCCTTATCAAGACAGGCACATTAATTCCTTTCAATGTAACTTCATACTTACTAGAATTTGATGCACCATGGTTAGTGATTCAGAGCTTGAGACCTTTGGAACCTACTGGAGAGCATTGTTGACCTATAACACTGCAAAATGAAAATGAGCTCATATCTTCAATAGGAGACAAAATTGAATTCATCTTAGTCACCACTAATATTCTTCTTCAATTTGTGGCTTGTCTTGATGTGCATCTACTCTGACCAACATATGACATGAACATACCTTGTGGTTTTTTGATCCCTATGCCTCCCTACAAATCCAACTTGCATTACCTTTTATTGTCAACCACCTTTCCTATTGTTAGCAAAATTTTCCATCCCTTGGTGAAAACCCACATCAGGAGATTAAATGATAAAAGAATTTGTACTTATGGATCTAGATTCTAGGGATAGTTTCTTTTTTCAAGGATCATCTTCTATAAAATCCATCAGTCCTTTCTTCCAAGGGATGCATTATTTTGTACTCTTACCTACAACTTACCCAATTGTGCTGAAGCCTGCACTCTTAAAAATTTAACATAGCTATCTACCATTATGAAAGTGTTGTTGTATGCCATAAACCTTTTAACATCTTTCTCCATCTTCCTTTTCTAAGGATTTTGTGGTTGACTTTGTTTCATTTTGGGAAAGTGGACTGAATTGAATTCTGGGTATGCTGTAGATAGAGTACAAAGGATGTATTCCTAAGAAGACAAGACCAATCCTTTTATTGAAAAAAAATCCAAAAATAGATTGTGTTGTATAGATCCTTAAGTACAAATATTTTTATGAATAAATCTCCTTTGTGGGTTTGCACCAAGGGATGGAAAAGATTACTAATGATAAGATGATACTATAACTTTGATTCACTGTTATCCATTATAATCTCTTTTACAGTCCTTATGATATGCCTTCTCACCATGCCTTTTGCATACTCTTATGTATCTAGTGCCTTGACTAAACCCATTTCCTTGATATCCATCTTTTGAAGCACACCTCACATTTTCAATTACATCTATCGTGTGTTGGTAGAACACATTGGGGTCATAGTGAACATCATAAAAAAGTGTCGATAACACTCAACTCCCACTTTAGCCCACACTTTGCATCCAAATGGGTCAATGTGGGAGTGATTATCCAACTAATGAAACTCTAGCACTGCAACTAGGAGAAGTGAGAAAAGTCATCATCTCCAAGGTGCCATATTGTCGCATTCAGAGGGGGATAGAAAAATGTCCTATCAAACATGCACTATTCATTGTAGTGCTACATGGGAGGAATATTTCACTTCAGCAGACAACCTGTAGTGTTCTTGCAATAAGACAACTGGAGAAAGTTGCTGATAGAATTTGCATAATTCTTCATGCCTTTGACACTGAAGCCCTTGAGGTTTTTAGGATAGGAATATTAGAGAGGATCGATGATGATCCCATCTGATGAGAAACTAAGGACATTATAGTAAATCTTATTTAATTAAATCCTTGTAGTATTATAGCATTGTAATTTCAATCCATCTAGCTAACAATGCCTTGAATTGATATAGAAAGGATATGGAATTGAGGCATTCCCACAATGTTCACTACTTTTGCTTGTGTCTTGGGCTATGTTAGAAAACACTATAATCGAGAAGACCTGAGGCAGCCCTAAACCCAAAAAGGCTAGAATAACAAGATAGGAAAGGCTAATGCTCATTCGCCTTGAAATTTACCACATTATTTTAAGGCATGCTAAGACAATATATACTTCCCAAGATAAAAAAATAAATACCCATGTATATTTTGTGTATCCACCTAGTTTTGAAGCCTGATATGGGAAGATTTTTCACCTGATACGATGGTATTGTTCATCCTATGCTCATTACTTACTCTAAAAATCTCCTTTTAGATTCACTACTTCAATCAGTCGCAAAGTCTACAATGGTCCCTATCAAATCAACCCAAAAATACGAAAATCATGGATCAAAATATATATGCATTCAATTTCTTTGTTCATATTTTTTTTTCTTTGTTGGTTCTCTACAAGACATGAGGTTGAATAATTGCTTAGACACTGTAGTAGCTTGTATTTCATTGTGTGCTTGATTAGTGCTTCATTGTATGTCCACAACCACTGAGCATATGCCATGTATATTTACTCATATTACATATACATATCTATCCAAATACCAAAAATGACATTTTGGACATGTGGGTTAAAACCTCTTGGATTTGGGTCATGAAGACATGACAAGTGCTTTGTTAACAAATCCCAACAACTACTGTGTATACATTTTAGTCTAGAATATACACATTAGGTATATCACCAAATCCTTGAAATGAAATATTTTTGCATGCAAGCCAAGAGTCCTACTTTTCAATCACTCATTCACAATATAAAATACAATGAAACCACCACTTTGATACAAGTTCCAGTCTGATAATATAATTTTTTGCACTAGAACCGATAAGTAGTTGCACTGAGGTAGATTAATTTAAAGTCCATATCTCTGCAATTAGTGTAAAAAAACATTTATTTTGCACAGATTTTTACCAATCTGCAAAATATTGCAACGCTTTGACAATAGCCATGAACCATTCCAATAAAAAAATACAATATAGACCGGAGGGGGTCTTCATTTTTTCGAAATACAAATATTACCAAATTGGTGAAAGTTTTCTTTGAAAAACCTCGAAGAGACTACAATTATTTTTTCTCTTCGTAAACATTCATGGCGACTGCTATGTGCTAAATTGTAAATTTCTAAGTTGTGACAACCTTATTACCTCGTACAAGGATATTTAATGAGAACAAAGTTACATTTGAGCTTTGAGAAGTTTTAAATAAAATTGAATGTCTGAATATAGAGGCATTTGGTGCTACTTGTGTAACTGATCCACCCTTTGTTAAACATGGGGATAAAACTTTAGAGGGAGACCATTTGTATTGCCTCAACACATATTCTTAGTGGAATTTTAACAAACACTTCCCTTGCAAACTCTAATGTCTCACTAGGAATACCAATTCCCTTGCAAACTCATATATGTGCATTGATGTTTCTAGGTTGCAGATTCAAACTTCAAACCCCACACTAGCTAGCTTTCGCCAGATTGCATGTTCCACCAGTTCAATGTGCATGGTAGTCTTCAAGTTAGGTGGCTTCCCATTTTGACTTGAGTTCACTTCTTATAGTGTGTACATGGACTTGCCTACCCTACTTCAAATTTTCTAAAAAGACAAATGAACTGAAAACACTAACAAAGGTGACCCAATCTGTCTTCATTCTCTCCAACAACATTTCTCTAAAAATATGTAGGGCTTTTTCACCATACCCAACCTGGGCATGTGCTGCCATCATTGTATTCCAAGAAACTACATTCCTTGTAGGCATTGTATCAAATAAGTGGTGTGAACTATCTAAGGTGCTAAGCTCGTAATAATTGATGTCCATGAAATGTCATCTCGTGTAACCATTTTATCAAACAGAAGGTGTGCATCAGCTATACTCCAACACATTTAGTATACATGTCCACAAGGGAACTCATGAAAAAGACATCTAATTCAAGTTCACTTATGATTACAAGCCATGTATATGTCTTCCTTGCTTAGTGGAGTGTAATGTAACAAGCATTGAGGGAACTAGTCAAGGTAATATAATTCAGCCTCATACGAGACCTATACATTTCATGGAATTGTTGGAGGGATTCCTTACTATACCCATGTTGGGTGTAGATCCCAATCAATGTACTCCAAGAGACCACATCCCTATCAGGAGTCTGTGATGAAACCAACTAACAAAAGCATATAGAAAGGATAAATCAACGACTTAAAAATCATCCTCTTTGAGTGGGAAACCTCCTTCACATTACACAAATGAAAAATTCTTGGATGATACAAATGACAATACCTTATTTCTATATATAGGATTCTAAGGAGTCATAATGTAATCAAAGCTAACATAACAATAATAATGTAAGGGCACAAAAATAACAATATTGGGCTTCTATGGGGCAGAATAATAACAATAAGGGGTTACACTAGTATTATAGGGACCTAACATACCCCTCTCCTTCAAAAAGTGTTGTCCTCAATGCTTGAGTAGCTTTGGATGCTTCTGTATAAAATTCTCGTCCAATAGTTTGAGCACCCTATCAACATTTTGAACATGATCCTTCCAAGACTTGTTGTAGATTAGTATATCATCAAAAAATACTAACACAAATTTTCTAAGGAAGGGTTTGAAAATGGAATTCATCAAACCTTGGAATGTAGAAGGTGCATTGCAAAGGCCAAAAGGCATGACCAAAAATTTGTAATTACCCTCATGAGTTCTAAATGTTGTTTTCAGAATGTATTCAGTCTTCATTCTAATTTGATGATATCCTGCATGAAGGTCCAGCTTGCTGAAGTAAATTTCTCCATGCAATTCATCCAATAATTCATCATTGAGAGGAATGGGAAATTGATATTTAATAGAGAGCTTGTTGAGCTATCTATAATCCATACACATGCACCATGATCCATCCTTCTTTTGCACCAATACTACTAGAGGAGATAAATAACTTTAACTAGGTTGAATTATACTAGCATCTAACATTTATGCGACCATACGTTCAATTTCACTCTTTTGCACAAAGGGATATCTGTAAGACCTGATGTTTGGAGGAACACTTCCTGGAAAATGAATAGCATGATCATGATCACAAATAGGTGGGAGGCCTTTGGGATTCTCAAATACCTTGGAATGATTGTCCAAGGCTTTTTGGAGATCTAGAGAAATAGATGATTTCGACGTGGGAACCTCTAGCGAACATAATTGTGCAATTATGCCATGTTGTTCTTCCTTTAGAAGCTTTGTCATGTCATTATAGTTGATTATCTTTCATAGTTTCCTTGCGATACCCCTTATTTCAACTTCCTTTCCTTCTAAAAAAAAAAAATTCAAGAAGATTTCTTGAAAAATAAAAGTTATCATACCCAAAGATTGTAGCCATTGGACTCCTAGTACAACATCAACAACACCCATTGGAATGGAAAGCATTGTAATATTCAAAACATATTATCCCATGGATAACTTGATATTATGGCACTTTCCAGAGAAATTTATGGTTCTTCCATTTGCAACCATCACTTGACACTCTGGTGCTCGATATAGGAAGCAATTCAATTCCTTCACTATCTTACAATCAATAAAATTATGAGTATTGCCCGAATCAAGACACACTATTACCTTTTTCTTCTTGATATGTCCTTCTATCTTAATAGTTTAAGGAGTGGTAATTCCTTCCAATGCATTGCAATATATGGTTAGATTCATTTCTTGATGCTCGATGTGATATTTCACTTCTTGAACCTTTTTCTTCTTGATATGTCCTTTTGTGTTGAGAGCTTAAGGAGTGGTGTTTCCGAGAAAACTAGTGTCTTTTTGATCTGCTAGTCCCACTAGGATTGGTAGCTATCTTAGAAACAAACAATCAAAGCAAATTGTGATTTTCTTTATGTATGATAGATAAGAGAGAAGCAAAGGGACCAACCTGGATCTTTCGCTTGACTCCTTGCTTGATTTCTCTCTACCCTGATAGAGCTTGCACCTCTTCTCCTACTTATCCCGCTCAATAAATACCCGTAGAGATGAAGTAACAAAAAAACATAAAAGAATCTCGATCTATTATATCATAAACAATGCAGAATCAGAAATACATTGATCATACAATCATTCACAAATAACAACATTCAAAAATACATGATCGTATGGAGGAAAACTCAAAGAACTTTATTAATAGTAGAAGGGAGAATTACAACCCAGTTGTCTGATCCAACATCATCCTCCCAGCATCAAAGCCCTCTTCACCTCATGGAAAGCAAGATCACCCAACAATACAATGTATTTTCTCAAAGATAAACTATCAGCACTTCCTTACAAATTACAAAATTCCAGCCTCTAGATCTCTCAGATGAGGGATCCATTTACAGATATCTACAAGGGTGTGAGTCATCTCTGGGTTTTTGATTAGTGTCATTCCACTTGTTGTTCTTGGTTCCAGTTGGATATTTTTTGGATCTCTTACTCATCCCTGGGCGAATTCAGAGAGGCAAGTGTCATAGGAGAAGTTTCTGGAAGATTCCATAAGCATCCATTTAGCAAACAGTCTTTGAAAATTGGGCCTCTTCAGTATGCATCTCACTTGGCTAGTGTAGGAGTCAGTATGCATCGCACCTTGATAGTGGAGCAGTCAATATGGTCCAGTTTTGGCTAGTTCTGAGTGGTTTTTCAGGTGGAACTTTTGGGGAATGATGTAATCAGTTGACCATGATACTTTAGGGTATGAAACAAAAATTTTAGGGGTTAAATAGCCCTTGGTTTATCAAAATATAATATTGGGGTTGTAGTGCCAAGTATGTATATAACAAGTGGTAATTCTTGCTAATGCTTTACAACATATGATAATATTCATTTCTTCTTTCTATGGAGTTGGTTCCTGGTGTATATCCTCTTCTTTTGATGTTTCTTGATCCTTTTCTTCCTCCTCTTCATAGTCTATGTAAAATAATTTTTTCTCAGGACACTTATGACCTTTAGTGTATTTGCTATCACAAATGTAACAAAGCCCTTTTTCTCTTTTTTCTTCCAATTGTTGTGGTGTAAACCTTGTAGGTTGTGGAAGTCTAGGAGCAACAACACTTCCATATTTATAGTTGTGAGTGGTAGGATTCCTTGTTTCCATTATTCCGCTTTCAATTTTTCTTGCCAACTTGAATGCCTTCTCTAGTGAATCAGGTTCCCAAAGACGAACCTCATGTTGAATGTTATCCTTTAAAGTCCCTATGAAGACATCAATCCTTTTCTTCTATGGAATACCATTTACCCTTATATTCAATTTTTGGAATTCGTCAATGTGCTGTGCCATTGAACCCTTTTTTTTGAGTTTTATCAATTAGCTAAAGAAGGTGTTTCTCTTTGTCTCCTCATAATGTGCTATCATTTCCTCCATGAAAATTGATCAGGTGGCAAGTGCTTTACGAGAACAAAGCCCTCTATACCATACAAACTGATTCAGTTCTAAATATAAAGATGCAATACGTACCTTCTGTAACAGTTTCCGACCATGTAGATAAAAATATTTCTCCATCTGTAGTATCCATGTTACCATATCCTTGCCATCAAACATCCTCAAATATTTTTTTCTTTCTTTTAGGAGCTCGATCTTCAAATGAATGTAACTTTGTAGTTGCAGATCTCCAAGGTCTAAAATTGCTTCCTATGTTAGCCATATGTGTCCTCTTTCTAATGCCTATAGTCTGATCAAAATTGTACTCTCCTAGAGAGATTTATGGCCAATCTCACAAGATGGACTGATTATATAATTTTTTAGAACAACAAACTTGTACGACATGCCACATGTCACTATTTCGACCTTCAGATCTGAACAAGATACACAGAAAACTACAATCCATCCTGTTTCTGTAAATTCTTATGAAATTTCAATTTGATGCTTAGAGGGAAAGTTATGACGTTTTCTCGAAGGTCACCTATTTGGAATGTAATTCGGGAGTCTACAAAAACCCTAACTTCCTCAAATCATATCTCCAAAAATATAGCGTGACAAGATCTGAAATTTTGACCTGAGGTTCAGAGAGATTGCGGCTCAAATGTTTTTTTTTTAGCTTCTGAAATGTCACAGAAAAAAATTCATAGCAAAAATTCCACGACGACCTGTTTGGAGCAGCGAAACCCTAGAATCCAAAGCTATGATACCAAATGTTATGAAACCAACTCACAAAAAGATAGAAAACATAGACCAATGACTTAAAAATCACCCTCTTTGAGGGGGCAACCTCCTTTACATTACACAAATGAACAGTTCTTGGATGATACAAATGACAAGACCTCCTTTCTATATATAGGAGTCTAAGGGTTTGTAATGTAATCAAAGCCAACATAACAATAATAATGTAAGGGCACAACAATAACAATAGTTGGCTTCTATGGGGCACAATAATAACAATATGGGGACTACATGGGAACACAAATATAATAAGGGGGTTGCACTCATAACAATAAGGGGTTACACTAGTAGTATAAGGACCTAACATAATCATATCAAACAATCACCTCGCATGCTCTAACCTATTGCATTGGGCATATCTGACAACCAAAGAATTCCATGTTAAAACATTAGGCACGTAGATGTAATCAAACACTTGGATTGCATCCTCCATTTTATCACACAAATTTAAATAAGAGAAAGCTCCAAAAAGGAATTTGATTCAAGTCCCACTTTGATTACCTTAGCATCAACTTGCACTCCATACTGCAGAGACAGTAAGTTGGCACAAAGATTTAGACCACTTACGTATGTAAATTGGTCTGACCTGAAATATACAAGTTTCATCTGAAAGTAAAGCTTCAAAGCCTCCTTATTGCGTCCTTGCTCGGCAAAAGTTGAAATGATTGGTCTGAAATCTATAGGATTCATCTGAAAATAAAGCTTCAGAGCCTCCTTATTGTGGCCTTGCTAGGTACAAGTTGAAATGATTGTTTTCTAAGACACAGAATCCCATTCAAGCATTTTGTCAATGAGTTCAACTGAATCTTCAACATTTCCCTTTGACAGCCTGGGGTGGAGATCTTTCCTTGGATTCATTATTGTTTTCATTCTTGAGCAACCTCCTTATGCCTTGGAATCTAGATTGGGGGTTATTGGATAACAAGAAATACCACAGTGTTGTCCAATCTATAGTTGGGTGGGTAAACCTAGTCCCTAACTCAGTTGCCAATTTTATCTGAGGTAAGAACTTATCATTGAAATGTGCATTAAACTCGAGGTAGGATTCAAAGTATGAGGAATAATATTTTAAAAGGCAATGTATATCACTGATGATACTACTTAATAGTGCATGAATTAATTTGATGGTTGTAAGAATTTAGTTACAGGCCTATGAGTTAATTCCTAAAGCATATGTAGGTACAATTTGTGATTAAGATATACATTGTTTATTGTCACCTTACAACCATTATCACTATGTGTTGATAATTATATCAGCACTCTACTGCAATAAGTAATGGCAATTTGTAATGTATCCTTGTTTATTTCTATCATAACTGTGACATAGAATAGTTGCAACTACTGTATATCCCGAGGTTTGCCAGAAAATGTAGATTTGGTAGCAAATTTTTGGGGATTATCATCTTCTGGTATGCAGTTTGTATTTTAATCTTGTTATCAAACATTGATTTTTGTTATCCAATGGTTTTATCTACTAGCCATCGACCATTGTAATAATACATTTGGCTGGTGACATCTTAAATTTAAATTTAGCATTTATGACTCTTTAAATGGAACAAGTGCCCCTAAAGTGAATTAGTAAGTTTTACACCATAACCAATTTTGAATGATTAATCATTCAGTTATGAACATGAGGAAACAATGCCAATTGCCAATTGTCAAATTGCAGTATGTCACCTAAGATTGCCTGCTAAATTTTTTTAGCTTGAAAGTGTTTTATGCACCTTAATCTAAATGAAACTTATGTTACATATAAGTGTATCTTCTTATGTGTTTGTTTGCTAGATCCCCTTGATCTGTAGCTGAATTCACTTTACCCTTAGCATGAAAGGAACTTATATTAGTTGTGAATTGTGGTCATAGTTCTAAAGGGGTCTTAGTTGTTTGATTGGTTCCTATCAAAAATAAAAATGTATATCCATGGGTCATTTCTCTTGATTCCTGATTTAGTCAACAAAAAATTCCTTATTCATATGTTATGTCAGATGAAATAAATTCCTGAAAGGCACTCAATATGTGCATCATTCTTCATACCATTCTGTGTTGCATTCTTCGTCTATTGAAAATGTATTTGATGCTAGATGCATTGGGGAAACCCATCAAAATCTAAGCTTTGAATTGCCCTTCTGGGTTCTGGGATTCCAGAAGAGACAACTACCAAGTTTATCCATGGTACATTGATTCTATAGGAGTTCTTGTCAAGTCATACCATTCTGTGTTACTCTCAACAACTTCATACTTTCTTGCTTCATTGGTGGCTCTCATAGGAGTAGCTTTTATTACCCCTTATTTCAGTTATTTTTCCATTGATTTTTTTAGTGTGAAATCCATATCTCAAGTTGTTTATGGTATGTGGTTTGAAATTCTTCTAAGTGAATTTTTTTTGAAGAAATAATAGAAAAATGAGAACACATTGAGAAATAAATGTGGGAATAAAGTTATTGCCTATGGGTTGTAAAGGGGAAGGCGGAGTGAAAATCTATTGAAATGGTATTTGATGCCATATGCAATGGGGAAATCCATCAAAATATAAGCTCTAAACTTACAATGTCTTTTCTGGGTTTCGGGATTCTAGAAGAGACAACTACCAAGTTTATCCATGGTACAATGATTATCTATGAGTTTTCCTTGTCAAGTCATGTGGGTTACACTGGGTACTACCTATAATGCTCCTAAAATGGATATTTGGAGCATTGACCATCATTAAAATTTTAGCTTACTAGTGACACTAAACTCTCTCTCTTTTTCTTTGTGAAGAAGTATTTCCTTAAAATCCTTGTAGTGATTGTTCTTGTCTATTCTGAGGGAAAAGCCATCATATTCTTCCCCTACCCCATGATGTTCCTTTAGAGTACCATATTCTCCTCCTATTGTAGTTGTGTGCCAATTTGTGGCTTATCGAAGTTCTCAGTTTGTCGATTGCTCTGATTCTATGGCCATTCATCTACTTGTACCTTTCTATTCATTCTTATTTGATTTATTTGGCACAGCCCATCTACATTGCTTTGAGGGTTGATGACAGTACCGATTTATCTCTATATATGCAAGTATGAATGATTCTTTGAGAAATTTTTATGAGATATAGTTGTACCAAATCACAATCGAAGCATAATCTTTAGCATTAGGGTCAACTAGTCACATGATACTTACAAATTAAGGTTTCAACCAATTTCATGTTGAGGCTAAATTGTAGCTATATTTTTGCATTTTCAAAATTGCATCACAAATCTGAAAAACATGGTGCAAACTAAGGGGAGAAATAATTTCTCCCCTCTAAAGATTTTTGAAAAACTGACCATAAATTTTTTTGTTTGACCTCAAGGCCAAACTTAGCCAAAGCCATCCTTCACATAAACTAATTCGTTCTTATTTTTTCCATTAAAACTTTTGGATAGTTATGTTTACTAGGAAATATGGGATAGCAAATAGCTAAATTAATTCCTAACAGTGTGTCCACCTTTCAGGTTACTTTTGAAGTGTAAAACATTCTATACTTATCACTGAGCATTGCAATATTTGCATCTAAACAAAAGTTGAAAGTTTGTTTTTTTTTTTGTTTTGTTTCCTAGCATGTAAGAGCCTAAAATGAAAAGAACAAATAGAGTTGGGAGGCTAAAGTCAAGTCATTTTAGTAGTGTTGATTCAATGGTGTTTGATCTTGCTAGTAACTCCACTATATTTATCTTATTTTAATTAAGGTACCTCCAATCTTCCTTATCTAGGGGCTATCAGTTTCATTGCATCACTTATTCTAAGTTATTTTTAGTTTATGGAGCTACAACAGGTGGGTTGTCACTTCAAGATTCATTTGTGCTTGGGAAGGTTGCTTCAATTTTTTTTCTAATTCCCTCCATTAGACCTTTGACTTGTCACATCTTTTCTTTTTTAAGATGGAGTAGTGGCAACATCATTCCTCCTTACAGTGTGTTGGTATCTCTTTCTCCTCACAGTTGGAACTTGGGATAAGTGGCTCCTCCCTGTGATGTTGTTTCTCTCTTCCCTCTTTTCAATCATTTCATTCTTCTCTCTACTATGTTGGGGATCTCTAATTCTGTATCTATCACCACATGACGTACACCAAGTCACAAATTACTAGTTTCCCAATTATGTTGAATGTATAGAGGCCAGAAATGCTTGATCTCTGTAAATCAATATTACTTTCAAGCTACATTATTTCTCATTAGTAGTTTTGTTTGACCTCCTCTTGTTTGTCATCTCAACAAAAATTATTGTATTTTTCATAACACAAAGAGGCAGGGTTTTGTAATTTGTTAAGGTGATTCTCAAAGGCATTGTTAATAGTTTTTAAATTTCTTACTTCTTGAACATTGTTGCTATTGAGGATGTAGATTTAGGATAAAGTTTTCCTTCTCAAAATGTTGCTCTTGAAGTTGAGCAACGGTATTTCGCTTCATGGCATCAATAGTCTGCAATATAGTAATTTCATTAAAAGTAGAAAGAAAGAAAAAATATATTAATGTCCAAGAATGACCAAGTTAGGTCAATGAGAATTTAAATTACTTCCAACAAAAAAAAATCTTCTAAACACCACTCTCACAATTGCACCTTGAGTCTTGGATTAGCTTAGAAACCACTTCTAGTTAAGTAAGGGAGTGTGTTACATGTGAGGAAATAGTTATCATTGAGAGGTAGAGAGTGCTTTCCTTGTATCAATGCAATTGCATCTTTGGATATTAAATATCTAAAATTTTAAAGTCTAATTCTTTAAAGGGTGCTAGCTCAATGGAAGAGCACCAGCATTACAAGCAAGAGGTTTGTGGTTTGATTCCATCATGCACTTACATTCATATGGAATGACGACTAGTTTTTAGTGACGGAGGCTCTTTTGGCCATCACCAATAAGCTTATGGTGACATTTTTCAACCCTCGCTAAAATATGAAATGGTGATGGTCAACGAATGCCACCATACAAATGCATCAATAGTGATGGCCATAAAAATCCAATCACCATAAATCATTGTTGTTCATATGAAATGGTGGTGGTCAACGAACGTCACCATATATATGCATAAATAATGACGACCACGAAAGGTCCATCATAATAATTCATTTTTGTTCGTATGAAATGGTGACGATCACTATCAGTCATTATAATCATTATTCGTGATGGACCTTTAATGTCACCACAATACCTATACTTTTGGTGATGTTCACTTTTTTGGTGACAGAGGCTAAGGTTCGTCACCATTGCTCATATAAAATGGTGACGATGACTATTTGTCATTATAAATCATTATTGGTGACAGACCTTGAATGTCACCACAACATCGATACTTTTGGCGACACCAACTTTGATGATGTTTAGTTTTTGGTGACGGAGGCTCTTTTGACTGTCACCAATGAGCTTATGGTGACATTTTTTTACCCTCACCGATGCCCTTTTTTCTTGTAGTGTATACATTCATCCTATAGAAAACCCCTACAAAATTTATTTCTTTTGAAAAAGATTTTTCTTTTTACATGAGGAAAGAAAGGTGATAGCAGAGGTAATCCCTTTTCAAGCTTGGAACATAATTCTCCCCTATATGACAACAAAATAGGCACGAACATCCTCACTCTACATTGAGACCATAGACTTCTCATAACACAATTCTTCACAAAAAATTATTTGGAATAAATTGAGAAAGATGAAGTAGGAACCATGGGGGAGGTTTCAATAGAAGGGAACCTACAGACACCAAAAAAATCCAACAACATCCCCTTGGTAGAGATATCTTCCTAAGCCACCAGTGGATGGGGTTCCTTGAAAAATTGAAAGGGTAGAATGATGAGATAACCCAAGAATTTTCCATGGCCCTCCACTCTCAAAGAGAAGATAATGCCACCACCATTATAAGTGGACTTTCCATCCATTTGAATGCATAGTTAATTACTAGAGTGGCCACCATACGTCTAGGAGTCAAATGATGTAAGGAGGATAGGACAAAATCCATCACAACCAAGAGAAATTTCCTCCTCCGTAAAGAGAAACCTATTGAAGATAAAATTGGAGTAAGAAGAGAGAGCCTCCCTTACTTTTGGGATGAAGTGACCTATAACATCCTCAATTAAATATCTTGTGAAGGGAGGTTGAGTGTTGTATATGCCTATAAATTTAGGTTTCTCTATGAGGTAAGGTTTCAAATAGAATTGCCCATTCCAAGTAGGCTCAGTGTTCCACATTTCCTCCTTCAGCCCATAATTGAAATGAGTTGGTGGGTGATGGAAGGGAAGCACAAGTACATTTCCAATCATGGCCTCATAAGGATCATTTTTATGGATGCCTTAAGCTACCTCAGGAGCCCTATGTTTTAGAATGACTTTGTGGACATGGATACAAAGGCCCTCATTGATACACAAGCCCAAACCCTAACACAACATGAAGAGACCAAAAAATATAGTGTTGGAACTAAGAATGAAGATGAAGGAGAGGTTGACGAATAAGAGAAAAAGGCTAAAGAAAAGGTAGACGAGGTTGAAGGAGATGTTGAAGAAGAGTAGAAAGAAGGAGGAGGGGAACAAAAAGAAGCATAAGAGACCCTTGGAAAGCCCTCTAGACCTCAAAAGAAAGGAAAAAACTGGCAACAAATAAGCCTTCCTAAGGGGAATGGAGAATAAGAGGTGGTTGCTATTCTGGTATCCCTTAACACACCTGTCAAACCTAAGAGAAGGAAACCCAGGTAAGGTCCCTTATAATTTCAAATAAGAAAGAGCACAAAAATCAAGCAAGGGAAGCCCAAACTCCCTCGGAAATCCCAATCACAATTAATGAATCAATTAGCCACAAAGAAGAAGAATTGGGATGAGGAAAAAGGAAAATTGATAAATATACATCCCCTAGATCCAAGGGAAAACAACCTTTGACACCAATGAGAAGGACAACCACTAGGGCAGTCACAACCAAGAAACTCAAGGCACAAACATAGATGCTATAGGATAAAACAAAGTTACTATAAGAAGGAACAAAATTGCTATAGGAAAGAACAAATTTTCTATAGGATGAAGAAAACGTGCTACAGGTTGGGACATCAATAACTAAAGAGGAGTTATAAGGTACATAAGGACTCCAAGAGCCCACTCCATAGCTTGCTCTTGGATCCTATTACGCCTTTATTGGAGGGAAAATTATACCCATAAATTTTGCAATTCCCCTCTTGTTTGAGTTAGAAAAAGAGAGAGGCAGAAATCATCAGTTGATATAAACTTAAATAGGAGCACAATGAAATATAGATATAACAAAAAATATAGAGATACAATAGAAATAGCACTTCATTTCTTTAATATCAAAGAACTTAAATATGCTTACAAACATAATTGAAATAACTAGCTCACATGATGGTAGCTTATCTCTAAGAAGAGATGTGGCGGCTACATTATCTGAATTGTGTTACAATGAGGCTCAAAGTCCTATTTATTATTGAGAAACAATGGAAAACCCTAAAAATCCAAAACCCTAACCCTAGGAGATGAAGTGCCAAAACTGTGGGCCCCGTTTGGGTAAATTGGTACATCAACTTCTCAGGGCCATAACTTTGGCATACGATCTCTGTTTGACACGAACAATACCTCATTAGAAATAAGTATTTGAGGAATACAATTTTTGACTACAAACATGAGCCAATGACCCAATTTTTATCGTTTTCCAAAAAAAAATTGTTTAGGGCCTCAAAGTGGTTCTAAAAGTTCAGGACATGAAAAACTACCAAAAATAGTAAATTGTGCTACAATTAAGGAAACTGAAAAACTGAAAGAAATTGTGGTGGGGGTTCAAGTGGAATAGGTTGGTTTCCACCAATATCCCCTAGATCGGTCCTTCCGCATTAGGAAGAAATGGTCCCCATTGCATTGAGTGCCTCCATGAGATGGGGAAACTTCTTTTGAACTTAGTCCCTAGTGAGCCACCTACCTTGGTGTAGGAGTTGGCCAGTTTTGAAAACCTGATACAAGTGGATCTTTTGTTGGCCAGTGTTCTTTATTTGTGTGTCAATGATCTGATTAGTTGTGGCATGTTCCATACAGTCTGGATTTAACTCTATTGGTGTGAGTTGTTCTGCAATGTTTGATGTGTCCAATAATGGTGGATAGTATGGTCGAAGGTGGTCCACATTGAGCACTGGGTGCAACTAAGGAATGGTGGAATTTTGAGCTCAAAATCATTGTCCCCTACAACCTTAGTGATGGTGTAAGGCCCATATTAGAGTGGGTGAAGCTTGCAGTGGCGCCAAGCAAGGCACTTCTTCTGCAAATGTAGCTAAACTTTGTTGACCACCTAGAACTTGTGTGGCACCCAATGCTAATCATGACGATGTTTGTACTTAGCATTGGCTTTGTCTAATATGTCATGGACCTACTAAAGGATGTGTTGGATGTACTAAATGAATTTTTTAGCCCTTTCATGTTCGGACTAGACATGGGCTGAAGTTCCTTGAGTAGCTACAAATGGTATGGCCACATCAATGGGACATAGTGGTTGGAATCCCAACCCCACCTGAAAGGGGTTGTGGTCAGTTGAGCTATGTATAACTCTATTGTAGTCATGCTAGACATAGGGGAGGCTTTTGTCCCATTTCTGTGGATGCCTCGAGTTGTACATTCATAGAATGTGTACGATCATCATGTTGATGACCTCTATTTGGCCATCAATTTGAGGGTGTAAAGCCATGGATTTAGTGAGCTTGGTATCCATCATCGACTAGATACTTGACCAAAATGTAAATAGGAACCTATTGTCCTGATCTGAGGTAATGGACTATGGGATCCAAAAGTGTACCCATACTCGTTCAAAGAATTTCTTAGCAGTGACTTCTACTGTGATACTCTTGTAGTAGGCCACCAGAATGGCCATCTTAGAGAATCTATCAACGACCATGAAAATGCAGTCATTTCCACACTTAGTAGAAGGGAGCTCTGACATGTAATCCATGGAGATGGATTCCCAAGGTCGAATAAGAGTAGGAAGGGGATTATATAGGCCTTTATTCTTGATGATTGGTTTGGAAATGGCACAGGCAGTGCAAGATCTAGTGTACTTCCCAACATCTTGTCGAAGGTTTGGCATATAAAAATACTTTTGCAACATTGCCACTATTTTCTCTACTCCAAAGTGTCCAACCACCCGACTGTAGTGTGCCTCCAAAATCATCTTGCCATGATTTATTGAAGGAACATAGAGGTGTCCTCAGTGACATAATAGTGTATCTTGGAAGTGAAAATTAAGAACTTTCTTACCTTCCAAGAGCATCCGGTATGTATTGTTGCTAAATTTTTGGATCGCTCTTGTACAGATGTGGCCACCCCAAATTCTTGTTCCCATAAGAGTCGAGCACAATGTTCAGTGCCATGACTAGCAGTTGGTTGACGTAGTCTGAAACATTATTAGTGTTTCCCTTCTTGTACTTAATGTTCAAATGGAATTGTTGCAGGTATGTGGACCATTTCGGATGGCGATCATTCTGCAACTTCCCTTGTATCTGTATGAACTGCAAGGGTCAGTGGTCTATGTGGATGACCATTTCCTTCCCCATAATGTAATTCTTCAACTATCATCAAGCATGCACAATGGAATACATCTCTTTGTCATAGGTGGGATACTTTCAAACTGTGTCTGAAAGTGTCTCACTATTATATGCCACTAGATTCCCCTGCTAAGCAATAACTGCACCTATATCATAGACGAAGGGATATGTCTCAATCTCAAATGTTTTTACAAGTCTGGTAATGTGAGTACTAGTGCAGAGCAGAGGCCATATTTCAACTCAAAAAATGCCTTATGTTTGGATCCATACTAAAATAATTTTTCTTTCGCTCTACCCTTGGTGACTTGACTCAAAATTCAAGTGATATGAGAGAACCCCAACACAAACCTGTGGTATAAATTAGAAAGACCTAGAAAGATAAAAAAAATCCATTAGAGTGGTTGGGTGTGGCTGATGAGTGCCAATATTGTAGCAAGAAGCAACTCCTGGGCTACCAGCTTTACTTTATCAACCCGGGGTTCGTACAAACTTGGAGGTGACAATGTTGTATACACAAGTAAAAGTGATGGTTCTGCCTGTTGTCACTGTTCGCTGGTGAGAGACCACTGTGGTTTTCAAGCCAGCCTTCTGTGGAGTCAGAAGAAGCTTGATTTCTTGATGGAAGAAAGGTAAGTCTACTCTAAGAGAGAGTTACTCTACTGCAATAATGGAGAAGACCGAAATTCAATGCTAAACCACACCATTTCCTAATTAACTGCTAAGAAAGTATGCTTTGAAAAAATGCTAAATTAAGATGAACCAAATGCTACTATCTATGTATAGAAGTAAGAAGCATCAAATATCACTAATGTGCAAGTAAAGGGACCAAAATAAATCTATTTCTGTATTTTTGTCTTTTCATGCAAAATCAAGTATGCAAACTAATTTCTTCTGGTGATGTGGCAAGTGAATTAAGGATGTTGGAGGATTGATGGAAGGGTTAGGAGATGGTTGGATGGTGTAGGAGACCCTAGGGAAGCTTTTGGTGACATCCTAGAGGTTTTCCATTAATTTTTCCTCAAAATAGGACGTTTCAAGAAAGCATACAAGATGTACTAGAAACCTACAGGATTCCCAGTAAACCTACAGGATACAACTGAGAGCAAAATGGAAGGTGTTGGAGGTGACGGAAGGCTTAGGGATGGTGGTATATGGGTTGAATGAAGTGAGGAAATGTCTAGGATCACTTAGAAATCAACAACAAAGGTAGAGGATGGTTGGATTTTCTCAATGTGCTTGGAAGAATTTCTATGAAAAATGATGAAAACTAGTGAAGGCAATGGTGAAACAAGGAATGGTTCTGGTGGATGAAGTGGAAGGTGGTGGTTGGATATGAAGTCTTTGTCTACTCCTAGAGTAACTGCTCTGTGTTATCACTTAGAAGTCTTGCCTAGAAGTTATAAAAGGAAGGAATGAATTGAGGTAACCACAAACCTAATATTTTAGACTCAGGTTCTAGCCAACCTAAGTCCAGAGAGGGTTCTCTCTTTATAATTTAACTTTGTTTTGGTGGGATTTAGGCTAGTTCTTAGTGCTCATAAGGTTTTGATTTTGGTTGGGTGGTGGAATTCTAGGAACAAATGGACAAAGCAAGGCTTTCAAGCCATTGGGCTATGGAGTCAATCAAAGAATGGCTTAACTAGATTTGATCAATCACTAAAGGAAGAGTTCATAAGCCAAGCTAGCAAAGAAAAAGGAAAATATTCAGGTTCCAATGGATGAGGTAGTCCTAACTAGGGTGAAAGGGCAATGAAGAATCCTTAGACCGGGATCAAGATGAAGACCGGGAAGTGATCATGAGCAAAGGGAAACTAAGAATCCTTTACTATAGACCTACGGGGGAAACTACAAAAGTAAGGGAGAAATTAAGAATTCCCAGACTAAGATAGTTTAGTAGAAAACATTAAGAATGTAAATAGTCAAGACAGAGAGCATTAAAGCCAGTTCTAAAATATCATTCCTAGTTTAACATTCAGATTTCATAGAAACACATATGATTATTAATAAACATAAAGAGAAACAATAATACACATGAGAGAGACAATACTTATTTGATTTCCACTTTACACAAGAATCCTGTGAAATTTTTTCACTTTATTCCTTGATCCAGCAAGCCAATCCAGTCTTGATTACAATAGATCCTTAAATTTAGGAGAAAATGTTTATAGAAATGTCTTTGAATCCACCCTCAATACTTCAAAAGGTGAAGTATTTATTAAAAAATTATTCACAAAATATCCTAAAACAATATGAGAATTAATCTAGGAAATCAAAATATCTTCAAGCATGAAGATAGAGACATATGGAAAAATGCATCATGTTGTCCCTTTTATTGTGGTTGTACTGGTTTTTGCAGTTGAACTTAAGCATTATTAAGCTGGCTGATGTGTGTACACTATCATCTTTGTCTTTAACCTTTTACTGATACTCTTTACCTGTCACTCTTTGAGCCTGTTTTCCTGTTTTCATCTAGCTGCCATTTAGATTCACTGTGGTAACTTATAGTAAATCTGTCATTTTCTTCCACCATTCATCTTCAAGTAACTTTATCTTGAGCATCCTTCTATATATCTCATTTGCCTCAGTGTATTAGGAAAATATAGGCTTGGTGAAAAATATATGTTTAACCTCATGCTCTAGGAAGAATAGATTTTCTAAAATATCATATAATACTTTCCCTGTTGGCAATGCTTTAACTCCTAAAGTGCTTTCTTGTTCCTTGGACAATTTCTTCAATCTATCAACATTGTCCAATTGGATCATAAGTTTTTCATCAATTACCATGGGGTTGGGAAGGCCTTTATTCCTCAAAATTTGAAGTTTTTCCATGAATATGTCAATACCAACTTGCATGTTATGGCATTTTTTCTCTAGGTTAGGAAAAAAGTTTCTTTTAGAAAGAACCTTCTTGATTTTAGTGATGGCTTTAGTTTTGTCATCCACACCAAGATCACTTAGTTCCTCCCTATTCTTACTGTTCAAGAATTTGATGAGTTGATTAGCCTCTTTAGGCCAGGTCTCCCAAGTCTTCCTTGATCTTTTGTATTGCTTCGGTGGCCACTTTCACTAATTTTGTTTGCTCAAATATTACTTGAATTGATGGCCAAATATCATTGATAGAGTCAATGATATTGGCTCGGAGCATTTCCTTAGTTTGTCCTAGTGGTTTTTGAAATGTTAGATCCTTCTATAGGAACTTAACCTTCTCACCCATCCTTAGGGCTTTCTGTGCTTCTTCTTTCTTCTGTATTTGGGCAAGTTTACAGTCAGTTTCTAGGCTTTATATTTTCTCCTTAAGCTTTTTTAACCTTGAATCCTAGATGGACATTTCCTCCATGGCTTTCACTAACTCTGCTGTCTTTTATGTTGATGTACCTACAGTTGTAGATTTGGTTGTGATTGGGAGTGATGTAGCAGGTGGAGCTATTGGTGCTAAAGAGGTTGCCAATGTTGAGGGAACTACAATAGAGACTATCGGAATAATAGTATGTGGAGTGGTGGCAAACTCACTTTGTTTAGACTGAATCAATGTGTCCAACTCTTTCGCAATTTCTTTCAGCTAATCGTTTATCTTAAGGACCAAGTCCATAAGCTCTTCTTCTTCCTTCTGAGTTTCTAAGACTTTTTTTGTTTGTGGATGATGAAGATGTGGAATTTTGAGCTACTTTTTCAAAGCAGCTATGTCATCATTCTTCTTTTTAATTAACCTTTTTGTAGCCTTAACATCTTTGGGATCATGCCCCAACTCTATGATTAAGTCCTCCAATGACTTGATTCTGGTATCCTTGGCCTATGAGGAGGTCTTTTCTAGTTGAAATTGTGCTGATATATTATTCAGCAAATTCTGTAACTGGTGGGTTGCAATGGCTTTGATTGTCAACGTGGAATATACCATATCTCTTGTTTGTTTATGAAATTCAATCTGGTCAATAGGATGTATGTCCTTTTCCAACACTTCAAAATCTGTCTTCTGGTAGTCAGCTACTAATCTGGGCTGTTGAGTGGTGGGCTTCAGAAAAGTCATCTGCATTTTTCCTTCTTTCACATTAAAGGCTGACATAAGACTTGTTTGGTTGGTGGGAGCTATTTTGAGGTACTGTGCATAGCTTTGGGATTTTAACCTATCATTCCCGGCCTTTATTTCCTTATACTTTTCTACGATATCCTAGTCTTGGTCAGCTGGAATATTTAATGAGGACACTTCCACACTTTGCTGTCTTTCCACATCTGAGTAGGTGTTGTGGAAGGTTCTTGTGTTCCTCCAAAGGGAGTAGCATGCCTGCTCCCTTCTCTTTCTGTACTTGTGGCTCTAGCTATTTCTTCTGTGAATTATTGCTTGGAGAAAGGATTTAACCTTTCCTTTTGACATATGTTTGTGAAATGGCACTACCTGAAGGAGTGGCCTCCTCCCTGTCTCTTTTCAAGTTTATCTCCTCATTGAGAGGAGTCTGTAAGGTAAGGGGGGCACTCATAATGGGCTTTGGCAGTCTTGTCTGAGTCAGTTCTTCTGATAAATCTGGTTGTTCTGACTCTTCTTGCACCTGGGGTCTTTCTTCTGCTTGTTGTTCACTGTGTGCCTGTGATTCCCTTTGGGCTTGGGATTTTCCTGGTACCTGTGTCAAAGAACCTTCATCAAGCCTACTATCTAGATCAATTAATGCATTTTCAACAACAACTTTAGTGCTATGTTTGTCTACTAGAGTATTCTCCACCCATTCCAACTGATTTGCTTATTTTTCTATCTCAGAGATTCTGTGGTGGATATAGGGAGACAAATTGTTTTTGTATCTTCAATTGCAGATGAAATCAAAGGGGTCATATCTCCATATGAAGCTTTCTTTCAGTTTGAGCCTTTGAAGGATTTCTTCTGTTTCTCTTCCAGCTTCTCGACTATTTCACACAAAGGGGCCTAGTTGATCTTTGATTCTGAGTTGAGCCTTCTTTTTGGCTTTCACAAAATGTACCTCATCTAAGTTGATTATATGTATGTAGTACTCCAGATCAAATAAACTCATTGGGAGGTATCTGGGTAACTTGTATGGTGCTAACTCACAGCCATAGATCCTAATTTCAGTGTGATTTTGGTACAAGTACCAATCTCCCACTTTGTGTTGTTTAGAAAGTTGTAGGATCCTCCTGATATCTGAACTGATTCTTAGAGGAGGACTTCCTAGCAACATGGTCACTACAGGATGTACAAAAAGATCTATGAAGTCTGTGTATGGATATGGTGATTCAAATTTGTGGATTAGAGGAGTCCAGAAGACTACTGACCTAGGGTTGCCTTTGGTATCAAGTTTTTGAAGAGTAAATGGGAATTTATCAGCTTGATAATATAAGAAAAGGTGGTATAGAACTGAGGAATACTTGAATACTCTTTCATTGTTCATTCTTAAGAATTGATCATGCATTTTTTCTACTACGAATTTGGCATAATCATATATGATGGCAGCGGGTTGTCCTGGAGTGAAGATGGACATGAAGGCTAGAATGATTTCATTAATGTACTCACTGGTAGTATAGCCTAATACACTAGATATCATTGACATAATGTCCTAGCCAAGTTTAGAAAACATGGTCGACATGTATGGGGGAGGATCCTTTGGAATACGTTTCTCTTCCACAATAAATGTTTGGAATATTTTAGCAAGTCTGGCAAGGGTAATCTTGGGGAATTTGTCTAGCAAGTCTCCAATGGAAATGGGGGTTAGATTTTTCCCTAGTTGCAACTACAACATTTCATTGATGGATTGAATAGTGATAGTAAAAAGTATAGTATGGTCAAGGGACATCACTGCTCTTTGGCTGGGACTGTAGTTTGTATAGCAATAGTGAACAATTTCGGGAAAGATATGTACTCGAGGGAATTGGTACTTGGGTAAATTAGACTCCCAAAGACCTATTTTGTCTTTATGGTTTAGGTATTGGTCTCTGTACTAGTAGCATAATTTCAGTGGGGATTCATGGACAGAGGTGTCCTTGATTTGGAAGTCTTTGTCCGCCAAAGGGAGATGGTCTAAATCTAGATGGGGAGTTGAAACTGGTTGGACATCCATAGCAACTGGAGTAGCCATTCTTAGTTCTTGTGGATTTAAGAATGGGAAAAAGGGTTTTCAGTCAAATTGGGGCAATTTGGTTCAAATACAGAGTAGTTTTGGGTTGTTGTGGAGTTCTTTTACTTAATTACTTAATAATTTCAAGCAATTGAGTAACATGTTTAGGGATGAGACAGGGTTTCTCGGTGTATTTGGATAAATAACTGGAATTTTTGGCTCTGAATGGTCGATAGGTGATTGTGCACGATTGCAGGAGATCTATTTGAACTGGAGGGTCGACTGGAAGTTCAGTGGCTTCTTCAAGTTGGCAGTTGGATGGAGGTTGGAAGTTGAACATAGTTTGTCGCATGCATGGAGGTATAGCACTTTTCATGATAAAATTAAAAATAATGAGTTTTTTTAGATGTATTCCCAAAGTCAACCATTGGCGGGCACATGGGGAAAAGGTACGTTTGGCTTTTAGCAGGAGGCGGTAAGCGGGTTTGATCACACTTATTTTGTGGCTGGAGCGATTTCACGGGGAGGTTGCCCGATCCCACTCAGTAGGTGCCACGTAGCATCAGGGCCCAAAATAAAACAACCCATATCATGCGAGTAAAGGTTGGGTGTTGGAGGTTATCAGATATGTATGCCCACAGTTGGATTAATGGGGAACCGATCGCACGATGATCAGGGTGGGGAGTTTGTACGAAGTGTAACGGATGGGCCCGACCCATGATTTAAGAACGGAGGGTTAGATTAAATGAATAGATTATGGTGGGGTTAGGGCATCGGGGGCATTTTTCATTGGAAGAGGGTTAGATTATTAATTAACCACATATTGATTGATTAATTCTTTTAGTCGGGTTGGTTTATTATAAAGTTTATGTTTCAAACTTTCGAGGACGGAGTATTAATATAAGGTTTTACTTTATAGCTATACGGGGAAAGGGTTTTATTTCTTTTTTCGGGATTTAATACACATAAAGTTAAAAGTTAATAATGAAAATGAAAAAGCACTGAAGTGTAATGTATTTCGTTCATTTGCCATTGTCATAAACACATTATACTTAGGCTTAAAGTATTTTTGGGTTTTTTGAGAAAAGGGGTATTTTTCATGGGGGCAATCACTTTTCCTAAGATAATAAGGTTTTATCCTTAGAAAAAAGGGTTTATTAGGGGAAAATTACTTTTCCTTAGGAAAATGATTTTTTTTTTTAGGAAAAGGGATTTTTTTGGGAATATGAGTGAATTGAAGGGGGTGAATGTTTATGAGGGGTTTTTTAGTACTTAGGACCTGTAAATCATTGAGCCGAGGGTTCGATCCCTCTAGAAGTCAGAGAAATGCTCTGAGCCCCTTTGACTTAAGATTTTGGGTACTTAAGACTTTTTATTGGAAATTAGTTAAGTGAAAGGTGTAATGAGTGAGGGAAGTTAATCAATTTGACTTTGTGGACTTGATGCATGTCCAATTTTCATCCATACTTAGAACTTTGATGATGAAGGTGATCAATATGCTTTTATCTAACAATCATCACAATTCTGCAACCTTTCTTCTACTTACCCACCTACTCATCCTACCATTTTTACTTCTCTTTATTAGGGTGCACTTAAGTTGGAAAACCCTTATCAAAACATTTTCTTTTCTTTTACAATATTAATCTAACTAAGTCTAACCTTATTACATCCAAGGGCTCAGATTAAATAGTTGAGCTCCTTTTATTCACTCTACCTAATCTAATTATCTGCCAAGATTACACTGTTTGGTCAGATTTTATTCTCTCTCTCTATAAGCATAAAATTGAAAGCATGAAATAATCAAGTTTAAACATTTTGACTATCATGGATTGTGGCAAAGGTAACAAGCTGCACACAATGATTTATTCTACATCAAAAGTAACTATGGGTGGCATTTTGACTTGCACACTTTCATGGTCTTTTCTTTTCTTTGGGTTCATTTTTTCGCCTTTTTTTACCTTTATTATTCTTTTTGTCCTTTGATTTTTCTTTTAGGACATACCCTCTTTACATTTTTTAATTTTTTGATTATGGAAAACATTTGCAGAAAGGAAAAGATATGTACATATTATAGGTTTAATCTTAGCCAATCAAAAATTATGACTCCTATTGGTATAGGAAACTAACAGTGGCTCCACTTGGCAATGGAATTTCTTGGTGAAATGTCAAGAACTTGTAGACCAATGGCCTTTTGAATTACTGCGATCTTACTTTGCAACTTTTTACTTTTCATTTTTCTGCATTATTGCTATTTATGACAGTGAAACTTTTGAAGCTTAGGGTCTTATCTTCAGCCTTCAACTCCAAAAATTATCATCCAATCAATACTAAACTTTTGAAAAATAGAATATGTACAAGTGATTAGTGAAATCAGTAACTAGGATCTATGTAGTGTTTAAGCATTTGACCATTAACTGGTCCTCCTTATACTTTTGTGCCATCTAATTCTTTGAGGAAAAAGGCATTATTGCCTCTAAAATCATAAATGATATAAGGGCCTTTCCATGGGAAGTCAAACTTCCCATGTTTGCCTTTATCCTCCCTTCTTGAGTCCCATTTCAAAACTTTATCTCCTAGGTAAAAATCTTCTACCATGGTCCTTTTGTCAAAATCTTTCTTGATCCTTTCTTGCACAACTTGGGATCTGATATACACTACTTCCCTGCTCTGCTATAAGTGAATTGTCTGATTGATTCTACTTTGAATATCATTTGGCTCAACTTGTACTTCTTGGAGTAATTTCATCACTAGTGTTCCCAAGGAAGATGGGAGAACAACCTCCATTCCATAAACTAATTCATAAGGGCTGGTGCCAATGGATTTATTTGTGGTTAGCCTATCTGTGCACAAGGAATTTACTAGCTTCTTGTTCCAGGTTTTCTTGTTATCCTCCAACAATTTTTCGATGATATTCACTAAGCTCTTATTGGAAGACTCTGCTAGTCCATTTCCTTGGGGATAGTAGGCTATGGAGTGACCTAGGGTTATATGATACTTATTAGATAAATCAATCATACTCTTGGATTTGAAAGTCGCTGCATTGTCAGTGATTATTTTGGTGGTGATCAGGGGCTCATGTCCCAAGTGTCGAAAAATGCTCAAAAATGAAAGTGCTTAGAACTGGTTCGAACCTAAACAACCGGATAAATCTCGTCCTCCTGATTTTGGCACTGTGAATGGTTCGAAAAATGATCTCTGTATGTATAATTTATGTCGATTTGACAATTGCCCAATAACCCTTAATTTTTTATTTAAAAAAATAAATTAAAATAGAATATTCCAGAGAATATTGCTTAGAATATTCCATCTAGGAAACCAATGAGAGGGTGCCACGTGGCAAGCCCGGAGGCCGCCATGTGTCCTCAAGGTGGACAAAGGTTTGGGCATATTAAAATTTGGGGCGGATTTGTGGGTCGAACCCACAACCTCACATATATGAATGCAATGGCTTAGCACTACACCAGCGGGCAGAACTTGTTATAGTTTCTGGTAAAATTTTATTTGAATTTTCAAATGGCTTATGGCGGGCCCAAAAGGGGGCCAGCCCCCTCTCCACAAGACTGGGGCCTGGAACCATGGTCTAACCCCCACCACGGACATTAAATGTTAACGGTCCTCCAAACTATCACATGCTACCAACCCACCAGCAGTCACGGCTAACGGGCAGTTAATCCAACAGATAGCCTGCAATCCGAGGCACCTGAACCGCGACATGTGACCAACACTAATTAGAAATGACAGTTCGATTGGCGGTTTCAGCTTAAACTGGTGGGATTTTTGGCGGTGGCACCAAAATTGGTAGTCTAGCCATTTTGGCGGACTTAATTTTCTGTTAAGTTTGGTTAACTGGAGTCAATTCAGGGCCAAATAGGCAGTGGAGTAAATGAGCCATAACATTGGCTAGGAAAGGCCTTTTGAGACGATTTTTATTTTTATTTTGACTAATCAGATGATTCTAAAGCCATTGGCATAGGTTAGAGAGAAATTAGAGGTTTTTTGTAGGTGTTTTTGCTTCGTGGAAGTTCTAGGAGCCATTAGGGCCCAACATTGTGAGAGTTGTATTGGGTTGCAAGTACCCATTGGATGAGAAATTATAGTCATTCCTGACTGATTTGAGCATTATGAATCCATTTTTACAGTTCATTTCACCTGTTAAGGCTTGTATTGAGTTGTATAATCATTTTGAGCTTTTAATCAAATCAAAGACATGCCCATTTGGGAGCCTTGGACCCAACAGATGTAGCCCAGGAGGGGTGAACTACTTCATCATATGCTATTGCATTTGTGGTTGAGTTTTATTTTAGAACAAATTTGTTTTAGTATGTTAAACAGATAAATGAATTAATCCTACTACACATAAAAGGGTTATAAACTACATCAAAACTCATTTTTTTTAACTGCAAGACATGTACATCATTTGCACAAGTATATTTACTGAATTGAATACCTTGCTAAGCATTTTCAAGTAGTTTCAAATTCAGATAAAGTTGGTACCAGAGCTGAGTTGTTTCTTTGTATTAAAAGCAGTCAAATAAATTATAGACAGAGCCTGAAATGAGATAGGAAGCCTTCAAAATGCTCTTGTTATACAATTTCAAAGTAGATAAACGTTCTTTTAGTCAATCTCTGGTTTAATTTATCTTTTGATTATTTTTGTGCAAGTATATTTGACTGTTTTGCAATTTTGATGCTTACCAGGAAGAAACTTCAAAGAGGGGAAGGACAATTGACTAGAGAACGAGAGAATCCTCAGTCAAGGAGGGCCAGGGTGCCATTATCTCCACCTTCAGATTCACCCTCAAGAACCTCAACAGAAGCTTCAAGAATGTCTGAAAGGTAAGGAGAAGTTCCTATAGACATGGATCCAAAAGAAGAAGAAAGAGTCTTCAGAAAAGCTTTCTTGGACTTGACTAAAATGGTGAGGACATTGTACCAGGAAGGAAATGATAGACTAGAGGAAGAAGGTTCTAAACATCCAAATGAAGGAGAGGGCTCTTCAGGAGGTAAGAAGGATGATGATCATTCAAAGAAAGGACATGGAGGAAATGGTGATCCACCACCCCCATCATCACCTTCTTCCTCTTCATCCTCATTTTCTACTTCGGTAAATAAACCTCATAAGCATAAATCCTCTGGAAAAAGTCCCTTTTTGAAGCTTGATGTAAAATTAGAATTACCTATGTTTAATGGTGAAGTGAATGTAGAAAATCTTGACAACTCGATTAGGCAGTTGGAAGTTTACTTGAGGACCCAGAATATGCATGATGATGCCGCAAAGATTCAGTTGGCTTCTTTGAGAATGGATGGAGAAGCATTGGTTTGGTGGGAGCCCAAGGCCAAACAGGAAATCAAGAAATTTGGTAAGGTTACCTTAACATGGGCTGAATTTCTTTTAGCCATTAAGAAACAATTTTATCCTCTTGTTCACATGCAAAAAGCCATCATAAACTGGCAAAATTGCAGACAACTTAAGGGTCAAAATGTCCAAGACTACACCCAAGAATTCAAGAGGAGAGCACTCTTGTTAGGGGTAGATTTATAGGCCCAAGAAAACTTGCTGAAATACATAGGTGGCTTGCATAGCTACCTTAGATATACCATTATGATGTTTAATCCTACTAGCCTGGACAAAGTTTGTGTTCAAGCTACCCATTTAGAGGCTAGGGGGAGAACACATTTGAAGAGGGTAGAAACAAGCCCCCCAAGGGGAAAAACAAAGAGAAAACCTCCAAGGGAAAGGACAAAAGGAATGCATATATCAAATAGGAGAGTGAGAAAGTGATCTATAAACACTATTCTAAAGCAGGCCATGAAGAGAAAAACTATTGGAAACTGCATCCTGAAAAGAGAAACCAATTTAACAAAACCAAAGTGAAACAGAAAATTGCAGCTACTACATCTACACCACAAGATTTAGGGGATGATTCAGGTGATGAAACCAAAATTGCAGCTACGGGTTTGAAAAACTTGAAGGGAAAAGAAATTGAAACTCAAGCCAACACTAGTACCTCAAACTATCATGTACAAGCTCCTAATGAGGAAGAAAGAATTGAATTGTTTCATGTGAGGGTAGCTTCAAAACATACTAACATTGACACACTTTTTGATAGTGGGTCACAAGCAAACCTTATATCAGAAGACTTGGTTAAGTAGCTCAAACTTGATACCATTCCACATCCAAAGCCATATCCACTTGGATGGATATGCGAGGATGAAAATTTACAAGTCTCAAGGAAGTGCATATTGCACTTTCAATTACTGCACATTTTATTGACACAACTGAACTTGATGTAGTGTCATTTGATATAGCAGGAATTGTTTTGGGAAGTCCTTACTTATGACAGGGAAGCTATCATATATTGCCATGAAAACAAATATCATCTTTTCAAAGATGGCAAGGAGTACATTGTCAGAGCACATTGCAAGAAGACAAATGTAGCGATGGTGAATGCAGGATAGGTAAAAAGGCTAGTCAATTCAAGTAAGAATTTTGTTCTTCTTATGATCAATCCTAAGGTTTATGTGAATGATGAGTCATTTGACAATTTTGATCCCAAACTTAAACTAGATTTATATGATGTAGTTGATGCACATCATGAGATGTTTCAGGAACCAACAGGTTTGCCTCCTAAGAGGGAGATTCACCATGAAATCCATTTGCATCCAGATTGTCCTCTTTGAAACATAGGCATGTACCACATGCCTATCATGGAGAATGTTGAAATTAAAAAGAAAATCAAGGACTTGTTGGACAAGGGTTTTATAAGGTCAAGTACTTCGCCATGTGGGTCACCTATTATATTGATTCCAAAGAAAGCTGGCACTTGGCACATGTGTGTAGATTTCAGGGCCTTGAATAAGATAATGGTAAAGAACCATTACCCACTCCCAAGGATAGATGATTTGCTAGACCAGCTTAAAGATTCTCGATATTTCTCTAAGTTAGACTTGCGCAGTGGATATCATCAAGTAAGAATTGAAGAAAGTAACATTTCGAAGATAGCCTTTAAAACCAAATAAGGACTCTTTGAGTGGCTTGTGATGCCATTTGGTTTATGCAATGCACCTGCAAATTTCATGCGGGTAATGGATGATGTCTTGCGTCCTTTCCATGATGATTTCATTATTGTCTACCTAGATGACATCCTAATTTTCAGCAAGTCTAGAGAAGATCATGTCATTCATGTTAGGAAAGTACTTGATGTTTTGAAGAAGAATCAGTTATTTCTTAAAATGTCAAAGTGTGAATTTGGAAAGACTTCTTTGGTTTATTTAGGACACATAGTAGGAGGAGGTGCTTTGAGAATTGATCCTGCTAAACTTGAGGCTAGAATGAATTGGCCTACTCCCAAATCCATTATAGAGGTAAGAATTTTTTTGGGTGCAGCTCAATATTGGAGGAAGTTCATCTCTAACTTTTCTTCTATAGAAGTTCCTATGCATGTAGTGACAAGTGTGAAGCGTGCTTTCTAATGGGGAGGCAAGCAGTAGAAAGATTTCAAATCTTTGAAAGACAAGATTAGTTCAACTCTATTCCATGCATTACCGGACTTGAGACATCCATTTGAGATTCAAACCGATGCTAGTGATTATGCCATGGGTGTAGTTCTTCTACAGCATGGTAAGCCTATTGCATTTCATTCTAAGACTTTTAATCGTGTTGTTGTAAACTATCCTACATATGATAAAGAGTTGTATGCATTGGTACAAAGAATCAAAAAGTGGAAACACTATTTGATGGGCAAAGAAACTGTTATACATACCGAACACCAGCCCTTACAGTACTTGCAATCACAAAACAAGTTACAACAGTCACGACACTTCAAATGGATGGGCTTCTTGCGACAGTTCTAGTTGGTAATAAGGTACAAGAAAGGTGTTTTGAATAGAGTTGTTGATATGCTTTCAAGGCCTATTATTGGTGTTGTTACTTTACTTAATAATGATTCTATTGTACATGAGAGTTACATAGAACAGTATGCATCTGATGATGATTTTAAGGATGTGTATACTAACTTGAGTAAAGGGAATCATGTTGAGGAGAATGATTATGACTTGCATAACAATTTGCTGTTTCATTTGGGCAAGTTGTGTATACCAATGAGGAGATAATAAGTGTCATAAGAGAAGCTCATTGTTCTCTTATTGTTGGACATTTCGGTGTAAGCAAAATAGTTACACATCTACAGAGGTATTGTTATTGGCCTTGCATGGTAGATTCTGTTTCAAGGTTCATTAGAGGATGTTCATTATGTGCTACAAGAAAGCCTCGTAATAGGAAGCTTGGATTATATACACCTTTGTCGATACCTTATAGACCATGGGAGAGTGTTTCTATGGATTTTGTAGGAGGTTTACCAAAGTCTAGAAAGCAACATGATTATCTTTTTGTAGTAGTTGGTCATTTCAGCAAAATGTGTATACTTATGCCATGTAAGAAAACTACAACTGATGAACAAACTGCTGAATTATTTTTTCAACATGTATGGGTTCATTATGGCTTGCCAACTTCCATTGCTATGACAGGGATTCTAGATTTGTTGGAAATTTTTGGTCCAACCTATGAAATATGATGGACACCAAGTTGAAGAAGAGTACTGCTTTCCATCCGCAAACAGATGGCCAAACAAAAGTAGTGAACAGAAGCATTGTGTACCTCTTGAGAGGTTATTGCAGCAAGCATCCCAAGCTTTGGGATGAACATTTGCACTACATACAGCATGCTGACAACCGTGCCAAGCACTCTTCCACAAACACCTCACCGTTTGAAGCTTGTTTTGGTTACATGCCAAAGTCACCTCTTGATTTCATTCTTGAGAAGGATGTTGCCATTTGGGGACATAGTGACAATGACAAAGCTCGTTTTTTCATTGAAGTAATTCAGCTAATACATCAACAAATTCAAGAACAAATTGAAAAAAGTCAAGGCAAGTACAAGGAGAGACACGACAAGCATAGAGTCGATCACAAGTTTCAAGAAGGGGATGAGGTATGGTTGTACATTAGTAAGGAAGGAATGCAAGGAGAAGGTAAAAAGCTGAAGCCTATTCATTATGGTCCATTCAAAATCTTTAAACAAGTTGGAAATAATGCTTTTCAACTAGATTTGCCTTCATCTATGCAAATTTATTCTATTGTCAATGTGGAGAATTTACGTTTGTATGAAACTCCTTTGATTTCTGATCATGAAAGTGATATTCAGCTGCCATCTATAGATGATTTCTCACTAGAATTTTTGGATAAGCTAAAAGAAGATGCTACCACTGACAGAAGGACACGCACTTTAAGGAGGGGAAATGTTGATTATGTTCGAGTTGGTCTCAAAGGCAGCAAACCGGACAAGGCAAAGAGGATGGAGGTGGACAGAGTGAGGGAGCTATACCCTCACCTTTTTAATAGGTAAATGAAGGCTTTTGGGGTCCAAAATATTTGCAATGGGGAGGCGTGATTAGGGGCTCATGTCCCAAGTGTCGAAAAATGCCCAAAAATGAAAGTGATCAAATCTACTTTGAACCTAAATGAATGGATAGATCTCGTCCTCTTGATTTTGGCGTTGTGAACAGTTTGAAAAATGGTCTCCATATGCAGAAGTTATGTCAATTTGAAAATCGCCCAATAACCCTTAATTTTTTATTTAAAAAAAATTAAAATAGAATATTTCAGAGAATATTCCTTAGAATATTCTAAGGAATATTCTTCAAAATATTCCCAAAATTTTCTTGGAATATTCCATCTGGGAAACCAATGAGAGGGTGCCACGTGGCAAGCCTGAAGGCTGCCACATGGCCCCAAGGTGGACGAAGGTTTGGGCATATTAAAATTTTGGGTGGATCTATGGGACGAAACCACAACCTCACATATACGAATGCAATGGCTTACCACTAGACCAGCAGGTAGAACTTGTCATGGTTTCTGGCAAAACTTTATTTGAATTTTCAAATGGCTTATGGCGGGCCCAAAAGGGAGCCAGTGCTTGGGCCAGCCCCCTCTCCATAAGACTGAGGCTCGGAACCATGGTCTAACCCCCACCATGTAGATTAAATTTTAACATTCCTCTGAACTATCACATGCTACCAACCCGCCGACAGTCATGGCTAATGGGTTGTTAATCCAACAGATTGCCCGTAATCTAAGGCACCCGAACCACGACATGTGACCAGCACTAATTAGAATTGACAGTTCAAACGGTGGTTACGGCTTAAACTGGTGGGGTTTTTTGCGGTGGTGCCAAAATGGGTGGTCCAGCCATTTTGGCAGAGTTAACTGTTAGCTAAGTTTACTTAACTGGAGTCAATTAAGGGCCAAACAGGTAGTGGAGTAACTAAGCCATAACTTTGGCTAGGAAAGGCCTTTTGAGAGAATTTTTTTTTTTGATTTTGACTAATCAGATGATTCTGAAGCCATTAGAATAGGTTAGAGAGCAACCAGAGGTGGTTTGCAGGTGCTTTTACTCCGTGGAAGTTCTAGGAGCCACTAGGGCCCATCATTGTGAGAGCTGTATTGGGTTGCAGGTACCCATTAGATGAGAACCAGTAGTCATTTCTGACTAATTTGAGCATTATGAATCCATTTTTATAGTCTATATTGCCCGTTAAGGCTTGTATTCAGCTGTACAATAATTTTGAGCTTTTAATCAAATCAAGGACATGCTCATTTCAGAGCCTTGGACCTAGCAGATGTAGCCCAGGAGGGGTGAACTGCTTCATCATATGCTATTGCATTAGTGGTTGAGTTTTATTTCAGAACAAGTCTATTTTATTATGTTAAACAGATAAATGAATTAATCCTACTACACATAAAAGGGTTATAAACTGCATCAAAACTCAGTTGCTTTTAGTTGCAAGACACGTACATCATTTTCACAAGTATATTTACTGAATTGAATACCTTGTTAAGCATTTTTAAGTAGTTTCAAATTCAGATCAGGTGGAGCATCTGAATCTGGACAGAATGTTGGCCTTAAGGAAGCTTATTATGATAGTATCAGTGGCCTGTCTTGAGGGTATGGCTTCTATCCACTTTGTGAAATAATCTATAGCAGTTAAGATCCATCTATGTTGGGTAGAGGAAGGTGGATGGATCTCACCACTGAAGTCAAGACCCCAATGTTGAAATGGTGCTTCAGCAGATATTGGCTTCAAGGGTAATGATAAAAGTTTTTTCTTTCCTTCAAAAATTTGACATTTATGACCCGAGGTTACAAATTTCTTTACATCAAAAAGTAGAGAGGGCTAATAAAAATCAACTCTTAGAATCTTGTCAGCTATCGTTTTCTAGTAAAGATGTCCCCCACTATCACTTGCATGAAACTCCTATAATATTTTATCAAATTCTTCTTTTAATAAACAATTAAGAAGGATGTCTTCGTGATTTTTCCAAAATAAAGCATTGTCAAATATGCAAAAATTCAATGATTTCATTTTTAAGAACCTACATTTAGTCCTGGATAATTCAGGAGGAGCTTGTAAATTTTGTAGAAAACATATAATTTTAGCATACCATGGTGAGTCAGTAAAGGCCTGGCTGAGTGGTGGAGTCACCATCTCCTCTTCATTATCCAATTTTGCAATAAAATTTATGTATAAGGCCCGACAGTTCGATTCAGCCACGAGCTTGGCTAAACCTTGGCCTTTGATCAATTTTGTAAGTTTAATTTCTAAGTCATATTCTAATATAGTAGCTATGTATTTCCCTCTCTTCCCATCTGGACCATCCTGTGTTAGGATGTCTTTGACTACAACATTGGGAACATAAGCTATTACATGAGAATATAGGATGTAAACTTTGAAATCTTTGATGGCTTTGACTAGAGAAAAAGCTTTCTTTTCCATTATATTGTACTTTAAAGGTGCATCCCTCAGGGATTTGGTAAACAAGGCAATGGGTTGTTCAAAACCCTGATCATTTTTTTACAGTAGGACTGCAACAATTGTGTGTTTTGAGGCGAAAGAAAATATAATGAAATCCCTATCAAACATTGGACTGATTAGAACTAGTTTTTGTGTCAAGACTAGCTTAATATCTTCAAAATACCTCTGAGACTCAAGTGTTCATTTAATAGTCAAATATTTCTTCAACATGTTATTTAATAATCTAATTAGTTCTGCTAATTTAGAAATAAATCTTCTAAGAAAGTTTATTTTACCTAAAAAGGCTTATAGTTCTCTGATGCTCCTAGGATGTGGTATCTGTAAGATGGCTTCAATTCTTGTAGGATCTATTCGGATACCATATTTAGAGATTATGTGGCCTAACAGTTTTCCCTCTTCCAACCCAAATAAATATTTTTTAGGATTCAAAGAAATTCCATACTTCCTACACTTGGTGAAGACCTGCCTTAGATGATCTAGGTGTTGTTCATCAGATTTAGAGAATACTGTGATATCATCTAAGTATATTACAAGGAAATCATGGATTTCCTTAGCAAAATTTATATCCATAGCTCTTCGAAAGGTGGCCCCTGCATTCTTTAACCCAAAAGGCATATTCACATACATGAAAGTGCCCCAACGAGTAGTGAATGCAGTTTTTGCTTGATCGTCTAGGTGGACTAAAATCTGGTTATAACTAGAAAACCCATCTAACAATGAGATTTTGGCTGAGCCTAACACCCTCTGTAATATGTGATCCATTTTGGGAAGAGGGTAGTTATCCTTGAGTGAAACTTTATTGAGATTCCTAAGGTCAACACGCAGTCTAATTTCACCAGTTTTCTTTCTTGTGGGTACAAAATTAGAAACCCAATCAGAGAATCTAATTGGTGCTATGATCTTGGCTTCATACATTCTTTTGATTTCCTTTTAAATAGAAGGCAATAGAATAGGATTAATCCTTCTAAGCTTCTGCCTAAAAGGTTTCTGGTTTTCTTTTAAGGGGATGGTGTGTTGTATTATGCTGGTGTCATAGGACTTAAGGTCCTCATAACTCCAAGCAAAAAAATCTTGGAATTCCTTTAGCAGTTCCATGTATTTCACCTTTTCATTAGGAGGTAAAGACTTTGAAAGTTTTATCAATTTAGGATCTTCCTCAGAGCCTATGTCTGATTTTAAGGGTTCCATTTTTGTCTTTCTAGGGACATTGTTGGAATCAAAAAAATCCTCCAAAGGAGTTAATCCTTTAGGCAAAAAATTTGTCTTTGAGATTGATGATTTCAAAGTCTTCGCCAATTATCTCATCAATTTCAATTTTCTTTAGGTTTTGAATATCTAATTTTGTAAACATTGTGGGATGGAATCTATCTATCTCTTCATCTTCTAACCTATTAATTTCTATTTTATCCGTAAAATCAAGATCTAATGTCATGTTAGTATCTATGTTGCTATTTACAAATTCTTCATCTAAAGTTAGAAAATTGTTTATTTGTTGGTCATTAGTGAATACTTGCTAGTTTTTCAAGTTGTCATGGATAGCAGGTCTGTGCCTAACCTTAGTAGTGTACTGATGTTTAGGTTGAAATGGTAACTTACAAGTGTTGGCAAACATAGCTAAACTATGAGCTTGCATATTGTGTTTTCTTGGGATGACTGCAAGCTTATTTTCTAAAAATGTATTTAATATTTCTACAATTGTTCCTCTATAAAAACCTAACCTAGGATCTCTAGTCATATAAACGGCATTGATTTGTTTTATAACCAACTTAGAATCTCCCATAATAGAGACTCTTATGGCTCCTAACCTTTTAACCAATTTGAGGCCTAAAATAAGTGCTTCGTACTCAGCCATGTTGTTAGTGCATTTGAAGTTTAACCTGTAGGCATGACCCTCTAAGTGATCATTCTCTAAATTGTAAATCCACACTCCTGCTCCTACACCTAGTTTGTTCACTGACCCATCAAATTCAAGATGCCATAGTATTTCATGTTCATAATTCTTACTGTCTGGGGGAACAAAATCTTCTTTGACTAAGGTATCTTGATCATCTTTTTATCTGAAAGCTCTTGAATTTGGACAATTTGATTTTCTGCTACAACTGTTATTTCTTTTGGTTCTGAAGTAATGTTGTTTGAAGTGTTTTCGTGGTTTGTTTCAGCATTATACATAATGAAAAAATCGATGTCAGAATGCATAGAATATATAGGAATGTTTTGAGGCCTCTCCTGGCTACTCACTACATATTTCATCAAGGTCTCTCTGTACAGTTTTTTAGGATGTCCAAAGACTGAAATTGTAGCATATGACATGTCAAGTTGTAGAGATCCTTGGAGTCCCCCCCCCCCGTGATCTAGACAATAGCATGACATATTTAGTCGTATATCAACAACAACTATGTCCATAAGAATGGTCTTAGTAGGGTATTGTACTAGGAAAACACACAGGTCCTTTATTAGTCCTAGGCACTTAACTTGACTTGAATCAAATGAAAACAGGTTCTTGTAAGCCCTAGTTATATCCAAGTTCAATTTCTCCATAACAGATTTAGGCATTAGATTGTGTGAAGCCCCAGAGTCTAGCATAGCATTGCGTAGGATTTTATCGTAAATGTTAAGGCTAATGTAAAAGCGTGGTATCCCTCCTTCTACTGGTTTTCCATTAACATCAAGACCAAAAATAAGGTCAGGCTGATCATCAAATAGGTTAACAGAGTCTTCATTCTCAACGAAGTTTAAGGATTTTCTTATTTGAGATTTGTAAGTTTCATGTTTAATCAGCTCCGTTAAGGGAACTGAGATTTTCAATTTGGCCACCTCTACCCCAAATTGAAAGGCAAAGGCAAAGGGGATTTCTCTGTTTGAATTTTTGGAATTTTAACAATAGGGTTTGGAGTAGTTTGTTCTTATTTTTCAATGTTTAGAGTCTTTTTTAGTGGATTTTCTAATATAACTTCTGGAGACTATTCCATTGTTTCCTTGGAGGGAACTGAAGTAGCAGGTTGCTCATTAGAAGGTTGGTCATTGGTTACATCTACAATGGTGGGACTAGGAAGGTTCTGATTTGGTCTAGACAGGATTTGGAGAGTTTTTGTAACTGGAAATGATTTAATTTTCTTAGGCTGATTTGGTATTGCTTTCTTGTTGTGGTCCATAGCATCAATGTTCTTTTTTCTCCTCAAATTGTACTATTTATGTACTTCGAAGATAGCAGAATCATACCCTTGCTTATAGTCAAATGATTCTCTAGTTTGGGTCTGGAACTGCTGAAGCATGTGTAATTCCTGATCATCTTGAGTCAAAAAGACAATTTCCTCATCATCTAATCCCATTAAGTTAATTTGTGTGTCTTGTTCAGGGTCTTCTGAATGGGAAGTTTCAGTGTATTTTCTTGAAAAGGAGGCCTATTATTCTGATCAGATGCATTTTTTCCAATGTTTTGATTTTGATTCTTTCTAAAGTTTGGATTTCTCACTGGAGGTGCTTGTTGATTATCCCAGTGAGGCTTTCTTTTGATGTTCTCCATCCTATCCATCAGTTTTTCCATTCCTTTGGCTAGGGCATCCATTTTAAGGTCAAAGGGTGAGGTTTCATCTTTCAAGGGTGCTCTTCATTCATTCCTCACCCTAGCTCTTTTCGCTAGCATATTAGCTTCTACACTAACGGCTACACTCTACATATATTCTAGAGTTGGTGGATTTATTTCTCTAAGTTGAAACGCCATATCAGTGTCAAACCCATCTAGAAACTTTATCAGAGCTAAGCTAGGTGGGGGTCTAAGGTCGATTGGTATTGCATTGTATACACTGTTAAATCTAGTACATTAGTCCTGAACTATTTCATTTGGTCCTCTCCTAATGTATTCATACTCTAAAAGAATTTGAAGAGGATTCTTTTTACTTTCCCATCTATTTAAAAATTGTTGGTAAAAAAATTCTAAACTAACTATACTATTGTTAGGCAGAGATCTAAACCATGTTTTCACATCACCAGCTAGAGTTTGGGCAAAAATTCTCATTTAGACATCTCCAATATCAATTTCATGCAATTAGAAATGATCTGTCATCTTTCTTGTATGTTGTTGTGCTGTGTAGGATCCTGTGCCATCAAATAGGACAATTTTACTCTGGTAGTCTTGTGGCATGGCACCTCATGGAGCAAGCATCACAAGAGGGGCATATCTATTTGCCATGGCTCTAAGTTGGGTAGGACTGAGAACTAGAGTTTGGGTTCTTGGGGGTGGTACAAAGGTTGATGGGGAACTGGGGTACTAGGCGTTTGATGGGTAGTGATCGGTTGATGGGGAAGTGAAGGTATTAATGGAGGTGTGGAATTAACTTCAAAGATGTGAGGGGATAATGGTGAACTAAAAGAAGTTGGAGCTGTGTTAGAAAGTTCAGGAATCTTAACAGTAGTGAGGGATGACTAAGGGGAATTTAGAAGATACTGATCAATTGACAAGTTTACCCTTTGGACTTCAAGTTCAGCTATAAATTCTGGATCTAGAACTATGTCATCAAGTGCACTCTCAGACCTGGTTCTAAATAGGGAAAGGTCAAAATACTCATCAAAGGGAATGTCTTCTAAAAACAACCACTCATATGGGTAGGAATTTTCTTTAATTGAAGGTGTGGGACTGACTGAACTTTCTTGTCTTCTGGATATTCTTGAAATTATATTAGGATTGTCAAATACTTAGGGAGGGTTTGGATCAGGATTGGCCCTAGTATAATGAGTTCTCCTTGAAGTCAGATTTCAAGATTTTCCTAATTACTTTCCTTTTTGTGAATTTTTATAAATTACTTCTAATAAACCCTTCAAGAGGCTTGAAATAAAAATTTGAAATTTCTCAAAGGTTTATTAAGACTGAGGGTTTGAATCCCCAGTATGGTTGTCACTATGTTATCACTCAGAAGTCTTCCTTACAAGTTATAAAAATAAGGAATAATCTGAGGTAACCACAAACCTAATCTTTTAGACTTAGGTTCTAGCCAACCTAAGTCCAGAGAGGGTTCTCTCTTTATAATTTAACTTTGTTTTGGTGGGATTTTAGGCTAGTTCTTAGTGCTCATAAGGTTTTGATTTTGGTTGGGTGGTGGAATTCTAGGAACAGATGGACAGAGCAAGGCTTTCAAGCCATTGGGCTATGGAGTCAATCAAAGGATGGCTTAATAGGATTAGATCAATCACTAAAGGAAGAGTTCACAAGGTAGGCTAGCAAAGCAAAAGGCAAATCTTCAGGTTACAATGGATGAGATAGTCCTAACCAAGGTGAAAGGGCAATGAAGAATCCTTAGACCAGGATCAAGATGAAGAGAGAGAAGTGATCATGAGAAAAGGGCAACTAAGAATCCTTTACTATAGACCTAGGGGGGAAACTATGGAAGTAAGGGAGCAATTAAGAATTCCCAAACTAAGATAGTTTAGCAGAAAACATTAAGAATGTAAACAGTCAAGATAGAGAGCATTAAAGCCAGTTTTGAAATATCATTCCTATATTAACATTCAAATTTCATAGAAACACATATGACTATTAATAAACATAAAGAGAAACAATAATACACATGAGAGAGAGAATACTTATTTGATTTCCGCTTTACACAAGAATCCTTTGAAATGTCTTTACTTTATTCCTTGATCCAGCAAGCCAATCTAGTCTTGATTGCAATAGCTCCTTAACTTGAGAAGAAAATGTTTATAGAAATGTCTTTGAATCCACCCTCAATACTTCGAAAGGTGAAGTATTTATACAAAAAGTATTTACAAAATATCTTAAAACTATATGAGAATTAATATAGGAAATCAAAATATCTTCAAGCATGAATATAGAGACAGATGGAAAACTACATCATGCTGCCCTTTTATTGTGGTTGTGCTGGATGTTGCAGTTGAACTTGAGCTCTTTTAAGCTGGCTAATATGTGTACACTAGAATCATCTTTGTCTTTAACCTTTGACTAATACTCTTTACCTTTTACTCATTGACCTTGTTTTCCTGTTTTCATTTGGCTGCCATTTAGATTTACTGTGGTAACTTATAGTAAATATGTCATTTTTTTCCACCATTCATCTTCAGGTAACTTTATCTTGAGTGTCCTTCTATATATCTCATCTGCCTCAATGTATTAGGAGAATCTAGGCTTGGTGACAAATAGATGTTTAACCTCATGCTCTAGGAAGAATAGATTTTCTAAAGTATCATATAATACTTTCCCTGTTGGAAATGCTTTAACTCCTGAAGTGCTTGTCTGTTTCTTCGACAATTTCTTTAATCTGTCAACATAGTCCAATTTGTTCATAATTTTGTCATCGATTTGGGTTGGGAAGGCCTTTATCCCTCAAAATTTGAAGTTTTGCCAAGAATATGTCAATACTAGCCTGCATGTTATGGCATTTTTTCTCTAGGTTAAGCATAAGGTTTCTTTTAGAAAGAACCTTCTTGATTTTAATGATGGCTTCAGTTCTGTTCTCCACACCAAGCTCACTTAGTTCATCCCTGTTCTTACTGCTCAAGAATTTGATGAGTTGATTAGCCTCTTTAAGCTAGTCTCCCAGGTCTTCCTTGATCTTTTGTATTGCTTCGGTGGCCACTTTCACCAATTCTGTTTACTCGAATATTACTTGAATTGATGGCAAAATATCATTGATACAATCAATGATATTGGCCTGGAGCATTTCCTTAGTTTGTCCTAGTGGTTTTTGCAATGTTAGATCCTTCTCTAGGAACTTAATCTTCTCACCATCCTTAGGGCTTTCTGTGCTTCTCTCTATTGTATTTGGGCAAGTTTACATTCTATTTCTAGGCTTTCTACTTTCTCCTTAAGCTTTTTTAGCTTTGAAGCCTGGATGGACATTTCCTCCATGGCTTTCACTAACTCTGCTATCTTTTCTATTGATATACTTGCAGTTGTAGACTCATTTGTGATTGGTAGTGATGTAGCAGGTGAAGCTGTTAGTGATAAACAAGCTGCCAATGTTGAGGGAATTGCAGTAGAGACTATGGGAATAACAGTCTATGGAGTGGTGGCCAACTCACTCTATTTAGACTGAATCAATGTGTCCAACACTTTCTCAGTTTCTTTCAGCTAATAATTTAACTTAAGGACCAAGTCCATAAGCTCTTCTTGTTCCTTCTAAGTTTCTAAGACTTCTGTTGTTTTTGGATGATGAAGACGTGGAATTTTGAGCTACTTTTTCAAAGCAGCTATGTCATCATTCTTCTTTTTAATTAACCTTTCTGCAACCTTAACATCTTTGGGATCATGCCCCAACTCTATGATTAAGTCCTCCAAGGACATGATTCTGGTATCCTTGGCCTATGAGGAGGCCTTTTCTAGATGAAATTGTGCTAATATATTATTTAGAAAATTCTGTAGCTGGTGGTCTACAATGGCTTTGCTTGTCAGTGTGGAATATACAATCTCTCCTGACTATTTATGCAATTCAATCTGGTCAATAGGTTGTATGTCCTTTGCTAGCACTTCAAAATCTGTCTTCTGGTAGTCAGCTACTGATCTGGGCTACTAAGTGGTGGGCTTCAAAAAAGTCATCTGCATTTTTCCTTCTTTCACATCAAAGGCTGACATAAGCCTTATTTGGTTGGTGGGAGCTATTTTGAGGTACTTTGCATAGCTTTGGGCTTTTAACCTGTCATTCCTGGCCTTTATTTCCTTATACCTTTCTGTGATATCCTGGCCTTGGTCAGCTGGAATCTTTAACAAGGACACTTCCACACTTTGTTGTCTTTCAAACATCTGAGTAGGTGTTGTGGAAGGTTCTTATGTTCCTCCAAAGGGAGTAGCATGCATGCTCCCTTCTATTTCTGTGATTGTGGCTCTAGCTGTTTCCTCTATGAATTCTTCCTCGGACAATGGATTTAACCTTTGCCTTTTGACATATGTTTGCGAAATGGCTCTGCCTGAAGGAGTGGCCTCCTCCCTATCTCTTTTGAGGTTTCTCTCCTCATTGAGAGGAGTCTACAGGGTAAGGGGGTAGTCATAATGGGCTCTGGCAGTGTTTTCTAAGTCAGTTCTTCTGATAAATCTGGTTGTTCTGACTCTTCTTGCAGCTGGGGTCTTTCTTCTGCTTGTTGTTCACTGTGTGCGTGTGATTCCCTTTGGGCTTGGGATTCTCCTGGTACCTATATGAAAGAACCTTCAGCAAGCATCCTCTCTATATCAATTAATGAATTTTCAATAGCAACTTCAATGTTATCTCTGCATACTAGAGTATTCTCCACCCATTTAAACTGATTTGCATATTTTTCTATCCCAGGGATTCTGTGGTAGATATAGGGAAACAACTTGCTTTTTTGTCTTCCATTGTAGATGAAATCAAAGGGGACATACCTCCATATGAAGCTTTGTTTTAGTTTGAGCATTTGAAGGATTTCTTCTGCTTCTCTTCTTGCTTCTTGACTATTTCACACAAAGGGGCCTAGTTGATATTTGATTCTGAGTTGAGCATTTTTTTGGCTTTCACAAAATGTACCGCATCTGAGTTGATTATCTATTTTTAGTACTCCAAAGAAAATAACCTCATTGGGAGGTATCTAGGTAACTTTCATGGTGCTAACTCACAGCCATAGATCCTAATTTCAGTGTGATTTTGGTACAAGTACCAATCTCCCACTTTGTGTTGTTTAGAAAGCTGTAGGATCCTCCTGATATCTAAACTGATTCTTGGAGGAGGACTTCCTAGCAGCATGGTCACTACAGGATATACAAAAAGATCTATGAAGTTTGTGTATGGATATGTTGATTCAAATTTGTGGATCAGAGGAGTCCAGAGGACTACTCACCTAGGGTTGCCTCCGATATCAAGTTTTTGAAGAGTAAGTGGGAATTTATTAGCTTGATAATATAAGAAAAGGTGGTACAGAACTAAGGAATACTTGAATACTCTTTCATTATTCATTCTTAAGAATTGATCATGCATTTTATCTGCTATGAATTTGGCATAATCATATATGATGGAAGGGGGTTGTCCTGGAGTGAAGATGGACATGAAGGCTAGAATGATTTCATCAATATATTCACTGGTAGTATAGCCTAAGACACTAGATATCATTGACACAATGTCCTAGCCATGTTTAGAAAACATGGTCCACATGTATGGGGGAGGATCCTTTGGAATATGTTTCTCTTCCACAATAAAGGTTTGGAATATTTCAACAAGTCTGGCAGGGGTAATCTTGGGGAATTTGTCTAGTAGGTCTCCAATGGAAATGGGGGTCAGATTTTGTCCTGGTTGCAACTGCAACATTTCATTGATGGATTCAGTAGTGATAGTAAAAAGTACAGTATGGTCAGGGGACATCACTTCTCTTTGGATGAGACTGTAGTTTGTATAGCAATAGTGAACAATTTCGAGAAAGATATGTATTGGAGGGAATTGGTACTTGGGTAAATTAGACTCCCAAAGACCTATTTTGTTTGTATGGTTTAAGTATTGGTCTCTGTACTGGAAGCTTAATTTCAGTGGGGATTCATGGACAGAGGTGCCCTTGATTTGGAAGTCTTTGCCCGCCAAAGGGAGATGGTCTAAATATAGATGGGGAGTTGAAACTGGTCGGACATCCATAGCAACTAGAGCGGCCATTCTTAGTTCTTATGGATTTAAGAATGGGAAAAAGGGTTTTCAGTCAAATTGGGGCAATTTGGTTCAAATACAAAGTAGTTTGGGGTTGTTGTGGAGTTCTTTTACTTAATCTTTCAAGAAATTGAGTAACAGGTTTAGGAATGAGATAGGGTTTCTCGGTGTATTTGGATAAATACCTGGAATTTTTGGCTTTGATGGGTCGACGGGTGACTGTGCATGATTGTAGGAGGTCTATTTGAACTGGAGGGTCGACTAGAAGTTCAGTGGCTTCTGCAGGTTGGTGGTTGGACGTAGCTTGGCAGTTGAACATATTCTGTCACATGCATGGAAGTCTGGAGTGCTCTTTCACAATAAAAAAATAATAATGAGTTTTTTGGTTTTATTTGCAAAGTCAACTGTTGGCGGGCACATGGGGAAAGGTATGTTTGGCTTTTATCAGGAGATGTGACTTTTTGTCGTCTAGCGGGAGGTGGTAAGCGGGTTTGATCGCACTGCTTTTGTGGATGGAGTGGTTTTGGGGGGAGGCCACCCGATGCCACTCATTGGGCACCACGTAGCATCGGGGCCCAAAAGAAAATAGCCCATATCAAGTGGGTAAATGTCAGGTGTTAGACACCACCCGATATGTATGACCATAGTTGGATTAACGGGGAGTCGATCGCACGATGATCGGGGTGGGGAGTTCGTACGAAGGGTAATGGATGGGCCCAACAAGTGATTTAAGTGCAGCGGGTTAGATTAAATGAATAGATTGTGGTGGGGTTCGGGCATCTGAGGCATTTCTCATTGGGAGAGGGTTAGATTATTAATTAACCACAGATCAGTTGATTAATTCTTTTAGTTGGGTTGGTTTATTATAAAGTTTATGTTTCAAACTTTCGGGGATGAGGTATTAATATAAGGTTTTACTTTATAACTATATGGGGAAATGGTTTTATTTCTTTTTTCAAGATTTAATACATATAAATTTAAAAGTTAATAATGGAAATGAAAAAGTGCTGAAATGTAATGTATTTCGTTCATCTTCCATTGTCATAAACAAATTATACTTAGGCTTAAGTTATTTTTGGGTTTTTTGAGAAAAGGGGTCTTTTTCATGGGGGCGATCACTTTTCCTAAGATAATAAGGTTTCATCCTTAGAAAAAGGGGTTTATTAGGGGAAAATGATGTTTTTTCTTAGGAAAAGGGATTTGTTTGGGAATATGAGTGAATTGAAGGGGGTGAATGTTTATGAGGCGGTTTTTAGTACTTAGGACTTGTAAATCATTGGGCTGAGGGTCCGGTCCCTCCAGAAGTCAGAGAAATGCTCCGAGCCCCTCTGACTTAAGATTTTGGATACTTAAGACTTTTTATTGGAAATTAGTTAAGTGAAAGGTGTAATGAGTGAGGGAAGTTAATCAATTTGACTTTGTGGACTTAATGCATGTCCAATTTTCATCCATACTTAGAACTTTGATGATGAAGGCGATCAATATGCTTTTATCTAACAATCATCACAATTCTACAACCTTTCTTCTACTTACCCACCTACTTATCCTACCATTTTTACTTCTCTTTATTAGGGTGCACTAAAGCTGGCAAACCCTTATCAAAACATTTACTTTCCTTTTACAATAGTAATCTAACTAAGTCTAACCTTATTACATCCAAGGGCTTAGATTAAACAATTGATCTCCTTTTATTCACTCTACCTAATCTAATTATCTACCAAGATTACACTGTTTGGTCATATTTTATTCTCCATCTATAAACATAAAATTGAAAGCATGATGTAGTAAAGTTTAAACATTTTGACTATCATGGCTTGTGGCAAAGGTAACAAGCTACACACAATCATTTATTCTGCATCAAAAGTAACTAGGAGTGGCATTTTTACTTGCACACTTTCATGGTCTTTTCTTTTCTTGGGGTTCATTTTTTTGTCTTTTTTTACCTTTATTATTCTTTTTGTCCTTTGATTTTTCTTTTAGGACATACCCCTTTACATTTTTTAATTTTTTGAATATGGAAAGCATTTGCAGAAAGGGAAAGGTATGTACATATTACAGGTTTAATCTCAGCCATTCAAAAATTATGACTCCTATTGGTATAGGAACCTACCTATGGTTTTCAACCCATGGTTTTGGACGCAATGGTTTTCGGTCCATGGTTTTGGACGCAATGGTTTTTGGTCCATGGTATTGGATGCTTTAGCGTGTATAAATATGTATTGTAACATTGAAAGGAAAATAATGAAAAATCAAGCTGGTAGTCTCGGTTTTGGGATCCAATGGAAAAATCTTTGTGTATATGTTTTTTATGTGTTATGCTCTCACATTGTTTATTTTCTATGCTTAAGAATTCATATGCAGGTAATTTCTATACGGGGTTAAAACCTACATTTGGTATCAGAGCTATTTTGGCTTCAAGGGGACACCTTTGTTGCTGAGGGGTTTAACTTGGGCCTATGGTAGACCCTGTTCAGTGGGAGATCTGTGAGATTGATTCTAGTGGTAAAAGAATATGGTGAGCAGTGGAAAGATAGAGATCGAGAAATTTAATGGTCAGAATTTTGAGTTGTGGAAACTCAAAATGGAGGATCTGTTGGTGGATAAAGATCATTGGATCGCGTAGATCTTGGTACTAAACCAACGAGAGTGTCCGATGAAGAATGGAAGAAGTTGGGTTGGAAGGCGAAGAGCACAATACGATTGTGTGTCTCAGATTCAGTATTGTTGAATGTATCAGGGGAAGCTACAGCAAAGGATTTGTGGGACAAGTTATGGACTTTGTACCAATCTAAGTCTCTGGTGAATAAGTTGTTCCTATGGAAAAAGTTGTATAACCTGAGGATGAAAGATGGAGACTCGGTGACAGAGCATCTAAATGCGTTTAATCCTGTGGTAAGTCAGTTATGATCTGTTGATATCAAAATTTCAGATGAAGATAAGTGCATTAGTTTATTGTGTTCCCTACTAGATTCATGGGATAGTCTCGTTATTGCAATAGGTAGCAATGCAACTGCCTTACAGTTTGATGAAATAGTCTCATCCTTGCTGATAGAGGAGATGAGACAAAAAAATATGGAGAGCCAAAATGGTGATGCCTTGTCTATACGAGGATGGTCCCAGAACAGAAACAAAATTAAGTCATCGAGTGGGAGATCTAAATCTAGAGGGGGATCTAAATCTCCAGGAAAACCTGTAAAGGTTGTGTGCTGGAAATGCGGAAAGGAAGGGCACTACAAAAGGGACTATAAATCTAAAGTTCCTAACAAAGGAGAGGGATTTGATGATGCTACTTGTACAGAGGTGAGAACCACCTCAGATGAAGGTGGGGATGTGTACTTGGCTTCTTCAAGTACACATGTAGATCATGAGGCATGGTTGATTGACTCAGGTGCATCCTTTCACTTCACTTTGCATAGAGAGTGGTTTTGCGATTATGAGAAATATGATGGTGGTGATGTATTCTTAGGGGATGATAGGAAGGCTAGAACCATTGGTCATGGAAAAGTAAAGTTGAAGTTGTAAGGTGGAAGGGTTAGAACACTTCTAGGTGTTCTACATATTCTTGCATTGGCCAGAAATATGATTTTTGTAAGCAGGCTGGATGATGCAGGTGTAAAAATAGTGTTTGAGATGGATACCTGTAAGATGGTTTAAGGAACACTGATATTGATGCGGGGAGTTTAGACTGGAGCTCTATACAAGCTGCAAGGTAGCACTATTGTTGAAGGGTGCAACCATTCTGTGGTTCCTGAAAGTGGAGCAAACAATCTAGTGGTCTCTGGAGAGAAGACCATGTTGTGGCATCAAAGGCTTGGACATATTGGAGAAAAGGGTCTTCGAATACTTCATGGTAAAGGTATGGTAGAAGATATTAGTAATAGCTCTCTGGATTTTGATTTATGTGAAAATTGTGTATATGGGAAGCAGAATTGGGTGAGTTTCCACTCTGGTGGTAAGAGGGTGAAACAGATATTAGAGTTTGTGCACAGTCACGTGTTTGGACCTGTGAAGGTTCCATCACTGGGTAAGTCTGTGTACTATGTATCATTTATAGATGAATTCTCAAGGAATACATGGATATATTTCCTTAAGAAGAAATCTAAAGTCTTTGACAGGTTTAAAGAATTTAAGGCTCTGGTGGAAAACTAGACAAAGAAGAAGATAAAGGTGTTGAGGACAGCTAACTGTGGAGAGTTTTGCAGTAAGGAATTTGAAGAATTCTGTAAGAAGTGTGGTATAGCATGGCAGAAGACTACTCCATATACACCTCAGCAAAATGGAGTTTCTAAAAGAATGAACAAGACGTTGATGGAAAGGGTAGGAAGCATGCTCAGTGGTGTCGGGTTAGGACAAGAATTCTAGGCAGAGGCAATGGAGACAGCATGTTACCTAGTCAATAGATCATCTTAATCAGCATTGGAGGATAAGACTCCACAAGAGGCATGGACTGGTAAGAAACCATCTCTTTCACATTTGAGGGTATTTGGATGTGATGCATATGTACATGTTCCAAAGGAGAAATGAACCAAGTTAGATAGTAAATCTGAAAAGTGCATCTTTATTGGGTATAATGATGGTTTAAAGGGTTATAAGCTTTGGAACCCAGCAACAAGGAAGGTTGTGTATAGCCAAGATGTGTTGTTCAAAGAGGTGAAAGATGTTATTAAACATGAAGTCCAACCAAAGGAACCTAAGAAGATAGAGATTGAGCTAAAGGAGGAAGAATTAGACTCTACAGCAGAGGAGGAATCAGAAGATGAGCAAACACAAACTCCGTGAGTAAGAAGATCAGTTCGAGAAATAAGGCATCTAGAAAGGTATAGTCCATTTGATTTCTGTCCAAATTTTGCTTTATCTATTACTGATGATGATCCTAGAACTGTGAAGGAAGCAGTAGATTCAGAGGATGGAAAACTCTGCAAAGAGGCCATGGTTGATGAAATGGAATCTTTGCATAAAAATGAGGCTTGGGGTCTAGTGGAGTTGCTAGCTGGAAGGAAACCCATTGGCAGTAAATGGGTGTTCAAGAAGAAGACAAATGCAGAAGGAAAGGTGGAGAAATACAAAGCTCGATTGGTAGCAAAAGGTTATTCCCAGGTGCCGGGAATTGATTTTGATGATATTTTTTCTCCTGTTACCAAGGTAACTTATATTATATTACTTTTATCTATTGCTGCTGCTTTTGATTTTGAGGTAGAGCAGATGGATGTGAAGAAAACATTTCTTCACGAGGATCTAGAAGAGGGGATCTACATGAAGCAACCTGAAGGCTTTGCGGTGAAGGGTAAGAAAGAACTGGTATGCAAGTTAAAGAAGTCTTTGTATGGTTTAAAACAGTCACCAAGGATGTGGTATCAAAAATTTCATACATTTATATGGGAACTTGGCTTCACTAGAAGCAAAGCAGATCACTGTGTGTATTTTAAATTAATTGGTGACCATGTTGTTTACTACTCTTGTATGTGGATGACATGTTGCTGATTGGAAATGACAAATAAATTATCTAGGATTTAAAGACCCAATTGTCCTCCAAATTGGACATGAAAGATATTTGTGTTACAAACTATATTTTTGGCATGGAAATTAAAAGAGATCGGGCAAAGAGGAAGCTCTGGTTAAACCATAGGAAGTATGTCAAGACAATACTGTAGAGGTTTAGTATGTAGGATAGTAAACCGGTGAAGGTTCCTATTCCTGTAGGTGTAAAGCTATCCTTGGAACAGTGTCCCAAGACACAAGAAGAGGAAGAGGATATGTCTTGTGTTCCATATGCAAGTGCAGTCAGTAGCCTAATGTATGCAATGGTCTGTACTAGACTAGACATTGCACATGTAGTGGGAGTATTGAGCAGGTTTATGTCAAAACCAGGGAAGGAGAATTGGACAGTAATGAAGCGGGTTTTCAGGTATTTGAATGGCACTAGTGACTATGGTTTGTGCTATCAAGGAAGACTAGGATTGGATAGAGTTTTGGATATCTGTGGCTTTGTTGATGCAGACTGGGCTAGAGATTTGGATTAGAGAAGATCTACAAGTGGGTATGTGTTTAACCTATTTGGAGGAGCAATCAGTTGGATGAGTAAGAAACAATTTGTAGTGGTACTATCAACTACAGAGGCAGAATACATGGCAGCCACTCATGCAAGCGAGGAAGCAGTTTGGTTGCAGATATTGTGTTCAAGTATTGGGTTAGTACAGGGAGATATAAGGATAGACTGTGATAGCCAAAGTGCAATTTTCTTGGCAAAGAACCCTGCTTATCATTCAAAGACAAAGCACATTGATGTTTAGTATCACTTTGTGAGGGATATGATAGAAGACAAAAAGGTGTGGCTGGTAAAGGTGGACACTTTGAAGAATAATGCAGATGCATTGAAAAATTGTGTGAGCTCTCAGAAGTTCTCTTGGTGTAGAGAAATAATGGGCATTTCATGGTTGGAAAAATCACTAAGCTCTCCTGTGGCCCCTGTGGAAAGAAAACAAGAAGTGGGAGAATGTTGGGTTCTATTATATTCCTTCCACGACTAACCTACGTAGTGAACCGGGGGTTAGAGTGGGGGTAGAGCCCCCTCTTCATTGTGTCGATTGCACAGTGGGGGGGTCACAAGGGGTTTTGAGGGGGGCAGGAAGCCCCCCTCTATAGGGTTTGGGACAGCACCTTGGGAAAAAAAAAATTGGACCCTATATTAGGTTGGGCGAACCTACCTATGGTTTTTGGTCCATGGTTTTGGACGTGATGGTTTTCGGTCCATGGTATTGGATGCTTCAACATGTATAAATATGTATTGTAACATTGAAAGGAACATAATGAAAAATCAAGCTGGTAGTCCTGGTTTTGGGATCCAGTCGGAAAATCTCTGTGTATATGTTTTTTATGTGTTATGTTCTCGCATTGCTTATTTTCTGTGTTTTAGAATTCGTATGCAAGTAATTTCTATACGGGGTTAAAACCTACACCCCTAATAGCCTAGAAACGTCCCCAAAATGTGAAATTGGTTGCTCTTGGGAAACAAGATATCTAAGTGCAAGCTGAGTATCATTTGCAATCAAATTATGGGTACTGATGAGGGCCATGGGATCTGACTATTCAGCTCTGATCATAAGATGTTCAATTTTCTCTCTTTCCAACATCTTCTTTATTTATGCAACCCTTGATTACTCATGGTTCATCCATGATGCGAAAGCCATCAACTGTAAATCTCCTAGCTTGGCATTAGGACCCCATACATTCATGTCTATTAAGGCCATGTGTGCAAATAAAACTCAGACATCTTGGCCCTATCTTCTAGTGTGCTATGATCACAAATATCAATGAACTGCTTGTAGTCTTGAAATGGCATGGTGCCTCTTTGTGCTAGGGTCTTGATCTGAAACTAGAGCCATTCTTCCTTGAGGTATAGGGAATCAGGTTTAGCTGGAATCCTACACTGGATTTCTTCCAAAGAGGGATTGGCCATACATGCTTATTGATTCTCTCTTTCTTGTAGTTGTCCTCTCAAACATGCATTTTCTGTCTCTAGTTGATTTTTCATTATGGCCTCTCTGTCTCTCAAGCTACCTAGCTCTCTTCCCATCTCCTTGAGATTTGTAGGTTTTAACTCCATACAAAAATTACCAGCATATGAATTCTAAAACACAGAAAATAAACAATGCTAGAGCATAAGACATAAAACTCATATATAAAGAGATTTTCACCTGGATCCCAAACCTAGATTACTAGCTTTATTTTTCATTATGTTCCTTTCAATGTTACAATACATATTTATACATGCCGAAGCATCCAATACCATGGACCGAAAACCATCGCATCCAAAACCATGTGCGAAAATCATGCACAAAACCATAGGTAGGTTCGTGCAACCTAACATAGGGTCCAAAACCCCCTACACCACTCAAACCCCCTATGACTACCCCGCTACGCAATCGATGCAATGAAGGGGGGGCTCTGGCCCCCTTCTAACCCCTTGGTTAACTAAGTGGGTTAGTCTTAGAAAGAATATAACACAACCTAGCATTGTCCCACTTGCTGTTTTCTTTCCACAAGGGGCCACAAGGGAGCTTAGTCATTTATCCAACCCTGCAACTCCCATGGTTTCTCTACACCATGAGAACTTCTCAAAGCTCGCATATTTTTTCAATGCATCTGCAGTATTCTTCAAAGTGTCCACCTTCACCAGCAAAACCTTTTTTTCTTCTATCATATCCCTCACAAAGTGATACTAGACATCAATGTGCTTTGTCTTTGAATCATAAGCAAGGTTCTTTGCCAAGAAAATTGCACTTTCGCTGTCACAATCTATCCTTATAGCTCCTTGTACTAACCCCATACTTGAATACAATCTCTGCAACCAAACTACTTCCTTGCTTGCATGAGTGGCTGCCATGTATTCTGCCTCTGTAGTTGATAGTGCCACTTAAAATTATTTCTTACTCATCCAACTTACTGAACCTCCAAATAGGTTAAACACATACCCACTTGTAGATCTTCTCTGATCTAGATCTCTAGCCAAGTCTGCATCAAAAAAGCCACAGATATCCAAAACTCTATCTAATCCTGGTCTTCCTTGGTAACACAAACCATAATCACTAGTCCCACGCAAATACCTGAAAACCCACTTCACTGCTGTCCAATGCTCCTTCCCTGGTTTTGACATAAACCTGCTCAATACTCCCACTACATGTGCAATGTTTGGTCAAGTACAGACCATCTCATACATTAGGTTACTGATTGCACTTGCATATGGAACATGAGACATATCCTGTTCCTCTTCTTGTGCCTTGGGACATCATTCAGTAGATAACTTTACACCTACAGGAATAGGAACCTTCACCAGTTTACTATCCTCCATATTAAACCTCTACAATATTCTCTCGACATACCTCCTCTGGTTTAACCAGAGCTTCCTCTTTGCCCAATTTCTTTTAATTTCCATGCCAAAAATATAGTTTGCAACACCAAGATCTTTCATGTCAAATTTGGAGGACAAATGGGTCTTCAAATCTTGGATAATTTCTTTTTAATTTCCAACTTGTAGCATATCATCCACATACAAGACCAGATAAATAACAAGGTCACCAATTAATTTAAAATACACACAATGATCTGCTTTTCTTCTGGTGAAGCCAATTATCAAATTTCTGATACCACATCCTTGGTGACTACTTTAAGCCATACAGAGAATTCTTTAACTTGCATACCAGTTCTTTCTTACCCTTCACCGCAAAGCCTTCAGGTTGCTTCATGTAGATCTCCTCCTCCAGATCCCCGTGAAGAATTTTTGTCTTCACATCCATCTTTCTACCTCAAAGTCAAAAGCAGCAACAACAGATAAAAGCAATCTAATAGAAGTCACCTTGGCAACATGAGAAAAAATATCACGAAAATCAATTCCCGACACTTGGGAATAACCTTTTGCTACCAACTGAGCTTTGTATTTCTCCACCTTTCCTTGCGCATTTGTCTTCTTCTTGAACACCCATTTTCTTCCAATGGGTTTCCTTCCAACTGGCAACTCCACCAGATCCCAAGCCTCATTTTTGTGCAAAAATGCCATGTCATCAACCATGGCCCCTTTCTAGGGTTTTCCATCCTCTGAATCTATTGCTTCCTTCACAGTTCTGGGATCATCATCAATAATAGATAAAGTAAAATTTGAACAGAAAGCAGATGGACTATACCTTTCCGACTGCCTTCTTTCTCGAACTGATCTTATCACACTGGCAGTTTGTGGCTCTTCATCTTTCGATTCCTCCTCTACTGTAGAGTCTAATTCTTCCTCCTTTAGCTCAAACTCTATCTTCTCAGGTTCCTTCGGTTGGAATTCATGTTTAATAACATCTTTCACCTCTCTGAACACCACATCTTGGTTGTACACAACCTTCCTTGTCACTGGGTACTAAAGCTTATAATCCTTTAAACCATCCTTATACCCAATAAATATGCACTTTTCAGATTTACTATCCAACTTGGTTCATTTCTCCTTTGGAACATGTACATATGCATCACATCCAAATACCCTCATATTTGAAAGAGAGGGTTTCTTACCAGTCCATACCTCTTGTGGAGTCTTATCCTCCAATGCTGATGAAGGTGATCTATTGACTATGTAACATGTTGTCTCCACCGCATTTTCCCAGAATTCCTATCCTAACCTGACACCACTGAGAATGCTTCTTGCCCTTTCCATCAACATCTTGTTCATTCTTTCTGAAACTCCATTTTTCTGAGGTGTATATGGAGTAGTCTTCTGTCGTGCTATACCACATTTCTTACAGAATTCTTCGAATTCCTTACTGTAAAACTCTCCACCGTTATCTGTCCTCGGCACCTTTATCTTCTCCTCTATCTGGTTTTCCACTAGAGCCTTAAATTCTTTAAACCTGTCAAAGACTTCAGATTTCTTCTTAAGGAAATATATCCACGTATTCCTTGAAAAGTCATCTATAAATGATAAATAATATTGTTGACATGGCTAATGTTTGCTATGCCAACAAGGGGAACTAACCCGATCACAAGCCCCAATTAGGCATTCTTTCATTTGAAATGGCTAGTTCCAATGGGTTCTAAGGGACCCCGTAAACTGTTAAATGCGTTGATAGATTTCTTTCGGGAGGAAGACTTCAATTATATCAAAAAAATAAAACAGCTAACCTCTATGTATTAAATCCTATCTATACTACTTCTAACTACTCTAATCTAGTCTTAGCTATCCTAGTATATCCTACAGAAGAATAACACAGAGGTTTAAACATCATCTATATGTTTGACAGGAGCATGATAAAGAAGATTAAACATCATGTATAGATTCAAGTCCAAATGAATCAATCACCAAATTCACAGATGGACAAGACTGTATTAAGGCTAAATTGTAATCCAATCACTCATATAGGAATCCACATTCTTCTATGGAATTAAAACTTGCAATTGATGTTCAACTTAGTTTCAAATCAAAGACCATTCACAAGTTAACCATGAAATTGAATCAAATTGAATTTAACAAGACTAATAGTGAACTGTAAGTCATCAATATGCATAAATACAAATCACATTTACATTCATTCCAGTAATAACACTTTGATCCAAAATAATACAATGAGTCTAAAACTATGGCTCCTCCTGGAACCGAACAGTCCCCCTTATTCATAATAAATCAAAACTGTTTTTCTCCAATCCCAAAAAGCCCTTCTCCTTTCTTCAGAGGTAGTGCTTATGCAGCTTTGAACGACCCTCGGCCTTCCATGACCTTTTAGTTCCCTCTTGTCGTTACACAGATCAGTATGTACAGATGCGAAAGGTTGGTGAAACTGCCGACAAGCTGAGTTCACCCTGCCTCTTCATCTTCCCACTTTATCCGATATGAAAATCGAGTGCACAGAGATAGGATTGTTAGCGTGATCACTGACACGTAGAAAGCATAATGACTAGATCAATTCATTTCCTGAGGAAGTGAATAGAGGTTGGTAAACAGTGTGACTGTATGTTGCATTCCCATAATGAAGACCGGCACAACTTTGATTTCAGAATGTGCAGGCAACGCGTGGGGCTCCAACCCAGAACGCTTGCGGCCAGACCTTTAAACATAGTGCTTCTATATACATGGCTCTTCGAATCCCCTCCTGTGTCCTTTACTTCTCACCTTGAAGGATAGCTATCATTAGCTTGATGATTGTGAGCAATAAAATGTATATGTTCGATCAAACGTAAACATTGCCTTCATTCATTTTATAAACTACGGAACAAGTGTGAAAAGGATTTATGCCTGAAACATAGTCAACACATAATTTCCCACTCAACCCATAGGCTTGGCAGAGTTTTCAAGGGATTATTTTAATTACAATCAGGTATCGGCCCCCCATGGGTCGCAGTACCCATGCCTTCCACTTCCCCGATGTACAATTTTACTATCGGGACTCAACATGCCTGCCTTCTTTGTTATTTTAGACAATTTGGAAAACACATGAAAACATAGAAAATCCTGCCCCGATCGCTCAAGACGGACCTCAAATGTTATATATTGGAGTCTATAAATATCACTGGGTTCGGCCTATCACATATCGCAATATGCACAAGCCTCGGGCTCCACCAATCGCGATATGCAATAGGGCTTCAGACCCGAAAATATATATTTATCATATTTGATAGCTCGATGGGTTGGCCATATCATTGTGCTTATTGTGTATAAGGCTTGGGCTCTGCTGATATATGATATGCAATTGGGGGCTAGACCCAGTAATGTATACAATGCGATTCATAGTGCCATCAGGTCCAGAGGCCAGGGGCATGCCATATATATACATATATATAAATATATATATATATCTATATATATATATATATATATATATATATATATATATATATATTTATAGTGTGGTTTATAATGCCATCAGGTCCAACCCTTATGACATGTGTTATGCACCCAGATTGAGTGCAATAAGCGAAAGAGGGATGGTTTATGTATTTTGCGAAGGGTTTCCTTTTTAAAAGGATTATAATGGGACAATGATGCGATGAAGGGTTTTGGAAGCTAAACAAACCCCGATGAGCATATGAATGAAGGGCTTAACAAGGTTATATGTGAGGGATTTGTTAAGGGGCTTTCATCATTTGTGAATGGAAGATTTGACTCTTCATAGAGTAAAATCACTGGGATGAAAAAGATCATTCAGAGAGATGATAGATCAGACTGGTAGGGGATGCATTCAAAATCTTCTATCAGAGCATGTTTTAATAAGGTGGTAGTTGTGGCCACAAAAAATGTCGAACTGCTGGGCAAACCAGTTATCTTTGTTTCAAAATAACCTTTAGATCAATAAAACATCAGGATGTTAAGATAAACTTGAAATGCAAACTATATAGATGGACAAGCATGGGTTCTGCTTAAACATTAACTACTTTAGGAGGGATAGAGACAAATAGCTTCTACTTACTGATATGATTTTGACAGGCATTCTCCATGATTTGATATTCACCCTATGAATGACATCAATTAAAGATTTATTAAACTAAGGTATTACAGACTCATGTGTTGGTGTGTGTTCTGTGTTATTGAAGCAATAGATCGATCAGATTGCCAATACACAGATAATAAAATGGAAATACAACAAAGAAATACAGTAAGAAAACGCAAAGACACAAACAACTTTTAATAAGGAGTTCACCCTATGCTCCAGGGCCACATCTCCAGTCTAGCTTCAGTGGTGGCCTTGTTTTATTGTGCCTTTGGGCAGAGAATTTTACAATACAAGGACTTAATGTGAGTTCTCCTGAAGTAGTTTCCATTGCCAGGGTGGTCTTGGATTCCCCAAGCCACTGGAGTACACAAACTCTTCCTCTTCCTACCAACTCTGTGACTTTCTGGTCTACAATGGCAAGAGCCCAATGTGGTGCTCAGCCCGAATAGATCCTATAGGGGATGGCTTGAATCTTCAAGTTCTCTCGTGCTCGATGCTACTGCTGGTAAGCTCAGCCCTCTGTCTCCTCTGATCTGCTTTACTATTATCTGTGTTCAGTCTTCCTCTCGGGGTTCACCGCTCCACTCTTCGTCTCTCGACTTCTGTCTCTCTGTGATTGACTCCCCTCTCTTTTGACTCCCTCTATTCATGGCTTTAGCCATTCGATCCCTATTCCTATTTAGTTCCTCTTCCGCCTCTGTCGATTCACCTTCTGCAACTATGCTGGAGTTCCCTGTTCAGCGTCATCATCAGCGCATAGGGAGTTTCCACTTGTCTTCCTCTCAACGGCGCCAGCATGCTTTGTCAGTTCGTTTCTTCAGTTACGTCGTGGATACGTTCTTCCTTCACCGTGGCAGTCAAACAGATTCCAAATCCATTTAAAACAAGGCTTAATTCCTTGTCGGTTCTGCTTCCTCCCATCAGGCGCGATCTCACCCGTCTGATCTGTGCCCTCCAGATCTGACGCCATATGCACGTTTCATGCGATTGACTTGCTCAACTGACAGTGCATGATCAACAATGGTTTTCTCTCACCTCTTCCTACCATGCATCAATCATTGTATGAAATCACTCTGCTTTCATCCAAAATCTCTTACCATTTAAGGGCGCCCTAATCAAAACTGCCATTTTCTAGAGCGCGGGTCCCGCCTTGTACGATTAACGCTTTTTCCCTTTTCCGCCCACAGTCCTCTAGTTCCCCCATGCAACCAATTTCTCAGGCTTTCCCATTTTGGTCCCGTTCTTCCAGCGATGCGTGATTAGGTGCTAATCGCGCATCAAAAATCACCTCTTTTTCCCATTTCGGTGCTCCCAGGGGCTACTTCGGCCTCCACACAGTCTCCATGGGCCTTAGTCAGCACGCTTTGAATGAGGTCCTCATCATTCCATATTGGATGCCATTGCCACTGGTTCAGGGTGTTTTTGATCGTTGTTTTGAAATTCTTTAGAGATTTGGTCAACCTGATACAATCATGGTTCTTTGATAGTCTTTTATGGATCCAATTTGAATCACGGTCTTCCCACTGAAAAAGCTTTTGGACCACCAAAATTTGGTTTTTAAGCATTGACTAAGTGAGGATATTGTTTCTTCACTTGTCCAATCTTAATACACTTTGCGCTGCTCGGCTTTGAACCTTTAAGTGCAATCCTAAGGTACTCAGCGTCTCCCCTGCACGTCGTCCTCACCTTCCTATCCAGCACTATGTCTTCCTGTAACTCATTAAGATACTCAGGTAGCAGGTCATCAATAGAAAGCAATTGAATTTGCTCTTTATCGTCCTCAATCATTGAAGGTTCAAACAATCTCAAGCAATTTGCATTTACGACTGAGTAGATGTGCATGTAAGCTGGTAAGTCAAGGCGAAAAGCATTTTCACCAATCTTCTCAAGTATCCTAAGAGGTCCATACCTGATAGGCTTTAGCTTTTTACCTTCACCTTGAATCCTGTCCTTGTTGATATATAGCCAGATGTGGTCTCCAACTTGAAAACTATGCTCCATCCAATGCTTATCATGCCTAGCCTTGTACTTGGCCTAGCTCCTTTCCAGCTGTTCCTGTACTGCCTGGTGGATCTCCTAGATCTGTTCAATGAACCTAGTTTCTTTGTCCATGTCACTGTGTCCCTCAACCATGGTGTCTTTAACAAAGACAAAATCCAAAGGAGACCTTAGTATGAAACCAAAACAGGTATCAAAAGGGGATCTCTATGTAGAAGAGTGTTTGGCTCTGTTGTAAGCATGCTACACATAACACAAGTGTTCATCCCAAAGCTTATGATGTTTACTACAATATCCTCTCAGTACTTGGATCATGGTCCTGTTTACTACTTCTGTCTAGCCATCTATTTGTGGATGAAAAGTTGTGCTTTTCTTCAGTTTGGTGTCCATCAGTTCCCACATACTAGACCAGAACTTCCCCACAAATCGGGTGTTTCGATCAGATATAATGGAAGTGGGTAATCCAAAATGAACCCATACATGTTCAAAGAATAATTTTGCAGTTTGTTCAGCTGTGATCTATTTACTACAAGGTATCAAAATACACATTTTGCTGAACCTACCCACAACAACATATAGATAATCATGACCTTTCCTAGATTTAAGCAATCCTCCAACAAAATCCATGGAAACACTTTCCCAAGTGTGAGAAGGAACTGGCAATGGATTGTACAAGCATAGTTTTATATTGTTGGGCTTGCTTTTAGCATGCATGGCACACCCTCTTATATACCTAGAAACTGTCTCATTCATTTTCGGCCAATAGCAGAATCTTTGTAGCTATGCAACTATTTTACTTACTCCAAAGTGACCTGATATTGTTATAGACATATTTGGGCACTGCAACCCCAATTACATATGTCCATAAACCAAGGGCTTATAAACCACTAAAAGTGTTGTTTCATACCCTAAAGGAAGAAGGTCAGCTGATTACATCATCCCCCAAAAGTTCTCCATGAAAAACTACTTAGAACTCGTCAAAACAGGACCATATAGACTGCTCCATGCATAGGGTGCGATGCATCTAACCTATTACACACGGGGGGTGCGATGCATACTAGAAAGCCCTTCTATAGGGTGCGATGAGCAAGAGCAGACAAATGGCAGAAGTAGTGTGCTAGGTGGAAACCTAGAGAATCTTCTAGAAACTGCTCATATGACACTTGCCTCTCCGAATTCGCCCAAGGATGAGTAAGAGATCTGAAATCTCCAAGTGGAACCAAGAACTATCAGTGAAATGAAACTAATCAAAATCCCAGAAGCTGACTCACTCTCCTGTAAACATCTATATATGGATCCCTCATCCAAGAGATCCAAAGGGATGGAATTTTGTAATTTGCAAGGAAGTGTTGTTGGTTTCTCTTTGAAGACATTGTTGGGTGATCTTGCTTTGTATGAGGTGAAGAGGGATTTCATGCTGGGAGGATGATGCTAGATCATGTTGGCATTATGACACAGGTGTTGTCCCTGATGGCAACTCACTCAGATAACAGATATCAGTTCAGGCTCTCAGAATGAACAAAAAAGATATACGCAGGTTCCTCTTAACCAAGTTGCGTATACACACGGGATCTACGTTCAAAAGGTGCGTATATGTATGCACGCACTTTCATGCAAGGAAAAGCGCGTACATGTGGGAAGACTTATTTTTGGTCCGTGGTATTTAGTCCTTGGTATTTGGACCTATGGTTTTGAACCATGGTATCTTGTTTGAAGTGTTGAATCGAGGTATTGGGTCCATGGTATTGATTCTTTATGGATTTGGACCATGGTATTGAGTAAGGCCTAAGACTATAAAAGGGAAGGAGATCATTAGGCAAAGGCATTCACTCAAGCATCGAATATCTTATGAAAGGCAAGATCTAAAACACTGGTCATTGGGTTATGGTGCATAGCTGAATTTGAATCAAAGAGGAACCTGAATGCAAGGAGAAGGATAAGTTCTATTGATGGGTCAAAATCTTAAGGCTTGAAGAGAAGTATCTTTGTGTGATTTTTATCTGTTATATTTGGCGCATAACTTGATAATTTGGGTATAACTGATGTCTGAATAATTGAAAAGGGTAAATTATCTTTTATAGATCTGTACGTAGGTTCGACGTATCAAAGGTGCGTATGCATGCTAGTTAGGTACTACAAAACAGTGTATATGCAGGTTCACCTTAAGACAGAAGTCTATGCACGTAGGTTCTGCATATTGAAGTAGCGTATGTCTCATGAAATATGTTTTAGCTGCTTCTGTTTATTGCTACAGTGTTCTATGTTCATGACAGGTGTCTGGTTACTGTTATTGTATTCCAGTTGTTAGTGTCAACCTTTGTAGCCTTCCTCCAGTGATCAAATATGCTCTTACAAAGTGATTTTAAGGTGTCAAGGTCAATTTTGTCATTTCAAAGAGTCTTCAAGCAAAATTTGGTCACTAGGCATTAGGTCTAGGGTTTGTTTTCACTCTTTTCAAAGTTGTCCAAATGGCAGTCCATGTCATCATTCAGCTGAGTGTATCATCATTCAGAGGGTTGTCATCATCATGTCAAGTTCCATTGGGTCATGTTACACCTTGTTCATGCTTCAATTGCGCCTAGGCAAGGTTCATTTCCCTCTCCTAGGGTTTTGAAGACAATTTCTCTTGAATGGTCAAATCATTAGCAAAACTTGTATCCAGATGTTCATACACCTTCCCCTATCCTTCATGTACCTAATTAAACACTTCCCATCACTGAGATCCCCCAAATTCCTTGTTTTCGCACAAACCCTAGTTTCTTGCTACAACCTGGCAATTTTCTAGGTTGGGCCTGTGTTTTGCCTTTTTTGACCCCTTCCCCTCACTCAATTTCTGAGATTCCACTTTCCCCTACTTCCTAACATCCCTCCCTATTTCCCAAAATTTCCTCAAGAATTTAGAAGCCCCTTATCCCTTTAATTTCGCTTCATTTCGACAAATCTCTTATTCCACACATCGGGGTAAGTTTTACTCAAATGATGTTTCTGAGCAATAAAAGATGAATTTTGGAAAACTGAGAGAGGTTTTTTTCCAAAATAGGCCAAGGAAGAAAAAAATCCATCACTTTTTACACTGGTGTCATGGTTTTAGATAAATGTCAAAAATACAATCGCCTCGGGAGAATTGATGCACCTCTGAAGTGACCTTGGGAAAATCAAATTTTCTCCTAGCTTGGTTGGCCAAATAAATTTCTTTATGAGTCAAAGGATAACTAGACGAAATGTTATTTCCAATGAGTTATCATGAGCTCAATTTGGGGTTGAGAAAGGCATTCAAAAGTTGACTGCAACAGAACTCTGCCTTGAGGCAGCCTCATTTGGCACATTTTGACCAGTCTTGGGAGATTTGAATTTTGACAAGGCAAATGAACTCCAAATTGAAAATTTATAATTGTTTTGGAAAGTAGACTTAAATACCTTTCCAACGAGCTATCTTTTGCCTGATTTGGACACCAGGAAGGCCTCCAAAATCCTCCTTCAAAATGGCGCTACGCATATAAGGGGCGCTACGCATATAGCTTCCCCTGCCTTTGTAAAATAACACTGGCGCTACACATATAAGGAGTGCTACGCATTGGGCCAGAACACAAAATTTTTTGCCACTGCTCTTCAAAATTAAAATTCTCTCATTCTCCTTTGCCTCTTGTAAGTTTAAATCATCTTGCTATTATCTTTGGTCAGTGTTTGGAGTTGTTTGAAGATCGGTTGTAAGAGTATGAATGTTGAAAAACACAAACCCTACTCTCTTGCAGTCCACTATACACACGGCCCTATTTCCCACAGATCCTCCCACATTTTGCATTTGAAACAAAAGCACCAAATCCTCATTCTTCATCTCATTTAAGCCAACATGGATTTTGCAACATCATGGAGGCGGACAACAACACATCATACAACCAAGCCAGAGATTGCACCACTGAACTGCATACACCAGGAGGACACTGAAGCGCCGTGAAACACCTGATCCATTTCGGATTTTGGCCGAGGCTTCGCTGGCTGGGCATGATACATGATGGAGGGTCTTCTCTCTGAATTTGAGAAAATTCGGTGAAATTTTTGTCATTTTGAAATTTTTTGGTCCCAAAACAGATTTTTTAGCTATACGAGTAGCGCGTCGACGCGCTCGCTTATGATTGGGACACTTGCTGGAGGAAAACATTATATTTTTTGGTTTTTCATGGTAATTTATGCATGATCGGTTATTTTCGAAGCATTTCATCAAGTTCTAGATGATCAAAAGGCCCAAAAACACCATGAAAACCACCTTGCTGCCACATTTTGCAACAGCAGGAAGTACTTCTGGGAGAATACAATTTTGAGGGGCAAAATGAGCTCCGAATTAGGAAATTCCACTTGGGCTGGATAGCAGACATCCAGGGATTTCTAACCAACTATTGTGAGCTTGATTTCAATGTCAGGAAGTGCCCCAAAAACATGTTGAAAGGTGCGCTACGCATAGAGATCAGGGCGCTACGCATAGAGGTTTTTGGTCAAATTTTCATCCTCCAGCTCAGGAATTCGACCAGTTTTCACCAGTTTCACTTCTTGATGTGATTTTTGACCCAGCTTGATGTAATTTGATGTGTATGAGGTAACTTGGCACTTATTTACCTTATTCTAGATGATTCATTTACAAAATAGCAAAAATTTAATGTAATGAATCAGTTTCCTAGCATATAGGGGTTAGTTTTTTGACTACCTAGATTTCAGTTCCTTGTTTAGAATTGGTTCAAACGGATCCTAGAAGGAGGAGCTCGACCCCTAGAGGTTAGGGAATGGGTTAGCTTGGTCTATTTGATGTAAATTTTCAGTCAGAAGCAAAGGTTGGACTCTTGGGAAGATTTTGGCACACTATTGTACATATTTTTCATATTTTGGCTAAGGAAAGATTAGAGGTTTTGCAACACCTGTTGGGATTCTTGTGGCTTTCAGTTCTTGATGGTGTTATCTCTCAGTTATTGTAAGTTTATTCATGTTTAAATGTATGCCATTCCCTTCTTATGCTTCTGAAACTAAATGAATGAGTAAATGAGGTTGAATCCATTGTTTACAGTGCTCTGCCTTTAAATTTGTTTAGTTTTACATGTTTTCGCCAGTTTGGAGAGGATCCATGTTCTCCCTTGCCCTCTTCAGCTCCTTGTCATTCTGATCCATCCATACATCTGATCAAAGGCATCAACTGCCTACCTCACCCCAACTCGAATTCTGCAAAGATCTGGCCTTATCCCCGGACCTAAAATTGGTTTTCCCATTTCTCCAACAAAAAACTCAAAAATCTAAATCAAACTTTCCTATCTCATTACTAGCCTAAAATCATTTCCATTTTGAAAGTCATCTCGCATCCTATTGCTCATTTTCTCGAGATCGACTGGAGAGAGCCTTCTCATGTCCTCGTAGGGCTAGCTACAAGGCTGAGCGTGGTTTGATGTGGCCTCGAGTTTTGCCTTCCTCAGCCTGAGGCAGATTTGAGCGCTAACATAGTGGCGACCATACTGGGGAGAACATGGTTTGGTTGTTTATGTCATTTGTTTTATAGCTATAGACGGACTCTGAAGTTATGCCAGGTAGCCTTCGAAACGCTTTTGCTTTGCATTAGCGGAAGTAGATAAACGCTGCTTCAGTCAATCTCCGGTCTAGCTTGTAAACGTGACATCTAACTTGTTAATTACCCCAGTACATGTATCAAGTTCAGATCTGATTGTTGATGGTGGACAACGATCAGACACTGGCAAGGCTGAAATCATTCACTTGGCGACTCTAAATCAGTTTCGAGATCAGATCCAAAGACTCCACTGGAGGATGATCCCGACCAGCAAAAACATGAAAGGACAACATGGACAGATCAGGTATTCAAGTTGGAATTTCATCCAAGACATTTTGTTCTTTGTCATAAATTATTTCTTCTCTTTTCCCAAGAATGTCAAGAAGGCTTTGCAAAGTATATTGTATTTGAGAAGAGATCCTCGGCCTGCAGTTGATTCTTTCCCTTTGAAGATTGTGAATACCAAATATTTGCATGCCTTTTAGCTTGATTAGGATCCTTTTTCCGAATTTTGTGATGACCATCTTCAAATTGATGAACCTCAAGAGACCAAGACTGATTCTATACCTGTTGTACATACCCCTACACCTTGTAAAATTCTAGATCGGTATAAACCTCTTGTTTTACCTTCTATTATACATGCTTTCCCCAAAAACTATGATCTATACTTGCCGAGGTTCGATGGTAAAAGTAAGAATGTCAACGTTGAGCAACATGTGTAGAATTTTGCGTCCTTTCTTGACCTTTTTGAAGTTGATGCAGAAGATGTCAATATAAGGCTTTTGGCTCTTTCTTTGCAAGCTAAAGTGAAGAGTTGGTTCAAAGCCCTGCCTGATACGAGCATCTCAGATTTCCGACAGTTCGTCAAAGTTTTTCTCGACAGATGGATGATCAGGCAGAACCTTTTCTTGATTGTAGAAGAGTATAACCAGCTGAAAAGACTACCAGGGGAGACAGTGCAACAGTTTTCGGCCAGATTTAATCAAGTTTATTATTCAATGCTAGTTGAGATAAGGCCTACTCCTAAATCTGCTCTCTTGCACTATCCGGGTGCCTTTGATCCGGAGATGGAGTTTCAGCTGAGAGAAAGGGATATTGCAACACTTCACGAGATGCAAAACAGTGCAGTAAATGTAGAGGCGCATCTGCTGATCCGACGGGCAAGGTTGAAAGAAGAAGAGATGAAAAACATAGATCCGGCCGAATCAACATCTCTAGAGGTGAAGCATGACATTTTCGTAAGTGCAGTAGAAGAGATGATGCAAAGGATCACCCCAAGGAATGATTATGATGTTCAAGCCCATGGCTTGTTGATTGAAGAAGAACAAATGGCCGCTCCAAAACATTTTGTTTCTTATCCTAGTTGTCATAGATCTAATAATGATTGTTTTGTAGATCACCTTGGCAAAGAAAGAACTGTTGATATGACCTGCATGCTTGATGATATGTTTTATACCGATGATTTGCCTCAGTTTGATCAGTATGATGATGATTTGTTCTCCAAACAGAAGCTAATCTTGCAATCAAACAAGCAGCTAGTTTGTGGGAGGAAGAAGTTCATTTTTAGTAGCTTGAATACAATGTTCAGCCATCACATATCAGCTATGATAGTGACGAGGAAAGTGCAACAAATTTTGAAGTAAGTGAAGGATCTTTGCCTTTTTGTTTTGATTCATGTCAGTTCATCAGAGACAACTTCCATGCAATCAGAAATCAACTGTCAACAAGTCTTGACCTGGACCATCTTGAAGGCAATAAAAAACCTTGTTCAAGACTTCTCATATTCAGCTTTGCAGCCCCAGAATGCCATTGATTGTCAAGTTGCAGATGAAGGTATGGAAGCTGACAAATATGATCAAATGATACAAGAAGGTTCCCTACCTTTCTGTTTTCAATCATTTCAGCTTTTGAAAGGAAATTTGCATAGTACATCTTCAGTGAAGAATGAGCAGCATGTAGGCAATCATGTAATCACATTGGAACCAATAGAAAATGGTTTGCAATAGTCTGTTCATGTTTTTCTTGATCCAATAGCTGATGTTCTGGATGAGGTTTGCAGTCAAAGTCTCTCTCCATTGACTATATGTGAGTTTGAAACATGTGCTGATATGAATTTGATCCAGCAGCCGGTTTCTTTGTCATTTTCAGCAAAGGTCTCGTCACAAGGCTCAGATCAAAGTTTGCATTCATGGTATGAGGAAAAGAGAAGTAATCCATTGGATGAGCTAAGTTCCAGTGTGCTTGAATTTCAAGATCCTTATGCAGTGTTTTTGGAGGCGGATAGAGAATTCATATCATTCAACAGATCTGTTTCTAAGTTATCATGGGAGTTGCCTTTCAGTAGTTGTCTCTTGTTGTTCATAAGTGAGCACTTGCAGAAAATTCGAACAACAGATGGAATACTTACTTGGTTGCACTGGTTGTTTCATTTCACTTTATCAGGTGATGAATGAAACTGTTAGAGTAGGTTGTGATGAATAAGCTCCCCTTTGAGCATCATTTTCAGTTTGTCAGTTGTGTTTAAGTATCGCGTCAGTTTTTAGTTGAGTCATGAGTCATTTGTGAATCAATTTTCAGTCTTGTTGTTAAGTTAGTTTGTCTTAGTTTTCAGTCATGCATTTCAGCTTGAGTTTTTGACTCCATTGCCTAATGGATGAAGGCACTGGTCTGCTCTCCCAAAGATCTACCGTTCTTGGCACCTCCAAGGAGCTACCATCCCCATTGGAGCCAATGTTAGAGTCAGCCTTTGTAGCCTTCCTCCAGTGATCAAATATGCTCTTACAAAGTGATTTTAAGGTGTCAAAGTCAATTTTGTCATTTCAAAGAGTCTTCAAGAAAAATTTGGTCACTAGGCATTAGGTCTAGGGTTTGTTTTCACTCTTTTCAAAGTTGTCGAAATGGTAGTCCATGTCATCATTAAACTGAGTGTATCATCATTCAGAGGGTTTTCACCATCATGTCAAGTTCCATTGGGTCATGTTACACCTTGTTCATGCTACAGTTGCGCCTAGGCAAGGTTCATTTCCCTCTCCTAGGGTTTTGAAGGCAATTTCTCTTGAATGGTAAAATCATTAGCAAAACTTGTATCCAGATGTTCATATACCTTCCCCTATCCTTCATGTACCTAATTAAACACTTCCCATCACTGAGATCCCCCAAATTCTTCATTTTCGCACAAACCCTAGTTTCTTGCAGTCCACTATTCACACGACCCTATTTCCTATAGTTCCCACATTTGGCATTTGAAACAAAAGCACCAAATCCTCATTCTTCATCTCATTTAAGCCAACACAGATTTTGCAACATCATGGAGGCGGACAACAACACATCATACAACCAAGACAGAGATTGCACCACTGAACTGCATACACCAGGAGGACACTAAAGCACTGTGAAACACCTGATCCATTGCGGATTTTGGCCGAGGCTTCGCTGGCTGGGCATGATACATGATGGAGGGTCTTCGCTTTGAATTTGAGCAAATTCAGAGAAATTTTTGTCATTTTGAAATTTTTTGGTCCCAAAACAGATTTTTCAGCTATACGAGTAGCGCGTCGACGCGCTCGCTTATGATTGGGACACTTGCTGGAGGAAAACATTATATTTTTGGGTTTGTCATTGTAATTTATGCATGCTTAGTTATTGCGGAAGAATTTCATCAAGTTCTGGATGATCAAAAGGCCCAAAAACACCATGAAAACCACCTTCCTGCCACCTTTTGCAACAGTAGGAAGTACTTCTGGGAGAATGCAATTTTGAGGGGGCAAATGAGCTCCAAATTGGGAAATTCCACTTGGGCTGGATAGCAGACATCTAGGGCTTTCCAACCAGCTATTGTGAACTTGATTTAGATGTTGGGAAGTGCCCCAAAAATAGGCTGAAAGGTGTGCTATGCATAGAGATCAGGGCGCTACGCATAGAGGTTTTTGGTCAAATTTTCATCCTCCAGCTCAGGAATTCGGCCAGTTTTCACTAGTTTCACTTCTTGATGTGATTTTTGACCTAGATTGATGTAATTTGATGTGTATGAGGTAACTTGGCACTTATTTACCTTATTCTAGATGATTCATTCACAAAATAGCAAAAATTTAATGTAATGAGTCAGTTTCCTATCATATAGGGGTTAGTTGTTTGACTACCTAGATTTCAGGTCCTTGTTTAGAATTGGTTCAAACTGCTCCTAGAAGGAGGAGCTCGACCCCTAGAGGTTAGGGAATGGGTTAGCTTGGTCTATTTGATGTAAATTTTCAGTCAGTAGCAAAGGTTGGACTCTTGGGAAGATTTTGGCACACTATTGTACATATTTTTCATATTTTGGCTAAGGAAATATCAGAGGTTTTGCAGCACCTGTTGGGATTCTTGTGGCTTGCAGTTCTTGATGGTGTTATCTCTCAGTTATTGTAAGTTTATTCATGTTTAAATGTATGCCATTCCATTCTTATGCTTCTAAAACTAAATGAATGAGTAAATGAGGTTGAATCCATTGTTTACATTGCTCTGCCTTTAAATTTGTTTAGTTTTACATGTTTTTGCCAGTTTGTAGAGGATCCATGTTCTCCCTTGCCCTCTTCAGCTCGTTGTCATTCTGATCCATCCATACACCTGATCAAAGGCATCAAGACTACTGCCTACCTCTCCCCAACTCGAATTCTGCAAAGATCTGGCCTTATCCCCGGACCCAAAATTGGTTTTCCCGTTTCTCCAACAAAAAACTCAAAAATCTAAATCAAACTTTCCTATCTCTTTACTAGCCTAAAATCAGTTCCATTTCGAAGTCATCTCGCATCCTATTTCTCATTTTCTCGAGATCGACTGGAGAGAGCCCTCTCCTGTCCTCATAGGGCTAGCTACGAGGCTAAGCGTGGTTTGATGTGGCCTCGAGTTTTGCCTTCCTCAGCCTAAGGCAGATTTGAGCGCTAACATTGGTTACATCATTTAAAGAAGTAATTGTTTGATTCAATTGTGGTTTGTAAAAAGAAGATTGGTTGATGCAGGTATACTAGATTTTTGATTGATGTTATGGATCCAGTCTAAAAATGTATGAAATGTGGTCCCTAGAAGAAAAGAGAAGGTTGTAGCCTTCTGTAGGTCAGCATCTATGTACTAGTACATCAGCTAGTACAAGAACTAAGGAGGTTGTAGCTCCCTTCCAGGAGAAGCTGGAGAACGAGAGAAGGTTGTAGCCTTCTGCAGGTAGCAGCCTACGTACTGGTATAAGACTGCACCACTACAGAAACATTGTAAAAAGAATTTTCTAATTAAAAGAAGATAGAGACTAATTGTAGTAAGTGGTTTTCACCCACATTGGGTTTCCACCTTATATCTTGTGTTCTTATGTGTGAATGCCTATTTTGTTTTACTATACCTGGCTACTGTTTATATGATTTGATGCATAGATTAATGATCACCATCTGAAGAATAATTTAAATTACAAGTCTACTGGTTATACGCTGGTTTCCTTAACTGTGGTTGCGCACATACGCGGTTTTCACTAACAGAAGTAGTGTATACAAATCTGATTGTGAAATGAAAAATAATTTACCTGATAATACTGATTCACCCCCCCCCCTCTCAGTATTATTTCCAACAGTTAGTATCGGAACAGGTCCTTCAGAAGAAGCTTGATTTCTTGAAGGAAGATCTATCATCATGAGCAACTACGAAAAAGAGGCATCGATCAGGCCACCAATTTTTGATGGGAGCAACTTCATCTATTGGAAGGTAAGAATCACAACCTATCTTCAATCTCTTGGTACAGAAGTTTGGGATATCGTGGAAACAGGATACACATTTCCATCTACAACTCCTACAGATACGGGTAGTAAGAAGCAATATGAAACAAATGCAAAGGCTGCCAATACTCTATTAGGGAGTCAATCTCAATCAGAATTCGTCAAGGTTATGCAGATCAAAACCGCAAAAGAAATATGGGACAAGATCGTTCTGAGCTATGAAGGAGATGATTAGGTAAAATGGGCAAAACTACAAACTCTCAGAATTTAGTATGAAAATATTAGAATGCACAATGATGAAAGTGTGGCTAACTATTTCTTATGTATAGATGAGATTTTTAATTGTATGAAAAACTTGGGTGAAGAAATAAAAGAAGTTACTTTGGTTAAAAAGGTTCTAAGATCTTTATCTTCTAAGTTTGAATCAAAAGTTTCAGCCATAGAAGAAAAGCATAATCTACAAAGCATTACCATGTCACAATTGCATGGAATCCTAACTGCTTTCGAAATGAGAAAAGGGGGACCATCAGATAGGAGAGAAGTCGCTTTCAAAGCCTCAGGAAAAGGAGATTACAATGAGTCAGGACATATGTCAGAAGGAGAGGAAGAATCAAACTTTGTCAAGAACCTTCAACAGGGTTCTAGAAGATTCAGAGGTAAGCTACCCTTCAAATGTTTTTCTTGTGGAAGAGTCAGTCACTATGTTGCCAAGTGTCCTCATAAAGATAAGCTTGACAAAGGTAAGGAACTAGTTATATGGAATAGAAAACATAATGTAAGTAAGAAGAGCTATTATACACATGAAGACAGTGATGGATTTCCAAATAGTGATGAAGATGAACAAAGTAATGATTATAGACTTTTGATGGCTTTTGAAGATGATGATTTCTTGGATGCTATAGATGAAGGTCTTTATGAAGAAATTTCTAAACTCAAAATTTGTTTAGAAGAGAAGAATATGATTATAGATACTCTGACATTCCAACTTACTGAAAGGGAAAAACACAATGAAAAGTTAGAATGTGAAATTGTGGGACTTAGAAAAGATATTGAGAAATCAAAAGCTCTCAATCTTAGATTTGCTAAAGGATCTGAAACTTTAGATGAGATTATGAAAGTGCATCATTCTCCTCTAATCAAGATAGGTCTTGGATATAATAAAGAAGAATCTCAAGCATAAAACCCATCCACCTCCAAAAGTTATCTTGATGTAGCAAGGAGAAGTGAACAGGTTGACAATCAACAACAAAAGCATAATTCAGATTACCAGGTAAATTAGGGACAATTTACTTCAAGAATGAACAGAGATCACCAAGTAAATCGGGGGAAATATACTTCAAGGTTAAACAGAAGCTACAACCAACCACAGGTAAATCATTCTCAATTTTCCTCAAGAATGGATGTGAATGGAAACTACAATCATTTGGTCAGCAGGTTTGATAATCACAGTAATTTCTTCAATGGCAAATGTTTCTCTTGTCATAACTTTGGACACAAAGCGGCTCAATGTGTTGCCTACAAGACTAAAGAAGCTCAAAAACAAAGGAGTATGACTAGGATCATGAAAAGGACCTACAATAAGTTTTCTACTCTTGAGAATGAAATATAATGTTATATTTGTAACAACTTCGGTCATCAAGATTCTGAAAGCAGGAGTAGGTTTTGGCAAACAACTCAGAAGGAGCAAGCTTCATTGAGTCCCAAAACATGGAGAAATAAATAACCACAACCAAAAAGATGTGGGATAGCCTTATATGTGGAAGGATAAGAAAATTAGTGGTACATCGACAGCAGATGCTCAAAACATATGACAAGTGATAAAGAAAAACTTCAATCATATAGTGCCTTAGAAAAGGAAATAAAGGTCTCATTTGGAAATGACACCCCTGCACTCATGAAAGGTAAAGGTTTCGTTCTTTTGAAAGAAAAGGTCAAAGCTAGAAATGTTATGTATGTTGATGGCTTAAAGCATAATCTATTGAGTGTCAGTCAAATGTGTGATCAAGGAAATGAGGTAATATTTCGATCAAACAGATGTATTGTTCGTGAGCTTGATACAGGAGAAACAGTGATCAAAGGCATAAGAACTCCAAATAATTTATACATACTCAAGGGAGGACAAAAACAATGCTATCTAAGCAAGAATGATGAACATTGGCTATGGCACAGAAGATTGGGGCATCTAAGCTTCTCCCAGATAAGGAAAGCATGCAAATATTAGGCATTTCGTGATCTCCCTGACATCAGAATTCCAGACAATACAATATGCAAATCATGTCAGTTTGGTAAGAAAACTAGAACTAATTTCCTTGAGAAGGAAGGAGCAACTAGCAGACCACTTGAACTTGTCCATATTGATGTATGTGGTCCATCTAAGAAAAGGTCACCCCGAGGAGAAGAATAATTTATATTGTTTATTGACGAATTTTCCACGATGTGCTGGATAGGACTTCTGAAGCATAAAGACAAAGCTTTCGAAAAGTCCAAAGCATTCAAAGCCTTGGTTGAAAACAAATCAGATCACAGAATCAAATGCCTCAGGTTTGATCGAGGAGGGGAATTTACCTCGGATCTCTACTGCAAGGACTCCTCAGCAAAATGGAGTAGTGGAAAGGATGAACAGAACAATTCAACAAATGGCTTGTGCTATGCTTGATGAGTTTGGAACTCCCACAACTTTTTAGGGTGAAGCTGCATTTACTGCAGTTACTATTATCAACAAGAAAAACGTCAGGGTAAACATCACTCAAACTCGTCATGAACTTTGGTATGGTAAGACTCCCACGGTAAAATACTTCAAAGTTTTTGGAAGCAAATGTTACATCAAAAGGACTGATGAAAACCTTGGCAAGTTTGAACCTAGAGCAGATGAAGGAATTCTCCTTGGTTACTCTCCCCACAACAAAGGATATAAGTGCTACAATAAAATACTTGGAAAAATTGTTGAAAGTATTGATGTAGTGGTTGATGAAGAAGGAAACATTCCTAGGCAGGTAAAATCTGAAGATTTCAAAGATGATGAGGACTATCCTTCAACATCAAATCAGACTTATGATGAAGAAGAAACCCATGAGGCACCAAAAGAACAGATAAGGATACAAGAAAAGACTCCATCTAGGTACGTTCAGAAGAATCATCCAGAAACTCAAATTTTGGGGCAGAAAGAGGCAAGTGTACAAACAAGAAGAACTATTTTAGAAGCTTCAAGCTATCTAGCATTGCTCTCCTCCACTGAACCACAAAATGTAAGTGAAGCATGCAAAGATGAATGTTGGGTCAAGGCCATGAATGAAGAATTTGAGCAAATTGAAAAGAATAATACTTGGGAGTTAGTTCCTAGACCAAATGATAAGAATGTCATAGGGACAAGATGGATATTAAAAAACAAGTTTAATGAGAATGGAGATGTTATTAGAAACAAGGTTAGACTTGTTTGCAAAGGGTATTCTCAACAAGAAGGTATAGACTTTGAAGAAACTTTTGCACCAGTTGCTAGACTTGATGCCATAAGAATGTTCCTTGCTCTTTCTAGCTTTTAGAAGTTCAAAGTATATCAAATGGATGTGAAATATGCATTTCTAAATGGATACTTAGAAGAAGAAGTGTATATTGAGCAACCAGATGGGTTTATCCTTGGAAATGATCCAAAACTTGTATGCAGACTCAAAAAGGCTCTCTATGGCCTTAAACAGGCTCCAAGGGCTTGGTATTATCGCTTGGATAAGTACCTCCATCAACAAGGTTTTACAAAAGGTTCAACAGATAGTAATCTATATATAAAAATTAACAATGATAAGTTGCTAATACTTGTTGCGTATGTTGATGATATCATCTCTGGTAGCAACGAAGAATACATGAGTCAAAATTTTGCCTTGGTGATGCAAAAAGAATTTGAAATTTCCATGTTTGGTGAGCTCACATATTTTCTTGGTTTACAAGTCCAACAAAAAAAAGACGGTATTTTTCTATCACAAACCAAGTACCTCAAGCAGATCTTGAAGAAATATGGGATGGAGGATTCGAAACTAGTATGCACCCCTATGGTAACAGGATGCAGCATCAGAGAAAATGATGAATCAACAGTAGTGCATCAACCAACCTATAGATCCATGATTGGAAGTCTGCTCTATTTAACAGGTCCCTGACTAGACATCATGCATGCGGTGGGAATAGTTGGAAGATTCTAGGAAAATTGAAAGGAAGCAAACATTTAGGAAGTTAAGAGGATCTTCAAATATCTTCAAGCAACACAAAACTATGGTTTATGGTATCCTAGAGACACAGATCTCACACTTCTTGTATATATAGATGCAGATTCGGTAGGAAGTGTGGATGACAGAAAAAGCACTAATGGTGCAACATTCTTTATGGGTTCCAGATTAGTATCTTGGTTTAGCAAGAAAAAAAGTTCAACTGCATTATCTACAGCTGAAGCAGAATATGTGGCTGCTGCATCTTGCTGCACACAACTCCTTTGGATGATGCAAACATTGCAAGACATACAAATCACTTGTACTCCACCTATCTCCATTTTTTGTGATAATACAAGTGCAATCAGTATTTCAAAGAATCCAGTCATGCATTCGAAGACCAAGCACATACCTATCAAATATCATTTTCTCCGAGAACAAGTGCTTGAACAAAAGGTCAAATTGGAGTATGTCCCCTCCAAGGAACAAGTTGTTGATATATTCACCAAACCACTACCCAGGGAGACATTTGAATACCTTAGATAGAAGCTGGGAGTAGTTGATGCATCATCTTGCTGTTGAAATTGTCTGTTTCAATAGAACAGTGGTTGTACGTGAGTTTCATGAAGCGTATCCATGTGCATATGCAGGTTTCTGTGGATACAGTCGCGTATATTTTGGTTGAAGAAAATCAGTGGGGCTAGACTCAGGATGAAAAGAGTTTGATATGGGTCTGACAGAGGCCATCTGGCATAGGCTCAATGGGAGCATATACTTCTAATAATGCATTATTGGCATTATTTTAGAAGATCTTGGTTCAATTTCACAGTTGTTTTTGTTTAGGTGGAACTGGTGGAGAAGAAGATCTTAGTTTCCGGTCTGAATAATGGTCAACAGATGCTGTTGATGTTAGTTGAAGATCTTAGATATTTTTGTCTCTATGTCATGTATTTCTTTTATTATTAAGGTCATGTAACGGCCTATGTTAGCTTCCCAACTATGCCTGGGATGGATGATGTAATGTTCTTTTTTATCTTATGTAAACTTTTGGTGTATCCCCTCTTGGTTGGGTGGATGAGTCAATATTGATATATCCCCACTTAGTTGGGAAATGATTGCATGTATAAGTCTTTGGAGATAGGAAGGTCATGTATGATGTATAAAGTCATGTTTATTCTTGCAGAACATACTTTTGTAGACCTTGCCTACTATCAGGGGGAGCATGGACAACACAGCAGAGCAGAGATTTCAGCATGTACTCAGGGGGAGCATAACCCTTTGCCCTTTATGACAAAGGGGGAGAATGACATTGAGGAACTTGGGGTTGCCATCAAGTCTAAAGGGGGAGATTGTTGGCATTAGGACACAGGCGTTGTCCTTGATGGAAACTCACTCAGATAACAGATATCAGTTCAGGCTCTCAGAATGAAGGAAAAAGATATACGCAGGTTCCTCTTAATCAAGTTGCGTATACACGCGGGATCTACATTCAAAAGGCACGTATACGTATGCACGCACTTTCATGCAAGGAAAAGCATGTACATGTGGGAAGACTTATTTTTGGTCCGTGGTATTTAGTCCTTGGTATTTGGACCTATGGTTTTGGACCATGGAATCTCGTCTGAAGTGTTGAACCCATGTATTGGGTCCATGGTATTGATTCTTTATGGTTTTGGACCATGGTATTGAGTAAGGCCTAAGACTATAAAAGGGAAGGAGATCATTAGGAAAAGGCATTCACTCAAGCATTGAATATCTTATGAAAGGCAAGATCTAGAACACTGGCCATTGGGTTATGGTGCATAGCTAAATTTGAATCAAGGAGGAACCTGAGCGCAAGGAGAAGGATAAGTTCTATTGATGGGTCAAAATCTTAAGGCTTGAAGAGAAGTATCTTTGTGTGATTTTGATCTGTTATATTTGGCGCATAACTTGATAATTTGGGTATAACTGATGTCTGAATAATTGAAAAGGGTAAATTATCTTTTATAGATCTGTACGCAGGTTCAGCATATCAAAGGTGTGTATGCATGCTAGTTAGGTAATACAAAGAAGCGTATACGCATGTTCACCTTAATACAGAAGCGTATGCATGTAGGTTCTGCATATTGAAGTAGCGTACATCTCATGAAATATGTTTTAGCTACTTCTATTTATTGCTGCAGTGTTCTAGGTTCAGGACAGGTGTCTGGTTACTGTTATTTTATTCCGGTTACAACATTCAGAGAAGTAATTGTTTGATCCAGTTGTGGTTTGTACAAAGAAGATTGGTTGATGCAGATATACTAGATGTTAGATTGATGTTATGGATCCAGTCTGAAAATGTATGAAATGTGGTCCCTGGAAGAAAAGAGAAGGTTGTAGCCTTCTGTAGGTCAGCACCTACGTACTAGTACATCAGCTAGTACAAGAACTACGAGGGTTGTAGCTCCCTTCCAGGAGAAGCTAGAGAATGAGAGAAGGTTGTAGCCTTCTGTAGGTAGCAGCCTATGTACTAGTATAAGACTGCACTAGTACAGAAACATTGTAAAAAGAAGTTTCTAATTAAAAGAAGATAGAGATGAACTGCAGCAGGTGGTTTTCACCCACATTGGGTTTCCACCTTATATCTTGTGTTCTTATGTGTGATTACATGTTCTGTTTTACTGTTCCTAGTTACTTTTTATATGATTTGATGCACAGATTAATGATCAACATCTGAAGAATAATTTAAATTACAAGTCTATTGGTTATATGTTGGTTTCCTTAACTGTAGATGTGTACATACGCAGTTTTCACTAACAAAATTAGCGTATACAAATATGATTGTGAAATGAAAAATAATTGACCTGATCATGCTGATTCACCCCCCCCCCCCCCCCTCTCAGTATTATTTCCAACAGAGTAGACAGCCTGGTTGTAATCCTCTCTTCTACTACTTCTATCAATAAAGTTATTTGAGTTTTCCTCCATATGCTTATATATATCTGAATCTTGTTTGTGTATGCATTTATATGGTTAATGTACATCTTATCCTACATTATTTATGGTTATATATCTCTATGCTTTGATGGTATTTTTCTGCCTTGGCTCTACAGGTGTTCTTTGAAGCGGGACAAGTGAGGAAGGAGTGGCAAAAGCTCTATGAAAGGAGAGAGGAAACAAGCAAGGAGACTAGCGAAAGACCGAGGTTGGTGCTCTCTGCTTCTCTCTCATCTATCTCTCATAAAGGAAAACACAAGTAACTTTAATCTGTTTGTTTCTAAGATAGCTACCCATCTTAGTGGGACTAGTAGCTCTGAATAGACACTAGTTTTCTCGATAACAAAATGGCGACACCACTGGGGAGCAAATAGTTTGTTTTTTTTGTTACCGTTGTTTTCTTTATAACCACAGACAGAGCCTGAAGTCAAGCCAGCTAGCCTTCGAATTTCTTTTGCTTTGCAACTGCAAAGTAGATCAATGTTGCTTCAGTCAATCTCTGGGTTGGTTTATGAACTGAACATCTAGCTTGCAAACATCCTAAGTTCCATCGTGGTAGCTTAAATAACCTCATTAGATCAGCCCTTATACTTTTTTTTCACTCATAATCATTAGCTCAGCCTAAATCCCTGAACTTAGCTGCAAACTGTGAACAAAAACAAGCTCAATCCCGTCCCTGGACCATCGCACTATCTCTTCTTGGCAGTCTGGATGCATCACACCTCCTATGTGCTGTAGGTGAGATGCATCCCCGTTTCCCTGTGTTACAGGTGCAATGATCAAATGAGACTATTTCTGCCTCCAGATTTTGGTTTTTTCTTCATTGTCTTTAGCTTTATTCAGTAGTTTTGCTGTCTATGATCAGTATATCTCTGTTGAAACCATCTTCCTTTGCATTATTTAGCCTCCATCGATAAATAATTGTGAATGTTTTTATGTATTTTTCGTCATTTACAGTTCTCTTGTGCAAATAGTAGCTTAATCGAACTGTCGTCTTTTGATTTGAAAGTGTCGCAAGTGTCGTTTTCAGTCAAGAAAAAGAGTATTACAAAGCATTCCTCTTTTAGATAGTTGATTACACTTTTTCCATTGTATTTGATTTGAATCATTAGTATTTCAAGTGTCGAAAGCAATTTTGAATTCGAAATTGCAAAGTGTCATCTTGGCTTTACTTTCATTTTTTGAAAAGAAATTGTTAGTACTGTCGCTTTCAAAGAAGATAGTTCAGATCTATACTTTGTTTTCTTCTGTCATTTTCACATTAAGGAAACTAAAAAACAATACATTCATGTGCATTTGCATTAAGACTTCATGCTGAAGTTGATTTAGGAAAAGTGAATGTAGTGTGTGCTCTCTGCTCTATGTTGAAAGAATTTCATTTCTCTTTCCTTAGTAGCTAGGATTTTCATTGCAAAAAGAAAATAAATGACTATTTATCATCTTATATTGCATATTTAGGAATTGTATATCTACATCACGTGGTGAACCTTAAAGGAAAAATTCTTAAGAAAGATCAATTGTAAAATAAACCTCAATGAACATAAAAACGCTGTGGAACCTAACGCACAACATTTAGAAGTCTAGGCTAGAGACGTATTCCAACATCGTAAAGCCTGGTAACTATTACTTTCATCGTAGGTTGGGTGATTCCTCCTCTTTGAGACAAAAGTTGCCAATACGAACTTGTGCTCCCATGTACCTTCGAGTATATATTGGGAGACCACAATAGGCTACATCCTTTATCCTTAGGAAGCCGTGTCTGCCCCCCTATCGATCGCAATGCACTGAGATTGACTGTCGTACCGTAAAAAGTATTCTACAGTTTTGCGATTGATTTGGTAATACCTCTGTCTAGATTTCCAGAGTAGTCACTTTTGTTCCTTTTTAGACTCCTTAAAAGAAAAGGTCCATCTGAGCACTTGTCACTTTAGGCTCATTAAAAATCGAAGGTGACTAGAGTCATCTTTAGCTTTTTCTCGACTCTTAAAAATTGAAAAAGCAAGTTGTGTCAAAGCATCATAAAATTTATTTTAATCAGAATAACATTTTCCCCTATTTATTTTGAGTTGATCAAGTAATCCACAATCATGGAAGAAAGTCAATCAAAACCCCGTTGTTCACGGAGACTAATGAGTCAACCATCTTTGACTTCGGAAACGAAACCATTTCGGGCCAAGCGATCTCATTTAACTGGGTCAAAGTCCCCTGGTTTGTTTGAAACTTGTGTTTCAACATCCTTGGAGACTCCAGTTACTCCAACTATTTCTGGTAACCCTGCCTCTACAAAAGAAGTTCCACAGTTACAAGAGGACACTAGAACTGATCCTACTGTAATGGTAAACACATCTATTCCTGAACTAGTTCCATCTAGGACTGATTCGGAAAGTGTTAACCCTCCAACATCTATCGTTGTAGAGTGTGAACCTTCTTCGGCACCAGAAATATTTTATGGACCTGACGGTCTACCTCTTCCACCTAGACTGATTGCAATAGGGATCTTCCATCTAGTTCCCCATTACATTTTGGAACTGGGATCCATCTATATCCTTCTAATTCAGAAGATAGTCAACCTTCATCTCAAGTTCCTGTAGAATCACTAGGAAGTCTTTTGGATAGACTCAATATGTCTAAACAACCATATCTAGGACTGTGTCATTTGATACAGCAGTATCAAAACTTCCTGCCACTACTCTGACAATGTTCGCTGGTGTACCATCTATCCCAACTAGCTCTCAACCGCTAGATGGAATCCACCTAGGAAGTGTTTCTATAGTATGGTCTGTTCCTGTTTCTTCGTCCAGAACAATATTTGGAATTTCTTATGCTGACTCTCAGCAAATTGATCCTCCTCAATAGTATCAATTTGGGCAGTCCAGTCTACAAGGACCAATTTTTCCTGTGAACACTGGATTGCCACCATATGGGGCGTAGTATGCTTTTTCATTGTTCCCTCTAGGAGAACAACCATATGAGAGTTCACAACAAAATTCGGGTCAAGTCAAAATTGCATCCAGTGGTTGGGTGCCAATACTACCTCAACAACCAAGAATTGTATATTCAATGCAACCAAATCTACATGTGTCAAATATTCCCACTACACCAGCTATTGTAACCGTGTCGCAAGTACAAGCGCTACCTGTTGTATGTCAACCTGTTGTGCTTTACAACAACCCCCCATTTCATATCATTTTTATTCACAAAAAACTATCATATGAAATGGGTCCCTTTAGATTTTAATTGGTATCAATATTGTATTATTTAAAAGGGTCCGAAAACCAAATGAAAACATCATAAAAACCCTTTTGAAAAACCCATTTATGTAAATAAATCAATCTTTTATCATTGTGATAAAGCGATCGCAAGATCGCATATCGCAATGACACAAGGAGCATAACTAAGTGGCACATTGGTTTCCGCCGATGCGATATCGCTATCGGCTATCGGCAATACTCTATGCACATTCTTAAAAGCGCCCCCAGACCATTCCCCCGATGCGATGCGATATCGCTATCGGTAATCGGCGATATACTATCCATGTTGCATGTAACGCCAATACTCTCGATGCGATGCAATATCGCTATCGGCGATCGGGGTTTTCAAAAGGTGTCAATATAAAAGGTTTAAGCTTTCCCCGATGGCCGATTGTGATAAAGCGTAGATTTCAAAAAGTCGTTAAAATGAAGGGATATCATGATCAATTCATATTAAAAGCTTGATCTGTCCAACAATGATTCACTTGCGCTCAACCGCCAAAACATCTACAGCACGCTTAAATGAATCATTCGGCCGATTAATGATATAATGGGCATTTAAGGATTGGCAGGTTTTAAACGGCCATTTAATGTAATTGTAAGTCCTAAAATCTTCCCATGGATTGTATTTGCGCCCATTTTAAAAGTTAATCTCTTATCACGCATCGGTCAATATATCTCATCACATTGAAGTTTTCATTGCCAATTCTCTGTGTTACGTTTATTTTCACTTTTGTGCAGAATTCATCCAAAGGAGAAAGCTCAAGAAAAATGGGGAAGAAATCTAAGAAGACCACAGGCGCTTCTGTTGCGCCGGCTGCAGGACAAGCTGTCGCTGATCCCTCAAACAAAAAGAAAGGATTGATTTCGGATACTACATGTTCTGGTCTCGGCAGAACTACTTGGCAAAGCACCTACAACTTGATCGAAGTTGAAGAACCCAAAGTGACAACAGTAGAAGCTACTGCAGATTCAACTCGTAAATCTGATGGTACTCTTAAGGACTTAGCTGACTCCTTCCTTCACCGGATAGCAGCTAGGGAACAAATTCTCCCATACACAGATGTAGTGCGGTGGGCAATTGAGGAAATCCCAATCCTGGATAGAACCTTCAGCACCAGAGACGGGAGAATTTTCGGGTCGTTCAAAGCTGATGATCTAAGGCAAATGTATCATCTGCCTGAGCCAGAGAAGACATACAATAAGGCGTTCCTGGAAAAATTTCGAAATGAGAACGAAGTTGAATCCGAACCCATCCGGGATTGGAGACAAAATCCAGCTAAGCACAAACATGATTCTTCCGGTAAGTACTCGGTTGATTCCTTGGCTTCTCCTTATTGCTACACCGGAATAATGATGTGTAGATTGTGGGGATTGCATGATTTTTCTAAGTTCACTATAGAAATGGTTCCTTTAATGGAAGCGGCATGCAACAGTATAATAATGGATTGGGCCACTATTCTCTCAGATAAACTAGCCAAAGTTGTTCTTGAGTTTAGGAATAAGACTCGCATCTCTGAAAGGATAATTCCCCCATTTTATTACAGTGCCTATATTTTAGATACCTTGTGTTTTAATTCTGAATTTCCTGTGCTCAGCTGGAGATGGACGCCACAAGACTCCATGCCTATTCACATGTACCACTAGAAATTATGGAAATCCTCTTACAAGCACCATCTATACCAAGTCTGCAATGGCTTTATGTTGCCTATTTATTATTCTATTTTTGATAAACCCATTCCCAAGATTTCCTACCAAGCTGGGATTGATTTAACAGCAGTAGGGAGATGGTTTGGAGAGGAGAAGTTCACTTATATAAGAGTTTTTGGTAGCCAAGCCGAACCTCTTGTCCTCCCTTTATACATACCTGATAAACTATTGGCAAGGGAAATCTCTTACCAGATTATTGCTGAGAGTGTTACACAGACTCTCAAGAAAAATAAGACGCAGGGCTGGCCCTCCTTTCCTTCGAGATGCGGTGTCTATAGCTTGCATGATCTCAAGCATGCAGAAAAGGAAGCTACGAAGATTAAATCATTGACTCTAGCAACTCTTCCAAATAGGCAATTTGATCCAAACAAAGTTGCCTATAATGCACTAGAACATGCCAAATTGTCAAAATTTGATCATAAAGAAGATATGTTTGAGGACCTGTTCTCTTCAGCTAAGTCAATAATGCAGGTTAAAACATTGGCCAAAATGAAATATCATGATGAAGGGTTGACTGAATTTAACAGACTTAGAGAACAGAGGTTGCAAACTCTGCCTCTAGATCTATTAGCAACAACCCCAGCGACATCGTCAAGCGAGCCTGAACGGCAACAGTCAAAGGAACCTCCAGTTACAACAAAAGAACAAGAGAAGCCACAGGAGGAAAATCAGAAGAAAAAGCATGAGAATCAGCAGAAGAAAGAGCAGGAAAAAGTGCGGGAGGAGACCCAAACTGAAAAGGAAAAACAGACCACCACTGAAGTAAACGTGGATACTCATATCGATCCTAAATTGCTCCAGGAATGGAAGCAATTTGATTCTATTATCAGTGGTCTAGAGTGTTCAAAGGACACTGACACTTCAAAGGCAACAGACACACAGGAAACCACTTCATCACAGGTTCTAAGTGAAACCAGCGGCCCACCCATTTCTAAAGAGGTAGAGATAATACCAAAGGACCCCTCTGACCAAATCATTTTGCAGGTAGAAGAGATTCCTCCCCTGGATGTCTTCTATAGCCCAAGGCATAAAGCTGTAGTTAAACGACAAAGGAAAAGAAGAAGGACTGATCAACCTCCCCTTTTCCCAGAACAGACAGTCACGGGCAATGGTTTGGAAGGAGGAATTTGACCCCTCCGATGACCTGACAAAAATGTCACAATATGCTGGAGCTTATTCGGCAGCGACAATAGATAAGGCATCAGAGGTAAGCCTTTTACTGAAAACAAAGGATCAGGAGATTTTGTCGTTACAGGCACAGCTAACTGGAGCAAAGCAGAAAGCGGAGCAGGCAGAGCAGCAATTGTTGACGCAACAGCAGTTAAACAGTCAACTAACTCAACAATTGCAGGCAGAAAAACAAAGGATTGACCAAAGCGCAATCTAGAAGCAGAAAGAATTATCAGAGGCATTGGCACAATTGAAGGCAGCGAATGAGCAAATGGTGAAAACAAAAGATGAGCAAATTGCTCAATTATCATCACAGCTCGAGAAAACAAAGGGCGTTCCACAAGTGGCTGAATTTAGAGTAGAAGCACTACAAATAAATACTCCATTAATATCCCAAATTAAGCTTCTATGTCAACAAATCGCCTAGGCAGAGCCACTATGTGAATTAACGGCATCCATAAGTAAGCACGTAGACAAGGCCAGGACTGAATTGGATCAAGCTGAAGAAACAATAGTTGCATTTCTCGACTGGCAAGATTCTGATCAAGGACAAGCGGCGAATTTACCCAGAATATTAGAATCACATAAAGATATACTCTTCATAGAATGGCAGTCCCATTTGATGAAAGCAGAGAGGGCAGTTTCAAGATGCAAATCAACTTCAAGCAATTTAGTTGAATTAGTCAATAACACTCTCTACTTATCAAACATGATTTCCCAATGCACACCAGGAAAGTTAACAACGATGAAAACATTGGAGAAATCATGTTATCCAGATCTAGAGGAAAAGGGGAGGTTAATCGCTGGGATTAACAGTTTAACCTGGGACACCTATTGGTTCTTCTTGGTAAAGCCGCACACACAGAGAGCCGCCATCAAGTGCCTTACGGAAGCAATCGGGTATATTATCCCCGATATTCAGGATGCCACCTATGCTGCCCAGCTCAGTTCTCGCCTCAACGAACCACCTGAAGTGGAGCCGATGCTTGCGATAAGTCAGCTCAGATTTAAAGGCAAGCAGCCTACTTGATGATTCATGCCGCCGACTGCCAGATTGCTGAAGAAAATAGGATCAAAATTTATTGATACCAATTAAGTAGGATTTCAATTTTTTAGATAGTTAGATTAATTAAGTATTTATAGACCCTTTCATTGTTTTGGAAAGGTTCGTAAAGTTTTGTACCTGACTTAAAGACTGAAGTTGCACTATTGTGCTTCAGCCATATTCTTTTATGAAACTGGACCAGTTATTCTAAATTTGACAAGGAAGCTTTTTATGCAATTGTGCACTATTGTCTTTGTTTGAAAGTGTTTCTGCGTTGAAGGAAGAATCACAAGTAGCGATTGATATTGGGAGTGTCAAGCAGCTCATATGGTACTTCTATCTATGTCTGAATTCATTCCTTTCATATGAATTGTTATTTGATTATCCTTGCTATTATCGATTATATGTATGTGCTTTAATAGCAGTTCTGTATTCCTTCCACTATTGGATGTTTATGGTGTGCTTTTCTTTTAATCATGTATGTGTCGATGATATAAATGATAAGTGTAGTAATCTTGCTTTAATCGCTTTGCTTAACTATTTAAGCACAGTAATCCTGAATGAAATAATGTCCATGTCTGTTAGATGGAGTCATCTATATGCCTGTCTATAGACACAGACCATCAAGCGCTACACTTCAAAGCTCAATAAGTTCCCGGGATAAGTAATAGCTCTTTTATTTTGCTAATAGATTTAGCTATTCGCCTATCATTAGATTAGTCAATCAATTATCCATTCATCCCGTTTATATATTGCTGGGAAACTGGTCCCATTATCCCCAGTCGGAGCCACCATTCCAAACGGAAAAGGAGTTGTACTAAGGTCCGGACCGGGTGGTTATCCCCCAATGTTGTTGCAGCGATTTTCGAGGCATCAACATTTTTGGTGCTAGAAGGAGGGCCTCAACTGTGAATGGCACACAAACCAAAATCTGCAAGCCATTCTAAGAGTAATTCTCCCTCCATATCCCCTCGAACTTCCCATTTGCATGCTGGTTCTCCAGTATCCAAACAAGAAGAAGAGGAATCAACTACCACTGCTCAAACCCATCATACTCCAGAACAATTAAGTCTTGAATCCCCTGAAGTCCAGTCTCTTATCCACAAACTTCAGAGCTTCTCGATTTCACCACAGAAATCTGAGGTATCACAAAGCAGTGCGACTTCGCAGTTCAATTTACCTCACCCTCTCACCAGACTTCAGAGCGAAAAGCTCGGTATTGAACCCACTGAGTTCCCTTTACCCAAAAGGAAAAAGGCGAAGAAATATACTGAAGGATCTGACAGTGAAGAGCTTTCATCCACATCCTACATTGCATCTTCCTCTCTGCAAAGTCAACCATCCACTCCCCCATTACATATTGTTGTTCATCAGGGATTAGGAGCTTTAACATCCCAACCTGCTCACTCCTAACCATTATTTCCTTCCCAGACATCTGGAATTCCAACAGTAGTATCAACCACTACTGCTATTACAATGGCAGATCCATGGACCAGGCCTAGTGCAGTCAATATGCCTGCACCATTGCATCCATTACCAGATGCTCCTGAAAAATGGCTACCCAAGTTTAACCCAGATGATGGGACCCAGGCTGAGGAACACATTATTAATTTCATGTTGGCAGTCAACTTGAAAGGAGTAACAGAACAAGATGTTGTTGTTAGACTTTTCCCTTACACCTTGCAAGGATCAGCAGGATCCTGGTATTTTTCTTTACCCTCTGGTTCCATTACCAGTTGGAACACTTGCCAAGAGCAGTTTCTTACGAAATATGGAGATGATAGGTCTTTGGCTACCCTAATAAACGATCTCTCCAATCTTAGGATAGAGCATAGGGAACCAATTAAGGAATTTAATGCTCGATTCAATAAACTCCTGAACAAAATCCCGACAGCCTCCAAACCAAGTGAACAGATTCAAAGCGAATGGTATATGACTGCCCTACCTACCAATATAGCCATTTTTGTAGATAGGGTTGGGAAACCTACCTTAGCCGAAAATATGAAAGAAGCACTTGCTGTGGAGAAACGCATTAATTCTCTAGAAAAGAAAGTTGTTCTAGAAGACAGAAAAGCCAAAAAAGTCTCTTTTAAAGATGACTCAAGGAAGAGAACCCCAAAAGATCCATATGACATGGAGGGTTTGCAAAAAGTCCTAAAAACTTTATCAAATGAAATGGTTGAAATAAAGAAACAGGTAGCCGAAACCTCAACCAAGAGACCCTTTAGGACTTATAAGAAAAATGAATCAAAGCCACCGAATGTCATATCTAATGCAGATTTAGAGCAAGAAGAAGAGGAAGAGGAAACTATCTCACCTACAGATGACGAAGAAGAAGTAGTAGAATGTCATGGAATGTGGGATTTTATACTCCCCAACTCCGATACCGATAATGAAGAAGAAGCGTTCCCGGTCACTACTAGGAGTAAAAGTACTTCCGAACCTGTTTAGGAAACGTCAAAGAAAAGGAGTGCAGCTGCTGCTACAACCAAAGAAAAAATACCTGCAAAGAAATCATCTGCATTAGTTCCCCAAAACCAGCCTTCAACTTCTAATACTCCTTCAACATCTAAAACATTAGTGGTATCCGATTCAATGGAGTACAATATTGTTGATGACATGAAGAAAACTAAAGCAAACATTACTATGTTTGAACTTAGTAAATTAAAACATCAGCAGAAATTGCTTCTCAAAGAATTGAATGCTGTTCCTTCTACGCCTTTTCCCTGTGCTAAAGCTGCTAATGATTCAGGCCAACCTCCTCCCGGTATGGTTGAAGCTACCGATTCAGTTCTGATTGGAGATAGATCAAATTCTCATACTCCACCTTTCCTTCTAACCTATGAGATCTACAACAGAAACCTGCACAACTGTTTGATTGACTCAGGGGCATCTTCTAACATAATGCCAGCTTCAGTTTGTTCCAAACTGAACATTGAACCCCAGAAGTCTGCTATTCATATTGTACAGTTGGACAGGACCAAAGTACAGGTTGTGGGAGAGATTAATTCCGTAACTATCAGGTTATCTGCTGATCCCAGAGTAGTACAAAGGATTGATATCCTAATAGCCGATATACCTGAATTTTACGGTTTAATCTTGAGTAGGGATTGGTCTGAAAAACTACATGGGTATATTTCTACTGATTGGTCACATATGTGGCTTCCCTATAAGGGTAAGCCAAATCAAATAAGGATTGATCGAGAAAAACATATGACCCATACAGTTACTGAATTTGAGCAAGAAAACCAACCTGTAGCATTTAATAACAACATTTTGGGGAATTATTCATTTGAGTCATTCTTTGGTAACTTTACTGCCCAGTCATCCCCTTTTTCAGTCAACCATTTTACATCTCAGATTGAGAATTTTTCACAAACAGATAGGTCTAGATGTTTCAATGATACTGAGAAAACTGTAAATACAATTGTTAATACTTCTTTATTTTGGTCGTTATATTTCGATGGGTCCAAGTCTAGCGAGGGCTCAGGAGCAGGATGTATTTTGGTTAGCCCACAAGGAGAAAAAAAAATGTTGACTCGTAGGCTGGAATTTGAATGCACTAACAATACAGCCGAATATGAAGCCTTAGTCCAAGGACTGTATAAAGCAATCGGCCTTAAAGTGCAATATTTAAAAGTATTCGGCGATTCTGAAATTATTATCAAACAGGTGAGAAACACAATTCATTGTCTTTCAAAACATCTTAAACATTATCAATCACTAGTAAAAGAACTCACCTCACACTTTTCGGCATTCAATATTTCCTCCATCCCGAGGTCTCAAAACTTGGCAGCCGACTTGCTAGCCAATGTAGCCTCCAAGCTCCTACCTTCTGAAGACTACAGCCCAGATAGATTTTCAGTAGAATTGCTTTTTAGGCCATCAATTCCTGACAATGTCACTAATTGGAGAGTATTCAACCATGATGAGGATATTTTACAATTCTTAACTTCTGAAAAGTCCTATGATAATCAAATTATTGAGTTAAATGAGCATGACTTTCAAATGAGAGAAACACCTTAGGAAAATTCAATTCCTAAGCCTGTGGTAAAGCTGGAGGATCTTTATTATATTAAAGACAGGTTTAAACCTGTGACTAATGCAAAGCTCCAAAGATCTACCCTAAGATTTGAGTTGATAAATATTGGTAATGAGCAAGCTCCTCAAAATATTAATTTAGGATTAGGACTTTCCTTGGAAGAGAAAGAGGCATTCATTAAACTGTTAAGGAAAAATAAACAGGTTTTTGCTTGGAAATATGATGATTTGAAGACATATGATACATCTATTATCCAGCATACCATTCCAGTGCTTCCCGATCAGAAACCAATTCAACAGAAGTTAAGAAAAATACATCCAAGTTTAGAGAGTCAAATAAAGACTGAACTTAACAAACTCTTGAAAGCCAAGATTATTTTTCCAGTCCGACACTCAAACTAGGTCTCCAATATGGTGCCAGTCAGAAAGAAAAATGGCGACATTCGAATTTGTATCGATTTCAGAAATTTGAACAAAGCAAGCCTAAAAGACAATTTCCCATTACCTACCATGGAGCAAATACTCCAATCAGTAGCAGGCTCTGAATTAATGTCCTTTCTAGACGGTTTCTCAGGATATAACCAAGTTTTGGTCCATCCTGATGACCAGCTTAAAACCACATTCAGAACAAAATGGGGAACATATGCATATCAGAAAATGCCCTTTGGACTTATTAATGCAGGAGCAACATTCCAAAGAGCGATGGATACAACTTTTAAAGGGATGATTAATAGAACAGTAGTCGTCTATCTAGACGATATTACTGTATTCTCTAAAGAGAGGTCCAATCATTTGCATGACCTAAGTCAAATCTTTCAACGCTGCAAAAGATATGGTATTTCTCTTAACCCTAAAAAGTCTTTCTTTGCTCTTGACCAAGGAAAGCTCTTAGGCTTTATTGTGTCTAAAGATGGCATTTATATTGATCCTGATCGGATCAAAGAAATCTCTGAAATCCCTTTCCCGTATAATAAGAAATCCATGCAGTCATTTTTAGGCCAAATCAATTTTGTTAAAAGATTTGTTCCAGATTTTTCTCAAATTATTTTGCCACTTCAAACTATGATCAAGAAAAATTCAGTCTTTAAGTGGGGATCAGCAGAAAAAGAAGCATTTGATTTAATCAAGCAATCAATAATCGATGCCCCAGCCTTAAATACTCCCAATTTTTCTAATCATTTTACATTATACACTATCGCCTCCACCTCGTCTTATGCAGCAGTACTCACGCAGGTCAACGATCACAATCTGGAAGCACCCATTTCATTTTTTAGTTCAAATCTTCAGGGTGCTGAATTGAATTACTCCGAAGTAGAAAAACAAGCCTTTGTTGTATTTAAAGTGGTCAAACATTATAGACCCTTCCTTTTGAAAACCCACACAAAAGTCATAGTTCCTTTCCCTGCAGTTAGGCAACTATTAATCCAAAGAGAACTGGGTGAAAAAAGGGCAAACTGGGTCACAGCGCTTCAAGAATATGACTTAGAAATTAAGCCAGCAAAGATTGTTAGGGGCCAAGGTTTTTGCAGGTTATTGGCAGGAGCATCCAACATTCCAGAATCAAGTGATACAAATCAAACTGAAGAAATCAACCAGATAAGTGTTACTGATTCTGAGTCTCAATATGCAGATTTAATCTTTTATTTAAAAAATGGTTATGCACCTCCTAACCTGTCTTATAAGAACAAAAAGGCCATTAGGTTAAAAGCGAAAAATTTTACAATTATTGATGATGTGCTTTTTAAGAAGAATTATGATTCAATCTTATTAAGATGCCTTGAGAAACCTGAAGCACAAAAGGTTTTGCAGGAATTACATGATGGACCAGCAGGAGGACATTTTGGAGCTGACACAACAGCTCACAAAATTATTCATGCTGGATACTATTGGCCCACTCTGTTTAGAGATGCCCACGAGTATGTAAGGAAATGCCTCAATTGTCAAACTTCTAGTGGAAGACAACGTAAACCAGCTTTCCCGCTGCAACCAGTCAACATTGAACAACCATTTGAGCAATGGGGATTGGACATCATTGGGGAAATTACTCCACCTTCTTCCAAACAGCATAAGTATATCCTTACTGCTACCGATTATTTTACTAAGTGGGTTGAGGCAATTCCTTTGAAGACAGCAAATTCTGAAGCAATCATTGAATTCATAGATCAATTCATCATTACCAGGTTTGGTGTCCCAAATGCTCTTATTTTTGATAATGCATCTTATTTCTCAGGCAATGCTATGTTTGATTTCGCTATTAAAAGAGGATTTAAATTGAAATATTCTGCTAATTACTATCCCCAGGGTAATGGTTTAGCAGAGTCTACTAATAAAAATCTGATCAAAATCATTAAGCGAACTATCGAACAGAATCATAAAAACTGGCACAAATCCTTAATGTTTGCATTATGGGCTGATAGGATAACACATAAAGCTTCTATAGGATCTTCTCCGTTCAACCTTGTGTATGGAAAAGAAGCAGTACTGCCCACAAATCTTGTTCTTCCTTCTCTAGCCCTAGTTCAGTTCATTGAGGAAAGTTCTTCCTCTTCTATTCAGCTTAGACATGATCAAATTCTAAAATTAGAAGAGGAAAGAGAAAAAGCCAGGGTTATTCATGCCAAACATCAGCAAATCATCAAGGCAGCTTTTGATTCAGTCTCATCCGGTTCAAAACAATTTCAAGTCGGTGATTTGGTTCTGAAATGGGACAAAGCCCATGAGGACAAGGGAAAACACACCAAGTTCCAGAAGATGTGGCTTGGACCATTTCAGATCTGCGAGAAGATAGGCCATTCGACCTTTATATTGCAAGATTTATCAGGTTTGAGAGATTCTCTCCCTGTTAATGGCCTTATCTTAAAGAAATTCTTTAATTGAGGAGGTAACCCCTTCTCCTTTCTAGTTTAATAGAGTTTTGTAGTTTGTAGGATCTTTAGAAAATAAAGTTGTAAGGTATCCTCCATTGACCTTTGCTGTGTTTGAAAACTTGATCCACAGAAGTAGTATGATATTTGCTTTTAAAATAATAGAAGTCTTAACCGAAAGGGATAAT